>OZ018403.1:29023383-29720403 GCA_963969585.1 Drosophila helvetica | reverse complement strand
TCCCAGCGCTTTACCAGTGTTTTTTCTTGATGCTCAGTGTTGACGTCCGGTGGGGTTGTCAATGGTTCACCAATCAAAAAGTGTCCTGGGGTGAGCGCTGTTATGTCAGTTGGATCGTTTGACATTGGAGTAATGGGTCGAGAATTGAGAATTGCTTCAATTTCAATTATTACTGTGTTTAGTTCCTCAAATGTCAAGGATGCTGTGTTTGTGGTTGTGATCAGGAGCTTTTTTGCTGATTTAACCGCAGCTTCCCAAAGCCCTCCAAACGATGGGGCCCGGGGAGGAATGAATTTGAAGTCCACTTGCCTTTTGTTGCAGTGATTCGTTATTAGATCATGTGCCTTTTCGCTGAAGATGGCTTCTTTTAATTCCTTTAGTTGATTATTTGCACCTATGAAGTTGGTTGCATTATCGCAATGAATAGTCTGGCATTTCCCACGCCTGCTTAAGAATCGACGGAGAGCTGCCAAGAATGCATCTGTGGTTAGGTCGCTCACCAATTCTAGGTGCACTGCCTTTGTGGAAAAGCAGCAGAACACGGCGATGTATGCCTTGTCTGGCCTTTTTCCTCGGATCTTATGGTGGATCGCAATCGGTCCACAGTAGTCAACGCCTGCATTAAGAAATGGGCGTGCTTGTGTGACTCTTTGTGCTGGAAGATTGCCCATAATCTGATTCATTAGCTTTGGTCTGGCTCTGGTGCATCTAACACAGCTGTGAATGATGTTTCTAGCCATCGTTTTGTCGTTGATGATCCAATACTGTTGTCTTGCTATTGCCCTTAGGGCTTGGGCACCGCAATGCATGTTCTCCTCATGGAGTTCTCGCATAATCATTTTGACTATAGGATCATTGTATGGCAGTAGAATTTGATGTTTAGCGTTGTACGGAAGTAGAGCTTCTTCTAGTCTACCGCCGACTCGGATGAGCCCATCTTCTCCTAGTATGGGAGATAACGATATGATCGAGCTCTTTTTGTCCACAATCTTATAGCGCTGTAGCTGCCTTAAGTCTGCGGTAAACTCGACTTGTTGGATAGTTCGCAAGATTATAGCGCGAGCACTATTCAGTTCTCCTGTGCAGAGTGTCGTTGTAGCCGCTCTATTGGTTTTGTAGCAAAAGCGTAACATGTATGCTACAATGCGTTGAAGCTTGTAAAATGAGTTGCTATGTCTGCATGTGTATAGTTCTTCTCCAAGTGCGCTGGGTGTGATTGGCAAGCTGACATGCTTCGCCTTTCTCTCGAGATTAGTAGGCTCACTGATTGTTGCTGTCGGCCATTTGTCTCGGGATCCGTGGAGGAATAGCGGTCCGTATAACCACAGATTGTGATCGGCTAATCTGCTTGCTGCAATTCCTCTTGACAGTACATCGGCTGAGTTATTGGTCGATGAAACGTGACGCCATTGTAGTTGGTTAGACAATGCCTGTATTTTGGCTATTCGATTTGCTACAAACGTATGGTATGTCGATGCCGGTGCGTTTATCCAGGATAGCACAATGGTGGAGTCAGTCCAAAAACATCCTGAAACCGTGTTGATGTCCATATGAAGATCCGTTCGGACTCGGTGTGTGAGTTCGGCACCAAGGACTGCAGCGCAAAGTTCTAACCGTGGTATTGATTGCTTGGCTGTCGGTGCCACACGTGACTTGGAGCAGAGCAGTCGCACTGACACTTGGTTGTTTTTGTATGTAGCGCGTGCGTATATTGATGCGCCATAGGCTCTTTCTGATGCGTCTACAAAGGTGTGTAGTTCTTGGGTAACTGGAACCTTGCCGTCATAGATGTGCCGGGGAATCTGCATCTCGTTCAATGCTTGTAGGTCTTCACGGTAGTCTTTCCATTCGTGTTGGAGCTGTAGCGGTAATTCGTCATCCCAGTCCAGCTTTAACTCCCAAAGTTGTTGCATGAAGATCTTGGCCTTGACCACCACCGGTGCAAAAAGTCCTAATGGGTCAAAGACTTGGGCTAGCTCGGAGCATACCACACGTTTTGTGATGCGTGCAGCTTGGCTTTTATGGGTTCTTCCGCGTAATTGATCCTTCTTTGGCATCCAGATAAGACCTAGAATTCTCACGCTGTAGTGATCTAGTGTCTCTCCCAGTTTGACATCGCTTACAATGTCCTCTTTGGGGATTCCTTGAAGAAGTTGCTCATTGTTGGAGCACCATTTGCGGAGTTTAAATCCGCGAGGTGACAATATCCTTGTGAGTTCTTGTTGCACTTGGATCGCTTCTGGAATCGTGTTTGCCCCCGTAAGACAATCGTCGACGTAGAAATCATTCTTTAATGTTGATGATCCTACTGGTAGTCTGTCCTTGTTTTGTATTGCCAAGTGATCCAGACATTTGGTTGCGAGAAACGGAGCAGCTGTTGTCCCGTACGTGACAGTTTTTAGCCGATAGTACTTGATGTCCTCAGACGGATTGTTTCTCCAGACGATCATCTGATGGAATTGATCCTCCGGATTTATCCACACTTGTCGGTACATTTTTTCTATGTCCGCTGTGAATACGTATTTATGAGTCCGAAATCGTAATAGAATGGACAGAAGTTCACTCTGAACAGTGGGTCCAGCATGTAGAATGTCGTTCAATGACTTTCCGCTTGCTGATTTGCATGATGCATCAAATACCACTCGCAGCTTTGTTGTGGTACTTTCGGGTTTGAGCACACAGTGATGTGGTATGAAGTAATGCCTTTCCGGGATGTATGATGCTGGGACCATCTTCATGTGTCCTAGATCTTCATATTCGTTCATGAACTCCACATAGCTCTTCCAAGTGTCTGGTGAAGTCCGTCGCTCTAGTGCCAGAAATCTTTTAGTTGCAATTTCCAAAGACCCCCCCAGGGCTGAAGAGTGTTCGGAAAATGGGAGTTTCACTATAAGCCGGCCATCAGCTGCAGTTTGTAAATTTTCTAAGAAATGAGCTTCGCATTGTGTCTCGAGCGGTGTGCGTGGTTTTTCGTCTGTTTCAAGGTTATCCAGAGTCCAGAATCGTTCCATGAGTTCATTTATTCCCGTTGCACAAATGGTCGAAGAACTGTGGGCAGACTTCATTTTTCCTGCTATAATCCATCCCAATTTCGTATTTTGCATCAAAGGGCCTCCTATCTTAAGGTGATGTTGATTTGGGAGGAGTAGGGAATAATAATGTTCTGCTCCGATGAGCATGTCGATTTTTCCTGGGTAATGGAAGTTCGGGTCCGCCAGTGGGAACTTGGTTGGTATGTTTAAGTTCACCGAATCGAGTGCATGAGCTGGTTGATCTGCTATTATTTGTGGCAGTACAAACGCCTCAATTCTTTGCGTAAAACCGCTGTGAAGGGATTTTATAAGCACATTTACTCGTGCTCTGCTGGTCTTTGATTGACCTCCAATTCCTTCGATGCGCAATGTTGTGTTATTAAGTTTAAGCGACAACATTGATGCCATTCGTTCAGAGATCAAATTTATCTGTGATCCCGAGTCTAGCAATGCTCTGAAGTTAGCAACCTGTCCGTTGGTTGCTTCTACTGCCACTCTTGCTGTGGCCAGTAGATTGTAACTATTGTTACTTGCTGCACAAACCATTGGTGCCTTTGGTTCTGTGGATGCGAATGATGCTGTCTCTAGATGCAGCATCGTGTTGTGTTTTTTGTCGCACTTGAGGCAGGTTCGACCTGGGCATGCGTTTGTTTTGTGATTTGTTCTAAAACAATTAACGCACATTTTTTGCCTTTGTACCCAGTTTAGTCGTTCTGCTGGAGATCTGGAGCGAAACTCTTCGCATGCGTACAGCCGATGGTTTGCCTTTTTGCAAAATGAACATAACGGTGATTGTCCAGTGTTTGCTGATGCGCAGGCCGTGCCTTTTGGCTCTTTCTTCAATGTTTGTGGCTTCCGACCACTTCCTAGAACTCGAATTCTCTGCTCCAGGAACTGAAGTATTGTGTCCAATGGCTGTATATCTTTTGAGCTTCCCAATGATTGCTCATACAAGGCCTTATTTTTGACATCTAGTTTGTTTCTGATTATGGCAATCAATATTGGATCCCATGTGGATATGTTGATGCCGAGCCCTTTTAAGGATGCAAGTGACTCTATTGTTGTTATGTACAACTCTTTCAATGACTTTGGATCGTCATTGATTGTACTATGATTGAGGAAACGGTTCAGTACCGTATTTGCAACATCTCTGGGATTGTTGTATGTTTCAACAAGAATGTCCCAGGCTATTAGATAGTTGTCCTCTTTTAGATCGATGTGTCGTATCAATCTTTCTGCCTCCCCAGAAACGGTGGTTTTAAGGTACCACATCTTCCGTACTGTGGGCATGTTTGTGTCATGAATCATACATGAGAACAAGTCGTAGAACTGGGACCATTTCAGTATGTCCCCATCAAACTTTGGAATGGTGATGCGTGGAAGCTGCGCGTCATCATTTTTTGATGTGGCTGGGTTCGCCAATGCCCTTTGAACGTCTTTTTCCAGTGATAGGTACGATTTTATGTCGTATCCTCCTTCTACTGGGTTCTCATATTCTTCATGAATGCTGAAGTGGACTTCTTGTGCTTGAGTCCATAGTGATTTTATCAAATCACTTGAGGAACGTCCTCCCGCCTCTGAAAATAGTTTCAGATTGCGTTTTATAGCTTCGACTATGGCTTTTTGTCGGCGACATAGCGAAGGCAATTTGCTGTAATCTACATTTGACTGCTGATTGAGGTCATTTTCCTTGGAGATGGGCTGACTTTCCCCAAGACTGTGTGATGTCTGTTCCAGCTTGTCCAGGTTCTCAGTAAAGATCGCAACGTATTTTTCATATGTTTTACGTAGGTCACTAGAGAACTCTATGTATTTTTCAGTTTTATCTTCTTCTCGAATTGTGGAGTCGTTTGTGTTGAAACGATTCCATGCATTTTCGAGTACTGATATTTTGGCTTGAAAGTATGAAGCTTTTTGCTTCCTTTCTTGAGAATCTTTTTTGAAGTTTCGAATGCACTTCGAGATTTCCTCGCCAAATTCCTGCTGCATATTGAATGCCTTTGTGGCGGCAGCTTGTTCCTCCTGTGGAATATCCATTCTGTCAATTCGTCTCTTTGTACTTCTGACCCGATGGGAGTGTTTTATTTGCTTTGCAGCTGGATTACGCTCCGAATCGCAACCGTTGTTGGTCAAAGAAGTACAAGCAGACTTGACCTATTGGATGGAGGGGGTTGTGCTGGTTCCAGTTGATGGAACGCACGTACAGCAGATAATGTCGATCGCTTGGTTAGCAATCGAACATCGATTTCTTGCTGTTGGCTGTACTCTGAATGTGTCAGAATTGCCGAATTGATAATTGATATCAATGTTGTTGTATGTGGCTGGTGCCGTTTGCGTTGAATCCTTTCTCTGTCGCCTTGTTGACAGGATGGAAAGGATGACTGAGGTCGGGGTCACCAAATGTTAATGTGTGTGTGTGCGTGTATGAAGCTGGGTTGTATACGGTACATAAACCGTCTACAGTTAGGTCGTCGCAACTAGAACTTGAACCAGTTGGACTGCGGAGAGGGTATCCTGTGGTGCGCAATTGAGGATCTGAAGACACGGCGACAGCCTCTGATTATTGCGATGGAAACGGTATCCCGTAATGTGCAAGTGAGGGTCTGAAGACACAGCGACAGCCTATGATGATTGCAGTGGGAATTGAGTGACAGGCAGCTTTGGTACTGTTTCTGATACTGATTTTATTCAACAAAACTTAACTCTATTTATAGGTAACAAAAGGTACAAAAAGTGCTGATTTAATAAGAATATGGTAAAATGGTAAAACAATAATTAATGTGAAATTAATATTGATTTAATATGATTTTATTGACTGGTGTGCAAATTGGGCAATTGTGATGGTCAGCAATTGCACCAGTGTTGTTGGTCTCTGAGGAATGATCGCATTGTCAGCAGAATTCGCTGCCGAGGCGGTTTATTGTTGACTCAGCTATAATGCTGAGTCGTCATACTTCCTGTTGCCCGGGTGAAGTTGTTGTTTTGGTAAAAGTGTCATGTGTATTACATAATATGTCAACATTGTTATGTCTGTATGTATCGTGTTACTTATGCATAATTCCCCGACTGAACAATTACTTTGCTTTTAACATTCACAAAAAATAATTTAAGTAAAGTATTACGGGTTTTCGTATAGTGTGTAGCCACAATATAGTTTACCAAGCGCAATCCTAGTGCTTTCATTATTTTCAGTCAAGTAACTTTGTCTAATAATATCACAGTTGAAATCACCAGTCAGGATTATATCAGTATATGTAAGAGATATGTCAGAAATTTTGTTTGTCAGTTGGGAATAGTCAATGTTTTGATTAGGTCGATATATACCTCCAAGTAGTATTTTATTGGAGCTTTTAGTGTCAATTAATTTGACAAAAATATATTCAAGTTCGCTTTCAGGGAGCTGTGTGCAGACAATTTTGATAACTATATTTTTTTGTTGTGTAGATTGCCACCCCACCTGCATGGCCAATGTGGTCTGAACGAAACCACTACATGCAATTAACAAATCACTCAACTCGGTTTCCGAAACATATAACATATAGATTAGAATCTGTAAACATATATCTGAACTCTTCAATTTTCTAAAATAAAAAATGTGTAGGCCATGTCTTTGCTTCACCAGAATTCTCAACAACCCATGAGTATTAGGATTTATACTTTCTCTGGAATTGCCCATTTTAAATATTTAAGTGCAGTAAAACCTAAAAAAACATATTTTACATAAAGCTACTGATAAATTATTAATAATGTTACTTGCTAACTTTTCTTCTGTACTGCTGCAAATTATGCTGTACTGCGGCAAATTATAATATGAATAAATTTCGACGACTAAAACAAAGCGGTTAATTTCTTAAAACCCATAGTTTCGAAAGTTCAATCGGCCAGGCGATAAAAAATTGCCTTTGGATAATAGAAATTGAGGACAAAAAAACATTTTTAAATCGGTTATTTGACCCTTACGCATTGGGATTGAAATATTTAATTAAGATGTTTTATTTGAAAGACCCAAGATTGGATCATATTTTAACATATAATATGATAGCCTTTTTATTATATGTGCAGCTTTTAGCGCGAGCACTAGAACCTTTAAAGCAGGAGGTGTATTTAAAACTAGGTTACGATTCAAAAATTCAAAATGCCGGATCCAATATGCTGGACATACCCCTAGATATAAATACAATCTCTACACTAAGGGTTCTTGCGAAAAATATTCAAAACGCCATGGCTCAGCTTTTAATATCTGATATCAGCGAAGTTTCTAGCGTGTCAGGGCTTAGCTATAAAATGTTTTAAAAATGGCCATACATAATATTTTGAACTGACGTTTTTGAACTCGGATTCGTGTTCAGCACAATTTTCTTTGGAAACACTATCAGGCAGTGTGAGGAAGTGTCCCTCACAACGCCACCCGAGACGTGCCTACAGCCCTCCAACGAAGGAGATACCGCCGGTGGCTCAGACAGCGGCGAGACGAAGTGGAACATTTATTGTTTTTTTTTTTTGACCGAGTATCCCTTGTAGTGGGGGGGACAAAAATGGGCTGGAGCCCATTTTTACCCAAGTTTTAATTTTGATTATTACCTCATTTATCTTTATCTTTTTTTATCTAGTTTATAACTAATCTTTTAACTCTATAGGTTAAGAGTTAAAAGGAGAAGGAACCATAGAGGATGGTGCGATGATAGGTAGGGTCCCGTCTGGCCAGATCTCAGAGTAGGGACGCCCGCAAATCCACGTGTTTGTGGCTGGCGTCTGTCTTTCCCACCCGGTCCCTCTTGTAACGATGCCCTGGTCAAATGCGCAGTTAGTGTGTCGTTGATAAGCGTAAACGCTCTTGTCTTCGTTTCCCCTCTCCCCTTAATGGCTACTGAAGCTAAGGCGAGGCGTGGTGCGAAATATTCTTTTGATTTAAATAAAATGTTTATCTAGGTCTATAATAAAGAAAGTTAAATTAAATCCTGATTACTATTTCTCATTTCCTCCGCCCCAATGCCTAGTTCTCCGAGGCTTCTCTGTTCCGACGTGGGGCGTGGCCCGAGTGTGATCTTTCCTAAGACACCTTTCCCATATCCCTAGGGTTGAAACGAAACGTCGCTGTACGCGGGAAAGCCAAAGGCTGGCACAGCGCTCGCAACGTTGACCCCCTCTCCCCTCGTAGATCCGCATAGTAGTAAGCCCTGTGCTTTGAGGAACCAGTTAACGGTGTCGTACGCGGGAAAGCCTAAGGCTGGCACGACATCCGCGGGTTGTAATCCTCCCTCCAGTAGTACACTCTTCCCTGTTGGCTTAGCGAAGGTCACGTCGTCAGTCACGCGTCCGTTCGGAATTGGCGCCTTGAATTGTGGACCACGGCAGCGTTTAAACCCGCCCCTGCCACACGAGCCACGTCAAGGACTCGCCACGTGAGTTGCCCGATCTGTCTCTGAGGCCCACTTATACAAATTTGCTGTATGCGTGAACAGGGCCCTGGGAGACTGAGATATGTACCCCAGCCCGAGATCACTTCCTTACAGCAGGTTCCAGGTTTCATTTTCACAAAATTATTTACTTTTACTTTTGAATTGCCGCCTTAAGATCAAAATACGAAATATATTTGACTTTTCAAAACGTCAAACTTTGCCCATGACGCCGAAAGGAATAATTTCGATTGCCGACTGCTTCAATTGGTTTGGCTGTGTCGATAGCATTTTCCAGTGCCGTTTTCCAGTGGTTCATGTTTTCTGTAACACAAACATTTCCGTTATGGTTGGACCTGACATGGACTACATCCCTACGCGTGAACACGGCCGTTACATTTTTCGCCGTCAACAAAGGGGACACCGTGAATTCTCAGGTCACTGGCGATGTTAGCGTTTTCCTACACCGAGAGCTTGTGGTTGAGTTTCGCTTCCAGATCGACTCCAGAGCAACTCTCTGCGTAATTGCTCTAGCCTTATTGAGTCTATTTTTTCAGTCATCAAATTGCATAACCGAATTTCCCTCGCTTCCATTTTTTCCGCAATCAGATTCGCTTGCTCCTTAAAACGTCTAGCTAATAGTTGCATAGGAGTATGCCGCCACAGAATCGTCTTTTTGTGCGGATTTTAGGTTGGTGTCGGTGCTCTCACGTACTTTCTTGGTAGCTGGTGCCATTATTCATTCAAACTTGAACTGCTTTCCCGCGTTAGCTGTTGAAATTCAGAGGCACTGAGACACTGCATTGCCGATGTTCTGATTTTGAACCTTCTGGCGGAACTGCTGACAAGCTTTTCCGATATTGTATCGAGCTCTGAACAACTGTCTAATGTGATCTCTAGTGCAGTTGCTATTCTTCACACGCTTTTCACTTTGTGAAATATTATATTTTATACCCGGTACTCAAAGAGTATAGGGGTATATTAAATTTGTGGTGATAACGGTTGTGTGTGACACCCAGAAGGAAGCGTTTCCGACCCCAGTATATATGGGGCCGGTTATATTCGGTTCGGTTAAGGGCTCGACTTAATTTTTTATTTTTTTGTCTAAAATTCAATTTGTTCTCTTTGCGAAAATATGTGGGAATGGTACGGTAACGCTGCAGGGCCTGCCCTCCAAAAAAGAAGCTGATCGAACAACGACAAGTTGGCAAGTCTGCCATATAAGGAGAAGAATAACTAACGACGACGAGACAAGACATGCGCGAGAAACGACGATCTCAGCAAAAATCAATTAAGACGAACGTCGAGAAGGAGAAAACGACGATCCCAATCAATTATTAAAACTAACAATCTAACTAATCTAAGCAAAAAAACATTAAATACGTAATCTAAGCTACCGGAACTATTATTATTTCTGATGGAATATTAAAATAAAAACCCCGGTCCCACATATTTTTGAGGCTCAACCTTAAACAAAGTGCGTAATTTGTGCTGTGCAACGAAAACCAACATTTCAAAGAAAAAACGACGCAGATCACACACACATTCAAACATACGTGGAGAGCCACACACAGAACGGACGTATATAAAACACAATGCGCACAACACATAAAAGCAAAGAGTTAAAAAAGTTAAGACAAACGTGGAAAACAAAAACTAAAACGAAAAAGGTCGCGACCTACAGATTTCAACTGCACTAAAGACATGCTTCATACGGAGAAAAAGTATAATGTTTCACTGTTACAAAAATTCGTGTTCGAGGAGGAAGGGGATAGAAACAAAAGAAAACGTTTGCCGGAATTCAAAGAGTTTGAGTACAGCGAAATTGACGAACGCTTCAACGACAAAATTAGTTATGTTGCCGAAAATTTCTCCGACAACGACTTGGGGATAATTTGCAATATATTGCATCTGCCTTATAACAATAAAGATGACTTGAGCGCATAAATTTTCCAGAACATGAAAAAGGGTAGCTGATTAAAAGATATGAGCGAAGAAAAAGACGAAGAGGAAAGCGCAAAGAAAGACAAAGAAGAGGACGGAGACGGCAAGTTCAATAGCTTAAAGAATGAAGATAACCAAAACAAAAACGCATTTTCAATGTCAGACGTTCCGAGGTTCGCTCTTAACTTTTGTGATATCGAAGACTCAGTGCGACGAAACACTTTCTGTTGAATTATGCATTGGAACGAGCTACAAAAATTTATTTTCGCAAAATAATCGTTAAAAGGGATAGAGAAAATGTTTGCAAATAGTGAACGCGACATATCGAACTGGAAAAAACTAAAAATCGCACTGTTAATTGAATTCAAAACAACGACAAATAGTGCTCAACTACATAAAACGATGGCTGACAGAAAAATCAAGAAAAATGAAAATGTGCAAAAATATTTTTTGCAAATGAACAAATTAGCTTCACTAGAAAAAATTGAACACAATGCGCTAATTCAATATATAATTGACGGAATCGACGACTCGAGAGCAAATAAATCAATATTGTACAACGCTAGAAATGTGCGGGATCTTAAGGAAAAACTTAAGTGTTACGAAATTATTAGCGAAAAAGAAAAACATGAAAATAAGAGTCAAGGAAGTTTTAACAAAAATAACCAAAAGCGCGAATAAAAAAAACCAAGCGATACAAAATAAAAATGTAAACAAAGACAAAGAAATGTTACAACTGTGGTGCCAAAGCACACACATCAGCTGAGTGTGAAAACAAAAGCAAGGGCAGAAAGTGTTTCGAATGCAACAATTTCGGGCACATTGCAAAAGAATGCCCAAATAAAGGTGAAAAGTTCGACTCAAGCAATACGCGCAAAGTCACATCAGCTCATGAATTTAGGTGTCAAGAAGTCACGGCAGTAAGTATAATTTAGTACCTGAATCGACAGATAAAAAATTACGGAAACCAATGTTAAGAGAGTGCAATCCATACTAAATCGGGTTCGGAGGGAAAAATCAATCCAAAGTTAAGCCAATGAGCTCAGTTGAAGACAGTTTGTGATTACGAATACGAATTCAAAAAAATTTTCTCGTGGTAGACTCGCAATTACTAGATGAAGAAATGGTAATTGGTAAGGAATTTAGCAAGCAAGCTCAGGTCTTAATAAACAATAAAGGTGTGACAATATCCAAACCGCAAACTTCCGATGTAAGTTCCATGATGAAAATTTAAACCGACGTAAAAGCAAGTTAAAATTCGCGACCAAGTTGATTTTCATTCGCCGAGCGATGCTACGGCTTCTTGTTTCGGCAGAACATATACTAAAGTTGGAACGATACAGGGAATCGATCAATGGCTCAAGGACGGCATCATAGAAACATCCGAGTCTGAATATAGTAGCCCAGTGGTTCTCGTAAAAAAGCGTGACGGAAAGAGTAGACTGTGTGTCGATTTTAGACGCATTTATAAAATCATCATCCGAGACCACATTCCATTACCCCTAATTGAAGACCAACTCGATCGACTCCAAAACGCGCGAATATTTAGCTCAATAGACTTGAAGAACGGTTACTTCTACGTTGGCATAGATGAAGAAAGTCGCAAATACATCGTTTGTGACACATAATGGGCAGTTTCAGTTTTTACGTGTCCCATTTGGTATGTCAAATACTTCAAGAGAATTCCAACGTCATGTAAATGCCATATTTAGAGACTTAACGCGCAAAGGTGTAGCAATACCGTATGTAGATAACATTGTTACACCTGCAGAATCGGAAAACGAGGCCGAGGAAATGAGGTTCTAGGCCGATGTGAAGAATATTGACTAATGATAAACATGAAGAAATGTTATTTCCTGAAAACTAAAATCGAGTATTTAGGCCACATTATCGAATATCAGCGAGTGAGTCCATCATTAGCGAAGACAAAAGCGGTCACGTCCTTCCCGATTCCGTACAACCTCAAACAGCTCCAGAGCTTTCTAGGTCTAGTGGGATACTTCAGAAAGTTCATCGCCAATTTTTCGCAAAACTGCGAAGCAACTCCCTGTTGTCACCAAGATTCAGTTACGAGAAATTAAATTATCCGCATTTAACAAGTTAAAGTCGCTCATCACGCAAAAGCCGATACTGGAGATTTTCCATCAACATCAAGAAACCGAACTGCATACAGACGCCTCAATCGATGGATTCGGAGCAGTTATCTTGCAAAAGTCGCCTGACGATAACCACTTACACCCTGTCTACTATATGAGTAAGAAGACGTCTGATGCTGAAAGAAAGCTTACGAGTTACGAACTAGAAATATTAGCAGCCAGCCTTGAGAAACTTTCGTGTGTATTTACTAGGTCTACGTTTTAAACTGATTACGGACTGCAATGCTCTGGCAAAGACACTCGATAAAAAAGACGTATGCACACGCGTAGCTCGCTGGGTACTCATGCAACAAGAATTCCACTACGACATCGAGCACAGAACCGGAACACGCATGTGCCACGCAGACGCACTAAGTCGGTACCCTGTAATGACTATTCACGCAGACATCATACACAGCAAGTTAAAATATGTACAGGGACAAGATGACGAACTAAAAGCGATAATCGATATAGTAGGTGAAAAATCGACACACAAGTAATTCCCTCGGCGTCCTCTTGGAGGCATCTTCCAGTGATGCCATCTCCGGTGCGCCTAGGTATCTTTTCCTTGCCCGTGAGAGAGCCGGGCAGTTGCAGATGAGATGTTCCAAGGATTACAGACCGATACGCCTTCCCTTTTTTTTTTTTGCTAAAAACACTGGAAAAGCTGCTTGATGGACACATTAGGAATTATGTGGGAGGACTGATGTCGACTAACCAGCATGCTTCTACCAAAGGGAAATCGGTGGAGACAGTTCTACATTCTCTAGTAGCTACCATCGAGAAAGCTCTAAACAATAAAAAGTATGCACTGGTAGTATTCATAGATATATCCGGAGCATTTAACAACGTAGCCACGAACGCAATAATGGATCGCCTTGAAGCGACCCACATACACCCCGCAACCAACCTATGGATAAAGAACCTCCTGAGTTGTAGACGGGTGAAATCAGAGTGGGGCACCGCCTCCACTGTAAAGGGAGCACACAGAGGCACACCTCAGGGTGGAGTCCTGTTGCCCCCTTCTTGTGGAATCTTGTGGTCGACGACCTCATCAAAAGATTCAAGAGGAGGGCCTCAAAAATAACAGCTTATGCAGACGACATAAGCATAATTATTACGGTTGTATGTCCATCGACCCTCAGCTCCATAATGGAACGAACACTCAGGGAGATATGCGAGTGGGCGGACGAAGTAGGACTCGATATCAATGCGGACAAGACGGACCTCATCCTTCTTACAAAGAGGTACAAGGTACCGGCATGGATCCCCCCAAATATCAACGAAACAAGGCTAACCCCGAAAACACAGGTAAAATACCTCGGCGACCAACTCTGCTGTATGGAGTTCTAGGGTGGTGGCAAGCAACTGAAAAGAAGACGTACCACAAGCATGCTGGTTAGTCGACATCAGTCCTCTCACATAATTCCTAATGTGTCCATCCAGCAGCTTTTCCAGTGTTTTTAGCAAAAAAAAAAAGGGAAGGCGTATCGGTCTGTAATCCTTGGAACTAACATGGCTGCACTTTCCTGCCTTTGGGAAGAAGACAACTCTAGCTGTTCTCCAATGGATAGGGATATAGCCTGTGCTTAGACATTCCGAGTATATTGCGAAAAGCCATAGGATGATCACCTCTTTGGTCGCTGGTAGCATGACTAGAAATATTCTATCCAGTCCAGGTGCTTTTATGCCCGCAAAGGAGTCTATAGCCCATTGGATTTTCTTGTGGGTTATTAGATCTGTCGGGGAGGCTTGATCCTCAGTTGCTAGGTCCTGTTGCGTTTGGGCATCAGTGTCATCGGTGCATTCCGGGAAGTGTGCCTCCGTTAGTGCTGTCAGAGCCTCTTCGCTGCCCTCTGACCACTGTCCGTTATTTAATTTGAGCTGACTCTGTGTGGTTGCCTGCTTCGAGAGCAGCTTCCTGAGTCTTACTGTTTCAGGCACTTTCTCGATGTTCAAGCAGAAGTTCCTCCACGAGCTACGTTGTGTCTTACGTATTTACTTCCTGTAGTCTCTGAGTACCGTTTTGTATTCCTCGTTGATGATCTCCTCATTCGCTACTCTGGCGAGTTTTAGAGTTTCCTGAGGTTATTTCTCTTGAGAGAGAGGTCTCGGTTCCACCAGAGTGGTTTGGTCCTCTTTCTCGTTCTTGATATCGGGCATGCTCCATGATAGGCAGCAAGTAGTTCCTTGGAGATGGTCTCTAAGGACTTCTCTATGTCTTCCGCGGATTTCACTGTGCCCGGATTCGCGAGCTTGGAGGTAACGGCGCTTCTAAACTTTTCCCAGTTTGTATTCCGGGGGTATTTAAATTTGCACTTAAGCTGAATGTACCTATGGTCCGAGAAGGATGGTCTTTCGAGGACTCTCCATCCAGACACCAAGGTACTCTTTCCTGTTACGCGGGTTAGATCTAGCACGTTGGACGAGGTGGGACCTACGTATGTGTAGTCCTCTCCCACGTTTGCTACATCTATGTTATTTGATAATATAAAGTCTAGGAGTGACTCACCTCGGTCATTGATATCGGGGCTTCCCCACACACTGTGGTGGGCATTGGCGTCCGTACCAATGATGAGTTGTTGGTCTTTGGAGTCGGCTTCTTCCACCAGACTCCTTAGTTCTTCAGGTAGTGCGGGCCTGTCGTGTGCCATGTAGCAGGAGGCTACCAGAAGGCGCTTCTCCTCACTCTCCAGCATCACTACTGTCAGGTCGTCTGTGCTGTAATGAGACATAAGGTAAGCGTGGATTCCCTTTCGTACTAGTACGACGGTTCTTTTCCTGCTTACCGACGTTGGGTAGAACGAGTTGTAATTTGCGAACTTCAGTCCGGCCACTATATTGCCTACCGCAATCCAGGCTCCTGGACCAAAGCTATGTCAGCGGGCCCTTGCTCCATGGCTATAAGGAGCTCCGCCGATGCTACCTTGCTTTTATGCAGGTTGATTTGCAGCACACTCAGTTTCATGGGCGGCTGGCTCAACTGCATACGACGGGTTGACTGTAATCGTCAGGTCACCATCCTCATCTTCCTGGGAGTCTTCAAAAGCCAGACCCTGGGCGGCCTCCACGATGGTGTCTAGACCGAGGTCCTTCTCCACCTCGCCTGCATGCAGGGTGTGTGTGTCTGTGTCTTCGGGATGGCGCTTCTTGAGGCGCAGGTACACACTGCCCATGCCCCACGCCATTATCCCGTATCTAGGGTAAAGGACGTCCTCTGCGTCTTTGTCTGGAGGATCACATGCTGGCCCCCCTCGTTGGGTAGTGGGCTACCAGCGTGCAGTACCTTCCAGTCTGCGGTTGGTATGTCCGGGTTTTGACGCTGAAGGAGCTTCAGCGCGCGGTCTCCTTGGATGACGATGGGGAAGAGTACCTTCGCCTTTGGAATGGACGGGATTAGCTCCCTGTCCACCACCTCCAGGTTGGCCCCCTCCCACAACGCCTCCAATTGGCAGACCGTCTGCGTCAGCCACCTCAGCGTCGGGTCGTCATTGCATTTCAGGATTTTTACCCCATTCAGCCACCCAGCGCCATCAAAAGTGGGCATGGGCACTGTAGGGTCTTCCTCCATCCGTGCAAGCAGGGAGTCGACGAGCCGCGCGTGGACCAGTTTCCACTGCGCCGCCGTCATCTTCCCGTTCTCATCACGTCTGTCGATGAGAGCTACGATCAGGTGTCTCTTGGACACATCGCTGACCTTTGAAGCATTGAGAGACCTCTGCTTCGTCGTTTTCGGTGGTGGTGGGGGTGGTTCCGCTCTCTTGGGCCCGCGCTGCCGCTTGCCTGCCGGGGTGGCGGTGTTGTCAGTCGAGCGCTGCCTCTTGGTAGCTAGCAACTCCTCCACCTATTAGCGTGTTCACTAGTGGAAGCCTTCATTTGAGGCAACCGTGCGTAGTATCTAAGGCCCTCTTCCACCTTTAGCTCGGCCCAAGCTAGCTTGCATTATTAGCGTGTTCACTAGTGGAAGCCTTCATTTGAGGCAACCGTGCGTAGTATCTAAGGCCCTCTTCCACCTTTAGCTCGGCCCAAGCTAGCTTGCATTTCTCCTCCGGGGAGATATCTGCCTTGCCTGCTAAAAATCTTCAGGGCCGCCTTATACTGAGCTTTTGCCCTCATCCCCTCCCTCGAACGCTTCGGCCCTTCCCTACGCGGGGAGCTGGAACCTGGTTCAGGCGAGCGGAGAAGGCATTCCTCTTAAGTTTTGCTGATGGACAGCACGCTCTCCAGGTCCGAGTCTGTCTCGACTACGGCACCTGCGCGGCTCATCCTACAGCGAGTTTTTCCGGCAGTAGTATTACAACTAACGTGACCTGCTCCCGTCACGTCAGAGGTGTGACCGCTGTTGACACGCAGAGAGGATTGCTCCTCTCCGTGCCCGCCGGTGGTAGCAGCCACGCTTCCCACCGACGTTTGGGATGACATCCCAGCCCGTGTTTGACCATTCTTCCCCTCCATATTTTGCCCGAAGGTCCATATAGTTGATATTTTTCGGGGGAACCACCCCTTAGCGTTTTATGCCTGACCGCCAGGCACCTCTGTCTCTCGAGTCAGGCGATTTTCCCACCGTCTGGAAAGAATACTATATAATTCCGTTTCATAAAAAGAGGTCTAAATCAGATGTTTAAAATTACCACAGTATTTCCAATTTATATGCCATTTCTAAACTCTACGAAAAAATTATTACTTCTCAGCTCTAACTCTCTTGTAGTTCCTTGTTTAGGGTGCTCAGGTATTGACTTACAACCTATATATAAAAGTCATATATAAATTAAGGTTTGACTGGGGTCCGCCGCAGTCTGCATCGAAGATGGGCGACAGTGGCTGGGCTGCGTTGCTCCTCTTTCGCTAATGGGAAGGGACGGTTGCAGATTTATGGTTGGCTTCTCTGGCGAGAGGGGTGCAGGTCGGTTAGTGACACTATCACTTTTGGTATGAAGATTATGATGGGAGGATATTAATTTCCTATTTGCAGGCCTAATGGCTCATCAAAGTAAATGACAAAAGTTAAAAGGCATAGCCGGCGGGCTGGCCGCACATAACTGGAAAATGCTGACCATGCTGTATATACAAAACTCTGCCGATCTCCAGCGGCCAATGTTCTTCGGATACAACGCACTTCAGCGACATAAGTTGCATCAGCACTTTTTAGTGATGAATGTTGCCTTAATATTAGAGTGGTGCATAAAATATTAAAATATTTATGATCTACTTGTTGTTTGTTAAGTTATATGTATATCAATCATCTCGTTCTCGTGCTCCGCTTATCTTCTTTATATTTTGCCTAAACAGGCGGGTTTTTTTTTATAAAACCTTTAAAAAAATCCCAAATTAACCTGTTATCACAAAATCTATCCTTTACCGCGAGTGCATGCCTATTAAATGTGTAAAAAAAGAATTTAATAATTGTTTTTTGTGTCGGTTAACATATGTATGTTTGTTTTGTAAGTCTTTTTGTTGTTGTTGCTTTTTATAAGTACGCATTACATTATTTTTAGCCGCTCTAATCTCGTAGCTTTTATTTTTCTATTACTCAACCCCCTATTATTTAAGATAACTTAAATAACTCTCATTCCTTTCTCGTTCTCGATACTTTCTGTGCAGTAGCGCTCATTAGCAGCAGCTGAAACCGCTCTGCTCTCAGTTTTTTTAGTGAGGACCCATAATGCCTCACACTCTTTTGCAAACACAGACGTAATTATATTTAAATTTACGTATTACATCGCACTGAAACTAGCCAAATAAGCTAGATTTATTAGCGTGGAAATCCGCCAGATTCCCTCACTTACACCCAAGAACCATCAGCAGAGACGCCGCGGAGAGGCAACGGCAGAGAATAAGAAGCAGCGAACACCCACACCGAAACAGAACTAACGAGGAGAGTGAGAACGGCAGCCTCCGATAGTGGCGCTCAGCCCGCAACACAGAAATCCGCAGCGAGCCGAAGCAGCGAAAGTCCTATTGGAACGAAAATCTGACATCGAACGCAGGCTTGAGATCGCCTGGTTTTGGTAAGAGAAGTAATATTCGATTTTGAGATGCTGGAGCGTACGGTCGACTCACGGTCCTGTGGGTCCTGTAAGAAGGAGTCGTGCTGCCCCGAGAGTTTCGCACGTCAGCAAATTCATCCGCCAGAGGGCCCGCCGCATGGTCACCATAAGGAGTGCAGAGAATAAAGGCTCAACAGGCGAGGAGAATACCACGCCCACTATGAAACGAACACCCAGTGATGGAAGCCACGAGAAAATGGATAAGATAGGAACAGGGCTTAGAGTAGGATCGCGGTGGGGAATAACCAGGCCAGATGATAGAAAATTCAATAAATTAACATAGGTAAACTTATAACCAGAAAATCTCTCTTGTGCGGTCGGAGTCCCGACCATAGTTCCGATTCCCCATTCTGACGCAAGCATACGCACCCTTATCTCGGCTATAGGGGTTTTACCCTGCCGGAATTGGGAGCGGTTTGAGCTTTGAGCGTTTCGTAACTTTCCTCTTTTCTCCCCCTATCCTTTCGGACTCGTGACCTGTCTCTGATCTGGCAACAGGGTATTTACCCTGCCGGAGTCGACGCCGAGCTGCGCCTCTGATGGACTCTACCTTCCTCACCCTCTTCTCACATTCGTGGGCCACATCGACTCTAGCGACAGGGGCTTTACCCTGCTGGAGGCGAGGTTGGTTGACGTTTCTGGTGCAATCCGCTTCCCACGCCGTTCCCCGGGATTCGTGTCCTTCTCTGATCTTGGCAATAGGAGATTTACCCATCCGAGGTAGGGGATCGGTGGGGTAGATTGAGATTTGTACCCCAGCCCAAGATTACTGCTTTACAACACATTCATAACAGCTTTTGGCTTAAAATGGGGCATGAACAGAAGCAAAGTCCAATTAAAATCAAAAAAATCAAAACCAAGAATTAAAATCACCAAACAACTGGGCAAAGTTCAACGAACTACAGCCCTATGCAATACTCCAAATTATGCACAAAATGCGTTTCTATGCCTCCAGGACCTTACCTTTGCAAAAAAGGAGCGGGCAGAAATGGCAGCAATACATCTGAAAGACTCCGACCAATGGGCACTACAACACATTGATGAGTAACGGCAGAGTTTGGCGTCATCTTTCCTCGCAAAGATAGGCCGTCTTAAAAATGACCAGCAAAGAATTTCATTCCCATTATCGTTCGACGCTTCATCGATTACACTATTCAACACGCCTTTTCCGCTGTAGCCAAAAATGAATTTTTCGGATAGATTTAAGGATTCAACAATTTTGACGCAATTAAAGTTTTTTTTAGGCGTAGTTTTTTTTAAAGAGTTTTTGTTTTTTTTTTCTGAGGTAGTGCTTTTTTTAAAGATTACTTCAATTCCGTTAAGTTCCGTTTGGTACCAAATTCCATTTTACCGTTACAAAAACAGAATTTAGCGATTTTGTATAAGAAAAATAACGGTTATATGTCGACTAACTGAGTATATCGTCAAAATTCGGCATGGCCAGGTTTGTTGAAACGGCTTATCGCACTTATCTCTGGCTCTCACGCTTTTACGTGAGACTAGCTTACCCCTGTATTATCCCGTGGCTTTTTGCTTCTGTATCCCAGCGGCTGGCAGCTCTTCTTCTCTCAGAGACAGCGGCGTGGCTGGCGGTGCTCCGTTCGTCTACGTGCGGGGTGCAGCACTTTTCTTTTTGACCCAGATCAACACTCCCGATGCTATTTTTGCAAGCTTGTGTCGGTAGTCGGGAATGCAGCCGCGGCCTCTGCCTTTACACACATATGACAACAAAAATAATTCAATGGAACATAAAAGGATATATAAAACTCCAAAACCAACTACTTATCATTATAAAAAACAATCCCAACACATCATATCCCTCCAAGAAATACACATACAATACACGAACCAAAGACAGTAAAAATATTTATATTGTCTTTCCACGAACCATCTTTCTATACTAGTTAATTAAAAATTAATCTCAAACACAGTCTAGAACAGATTTGGTGGAATAGCATTACTAGTCCAAATATCAATCCAACATACACAGATAAACAGATCAACATACTGGTCCCCACAACAACTAAAACAAACTCTTTTTTAAAATCAAAGATGCTAACTGGGAAAAATGCCTAAATCTAACCAACCTAACCAATATCGCATACCGCCCAAGCACTAACATCAACAAAGAAGCCGCTACAATCAACAAACTATTAATACAAAGCGCCCACCATAGCATCCCACAAACAACACCCAACACAGATACACACAAAGTCCCTTGGTGGAACAAAACACTAAATAACCTCCATAAAAACAAGAAAAATTCATGGAAAACTCTAAACAGAGATACAAAACAAACAAACAAACATCATCAACTACAGGAAAGCTAACGCCATTCTGAAAAAGGAAATAAAAAAAAAGGAAAAGAGAAGCTACCAGCGCATTAACATCCACCATTCAAACCAACAAACCAACAAATATAATCTGGGCTAATCTGTGGTCTAAATCCAATAAAATAAATCTACTGTTTAACAAACTAAATAATAACTCATAAATAACCAGCCCACAGGAAACAGCAAACACTTTTGCAAAACACTGGTCCACTCTCTCCAAAGACAATAATTTTAGTACAAACTTTCATTCACACAAATACACAGAAACAGTCATCAACTACACCATATCCACATCAGCAGAAGAAATAGAAAAAACAATAACAGAAACAGAATTTCACATAGAATTACTACCTCACCAGGTTTCAGCCGAATTTCTTATCACATGTTAAAAAACAGCGCTCCAACAATCCAAGTCCGGATAATCAGCCACTTCAACCAAATCTTCAACAAATACATTCCACAGTCATACAAAATAAGCATCGTCATACCTATACTTAAACCAAATAAGGAAAAAACGGATATTAATTCATAAAGACCCATCTCCCTAAACTGTTGCATTGGAAAAGTCCTGGAGAAAATCATCGCAAACAGATTGTTGTGGTTTCTAACTTACAAAAAATTAATAAACCCAAATCAATTCGCATTAAAGAAGGGAAAATCGACTTCAGACAATCTACTTTTCGTAGACCATCTTATTACGAAATCACTTTACTCAAAAAAACATTTCTCATTTGATCGAGTACTTACTCAATAACCCAACAACTAATGGAATAGAAATGCGGACCAAAAATAAACAAATACATCCAAAAGAAAAGAACACATCCGCTATCCACCCTCTTGAAAACGGAATACCACAGGGATCTCCCATAACTGTAGTACTATTTCTAATAGCATTAAACAAGATGGCCAATATTATCGCACTACACAAAAAAATCAACTTCAGCGCGTATGCAGATGACTTCTTTTTATACCCGGTACTCGAAGAGTAAAGGGGTATATTAGATTTGTGCAAAAAATTAATGTGTGAAACACCCAGAAGGAAGCGTTTGCGACCCCATAAAGTATATATATTCTTGATCAGCATCAATAGCCGAGTCGATATAGCTATGTCTGTCTGTCCGTCCGTCTGTCCGTCTGTCCGTCCGTCCGTCCGTCTGTCCGTCTTCATTAGCGCCTATAGCTCAAAGACCATAAAAGCTAGAGGAACACTAGTTTGTATAATATATTATACGAAACCAACACACCAACAATAGAAGAAAAACGAGATAGCTATGTTTGTCTGTCCGTCCGTCCGTCCGTCTGTCTGTCTGTCCGTCTTCATTAGTGCCTATAGCTCAAAGACTAGAGGAACACAATTTTTTATCCAGACTCCTGTCCTTCCGTCCACTCAAAGAACGAAAATCTGTGGCATGCACAATTTTAAAGATACGAGAAAACTAAAAACGCAGAATCGTAGAGAATGCCCATATCTATCAGAGTGTTGAATCTGGATCAGATCAGAGATAAATATAAATATGAAGAAAACCATTTCGAAATGCATCGTTCCCTCTCGCTCTCTCTCACACACAGGGGTGGGCGCTATGCCTGATCGAATTTTTTGACGTCTAGATCTCAGAGACTATAAGAGCTAGAGAAACCCAACTTTCTATCCAAGCTCCTGTGATACCAAGCCGAGACAAGTTTGTTTCAATATTTGGCCACGCCCTTTCGCCCCCACAAAGGACGAAAACCACAATTTTTAAGATACAGAAAACCAAAAACACAGAATCATAGAAAATTACCATATCTATCAGAGTATTGAATCTGGATTAGATCGTATCATTAGTATAGCCAAAAGGAACAAATGAAATTTCAGTTGCCTTCCAAGCGCAGACTCATTCCCTCTCTCTCTCGCACACAGCCGTATATGTATATGTAGGAAGTAGATTTAGACATGTAGAAAAGACAGATGTAAAAAACGTATGTAAACAAAAATGGAAACAGATATAAAAATCTCCGAAGGGGTTCGAATTAATTTTTTTTTTTTTTTGGTTAAAATTAAATTTGTCCTTTTTGCGAACATTTAATAAATTACAACATGCTCACATACATATATACTGACTGAGTACCGGGTATAAAGTCGAGTTGCGGCCGTAGACGCTGCTCACAACGTTCCCCCTCGTTTGCTTTACTTCTTTTTCGTTTCGATCTGCCTGCGAGCAGAGCAATGTTAGTCACAAATAAACTTTGAACATGAACGGTTGCGTTTTTACTTTTCAGTGCAAATAACTTGAACATTGCATTTCAATAAAAGCATTGCAGTGAAGATTTCAATTTACTATATACTATACAAAAATATTAATATTTATAAGATACCCCATTATTAATAATCTAAGCTGTAAACTTTTTTATATTTCTCTATGAAATGCCCCATATTATATACTGATAATACTTTATATATAATCCATATTAATTAGCACTTAGCATGAAAATAAAGATGCCCTTCCGTGAGAATATTGCTTTATTACAAAATCGTTATAAGGTGAAAATATCTAGAGTTATTACTGATACCACGACAAAAGATGCTCTTCAAATTACAGTCGAAATTATTAACAATGGACTTGAAGCGAATGAATTTTCTATATATGTTTGCAACTGTCAACAATCATATGGGATATTAAGTACAATAAGTGTTAAGAAAATACTATTGCCATATGTTGGAGAATCTGTATCGTTTATGTTGCCTTTAATAATTGGCTTAAAGAAAAACATTAAATTTAGTTGCGATGGTAAGTGTTAAGCTAATGTTTAGCTCACTAGCTGTTGCTGTCAATCATCAATTTAAACAAGAAGTCAAGCATTTAAAATTATAGGCATAGTTTATTGTTATATGAAAGCCGACGTGTTGCGTATGTAAATATAGGTATGTAGGTGAACGAAAACATGTATGTTTTTGTATGTATGTATGTATGATAAACATCCCTGCAGTACTGGCGGTGGCGTTTGACCATGCCCGAACTACCTCCTGAGCTGGTGCGTACATGGGTACTTCCCAAAGTAACTCTATGGTAGGCGAACGCCGAACCACTTAAAGAATAGAAAACAATTTGGCTCTGTAAACTCAATAACCCATCGCACACCAGCCATCGAACTTGTCCGGGAAGCTGCGACGTCTTACAGGTAGACGAAACAAACGAAATTTTGAAATACAAATGCATCAGTGTGATATCACAGGAGTCTGGATACAAAATACGGTTGCTCTAGCTTTTACAGTCTCTGAGATATAGGCGCTCATGAAGACGGACGGACGGACGGACAGACAGATAGACATGGCTATATCGACTCGGCTATTGATACTGATCAAGAATATATATATACTTTATGTGGTCGGAAACGCTTTCTTCTGGGTGTTACACACATCCACTTTTGGCACAAATCTAATATACACCTATACTCTATACACCTAAGCAGGGGTGCCCAAAGCCAGCATACGGAAGAGCAATCACCAACACTCGCAAAGAAAAACACTAATACCAAGAGGCGAACGATTTTTTGTATTTTAATTTGTGCACTGGAAGAAAAAAATTTGCATACATTTTCACTTATGTGAAAAATAAGGTTTACTAAATGATTAAATTTTGTATTCAAAATCAATTTTGTAGGATATATACTGCTGTTCGCAACAATAGTTTTGAGAGAAAAAAAATGTACTCAAACATGCGCTATTAAACATTTTGCCGGCAGGTTGAACACAAAAAAGGCATACACACACATAATTTTTGCATGTTTTTTTTATTCTTGGTGCCGTTCATGTATACTTTCTGTGAGTTCCTATCCCAAGAGTAAAAACAAAAACAAAGCGAGCCCAAGAGCATAGGACTGGGCACCCCTGAACTAAAGGAAAAAATATGCAGAAAAACCAACTCGGGTAGACGCAGAAACAGTGGAGGACAGCGAAATGGAAAATGTAAAGGAATTGAAATTTGCAGTGATTGGAAATTGAAACTCTGTAGTGTTGCCTGGTAGGTGTGTTTGTTTTCATTTTTGACCCTATTTGTATTTTATTATTTATAGATGCAATAACTGTAAAGCTGCCTCTGTCAGCTGAAGCCAGCTTAGAAAATTTTGTAATATAATTAACAAAAATGTAAACAACTTTTTTGAGATGCCAAGCTTTTTTGGCACCTATTTTTTGTCCAGAACCAAATAAAAAGGAATTGGTTTAACTTTATAATATTTATTTATACCTGAGGCTAGCAGAAGCCGATTGCTTGCTCTTTGCCCAGCCAGATTCACGGAAACCGAGATCGGTATGCAAAAAATGCGCAAAGTCGTTAGCATAGAACTGAATCTAGCAACTTTGGCAGATTAAAGCTAGAGCCGAAGCAGCGGCTGCAGAGCGCCCTTAACAGAGAAGGCACAGCAGCGCTGCCAAACGTTAGCGTTTACATATGTTGTTAATTGTACAATTACGGTAAGTTTGAACTACGATGATGCTGGCCCGATCATACTCCCCCCGTTGGAAGCTGGTCGTTCAACAGACTCCTTGAGGGGCAGTAGACATAGCCGAGTAACGGCCCTCCTGATGGTTCTTGATGCAGTCTTCCAGTCCGCTCACGCAGAGGTTTTGCGTGGGAGTCCGCCACTTCGACCGCTCTTGCAAAAAAGTGAGGTACTTTTCGCGCCAACGGCTCCAGAAGATTAGCTGCAGTTGAGTGACCCGCTGCCAACCATCCAGACGATTGTAGTTGAGCTTCGTTAGGTCAGGCTCGAGGATTGTCTCATGTGGGCCACCTAGAAGCAGATGAGCAGGGTCAAAACATCTAAGTCATCAGGATTTTCTGAAAGCGAGAGCAAAGGGCGAGAAGCCAAGCACAGAGGGCCCAACTGAGCGGTACAGGTGATGCTTTGCAGTCTTCACGGCCGCTTCCCAATATCCGTCAAAGTACAGAGAGCGTGGTGGAATGAAGCGCCTGTCGATCGAGTCAGTTAAGCAGAATTCATAGACCTCCTTCATATGCGAGTCGCTCATAAAAAGCTTCTTTAGCTTGGCGTTCTTGGCGCCAACGAAGTTTGTCGCATTGTCAGACAAAATTTGACTTAGCCTTCCTCGGGTGACAGTAAAACGCTTAAATGCGCCTAGAAACGAAGTGGTGATCAGGTCCTTTACGAGCTCCATGTTTTTTGGCTTAGAAAAGAAGCAAATAAATATTGAAAATTTAGAATAGTTTTTCTAAATGCGAAACCGGAAAAAACTTTGGGTGGCTGTAATTTTATTAATAGGCGGGACGAGAGGAATAATGCGTGCGCTCGATCAAAATCAATTTCAACGAATATATAATTCAAATTTATCTCTAGCCTAACTAACCTACGTTGGCAAAGCGGGGCGAATTCGCCAAGAGCGAGAGAGTAAGCTTTTATTGCGCTCCCGCCTTGCCCTAAACTAACTTACACTAGACTTCAAACAATTCAAAACAAACAGACGAGAAACGACGAAACACCGGCCCCGTTTAAGGCCTGCAGGGCTTCAAGCCAATGGCAGCGGCGCCAACTTGTGGATGGCCCGCCGGAACTCTGCTCCGTCACTCCTTCTTAGGTCAACGACCCTGACCATGCCGTCTTTCCCTGCGTGCGTGGCGATGATCCTCCCGACGAGCCACTCCTGCGGCGGAAGATTGTCCTCGGCCACGAGGACGAGGTCTCCTTCCTCTGGGTTGGGCTGCTGCTGGTGCCATTTGCCCCGAATTTGGAGCCCCAGGACATATTCGCGGGACCATCGCCGCCAAAACGCTTGCCTGACTGACGAGACAAGTCGCCATCGCCGCAAGCAGCTGAGACTCTCCTGGTCCGGAGTCCGCAGTGCTGGGGGGGCGATGAGCGACCCGCCTATCAGCAGGTGCCCGGGCGTTAGTGCCTCGCCGTCGCTTGGGTCCTGGCTGAGAGCTCCCAGCGGCCTGAAGTTCATTGCCGCTTCGATCCCGACGAGGACTGTGGCGAGCTCTTCGGCGTTTAGGAGCGCGCTGCCTACCGCCCGTAGGAGTAGGCTCTTGGCAGTTTTTACACCTGCCTCCCAAAGGTCTCCCATGTGAGGCGCTCGTGGCGGTATGAACGCAAATTCGCATCCGCTTTTTGATGCGAATTCGCGAACTGCGTCCCCCTGCTCCTCTATTCTCATCCGTAGAGCGCTGAGGTGGCGGCTGGCTCCGACAAAGTTCGTCGCGTTGTCGCAGTGCACGATTTGGGGATATCCTCGGCGCCCGACAAACCTTTGAAAAGCCAATAAAAAAGAGTCAGTGGACAGATCTGATACAACTTCTAGGTGAACCACTTTGGACGCAAAACAAACAAAAAGCGCGATGTATGACTTGTATGGGGGCCTTCCTCGAATTTTCAATGTCGTATATACTGGTCCACAAAAATCCACGCCGCAAATTGCAAATGGGCGGAGAGCACGGAGTCCATCTGCGGGTAAATTCCCCATAAGTTGAGTCAGCAATCGAGGCTTGCATTTAAAGCAGCGCATACATGATCGGACTGTCTGACTGCAGACCTCCTGAGCGTTCACTATCCAAACACTCTGTCGGAGGATGCTCACCAGTGCTCGTGGGCCGACATGAAAATTCGCATGGTGCAGATGACGCACGTAGCTCCGCACAAATGGGGACCGCTTTGTCAAAAGCAAAGGAAACTTGGCATCATATGATATAGGAGCTTTAGCTAGTCGCCCCCCTACTCGCAACAACGAAAAAGTACACCAAGTACCTGTGTCTTCATGGATGAATGGGTTCAACCGCTGAAGACTAGGACCAACTCTAGATCCTTTCCGAACCTTTTCGATTTCTTCTTTATACTCGTGATGTTGTATAATCTCAACAATTTTATGGAAAGCTTCATTATGTTCGGTCGGTGAAACAATTTTTCCAAACTTTATAGTTGGGTCTTTGCATTTTCTTATGAAGCGGAACATATATGCAAACACTCTAAGCAACTTGAGGTGTGACGAAAAGCCCTCGATGACATCTACCAGCTCTGAACTTTGCACAGCGGCGGTCAGTCCGACCGCAGCCTTCCCCTCTTCTCCAGCTGAGCGTCTTCTGGAAGCTCGAAATGAGAGTTTTTGGGCCAGTTTTCTTCGTCATCCTTAAAAAATAATGGTCCTTCGAACCAGATTGACTGGACGATTTTGTTGACGTCACAACCTCTTGAGACAATATCTGCTGGGTTCTGTTTCGTGGGTACATGCCGCCACGTAGCTTCATCTGACCACTCTTGAATCTCAGCCACTCTATTTGAAACGAACGTCGACAACGAGGATGGATGAGATCGAATCCAATGAAGAGTTACTTCGGAATCCGACCAATAAACAGTTCGTTCGATAGGGATCTTTAATAGGGGCTTGATTCTGTGACAGAGATCTGCGAGAAGGTGAGCGGCACATAACTCAAGCCTTGGGAGCGTTTTGGTCTTGAGCGGCGCTACTTTGGACTTCGAAGTCAATAACGATATTTTAAAACCTTCTGCAGTTTTTCTACGTATACAGACGCACGCTCCATAAGCTCTCATGGAGGCGTCAGCAAAGGCATGTATTTGCACTAGTGACATCGGATCGGTAAACACGAACCGAGGTATGGATATCTCTTCCAAGTGAGACAATGTGTTTTTCAACATATTCCATGCTGTTTCTAACTGCAGCGGAATCGACTCGTCCCAATCTAATTTGTTAAGCCAAAGTTCCTGCAATAGGATCTTGCCTGTTATGATGATAGGGCTTAACAAACCAAGGGGGTCGAATAACTTCGATGTCACCGATAGAATGTTCCGTTTTGTCGCTCGGAGACCCATGACTGAATCGTCAATTTTAAATTTGAAGGCATCTTCATTAGGCAACCATGAGATTCCTAACGCCTTAGTCGACTCTGAATCCGAGATCGTTATGGGCTTTGCTGTGCTATCAGATGCGGTGATCTCAGGTGAGTTTGAAAACCACTTTGCCAACTCAAAACCTGCAGTCTGAAGAACCTGAGACACTTCGGACTTAATTGCCCTTAGCTCCTTTACGCATGCAGCACCAGTCAACATGTCATCGACGTAAAAGTCGGACCCGATAACGTCAGCAGCTTTAGGGAATAAGAGCTTTGCAGACTCACTCAACCTTTTTAAACACCGGATAGCCAAAAATGGGGCTGGTCCAGTCCCATAAGTTACGGTGTTAAGCTTGTACAATCTCAAGGATTCAGATGGGTCTCTTCTCCACACTATGAGTTGAAACTGCCTATCAGCTTCATTCACCATTACTTGGCGATACATTTTTTTAGCATCGGCAGTCAGGGCAAACCTGTGCAGATGGAAGCGCAGCAGTGTCGAGTATAGCTCCTCTTGAATGGTGGGTCCGACCATCAGAATATCATTCAAGGCCACCTGAGAGGACGTCTTGGACGACGCATCGAAAACGACGCGAAGCTTGGTAGACGTACTTTGGGGCCTTAGAACACACTGATGTGGAATTACATAGTGTGGAGTTGAAGGTATCGTATTGTCGGTAGGAGACATAAGTACATTTTCTTCAACTCAGGGTCACGATGCAACCTTCTTTCAAGCGACAAAAACCGCCGTTTAGCAACCTCAAAGGAGTTGCCTGAACATATTGGATCTGATTTAAACGGCAGCCTTACTTCAAACCGACCTGATGGCAATACCTGAGTCGTCTTCCGATAGTGATCTTCACATAATTTGTGCTCAGGCGTAGCAACTTTCTTTTGAGATAGCATTTCTTCCAGTGACCAAAACTTTTGCAAGGTCCGATCGATAGACACTAGCAACTCTTCACTGCAACTCAAACTATTTGTAATTTGGGGAACAGAACTTTTGGGAACATATCTTCCCGAAACAATCCAGCCAAGAAGGGTCTTCTGAAGAGTTGGATAGTCCGGACCTTGCTTAATTTGACCAACAGCTAATAGTTCAAAAAATGATTCTGCTCCTATCAGCATATCTATTCTTTGTGGCTTGTTGAAATATGGGTCTGCTAGAGGTAGGTTCTTTGGGATTCTCCAGTCACTCACATTCACTGACTGGTCAGGGTGATAACCTGAAATCGATTTCAAAATCCAAAAATCGAAGGACAACTCACTACCATTTAATCGCGACTTCACCACCGTATGTATTTTATCTTTTACTTGAGAATTGGATTCACCAATACCAAGCAAGCTAATACATGACTCCTCTTTACGGATCTGTAAGCGGTGAGCAAGGTCCTCTGTTATGAAATTGGTTTGAGATCCAGAGTACAGAAGAGCTCTGGCCAGAATGTGGTCACCGCTCTTCGTTCGGACACTTACGATCGACGTAGCCAGAAGTACCCTATCCAACGATGTCGCATGCAGAGCATGGGACGTGGAAGGTTGATCCTGGTTTGAAGGAGGAGAGGCACTCTCTTGGGGTGGTGGCAACGCGAGACTATTAGCAGACACTGTGTATCGATGCAATAAGGTGTGATGTGAGCGGCCGTACACTCGACATTTATTGGCCTTGCATCTTACAACAGCGTGGCCTTTTTGAAGACAATTAATGCATAAGGGTGCAGATTTAGCGAACTCGAACCTTTGCATGACCGAGAGTCGTAAAAATGGAGTGCATTTCGACACTACATGGTCGTCCGAATTGCAATAGCTGCAAGTTCGCTGAACTCTGTTGGTGGAATGAGAAGAACAAGCAAATGAGCTACGATTATGCTGCTTGATTGGTACAACCTTGTCCGGCTTTGGCTTCGTCGACTCTTCAGCAGACAAATACTGGTATCGACGATTCAAAACATTCTCAAGGTCGGACCAAAGCGGCAACTTTTCGTAAGTCAGTTGTTCATCCCATTTTTGTTTAGTCACTGGGTCGACTCTGTTCAAAACGAGATGAATGAGCATTGCATTCGAGATTTTGGTATCGTCTCCTATCGACAGTAATGAACCATAAATCGATGAAACAGTATCGATGAGGTTCCTAAGGGACGATGCGGACTGCTGCGAGATTTTTGGCAGATTAAACAATGTGGAAATATTGTTTGTAAAAATTAGATACTCGTTATCATATACTCGTTGGAGACTATCCATGGCCTTTTCATAGTTGGCTTCGGTGACTTGGAACGCCTTAATTGTTCCTAATGCTTCATCCGAGAGGCACGAGATCAAGTGATTAAATTTCTCGATCTTGCGTCGCTATGAACTAGAGTCTCAAAAAGGCTGATGAAATTTTTAAAATCCGAATGCTTACCACTAAATTTTGGTAATGCCAATTTCGGAAGTCGAGCACGAGTTGGGGCACCACAGGCTGGTATTGTTAGCGTCGTATCGCTTGATACATCAAAGGCGCAGATAAGCGACATTATCTTGGCCTTAGTTACGATAGATAACTCTTCCAACTCGGCTGCGAATTCATCGTCGCCATCGATTTCTTCTATTTTTTCTTGTAATTGTTTAGCCTTTTGGATTGACTCATTCAAGGAATCGAGCCTACATTGTAGCTCTGTCAATTGTATAGGAATCGAACCTTCATCTAATCGTACTTCTAAGCGGCGAATGCTTTTAACTTGACTTTGGAGCTTAGATTTCAAGTTTTTAAGAACTGACTTATTGTCTTCTGCCATATATTTTATATTTATAGTATGCTCAAACAAAGAAAACAAACAAATAAATAAATGTTCAAAGCAAGAACGGCAATAGAAAACAAATAATAATTGAACTGCGAGGCACGAGGTTTCAATATATAATATGGTTGCAAGTGACAGCCGAAAACCATATACCCTCGAAAAGCAGGGTAGCGCGTCACTGGTAAGTAACACCCAAAAACAATATATCCTCGAACAACAGGGTAGCGCGTCACTTGGCGTTCCGTTAAGATCAAGCGCGGCAAACGAAAAATATTCTCCCAACAAATACAACGCAAGCAACTGTGGAAAGGCGAAAGCGAAAACGAGAGAGTGCACCGATGCTGCTGCTTGTATGTATGTATGTATAGATATATGTAAGTGTTATACGCCGCGGCTTGGGTTAACGAACCAACCTTTTGGCGAGATTCAAACAACGAAAAAGGGTAAGGGGGGGGGCGACAGTGATTGCAGTAAACGATAAATAACGGTTGCATCCAACTAGCAGTTCACATAGATTATGATATATGTATAATGTATGTCAATAAATATGTATGTGCGTATTTTGTTGGTGTTATATGTGTATATATTTGCAAGAATATTATAGTCTAAATGCATGCAATTCAAGCTCTACTATATCATACGTCTGTGCCAAGAAGAAGTTCTGTGCGAAGATTAGGCTGGGTATTTCGCGACCGACACGATTCCTTAAGCAAGGTTTTAATTGCTGTTTTTTGTTAACACACAACAACACGACGCGGGCAACGATATGCTTGATTCTAATAAATAGAATTATGTATTTGCATATATATGTATGTGTCTTAAACCACTGTTTTACTTTGTATGCACTTTTCTATGTGTCACTGTCACTTTTATTGCTGCCTTTATTAACTTTACAGTCCACCCGGGGGCGCCATGAAAATTTAGAATAGTTTTTCTAAATGCGAAACCGGAAAAAACTTTGGGTGGCTGTAATTTTATTAATAGGCGGGACGAGAGGAATAATGCGTGCGCTCGATCAAAATCAATTTCAACGAATATATAATTCAAATTTATCTCTAGCCTAACTAACCTACGTTGGCAAAGCGGGGCGAATTCGCCAAGAGCGAGAGAGTAAGCTTTTATTGCGCTCCCGCCTTGCCCTAAACTAACTTACACTAGACTTCAAACAATTCAATACAAACAATGTTTTGTGGTATTTGTAAAAAATCCCATCACACGATGCTCCATATTCCCTATGAAAAAAGGGGAAATGTTAACACTTGTTTCACAAAGAAATAAGCGTTTTTAGCCACAGCACTTATAAAAGTAAGAGCAGTGAATGGTGGCTATGAAAATTTTAGAGCTCTAATTGATTGTGTGTCGCAATGTACCATAATTTCAGAGGAAGCAGCACAAATATTAAAATTGGCGCGCAAAAGGGAAAACACCGAGATGAGTGGAGTATCATCGACAGACTCTTTTACTTCAAAGTATAAGGAAACTTTGAAATTTTTAATGCGTCAGCAAAAACCACAAATAATAAAAGCTTAAATGATATAATGTGGGTGGTATTATGGTAAAACGTCGAAAGTGGCCATTTGTAGTATCAGCGGACATTGAAAAAATGTACCGGCAAATTAATGTTGATGAAGAAGATCAGCATTATTTGCATATAACCCGGAGAGACGCTCCAAAAGAAAAATTACAAGAATATAAACTAACAACCGTTACGTACGGTACAGCTGCAGCACCCTACTTAGCTATTAAGGTGCTTGTTGCAATAGCAGATAATTGCGAAAATAAAGCAATTAGAGAAATCAAAAAAAAGGATTTTTATATGGACGACCTGATGACAGGTGCTGATTCCATAGTAGACGAAAAGAGGGATAACGTTGTGAGCCGCGTCTTCGCCGCGGCTCTACTTTATACGCGGTACTCAGTCAGAACCAGATTCAGATTCAACATTCTGATAGATATGGTCATTTTCTATGATTCTGCGTTTTTGGTTTTCCCGTATCTTCAAAATTGTAGATTTTCGTCCTTTGTGGGCGCGGAAGGGGGCGTGGCAAAATTACGAAACAAACTCGTCTCGGTTTACTATTACAGGAGCTTGGATAGAAAGTTGGGTTTCTCTAGCTCTTATAGTCTCAGAGATCTAGGCGTCAAATAATTCGATCAGGCATAGCGCCCACCCCTGTGTGTGAGAGAGAGCGAGAGGGATGATGCATTTCGAAATGGTTTTCTTCATATTTATATTTATCTCTGATCTGATCCAGATTCAACATTCAGATAGATATGCTCATTCTCTATGATTCTGCGTTTTTAGTTTTCTCGTATCTTTAAAATTGTGCATGCCACAGATTTTCGTCCTTTGAGTGGGCGGAAGGGGGCGGAGCGAAATTTTGAAATACACTTGTAACACTGTGATAGGACAGGAGTCTGGATACAAAATTGTGTTCCGCTAGCTTCTGTAGCCTCTGAGCTATAGGCGCAAATGAAGACGGACGGATGGTCGGACAGACACACATAGCTATATCGACTCGGCTATTGGTGCTGATCAAGAATATATATTCTTTATGGGGTTGGAAACACTTCCTTCTGGGTGTTACACACATCAATTTTTTCAACAAATCTAATAAACCCCTTTACTCTTCGAGTACCGGGTATAAAAAGGCAGGTAAAGAAAGTTACCCAAGAGTTTGATAAGGTTGGGTTTAACTTAAGAAAGTGGATAACAACTATCCCAGAAATTTTTGCGGACGTTAGAGATAACGAAGAAAATAATGTATTAATTAGTGAAGAGAATGAATCCATCATATAATTTGGACTTCAATGGGAGCCGGTTAAAAACAAGTTTAGGTTCGACTTCCATTATGAACCTAATAAGAAAACTAACAACAGAATAGTTTTATCTACATTAGCAAAGATGTATGACCCTTTGGGCTGGTTGTCTCCAGTTACAATTGTTGGAAAATTGTTTATGCAAAAACTTTGGTTGTCAGACAAAAATTGGGAGGAAGAACTATCAGATCAGGATACTCGTTAATGGAATTCATTTAAAGACAATTTAACAGCATTAGAGAGCATTCGGATACCAAGATGGCTTAATTCTCAGCATAGTAATCCGATGAAAATTCATGGTTTTGCCGATGCATCCGAGAAAGCTTATGCTGCCGTAGTGTATGCAAAGGTAGATGGTTCTTCAATTATAATAGCCAGCAAAAGCAAGGTTAATCCGAAGAAGAATCGGAAAACCGTTCCCAAATTATAACTTTGTGCAGCTCATCTTCTAGCAAAAATGATTGAAAATAGCGGTTGGAAGTGAAGCAGAAAGTTATGCTTGGAGTGATTCTACGATTATTCTAGCCTAGATAAAGAATAAAGACAATAAAGACAAGTTCATTAGGCGTAGGACTGACGAAATTAGAAAAGTTAAAGAAATTAAAAGGAGAAATGTCAAATCTGAGGACAATACAGCAGATGTAGCGTCAAGGGGCATTAGTGCAGATAAGCTGAAAGATTTTGAAATTTGGTGGAAAGAAGATTGGCCAAAAGATAAAATTGAAGAAAAAATAATTATTAGCACAACGTTTAAAATCGATAAAGCTAACAAAGTAATGAGTTATTACAGAAATACTCGTGTAAGTTAACTTACCCAATTACATTGGTCCCTTATACGAGTCATAAACAATATTTGGTGTCCCCAGATTCAATCTCGATCTTTGGATTTCAATCTTTGGCTCCCAAATAATTTATAAACAATCTTTTCTCACACCCCACCTAATGTGGAAAACAAACAAACACCCGCCTTAATTGAAAAACAATCTCGGCCCACTCTCTGCCCACACCCGGCTTTCGGGTAAACAATAGAACACCCGGCTTTCTGCAGATTCCGCATTTTTGGTATTTCACAATTCTAGATCTGGATGACCAATCCGAGTCAGTCCGTTTGTTTATAGGAAAATGGTATCGAGAAGAGAACCATTGGGGTTTCATGATGTGGAGGCAGTCTGGATCTTGGATCTGAACGGAAAAGTCGACCTAAAACTAAAGTCGCCAAAATCGAGCCGATACCTATCCGGATGAACAATTTACCTCGAATCTGAAATTCTTTAAGTCTTGTTAAGCTCAATAAGTTTTGTGAAATGAACAAATCGCCACCGCGAATGTGTAATTGGCTCCCAAAGTGGGGCCACGCGTATTCAAAGCACCAAAAAACAAAAGTGTTGCGGTGGCTCGAACCCAAAGAAGGACAATTAATAAATGCAATAAATCCTTCAATAGAACGCGTTGTGACGGAGTGTTAAGACAAAAAAAAAAGAAAAGTGAGAATATTAAATAACCAACCGGAAGGCTCGGCGCGTAACAAATAATTCAACAATATCTAATATCAATATTCAATTGATTGAATTGAATACGAAAAAACCAACCAACCAACCAAACCAACCAAAAAACCATACGAAATCCAAGGAAGAGCTGTAGGGAGGACCCTCACTGCTATCAACTATCTAAATTGAAGAACAATTTTATAAATCAAATAAAATATCATCAGAAGGAAGGCCTAAAGGAACAACAGGCTAACCCAAAGGACGTCATTAGAAGGAAAACATCAAGTTAACCAAAAGAAGGACGACCCTTTCCGGAAAAATTCGTGAGAATCAGAAAAAATTCAATTTAAGAAACAGAAAAATAAATATAAGTAGTTATATAAGTAAAAATATTAATATTATAGAGTAAAACATTTAAAACTAAAACACTGGATAACTTAATTTCGGATTTTCAAAAATTAAAAATGACTACAGAATCAAGTACTGATCTGACCTCCGATCTGGCTAAGCAGTTGACAGCAATTCAGATTTCACAAGTGAAAGAGCAAATAACACAATTAAAACTACATTTAGAAACAACCTTAGATCAGGTAGTAGATTATCAGGCTGAAAAAATTGATGAAAAAAATAGGGATGAAACCACCTTAAAGGTAATAGAATCATTACCAGTCTTTAGTGGGGGACTTAATCAATACGTAGGATGGAGAGAGGCTGCGGAAACAGCTATGCAATTGTATAAGAGGGGAAGCAAGCTATACTTTACTGCTTTGACCATTTTAAGAAATAAAATCACAGTGCTAGCGCATGATGCACTAACTAACCATGGAACCGTTTTAAACTTTGATGCTATACTAGCACGACTCGACTTTGTGTACAGTGAAAAACGACCAATATACATCATAGAACAAGAATTAAGCGTTCTCCGACAAGGGAACCTTTTTAATAATAGACTTTTATAATGAGGTTAATAAAAAGATGACATTGCTAATTAACAAAACATTCATGACTTATGGTAAAGACAGTGAGGTAACCAAAGAAACAAATAACAAAATTAGAGAGAATGGCTTACGCATTTTCATGACTGGTCTCAACGACGGTATTTCCGAATTACTTTTTTCATTAAATCCACCAGACCTACCAAATGCATTGGCCAAGGTGCAAGAACTACAAGCTAATAACAGACGGGCACTATTTGCCTACCAATTCAATAACCCACCAAAGAATCCCGGAAATACCCAAAATACCTTGAGGTTCTACCAGAGACAACCAATAGCCTACAACGGACCTTTCGAACAGAAAAACAACTTCCAAAATAATAATATGTATTGGGGACAACCTTATTTTCTAAATAACAGACAACAAAATCAGGCCCCCGAACCAATGGAGGTGGACGAATCTTTGCAGATACAAAACCAGCCATATAATAATCCCTACAGGGGAAATCATAATACTAACTATAACCGAGGTTATAATACTAATAATTATTATCAGAGAAATAACAACAATTATAACCATGCCCAACAGAATAGAGCCAACACTGTACAGAACAATCAGTTTAGCCCAAATCTACCGCTTAAACGGAAACGAACTGACTCGTTGAATAAACCTCAACCGGTAAATAAGACCATGAGGGTGAACAATATTGAAGAGGATCATTTTTTAGATCAGCCCCCGAAGTAGGTCTGCCCTACTTAATAAGAACAGACCAAAAATTAAATAAAAATTTTAAGGTCTTAATAGATACGGGAGCAACATCCTGTTACATAAAAAAGGGAATTTATAAGCAGGAAAGGCAGACAGAACCGATTCAGTACAGGTAGAAGGAAGTTTATACAGCTTGGGATCAAGGAATCCTGAGCATGCCGACATAGAATTATCCGTCAACACAAAAATAAATAGTTTGGGATTAAAAAGTCCTGAACATGCCGTCGTTGAAGTATCCGACAAAAAGAGTTTATATAGCTTGGGATCAATAAATCCTGAGCACGCCGACGTAGAAATATCCGACTTAAATAAACATATAAATTCTGAATCGGAAATGATCAGATTGAATAACACACTCACTCATGAAGCGGAATATGTAGAGAAACTCAGGGAAAAAATTATAGATATAATACGAGAGGACCATGCAAATATAGATTTGCAGTTACCGTTTAGAACGGATACAAAAGGAGAAATAAATACTGAACATGATAGGCCGGTATATAGTAAGCAATATCCATATGCTTATTCAGCTAACGATTTCGTTAATAAAGAAATAAGTAAAAAATTAGACCTAGTAGGAGCCTATATAATTCGCCAGTGATAGTTGTACCAAAAAAGGAGTAAATGAAGATGGAACTCCGAAGCATAGGTTAGTATTAGACTTTACAAAATTAAATGATAATACAATACCAGACAGATACCCCATGCAGGATCCTTCTGTAATTCTTTTCAATTAGGGGAAGGCAAAGTATTTCTCTGCTATTGATTTAGAATCGGGATTCTATCAGATATTGATGAATGAATTAGACATAGAAAAAAACATCATTTTCCATAAATAAATATGAATTTTTACGAATGCCAATGAGTTTGACAAACGCACCCAGAATCTTCCAAAGGGCAATGGACGATACATAGAAAACAAGTAGGGAAAACCTGCCATGTTTATTTGGATGACATAATAATATTTTCAAAAACTATTAATCAGCACTATATAGATTTAATTAGAATAATACAGATTTTACAGAATGCTAACATGAAAATTTCACTTGAAAAGTTTAAATTTGTTCAACTAGAGACTAAATTCCTGGGATACATCGTTTCCCATAATGTCATTAAAACAGACCCCGAACAAATAGATACAATACAGAAATACCCAATTCCGAAAAATGTCCGAGAGATACGCAGTTTCCTAGGATTAACAGGGTATTATAGAAAATTCGCCCGGAACTATGCGACAATTGCCAAACCACTAACAAAGTATTTAAGTGGAGTCAATGGGAAGATTTCAAAAAGAGCATCAAAACAGCCTTGATACAGCTGGATGAAACAGCAGTGGAAGCATTTAATATTCTAAAAGATAGTTTAATTGCACATATAGAATTAGTAAAACCGGATTACAATAAAAAATGCACTCTAACCACAGATGCATCAAACATTGCAATAGGTGCAGTATTATCACAAGAAGGGAACCCCATAACATTTATTTCCAAAGCCCTAAACAAAACTGAGCAACTTTATGCCACAAACAAAAAAGAATTATTAGCAATAGTGTGGGCACTGAAGAATGTAAGAAATTATTTATACGGAGTTAGTGAAATTGAAATTCAAACAGATCACCAACCATTGTCCTTTACCATGTCACAGAACAATCCAAATATAGAAATGAAACGGTGGTACTACTTTATTGAAAGTTTTGCACCAAAGATCATATATAAACCAGGCTCAACCAATATAGTAGCAGACGCTTTATCTCGAATTCAAATAAATCATATAACAGACAGTGATGATGAACAAGTGGAATTAGAGACAGATTTAAGTACCCAACATTCAGCAGAAAGCAGAAAGTTATTCAAAAAGTACTAAAGGATAATTTCATTAACAAATTTCTCTTCACGAAGAAATTCCTCCAAGATATTGAGAATCCAGAAGATAAAGCCTTAATTATAGAAGAAACACATTGCAGAGCACACAGAGGTTTAGATGAAAACTACAAACAGATAACTAAATTGTATTATTGGCCAAACTTATACAAAAAATTAAAATAATATATCAAAGGTTGTGAGATATGTAACAAGAATAAATATAAGAAGAAGAAGAATATATAAAATTTCTAATAGGTGAAGCTCCCATTCCGACAAGAGAAGGTGAGCAATTACATATAGACATATTCTATGCCCAAAATCTGATATTTATAACCTTTATTGATTCCTATTCAAAATACTTGGTGGTAAAAGAGATTCAAAATAAACTAAATATTGAACATAAGGTATTGCAATTATTGCAACATTTTCCTTTAGCGACATCAATAATGACAGATAACGAACCAAGTTTTACTTCAGCACACTTTAGATCTTTCATACAACGAAGTAATTTAACCATTTTTTATGCTGATCCCAGGCATAGCACTTCCAATGGCCAGGTAGAAAGAGTGCATTCCACATTAACAGAAATAGCCCGATGTATTAAAAAGGAACTAAACTTAACAATATATACAGAAAAAATATTGAGGGCAGCGCAAGAATATAACCTCACAATACATTCAAAAATAAATCAAATGCCTTATTTAATATAATCCAACACGAAAATGTTCCATTATTACTTAAAGCAGCTCAAAATAAAATGCTTCAGGTACACAATAAGGATAGGAGAGGAAAAGAAGGTGAAGTAGTTTATGAAAAAAAATTCGGTGAAAGAAACAAACTACAACCCCGTTACAAAAAAACAGGTGGTTAAGGAAAATCATAACAACAAAATCATGATCAATTACAAACCGAATAATGCATAAAGACAATATAAAACATTAAGAAATTTTTTTTTATTTTTGCAAAAAATGTATGTAAATATAATAATACTGACCCTCGTTTTGTATACGACTTCCGAAGTCATTGACTATACGCACAACGATTACTTGTTATTTAGAGACGACAGGAACGTTTACACTTATTAATCCTACGCTGACCTTCATCACATTACTAACTTAAGTTTTTATAAGGAGATAATAAATATAGAATCCAAATATGTTAATAAATCCATAAGTTCGGACGATAAATGGGAAATTAAAATGGATATTTACTTATTAAATTTGATGATTTCAGAATTAGCCCCAAAGAAAAATAGAAGGGGAATTAATGAGTTGGGTACCATTTGGAAATGGGTAGCAGGTACCACTGATCATGAGGATTTTATAAAAATTCAGAATAAATTAAACGAATTGATTGAAAATAATATTAAACAGTTTATAATGAATTCAAAATTTTTTAAGGAAATTGAATTGCTATCAAACTCATTAAAAAATGTTCAGTGAAAAGACAATATTAAGAAAACGTCGTTTAAAATTAATTACATTTGATCTGCTGAACTTGATTGATACCATAACGCTTTCAAAAATAAACATTCGTAATACAAAAATTTTAAATAAAAATGAAATAGATGACATTTACAAGCACGAAAAAGAGCCTGTTGAGTTATTAGATTTACTTGACATTGCAACTTTTAAAATAGCTCGAAACGCAGACTTAATAATTATGTATATAAAAAACCACCAAATTACTAATATTTGTAAACTATACCATGCAAGAGCCATCTCACAACATGATGGAAAATTAGTTATAAGCAAAAATATTTGCGAATGCGCAGGACGTTATTATCTAATGAATAATTTCAAAGCAGAAACATTTAACAATTATGCGAAAATAAGTTTAGAAAATAATTGTTTTACTAATTTACTAAATGGCCTTAAAGCCAACTGCTCGAAAATAAGAGAAAAAAACAAAGAAATAGATTTCGTGGAAAATGGTGCCATATTAGTGTCAGGCACCAATAAAGTAAACAACACTAAGTTGTTAGGTACTTATCTTCTCATATTCAACGATAAAATTATAATAAATAACAAAACCTATATAAATAAGAAGAATAAAATTTGGGAATACGTATAGCAACATAGAATCCACTGATAAGTTACTTTCCTTTGACAATGTTAATATTTGAAATCCATTTATAAAATTCGGGAATACTGGATTACCATTAACAACTATATTATTAATAATTTTCTTATTAGTACCGTTGTTTTATTGCGGCTACAAATTAACCATATTAATCTACTCTAAAGCATTCATGAAACTCACACAAGATATAATTGAAAACAATATATTGCAATTATCAGAAGCAATCAGAGTTCTATCAGAACCTCAAAATGTATCGGGACGACACATTTAAGAACGGGGGGAGTTAATGTACCCAATTACATTGGTCCCTTATACGAGTCATAAACAATATTTGGTGTCCCCAGATTCAATCTCGATCTTTGGATTTCAATCTTTGGATCCCAAATAATTTATAAATAATCTTTTCTCACACCCCACCTAAAGTGGAAAACAAACTTTTCTCACACCCGCCTTAATTGAAAAACAATCTCGGCCCACACCCGGCTTTCGGGTTAACAATCGAACACCCGGCTTTCAAGTAAACAATTGAACACCCGGCTTTCTGCAGATTCCGCATTTTTGGCATTTCACAATTCTAGATCTCGATGACCAATCCGAGTCAGTCCGTTTGTTTATAGGAAAATGGTATCGAGAAGAGAACCATTAGGGTTTCATGATGTGGAGATGGAATCAGTAGAGGAAGTCTAGATCTTGGATCTGAACGGAAAAGTCGACCTAAAACTAAAGTCGTCAAAATCGCGCCGATACCTATCCGGTTGAACAATTTACCTCGAAACTGAAATTCTTTAATTCTAAAGCTCAATAAGTTTTGTGAAATGAAGTTAAACAATTTTACTTTTTAAAAACACAAATCGCGAATTTTTAATTTGTATGCATAAACTAGAAAGAGTCATTGCATATATATTAAGGTTTATTCAAATGAAAACCGAAAATAAAGAATTTCCATAATATTTGACAGTCAATGAGATTAAGATCGCCAAGATATTGATATTGAAAAACCAACAAGCTATTCAATTCAGTTCTGAAATAGCTAGCCTAATTAATAAAAAGGAAATTTAAACAAAAAGTAAAATATTGGGCCTCAATCCGTTTTCAGATAAAGATGGATTACTGCGAGTTGGAGGAAGATTACAAAACTCCAGCGCAGAATTTGAGGTTAAACATCCCTTGATTTTAAATTAGTGCCAATTAACGTCTTTAATTATCAATAATGCACATAAGGAAACATTGCACGGTGGAATTAATCTGATGCGAAATTATATCCAGCGAAAGTATTGGATATTTGGGCTAAGAAACTGTTTAAAGCAAAATCTTAAGGAGTGTGTTACCTGTGCTAGGTACCGGCAGAATACGGCAGAACGAATTATGGGAAATCTGCCGAAACACAGAACAATAATGTCCACACCCTTTTACAAATAAAGGGGTAGACTTTGCCGAACCTTACCATATCCGATGTTTTAAAAACCGTGGGCAGAAATCTTATAAGGGATATATTGCCGTATTTGTGTGCTTGGCGGCAAAGTCTATTCATTTGGAAGTTGTCAGCGATCTAACTTCGTAGCTGCACTTAGAATATTTTTTTAAAGAAGAGAAAAATGTGCAAAAATCGTTTCGGATAATGGAACCAATTTTGTGGGAGCTTAGCGTAAATTAGATGAAGAATAGAGGAGAGCCCTTAAGGACAATATAAAAGTGGTTCCAATATTAAAAAGAAATCAAATCGAGTGGCACTTTAGCCCACCCGGCAGAACCTCACTTTGGAGGTATTTGGGAAGCTGGGGTAAAAGCGGTGAAATATAACATAAAAAGAGTGATTGGGGACAATAATTTAACCTATGGGGAAATGGCAACCCTCTTATATTAAATTGAAGCTGTACTAAATTGACGCCCGTTGTATACTGCTTCAAATGATAGTGACGATTTGGATGTATTAGCACCAGGCCAATTTTATTATTGGAAGGCCAATATTTGGCCATTGGAAATCTGGATAAGTGGAAATTAATTCGAAAAATGAAGAGAGAGTTCTGGATTAAATGGAAAGATTATTTACCCACTCTGCAAACAAAGAAATAAATGTAAAATAGGAATGCAGAACATGAAAAAAGGACAGATAGTTTTAATAAAAGATGAAAACTGTCATCCAGCTAGATGGCCGTTGGGGAAAATAGAAGAAATACATAAAGGTAGGGACGATAGAGTCAGAGTAGTCACCATCAAACATCAAGATGGGTCTATTAAAAGACCGATTACTCAAGTTTGTCCATAAAGCCTAGTATCCTGCACCGAGGAAACGAAAAATTACTGCCAAACTCCATAGAAAAATCGAGAAAAAACGTTGTGAGCCGCGTCTACGTCCGCGGCTCTACTTTATACCCGGTACTCAGCCAGTATATATGTATGTGAGCTAACGATATACATACATATGTAATTTATTACATGTTCGCAAAAGGGACAAATTTAATTTTATCCAATTAAGAAAAAAAAAATTAAGTCGAACCCTTTCCATTTTTATTTGCATTTTTATTTGCATTTATTTAGCCAAATAAGAAAACAAAAATTAAGTCGAACCTTTTCCATTTTTATTTGCATTTGTTTTTTACATCTGTCTTCTCTACATTTCCATATCTACATACATTTGTCTTTACTACGAATCGTCTTTATTACGCTCTTGGAAGGCGTTGCGTGGCCACTGAAATTTCATTTGTGCTTTCTGGCTATAATAATGATCCGACCTGATCCAGATTCGGCAATCTGGTACATACGGTTATTTTCCATGATTCTGCGTTGTTGGTTTTCTCGTATCTTAAAAATTGTGGATTTTCGTCCTTTGTGATGGTGGAAGGAGGCGGGGCGAAATTTTGAAATACACTTGTAACAGTGTGATAGGACAGGAGTCTGTATACAAAATTGTGTTCCTCTAGCTTTTGTAGCCTCTGAGCTATAGGCGCAAATGAAGACGGACGGACGGTCGGACAGACACACATAGCTATATCAACTCGGCTATTGATGCTGATCAAGAATATATATACTTTATGGGGTCGGAAACGCTTCCTTCTGGGTGTTACACACATCCATTTTTTCAACAAATCAAATACACCCCTTTATTCTTCGAGTACCGGGTATAAAAACTGGCCAGGCTGAACGAAATCCACTTATTCTTATCGATAGTTGCCTATCGACACGATTGTGGACTCAGAGATCAGCTGGTGTTCCCGCCAGTAAAATATATGCGCCTATTATTACTGAAGTGAATGTGAAAGATGGAGTCAAAAACTGTTCGAAAACTAAAAAGTGAGATGCAAATGTTCAACGTGAGGAAAAAGATGGCTTTAAAAAATTCAGTTGAGGCAAGGCAATGTCTTTGGCGGATTACCGAAAATAAGCATTTTGATCATTTCGACATTTTGGTGCCTCCGTCTGCGCTTTACTTCCTCCTATTTTTTGTTTGCAACAATATATGCCGCCCCCAACACAATAAATTCGTCGTCAGACACCATTTTTCTCCTCTTTTAAATTGAATTAAACTACCACATTTGGCGCTGTTAACAAAACACAGCTGATTTATTAGAGTAGCCGACCTTTTTTTAAGTACTTGGACACACAATTTCAGTTTCGTTCCACACACACGAAATAAAGAGCAGATTCCTGGCAGTAATTTTCCGCGGTGCTGGATACTAGGCTTAAGTTGGAATTGAGTCGGAAGAAAAGGACTGAGAAACGTCCCCAAAAAAAACCAGAAGTGCTCGCGGTATACCTAAAATACCCAAACTAGGACTCATGGCAGTAATGTTAATGCTTTTGTTATTTTGTTAAGTATCAAATGCAAGCATAGCTGCCAGAGGAAAAGAGAAGTGGTCAATTGAAAAAATGAACAGTTCCACTTCAATATATTTGGACCCTATGAGAGACGTAGAAATAGTCGCCTCATCTTGGGATCTAATAGTTTAGAAGTATGAGCACTAGAATAGAAAGCATAACGGAAGCGTTAAAGGAAAGTTACTATGTATACAAAGAATCTTTAAACTTTTTTATGGTTATAAAGCAACTAAGTTCATTGATTGATGAATGCGAGAAAATCCAAACAGGAGTAATAAGTCTACTGATAGATATTAATCATGGTAGTCTGAATCCAAATATTTTAAGACCTATGCAGAGATATCAAAAATAAAGGATAGGTTATTAGAAACATTAGTTCTTTCAGGAAAAAGAACAGGAACGCAATTGAAAGAAATGTATAGTCTATTAACCGCAAAAGGGATTTTCGTGGATAAAAAATGTATTTTGAGTGTGAAGATTCCACTGTTTGGTAGACACCCATCCCATTTGCTTATTATTATTCCAAAGCATGAAAGAGAATTGGTCAAGGCAGATTTGAGCTCAAGGTACTTAGTATATAACTTCGAAATTGATTCCTATCATTCGATGACTGAATTTACTTTAAAGAAATGTCAAAAATGGGAAGCAAATTAAAGAGTATGTTAATTGGCCTTGGAGCAGCGCCAAGGATAATTCTTGTGAGATAAATCCATTCAAACCAAATAGTCATTCTAATAGTGTTTAAAGAAAGATATCAGAGACACGGTCATTTTGTTTCGGATTAGAAAAGAAAGGTAGTTGGCTATTCAAAGTTCCAGTAAACACTAATGCTAGAATTCAATGTAGTAATTCAAATCAACAATTAATTGATCTACCTCAACAAGGAATTTTAACAATAATAAGTGGCTGTACTGTGCGAACCGATGATAAATTAGTACCTAATCACAGTCATCATACAGAAACCTACGAGACTTTTTCATCCTCTTTTATAAATAATATAAGTAAGATACCAAAAATTGTTTGGAATCCTTTGAATGTACCATTAATTAACCATACTGAAGAAATTTATAAGTTAAAAAACGAATTAAAATGGTTAAGAGGGGGTCATCATGAATTAAAAGGATTTAAGTTCCATTATGTATCTGGACATGCAGCCTTGATTATCGGAATAATAATGATGTTAATATTAATAATCTATGCTATAAGAAGAATTAAGGTAGAGCGAAGACTGCAAACAATAGCACTTCCCTATCCACTGTAATTTACTTTAAAATGATGATTGATAATTGTAATTATAGCTATGAAAAAAAAGGGACAATATACTACTCTACTTTATACCCGAAACTCAGTCAGTATATATGTATGTGAGCTTTTTGTAATTTATTAAATGTTCGCAAAAAGGACAAATTTTACCCAAAAAAAAATAAAATTAAGTCAAACCCCTTCGGAGATTTTTATATATTAGATGTTTCCATTTTTGTTTACGTACGTTTTTCACAACTGTCTTTTCTACATGACTAAATCTACTTCCTACATATACATACACGGCTGTGTGCGAGAGAGAGAGGGAATGAGTCTGCGCTTGGAAGGCCAGTGAAATTTCATTTGTTCCTTCTGACTATATTTACGATCCGATCTGATCCAGATTCAATACTCTGATAGATATGGTCATTTTCTATGATTCTGCGTTTTTGATTTTCTTGTATCTTAAAAATTGTGGTTTTCGTCCTTTGTGGGGGCGGAAGAGGGCGTGGCCAAATTTTGAAACAAACTTGTCTCGGTTTGGTATCACAAGAGCTTGGATAGAAAGTTGGGCTTCTCTAGCTCTTATAGTCTCTGAGATCTAGGCGTCAAAAAACTCGATCAGGCATAGTGCCCATCCCGGTGTGTGAGAGAGAGCGAGAGGGAATATATATATATGTATCGATTTGGAAATGGTTTTCTTCATTGAGGTTATATTTATGATTCGATCTGATCCAGATTCAACATTCAGATAGATATGCTCATTCTCTATGATTCTGCGTTTTTAGTTTTCTCGTATCTTTAAAATTGTGCATGCCACAGATTTTCGTCCTTTGAGTGGGCGGAAGGTGGCGGGGCGAAATTTTGAAATACACTTGTAACAGTGTGATAGGACAGGAGTCTGTATACAAAGTTGTGTTCCTCTAGCTTTTGTAGCCTCTGAGCTATAGGCGCAAATGAAGACGGACGGACGGTCGGACAGACACACATAGCTATATCGACTCGGCTATTGATGCTGATCAAGAATATATATACTTTATGGGGTCGGAAACGCTTCCTTCTGGGTGTTACACACATAAATTTTTTCAACAAATCTAATATACCCCTTTACTCTTCGAGTACCGGGTATAATAAAAACAAAACCATGCCACTTCCGGCCCTTTGCAGAATGTCCAAGCAGAACACATTTTGTACCTAAAGAACAAGTGTCTTCACACGTTCACTGATGTAAACACAAAATTTGATATATAAATAACTGAGGAAGATACATAAAATAAGTAATTTATAACTGCTAGGGTGTAAGCGGAGAAATAATCTAAGAACTCAAGCCACATAAGACAAGACAAGATGAGTCAAGTGGACTAGAGCCACTTATGTATCTAATGTAGTCCAAAAATACTTATAATTGAACTCAAGATTTCACCCCAAAACGGTTACGATGTACCCGTTCCGGGGGTCTAGCTATAATAATAGATTGTTCCTCAAACATGCTGTAAAACATGCTGGCTAAAGAAATAAGATGACAAAAACCAAGGTTAGGCACAAGATTTTAAAGACTTCTTTAGTAGCCTTCTCAACACATATCAGAGCGCCACAATCTTGCATCATGCCAGTATGTATTTTTATGAGGAAGATCTGGACTCTGATATTACATTGGACGAGTTAAAAGCAGCACTGTCCAGGGTTAAACCTAATAAAGTCCCTGGAGAGGACAGAATTCCTTACGAATTTTACCAAAACGCGCCACTGGAATTTCACGAACTTCTGGTCCGCATCTATAACGAAGTACTAACAAAGGAAAACCTCGGCGACACTTTTGTAAAAAGTTTCATCTTCCCAATTCTCAAAAAAGGAAATATAAACGATGTACAAAACTATCCAGGCATTTCCTTCATGAACTGTGCAGCAAAACTTTTAATGAGTATTATAACCTCCAGTCTTACATCATGGGGAAGTTAAATGAGTTTTAAGCGGGGTTCGGGAGCGGTTACTCAACAGCAGATGGAATCTTTAACCTGGCATCAATAGTCAAAATAAAAATCGCAGAAAAAAGAAGGTATATGCATATTTCGTGGATTTCAAAGCTGCGTTTGACCGGGTGCCTAGAGGATTGCTCAACAGGAGTGACAACAAAATTGGTTGCCCTGATCAGACAGGAAATTAAGTTTCCAAAATTGTTCAAACCCAAACAGGCGTGAAACAGGGATGTTTGTTGTCGCCGCTATTTTTCGCGCTTTACTTCGACGATTTAAACGTCCACCTGTAAGGAGGACTAAATGTTGGATCAACTATCGTTAGAGTTCTCTTATATGCCGATGACAGTCATTCTAGCGGAGAGACCAAAGGCATTACAAGTAATGATCAGGACACTGGAAAGTTATTGTACACTGTGGGGAATGGAAGTCAACCATGCCAAATCCGAAATAATGGTTTTCCGAAGTGGAGGGAGACTAGCAGCATGCAAAAAATGGTTCTTCCAAGGAGAGCTACGGAATTCAAATATCTGGGAGTCCTCTTAACGCCCACCATGAGCTTCAAAAATCACGTTGCAGCCAAAGCAAACGAAGCAAAGGAAAGCATAAATTCAGTGTGGAGTAGCTTCAAAAATAGACCAAATGTAAACCTTAGCTCAAAATGGAACGTGTTCAAAACCATAAGCAGAGCTACTCTTTGTTACGCTGCCCAAGTGTGGAGAGGTGAGATATTTGTAGAGGTGGATAGGCTGCATAGATACTTTATAAAAAGAATGATCAACTTGCCCGACAATACAACCAACTACGTCTTGGCGATCGATGCAGGGCTGAAGGAGGGTCACATATACAGATTAAACATGCATCTAAAATATATATAGCGAGCTCTCTACGAGTACGAGGAGACTAGATTGCCGAACATCCTAGCACGACATATGATGGAAAAAGATCTAGACTGGTTTCAACGATATAAAGTGGCATTTCGAAGCTGCAACCTAACTCTCGATCGTAATGCAACGCACTCATAATGGAATAGCACGAGCGTCAAACTACTCAGCAGCCTCAAAAGGACACTCCAGGAACAGCACATCAACATTGCTAAGTCAAGCGGTTGGCGGTTGAGCTGGAAAATATGCAGCATGTCGTAGGGAAATGTGAAATTTTGCGGGAATTCCGCTGCCAGTACCTTCAAAAAGGCACATTGAATGAAGAAGACGTACGTGCAGCGCTAAATGATAAGATGGAATGGAACAATTTGGGAGAATACATCGAAAGGCCAATTAGCCATAGGCGGCAAATAATTACCGAAGATTTTTAGATATTAATACCAACAACTATTACTACTAGTCGCTGTTTCTGGAACAGGAGAAACTGGCCACTCTTCCTTTGAGCCTACCAAAAACGATGGACCGTAAAACCACAGCGCTGACTGGATGAGGTGGCTGTTAAGTGAGCCTCTAGAGAGGACATCGGCAGGATTTAAAGCGGTGGGACATAGCGCCATTTCATGGCTGCTGTCAAATCCAGAATTGATCGATTTGCCAAGATAACTTGAAATTTGGCTGGCTGCAGGATAATGCTGTTGAGGAGTCTGACCAGCAGTAAAGTTTACCTGAATTTATTCAACTTATTTACTAGTACGAAAAAAAAATTAAATTCTTATAAATTAATGCACTAGTCACATAACATAATTATGAAGACAATTTTACGGAAGATTTGATTAACCTATTTAACCTATTATTGACATGGAGACATACAATTGATTTTTTTATACCTAGAACGTTTTCGAGTTTTTTATATCCTTATTTTTAAATACAAGTTTAATTTTTCGCTAAATTGTGATGCACTACTAATTTTCTTTAAGTATTGTGGTAGTTCATTTCATAGACGAATAGCATGTATGAAGAAGTGCCACTCAGAGCAGAAAAGCTTGTGTCGAATATTATTTATAATATTGGTTCTTGACGTTCATAAAAAATGAACAGGAACCGACACAGGCCAACCAATAAACAATACAGTCCACTTGAAGGAGGACACTTGAGAAAAAGGACACATAGAGTTCGACCATAAAATCATATACATGGGTCACGTCGAACCCAAATCTATTAACACATGTGGTTTGAATGTAGTAGGTGTCATTAGAAGGGATGAGCGTGGGAACAAGTGCCGCACATCCCTCCTTTTCTTGGCATTGGTATTAGTTTAAATTACCTTAAATTTTCCTATATTTAGTGCATAAGTTTTGAAAATAACACAGTTCGAATTTACAACTCAACTCAACAAAATCAACATTTGGTCCATCGAGCCTCTGTGTTTCCCCCACCCGTGTTTAGAAATTCTGAAGAATCAGCGCCAAGAAAAGCGTAAGCCCTTGCCTTTTATAGTAAGGTCGAAAACAAAAAAAAACACCAAGCCTCTATTCTCCCCCACCAGTGGTAAAAGACAGAATAGCGTAAGCCCTTGAATTTTATAACAAGGTGCTAGCGGCAATAAAAACAGAATAGCGTAATATCAGGGGGATATCAGTAACTTATTGTCGTCTTTTTTAATTATTGATAGTGACCTTGGTATTGAAACCCAAGGGATTAAGCACCAGTGGTAAGAGACACAGTAAATAAAGTCGCAAAAAGGATACTGATCTGCCCCACCAGTGGTAAGAGACACAGTAAATAAAGTCACAAAAAGGACACTGATCTCCCCCACAGTAAGTAAAGTCACAAAAAGGACACTAATCTCCCCCCCGAGTTGTAAGAGACACAGTAAATAAAGTCACAAAAAGCACACTGATCTTCCCCCACCAGTGGTAAGAGACACATTAGATAAAATCGCAAAATAACCTCGGCCTATGTGAACACATCCAAGTTGTGAGTCGGGGCACAACGTAGTCAACAAGGCGACCACAATAAAAACACCCCCAACGGTTCATTTAGAACTAAAAAGGTAAATAAAAAAAAATAAAAAATGGCCACGATTCAGCAACAGTTGCTAGAAGAGCAGGAGCAATTACAGGAACAAATTTTAAAACTTTAGGACGAAGCATCAAAACAACCGCTTACTAAAAACAAAACAGCAGACGCCCTGAAAAAGTTGGAAACAATCCAGAATGCTATTGAAGTAAATCACGAAAAATTAATGAAGGATGGTGTGATGATACATGAAACTGAAAGGAAATCTAAATAGTGAGAACGGTGTGATCTTAGAAAGAAACATCTTAGACTAAAGGCACTACAGGAGAAACCTACCTGTAGAATCGCCCGTCCTATCTACCAGAAAAACCATAAGTTTCGACAACACATTTTTAGACGTCACCTTAAACCAATCTGTAAGTCAGAAAGAAACTTGTCAGACCAGTAGACAAGCAGAAGAACTGCTACGCCATTGCAACGACATACACGGTGAGATAAACAACAAAATTTATAAAGTGATAAAAAAATACGATATCGATTGTCTGGAGGATACATTATCAAAAATGAGAAGACTTTATATAGAATCGCAGAGTCTCTCAGAAGACGTCACAAAAATGTATCACACGACATACACGGAATGTGGGAGGTTATTAGAAATATTAAAAAACCAATTAAAAATGGAATCTAATCAGATTGATAGCGATTTAAGATGCCAAGTAGAGTTCCAGAAGGTAAAAATACCAACGTTCGATGGATACGTAAAGGAATGGACGACATTCCACAATCTCTTCGAAGAGATGATACATAATCAAAAGAGCATGCACAAAACGGAAAAAAATATACGACTGAAAGGTGCGTTAAGAGGTGAATCAGCACGTCTAATTCAACACTTGCAAATATCGGCCGCCAACTGTGAAGTAGCTTGGTCGACGCTCAAAAAGAGGTACGAAAATAGCAGAATGCTATTCACAGCGCAATGGGACCGACTTTTGGACCAATCAGAAATTAAGTGCAACAATGCCGAGAATGAAAGACAGCTGCTAGATACAACGAACGAATGCAAAAATACCATTAATGCATTATGAATAAATACTAATGAGGAAGATCCCTTTATCGCAAGAATAATAATCCGAAAGCTCGATAATGAAGGAATGAAGGAAAAACCCAGAGAAATTCAAAAGTTATCAGATGTGCTAAAATTCTTGGCACAGCAGTATCAAACACTAACAGCAGTAGCAGGAAACAATCATGTTACCAGAGGAAGAAAGACATATCAAAAGAAAATAACACCCGTCTACTCAAAAATGACAAAATGTAAGTGTTGCAACTATGAAGGTCATGTTATCTCGGAGTCCGAAAATTCAAACGGTTAACACCAGAAAACCGATTGCAATGGGCAAAACCCCAAAGGTTGTGCTTCATATGTTTAAAGCACAATAGAAACGAGCAGTGCTACGAAAAAAACAAAAAATGTAGAAGATGCTACCAATATCATAACGAAATGTTGCATAATGATTTTAAAAAAACCCCAGAAAATTCTACGACAATGACGTCCAAAAGTGGTTCAACAGTAATTCTGGCAACAGAACAAGTAAGATGAAAGGCTGCCAACGGAGAGTACATGCTAATAAGAGCATTAATCGACCAAGGATCTCAGGTATCTTCGATATCAGAGGAAGCCGCTCAGCTGCTAGGACTTCTTCGTCAAAGAGACGAGAGTCAAGACTCTCAAGCTCTCAAGCTCTCTCGCTGAGTCAAGACACAAAATTAGAGTCGAGCAATAATAAAGAATAAGTAGTGGCTGCCATCTCTAACCAGTGCGCAACCAGATAAGACGTTCCAATACGAAATGGAAAAATGGAAAAATTATCATCTGGCTGATCCATTATTCAATAAATCGGACTAGATCGATTTAGTGTTGGGAGGAGAAGTGTTTGCAAGGATTCTCGAAAACGGTGTTAAGATTGATGGCAGTCTCTGACAATATACTACATTTGGTTGGATCATATCAGGCATAGTGAATATACCCAAACCCAAGCCATTTACGTCGGCAGTCACTAATTTGGAGCGATTTTGGGAGCTGGAAGAAGCCGAAGACCAAGACGCTAGTACAGAAGAGATGGAAAAAACTATGGAAGGAACTAAGGATGATTTATAGTAAAGGTACCATTCAAAGAGGACAAGGACATCTTCGGAAATGATTATCGAACAACGAAAAAGTAATGGGGAAAATTGAATCTACAATGGAGAATGAAGTCATAAAAATAAACCACAAAGAAACAGTTAAAACACTGGGACTACATTGGCAGCCAAATGAAGACTTTAAGTTTGAAGTCAACATGAGCACTGCGAAGACTTGTACAAAAATATCAGTTCTATCCAAAATAGCACGAATTTTTGACCCAATTGGATGGTTGTCTCCAGTCACAGTCATCGCAAAACTCTACGTGCAGAGACTCTGGCTATTGAAAGTAACATGGGACGAAGAATTATCCAACGACCTTGCAGACGAATGGAAAAAAAATTCAGAAGGCATAAACATGGCAAAGGGTCTTCGTATTCCGCGATGGATAGGTTCTCATCTCAACTGTCATGTGGAAATGCATGGCTTCGGTGACGCATCAGAAAAATCATATGCAGCAGTAATTTACATAAAGACACCATACACTATAAAGCTTCTGACGGCAAAAACAAAACCGCAATACTTGACAGCAATAGAACTACAACTAAGTCTGACCATTCAACACAAAATATCCAATCATAGTTATGAAGTCTCATTTAACTGGGCTCTCAATTAAAGAATGTCATCATGCACCCCTTCATGGAGGGAATCAGTTGATGGAAGCGATGATCAGACGCTAATATTGGATAATATAAGTCAAAAAAGATATTAAGCAATTTGTGCGAAGGTGCACCAAATGCATCCGATACTGTCAGAAAGCCGCTAAAAAAATGATGGCAAACCTTCCGACGCACAGTGGGACATCAGACAAAAAGAGGTGGGAAAAGTCGAAGAATTTTTTGAGCGCTTTGAATAAAATGAATACACGTATCTAACAGAGATATTCCCAGAGCGTTCAAAAATATAACTTTCAAGATAATCTGACTTTTAGTTTAGGATATACGTATGAGCATTCAAGGTTGAAAATTATTTCAGTGTGCACAAATGTATTCAACTTTATTTCACTTGCTGCATCTTTGAGGATGAATTAAAAGTAAACTACGTTACGTATGATTCTGTTTTAAGTGTTTCCATTTAGGTATATTCATAGTTATTATTGTTTGGACGTTGACGTGCAATGACTGCACCATCAAGTGGCCCATGGGACACCAGCCGAATGCTGTTACGCGCGAATCCCAGGCCGAAACGCAGCCCTCCTTCCACCCAACCGATCGAAGGGCGCTGCCGCATGACGCGAGTTACCACTCCAGCACCGGCCCCGTTCCAGAGCCCCCGCGGATACCATAACCTACCACAACAAAGTAGCGGCCACCGATACCAAACGACACTACATACAAACATCCGCTCCAATTACATCAGTGGGCCACATTCCATATTAGCAGAATCTCGGCCACCCCAATTCCATCAGTGGGCCACAGTCCATGCCAGCAGATTCTCGGCCACTCGGAAATAGCTGACTCCACACATTTGTATTAGACTTAAGAACCAAAAGCAGAAATAAAGACCAGATTGGATTTAACTCTCAAATCAGACAGTTGACTTTCTCATTAAAACCTCGGAAATAACATTGGCACAACCCGGATCCCAACATCTACTCACACTCAACTCATATATTATCATAACTCGCGCTACTCGTTAACCGAACCGATCGCGATCATGCAGGAAAGATAGATATTAAACTAATATTCGAGAAAATTATAACTAATCTTACTAAAGGAACTAAGCATGCATTCAAAATATCATACAATTTCTAATTACGAGAAAGGTATGTGAGTACTAGTGATTTAAGAAGATGAAGGGAACTAATAGTAGATATGATAGAGGGAATTATAATCCGAGCATAAAACCCTAATAGGTTCATGCAAGAAATAATTTGATCTACAAATTGGAAGGAACAACGGTATATAGTTTCTAGTGTTTCTAACAGAAAAAGTGAAGCTTATGCGACTCAACAAGTCAGGGCTATCTACGTCACCCTTGATCAAGTTGTGCACAATAATCCCACCAAGCATCTTTCTACATCTTTTGAATATCAGAGTTTACCAATTGGAGATATGTCAGAGGAAGCACAGGAAGCAAGAAACAAGGATTACAAGAAATACAGGTACATGAATACGTGCAAGATATCACGAAAAATCCAAAACGGGGTTCTTTTCAACATGTTAGAAGCCTCTTCAGTTCCATATAAAAAATCGGCAAATAGTTATGTTCGGAGCAGCAGCCTTCAGTAGCTGTTAAGAGAATCAATTGTTTATCTATTTATCCACGTTCATATACTTTCACGCTCTCGGTGCACACGCACACACACATTCATATATATCGCTCGTACTGCTTATATGGCAGTCCGTCGCGTAACTCACCCCCACTCTGTTAAAGTCGTCGTCGAACGCAGCATCGCGTATCACACACCTCTTCATAACTGCCATAGGGCCGTTATAGTTTCGTTTACAAATCATACCGTCAAAACCACCTCGAACTCACGGGCACGCCTTTAAATATAATAAACAAAAACATTAAACTAAAAACACCGAGAAAACTTTTATTTCGTAAATTGGAATTCAGAGTTGCCGAAAAAGCTCGGCAGCTTCCAACATTTTGGTGACCCCGACGTGATCCCCGTGACCTTTGAGTGGAAAAAAGTGTTCAAAACATTGAGTTAAATCTGTGTCAAAGATATAACCCAACATTCGTCAAAAAAAGTAGCGAACCAAAAGTCGTTGTGGCCGACCGTGAGAGTTTCTAGCGGGCCGCTGTTGCGCAACGCAACCGGCTGCATAGAGTTCTAAGCGAAATCCATTAAATTTCGTCGTCTCCTCTTTCGTCGTTTGCTTCAGCCCGCGCTCGTGAGCGGCTGCATACCAAGAACTCTCTTTCGAACTCAAAGTCGTTCTCTTGTGCATAACTGTTGATTATCGCTCGTCGCTTGTGCCCTCTGTGCCGGTGCAGGGCACATACAAACATACACATTGTTCGCTTTCGTTGCTTCGCTGCATTATCTGTCGTCGCTTGTGCCCTCTGTGCCGGCGCAGTGCACACACACATATATACATTGCTCGTATTCGCTTTCGTTGCGTCGCGGCATTCTCGGTCGTCGCTTATGATCTCTGTGCCGGTGCAGTGCATATGCACACACATACATTTTGTCGCCGTCGATTTCACATATCGATGCATCTCTCTGCCTGAATTCGCCGCATTCCAGATCAATAACGTTCGCATCGTTAGATCTGCGCAACCGGCTTGGAAAAAGTTTAGCGGAAAAAACATTAAAAGCTAAACGCAGCTAAAAATGAGTGTCGACAATATAAATATCCGCTCCGCCTCTGATGACACACCCTCGAGTGGCGCTCCTATTGATGAAGTGTTGGCTAGTGCTGATCCAGTTACTAGCTGCATTGAATTCTTGAGCCTCAAGATAAAGACCATCTTCGACCGACTTCAGGGGCTCGTTGCCCAATTGGATAACAAAAAGCTACGCAGTTTGGAATACTGAAACTACTTCTGGAGCTGGTTGACAAATTGCAATCAAACTTCTAGTTGGACACCATCAGTTCGTTGGAGATGACCGAGGCTAACTACAACAACACTATGCATATTTACAAAAAACCGATTGCTAATAAATGTCTCATTCAACAGATACACATCAGAGCGATACTTGGATTGACGCATGGCGACTCATTGGTTGGCAAGTTGCGGGCGTTTCAGGACGCTGCTACCTCACATCTTCGCGCGTTGCATGCGCTAAGAAACACCACACCCCTGTTGTATTTCGTTCGTCGAGCAGAAACCGTCCAACCCGCTTCTCCAAGTGAAGCCTCACCATTACAACCTATTCAGATCACCATTGTCACCCGCATTGTCGCTCTCCTTGCCACAGCCTATCTTATCCAAAAGTCCGCCTGATGCTGTATTATCAGCCATTGTCGTCGTTCTCGTCAAAACCATCGCGGGAACTTTCGTGCCATGTCACGCACTACTCGTCTAGCTAAACAGCTACAACGTCGCAAAACCAAATCGCTCACCGCAGTCTCTGGCATAGGAGATGCTAGCTTCTCACCTGAAGGTATCTCGGTGGATCTCGTTCTGAAATCGAGGATTTCAGAGGTCCCCACTAGCATCACTGCCGTTCGTTACCCAGAAGATTACGGATCATCAACCTCGCTCGTCGATTAGCACAGCTAATTGCGTATACCATCGCATATCCGGCTTGCTGACCAGTCGTTTCACCAGCCGCAGCGGATTGATCTGCTCATCGGAGCTGGACCTCTATTCGAGCTGCTGTGTGTGGGAAAAATTCAGCTGGCGCCTGGATTACCTCTGCTGCAAAAAACACAAATCAGATGAGTCTGTAGTGGCGGGCATTCGGCTCCCACTCTCTCATCGCTCGTCGCATCCCAATCTTTGGATGAAACCAATCACAGCACTCGGCTCGATGACTTGGTTCATCGATTTTGGGAAATGTTCAAATCAGATGGATCTGTCCAGTGGTGGGCACTCGGCCCCCACGCTCTCGTCGTTGATCGCATCACTTCGGATGGATTCTGTATAGTGGCGGGCACTCGGTCTCCACTCTGTCGTCGATCATCGCATCCCAATCTTTGGATGACACCAATCACAGCACTCGGCTCGATGACTTGGTTCATCGATTTTGGAAAGTGGTCACTTCGGATGGATTCTGTCTAGTGGCAGGCACTCGGCCTCCACTCTCTCGTCGTTGATCTCAACACAATCGTGGATGGATCTGTCCAGTGGTGGGCACTCGGCCCCCACGCTCTCGTCGTTGATCGCATCTCTTCGGATGGATTCTGTATAGTGGCGGGCACTCGGTCTCCACTCTGTCGTCGATCATCGCATCCCAATCTTTGGATGACACCAATCACAGCACTCGGCTCGATGACTTGGTTCATCGATTTTGGGAAGTGGTCACTTCGGATGGATTCTGTCTAGTGGCAGGCACTCGGCCTCCACTCTCTCGTCGTTGATCTCAACACAATCGTGGATGGATTTGTCCAGTGGTGGGCACTCGGCCCCCACGCTCTCGTCGTTGATCGCATCACTTCGGATGGATTCTGTCTAGTGGCGGGAATTCGGCCCCCACTCTGTCGTCGATCATCGCATCCCAATCTTTGGATGACACCAATCACAGCATTCGGCTCAATGATTTGGTTCATCGATTTTGGGAAGTGGTCACTTCGGATGGACTCTGTCTAGTGGCAGGCACTCGGCCTCCACTCTCTCGTCGTTGATCTCAACACAATCGTGGATGGATTCTGGTAAGTGGCAGGCACTCGGCCTCCACTCTCTCGTCGTTGATCGCATCATAATCGTCGGATGGATTCTGTCTAGTGGCGGGCATTCTGCCCCCACTCTCTCGTCGCTCATCGCATCCCAATCTTTGGATGACGCCAATCACAGCACTCGTCTTGATGAATTGGTTCATCGATTTTGGGAAGTGGTCAATTCGGATGGAATCTATCTAGTGGCGGGCACTCGGCCCCCACTCTCTCGTCGTTTATCGAAACCCAAGCTTCGCACCAATCACAGCACTCGGCTCGATGACTTGGTTCGTCAAGTTTGGGAAGTGGTCAAATCAAACAGAATCACCCATCGGATTCAGCCTGCATCGTTTTAGCTATTCGCGCTAAACATCAGCTAGCCATAGATCCATAGGGGTTGGAAACCATTCCACAGGACTTCTACGTGGACAACATCTCGCTTTCGTTTACGCACATCAACTCATTCGGAGTCATGATGCGCCTCGTTGGCTACGTTCAGAAGTTCATCAGTAGGATGAAGTCACCTGATATCTCATCTAAGGCCCTTGGCAAAGAATCACATCTGTTAAGACACATTGTTCAACGGGCCCACCTGTATCCTGAGTACCTTGCTCGGCGCAAAGGAAGCTGCGTGGAGTCCCCCAGCAGCATCACATCGCTCGTACCCTGCATAAATGATCTTGGATTAATTCGTGTTGGTGGCCGCCTGCGCCATACAACTCTCGGCTTCGATACACGCCACCCAATCATTTTGCTTAGGGATCATCCACTGACGTTCCGTATCATCACACGTTTCCTCGGAAACATCACCATGCTGGTTCGCAGTCGCTACTTGGAGCGATTCGCGTACAGTTCTGGCCCATCGGCGGCATGAAAACTGGGGCACGCGCATTGCGGAAATGCGTCATGTGCTGCCGATCTATACCTCGTCTTTTAGAGCACCCTATAGCTGACCTACCGAAGGATCGAATACAGGATTCGCCTGCCTTCAGCATCACTGGAATCGACTACTGCCGTCGCTTCTACTACTTGCCAGATGGGCGCAATCGAGCGCCTATCAAATGCTACATCAGCGCCTTCATCTGCATGAACAACGGCTTCGATTGGAGATTTATACAACCACGCTCGCCTCATTTCGGGGGCTTGTGGGAGGCAGCCCTGGCCAAACAACATTTGTATCGCTCCGTGGGATCGTCGCTCTTTGCATTCGGCGAGCTGCGGACATTGGTCTGCAAATGCCAGGCTATAATCAATCTCGTCCTCTTATCTCAATTTCAGAAAACCTGGCGTCTTTACACCAGGACATTTTCTAATTGGTCTTCCGCTGATGGAGTCAAAACCACCTCGAACTCACGGGCACGCCTTTAAATATAATAAACAAAAACATTAAACTAAAAACACGGAGAAAACTTGTATTTCGTAAATTGGAGTTCAGAGTTGCCGAAAAAGCTCGGCAGCTTCCAACAAGTTAATTTTTAGAAATGTGAAGTTTGTTAAATATTCCTCCCTCTAAATTGGAAGTGGAGGCATATTTTACAGAAAACAATAAATTAAACCAAATTACAAAATAAAAAATTTTTTTTTTTGTCAAAGCAGATTGAGCTAAAAAAAATTATATAAAATAATTATGTATGGTAAAATTGAAAAATAAAAGTACCTTATCGATCCAAACAAATTTAAATTCAGCACATTACATAGGAAAATATGCACCGGCAACAAAGTTCAACTTTGGCTTTTCATAGGTAAGCTTCTAAACAATGTAGCGCCATAATATTGCACACTAAATTGTTGATGATTTATCTTTCAAATGCTTTTCACTTCATGAATCTATCTTTATTCGTTCAGAAGTTATTAATTTAACAAGCTGAAATGGCAGAATGTCCCACTGTGCGACGGGACGAATAACAATCAATAACAATCGGATAATGGAACGAACTTTGTGGGAGCCAACCGATGTCTAGAAGCAGATTTTAAAAAATCTATTAAAAGGAATAGTGACATTGCCTCAATACTAGCCAATGAAAACAAAACATGGCATTTTTCCCCCCCGTCAACCACTGTTGGTGCTGCTTCTATTCTCCGGATCAAGGATGAATCCGGCTCGAAGCAGCAAATGTTGATGTTTTTGTTGTAAATTCGAACTGTTTTATTTTCAAAACTTATGCAATATGTGGGGTTTTTTGTTTATTAATCAGAGTAAGGTTAAAATAAAGGTTTCGGTACAGTAATATTGATATTAAAGATACAAGGAACTAAAATTGGACGTCGTCGTCGTTTTGTTCTACACGCAACCCTTTTCGTCGGTGGTTGTCTTCCAACTGCTCGCGCTGCTCTCTCTCGCTGCTCTCTCTCGCTGATCTCCCTCGCTGCTCTCTCTCCATTGTGCGCTCTTCGTGCTGACTGGGAATTCGCCTGGGGCGAATTCGCGTTTGCTCGTTTGTCCAGGGAACGCAAAACCCAGCCCACATATATATAGGAAAATATAAGGTAATTAAAACTAAGACCAATGCTAAGAAATGGAGGGATGTGCGGCACCTGTTCCCTTGCTCATTCCTTCTAATGACACCTACTATATGCAAACCACATGTGTTAATAGATTTGGGTTCGACGTGACGCATGTATATGATTTATTGGCCGATCTCTATGTGTCCTTTTTCTCAAGTGGCCACCTTCAAGTGGACTGTGTTGTTTATAGGTTGGCCTGTGTCGGTTCCTGTTCATGTTTTATGAACATATTGCCCGCGGTTTGCTAAAGATGTGATAACTGCGAGTTTGTTGGCCTCCTTCAAGTGGACTGTATATTTTTATTTTTTGTGACGCTACCTGCTGTCGGGTCTTGTTCATGTGCATGAACCCCGCGGTTCGCAGGGGTATGTAATTACAGTGGCGTGACCTGGTGTCCGGTTCTGTTCGTATTTTGGACATCTTGACGGCGATCTACCAGGGTTATGGGAACTGTCTTTTAATTTGACTTTCTTCCGTATATACAGCATCAGTGAAAAGAATTCGCTGTACACCTGTTTGGGATGAAAGTTGAGTCCTTTCAGCTTTAGTCGCTTATCCTCAGCTTGATTTCAAAAGTTCCTTTGAAACTTTTGAACAAGTTTCCACTTTTTAAAAAATATTTTGGCTACATCTTCTTTCGGAACTGGTCTTAGCAATGTGGATTTACTAATTTCAAAATCCCCGGGTGTCAAAACATCTTCGTCATTTATTTTGCTTGATATGCAAAGTGGACGAGAGTTTTTTAATGTTTCAATTTGATTACTGCTTTCTGAGTATTTATTGACCTTAACGAGGGGATACACTTTATGTGTTGGTCGCTTGATCGTAGTTTATATTTATATTGTCTTTGGAATGGGTCTACGCTAGGAAGGCCACTGAAATTTCATTTGTTCCTTCTGGCTATACTGATGATCCGATCATATCCAGATTCAGCACTCTGATAGACATGGTCATTTTCTATGATTTTGCGTTTTTAGTTTTCTCGTATCTCTAAAATTGTACATGCCACAAATTTTCGTCCTTTGAGTGGGTGGAAAGGGGCGGCGGGAAATTTTGAAATACTCATGTAACAGTGTGAGTCCAGATGCAAACTAAGGTTTCTCTAGCTTTTACAGTCTCTGAGCTATAGGCGCTAATGAAGACGGACGAACGGGCGGACGGACGGACGGACAGACGGACAGACAGACATAGCGATATCGGCTCGGCTATTTATGCTGATCAAGAATATATATACTTTATGGGTGTTACACCCTTCTGGGTGTTACACACATCCATTTTTTCAACAAATCTAAAATACCCCTTTACTCTTTGAGTACCGGGTATAAAAAGAACGGAAAAAAATGTTTGTGCTGCGAATATCGGAAGTTTACTGTAAAGATTGTCCAAGATAACTTCCCAACCGCTCAGATGGATTGTGTAATTGAGAAACTGCAAGGTGGAGAGGTTTTCCAACACTATATTTAACTAATGGTTTCTGTTAAGCTAGTGAGGTTTTTCACTAGCTGTTGCGAAGTAAATTTAAATAAAAAGTCAAGCGTTTAAATGAAGAGTGATTTATTGTATATGTAGAAAAATGTTATAGTATGACCGATGGATATTAATTTATCCCGGAGGCGACGAAGCTCAGTTACCGACTGATTGCAAAGGCTGACGGCCTAATTGCCGTGCCCTATGAAGCAATGCTTAAAGAGAGTGAGAGAGCTCGCCTTTATCGCGCAGTAAAACAGCTCGGGCTGCTGCTAAGCCGAGTGCGAAGATCGAAAGAGGCGATATAAAGAGGCAAAAGAACACCGCTGCCGTGCGTAAGCATATGTGGGCACAGTGGGCATTGAAAGTGACAAGCAATAATCTGAATTTACTTTACGCCGCACCACTGACTATAATTTATAATATTTAGACGACGTCATATTGGGGTGGGAAACCCGACATACTCCCCCCGTTGAAAGCCTGAGTTTCAACAGACTCTAAAAGGTTTAGCAGCCGCAGCTTATGGTGATTCGATTTATCACTCCTGTTGTCATCTTCACTTCTGCACAGCAACTTGGGAAACACCAACTACTCGTCCTCAGGGAGGTGCCTCGACCTATTGATGCGAGACAAAAAGTTGGAAGCTGCCGAGCTTTTTCGGCAACTCTGACTCCACATTTACGAAAAATTGATTCTCCGTTGTTGGATATAGTCTGTGCTTATTATACCCGGTACTCGAAGAGTAAAGGGGTATATTAGATTTGTGCAAAAAATTAATGTGTGTAACACCCAGAAGGAAGCGTTTCCGACCCCATAAAGTATATATATTCTTGATCAGCATCAATAGACGAGTCGATATAGCTATGTCTGTCTGTCCGTCCGTCTGTCCGTCTGTCCGTCTGTCCGTCCGTCCGTCTTCATTAGCGCCTATAGCTCAAAGACCATAAAAGCTAGAGGAACACTATTTTGTATCCAGACTCCTGTCCTATCGCACTGTTACAAGTGTATTTCAAAATTTCGCCCCGCCCCCTTCCGCCCACTCCAAGGACGAAAATCTGTGGCATGCACAATTTTAAAGATACGAGAAAACTAAAAACGCAGAATCGTAGAGAATGACAATATCTATCAGAGTGTTGAATCTGGATCAGATCGACTCATAAATATAGCCACAATGAAGAAAACAATTTCGAAATGCATCGTTCCCTCTCGCTCTCTCTCACACACAGGGGTAGGCGCTATGCCTGATCGAATTTTTTGACGCCTAGTTCTCAGAGACTATAAGAGCTAGAACCACCAAACTTTCTATCCAAGCTCCTGTGATATCAAACCGAGACGAGTTTGTTTTAAAATTTGGCCACGCCCCCTTCCGCCCCCACAAAAGATGAAAATCTACAATTTTGAAGATACGGGAAAACCAAAAACGCAGAATCATAGAAAATGACTATATCTATCATAGTATTGAATTTGGATCAGATCGGATCATAAATATAGTCAGAAGGAACAAATGAAATTTCAGTGGCCTTCGAAGCGCAGACTGATTCTCTCTCTCTCTCTCGCACACAGCTGTGTATGTATATGTAGGAAGTAGATAAGGACATGTAGAAATGGCAGATGTAAAAAATTTATGTAAACAAATATGGAAACATCTAATAGATCAAAATCTCCGAAAAGGTTCGACTTAATTTTTTTTTGTCTTTTTAACTAATATTATCCCTTTTGCGAACATGTAATAATGTAATTTATTACAAGCTCACATACATATATACTGACTGAGTACCGGGTATAAAGTAGAGCCGCGGCGTAAACGCGGCTCACAACGTTCCCCCTCGTTTTTTTTTTATTCCCGGTACTCGAAGAGTAAAGGGGTATATTAGATTTGTGCAAAAAAGTAATGTGTGTAACACCCAGAAGGAAGCGTTTCCGACCCCATAAAGTATATATATTCTTGATCAGCATCAATAGCCAACTCGATATAGCTATGTCTGTCTGTCCGTCCGTCTGTCCGTCCGTCTTCATTAGCGCCTATATCTCAGAGACTATAAAAGCTAGAGGAACACAATTTTGTATCCAGCCTCCTGTCCTATCACACTGTTATAAGTGTATTTCAAAATTTCGCCCCCTTCCGCCCACTCCAAGAACGAAAATCTGTGGCATGCACAATTTTAAAAATACGAGAAAACTAAAAACGCGGAATCATATAGAATGAGCATATCTATCAGATTGTTTAATATGGATCAGATCAGATGATAAATATAGCTACAATGAAGAAAACCATTTCGAAATGCATCGTTCCCTCTCGCTCTCTCTCACACACAGGGGTAGGAGCTATGCCTGATCGAATTTTTTGACGCCTAGTTCTCAGAGACTATAAGAGCTAGCACCACCAAACTTTCTATCCAAACTCCTGTGATATCAAACCGAGACGAGTTTGTTTTAAAATTTGGCCACGACCCCTTCCGCCCCCACAAAAGATGAAAATCTACAATTTTGAAGATACGGGAAAACCAAAAACGCAGAATCATAGAAAATGACTATATCTATCAGAGTATTGAATTTGGATCAGATCGGATCTTAAATATTGTCAGAAGGAACAAATGAAATTTCAGTGGCCTCCCAAGCGCAGACTGATTCCCTCTCTCTCTCGCACACAGCCGTGTATGTATATGTAGGAAGTAGATAAAAAAATGTAGAAATGACAGATGTAAAAAATGTATGTAAGCAAATATGGAAACATCTAATAGATCAAAATCTCCGAAAAGGTTCGACTTAAATTTTTTTTGTTTTTGGCTAAAATTAAATTTTTCCCTTTTGCGAACATGTAATAAATTACAACAAGCTCACATACATATATACTGACTGAGTACCGGGTATAAAGTAGAGCCTCGGCGTGGACGCAGCTCACAACGTTCCCCCTCGTTTTATATATATTTGAGGGTGGTCCCGTATTATTCGAGATGGTTGAAAATAATGCACAAGGTTTTAGTAGGCGAAAACAAGACCCGTTATAGCACTGTTGTTCAGTTCCGTTAGGCGCGAGTGATGGTAGAGAACCATCGCGGCCTTAGCCGTAATGCTGCGTTGATGCGAATATTGATCTCACTAAAACTAGTGAGCTTTTTCACCAGCTATTGCGATGTTAATTTAAATAAAAAGATTAGAGTTTAAATTATGGAAATGATTTATTGAATAGGTTGGATATGGATATTAATTTATCCCGATGGCGACGAAGCTCAGTTATCAAATGAGTCAGGGCAGGCGGAACGAATCGCCCGTGCCCTTATGCAAGCGAGAGTGTGATGATCGAGAGCGCGATAGCGAAGACGAAGAAAGAACGAAAGACGAGAGAGAACGGGTGTGGGAGCATATACATATATGTATGTGTGTATGAATATTAGGTACCTTGGGCATCAGATGCTTTCGAATGAAGCCTAGAGTATTGGAGAATATTATGGCGGATCTTCCAAAGGAGCGGCTCGACGGTTCTCATGCTTTTGAGATCACAGGCGTGGACTTTTGTGGGCTTAAACCTGTGGGAACATAACGCCATGCCATATTGTCGGTCATTTCCTGAATCATTGCCACTCTATTGGCGACAAATATATTGAATCTTGACGGCTCGTCCCGAATCCAAGAGGGGGCCACAGCAAAATCACGCCAACAGTAACACCTTTTTTTGAAGGCATTGGTTCCCGCTATTTCAGATATGAGCCTAGCCAGCAATTCCGCCCCACAATGCTCCAACTTCAAAAAAGCAACACGAGACTTGGCGCAAAGTAAGTGACTGCTGGAAGGCTGCCCTTTTGACATGACATAAATGCATGCACCATAAGCCTCATGCATTCAAGTCGACGAATCTGGCCAAAACTGCTTAATATTTCCTGCCAATCGGTGCTCAGTGAGGCTGGCAGGCTTTCATCCCAGGACAACTTCTATTAGCACAAACGCTGGAGAATGATTTTAGACTTTGTAATAACAGGACCAGTTAGCCATAGAGGATCGTAGAATCGCGCTTTGGTTGATAAAACAGAACGCCTGCAAGGATTCGAAGACGATTGTAGGGCCGAGAAAGAAAATCAAAGTTGATCAGACACCGGATTCCAAGCGAGTCCTAGTGTTTTAGTAAAATGGTTGCCATTATCGAACTTCAAATAAGTTTCCTTATCTTCTTCAGGAACTCCATCCAGCACTGCGGGCACGTTTGATCATCAATTCCTCAGTCTGAACTGACCTCTAGAAAAAATTCCAGCAGTTTGTTCACGAATCCGGATAGCCTCTTCCTCAGAGCTGGCTCCAGATATCAAGTCATCAACGTAGAAGTCACGGCGAAGAATTTCAGCTCGAACAGGAAAATCTATCTGCTCATCCATTGCCAACTGAAGCATCGCTCGCACAGATAAATATGAAGCAGGCTTCGTCCCATAAGTGACGGTGTCCAGTTTAAACACACGCAACTCCTCCTGCATAGAGTTTCTCCACAGAATACACTGCAAGCTGTTATCCTCCGGTGAGACTCGTACACAGCGATACATTTTGCAGATATCTCCTGTAATCGCAACTGCGTTTGAACGAAATCGAGCAAGGATATGAAAAAGTTTAGGTTGTATTACGGGACCAGCCATTAAAACATCATTCAGGGAATAGCCAGATGAAGTTGAAGCGGATCCATCAAAAACGACCCGAAGCTTGGTACTCATTTATGAAAGCAGCATACTGAGATTTCATCTCAGGGCGACGATTTAACCTTCGCTCAACTGATAGGAATCTACGACGTGCTTGATTGTAAGATTCTCCCAAGAGATCCAAATTATATTTAGCTGGCAGACGAATAATAATCGCCATTGGGTGATCGACGGAAATGTTGAAAAAAGTGCGCTTCACAATCTAGCTCTTCTTTGGTTGACTTTACTATTGGGTCGCGGCAATTCTCTACCTATTAAACTCTGGATCTGCTAGATCTCCGAAGAAGAACTTAATCTGGATTATTATCCTCAGCAGCTACGGCCGGGGTGCGGGCAACCATTAAAGAAGAACCCTTTAAATGGGAGTAACCTCTACACACGACCCAGCGAGTTTTCTGAATTGAAGGCAATCCTGGCAGTAAATGCTGGGACGACGGGGACGGAGAGGGAGCATCAATTGGCGCTGATTGCAGCAGCCACTTCAGGGTTGCCGAAATGCAGGGTAGTATGATGCTTAGGTGCACTGACTTGTTCGATGCCCTGTTTTAAGGCAGTTTATACACAAGGAAAGCCGCTTGGCTTCTATATGGAGATTTGCGAGGGACTTTAAATTTTAAACAGTATTGGACTTCGTGAGTGCTATCATTGCAAAACACACAGCCTGAGGTTTGGTTAGCTGCAAGCAAGGCGGACCTAGAAATATTATGCTTTTCATTCTTGCCCACCTGACTGTTCGCCGCATAGGATGCCCTAGCAAAATCCGTTGTCTCCAATGACGTGCATCGCTGCTCAAGGAACGAGGCCATAGTTTCCCACGACGTAATCACGTTCGCAAACGCTGGGTCCTCGAATCGCTCCTACCACTTTGCTTGAGTCGCTAGATCCAGTTTCCGGTGCAGCTCCTGCACGATGATGCATTCTGCGATCTGCTCAGTAGTGCCCAAGCCTTGGAGCGCACGCATATGAGCGTTAAATTTGTCCGAAAGCTCCCGAAGCATAGCCACTGGCCCAGCTTCCAAAGCCTGAAACGCCAAGATCTCGTTGATGTGTGCCTGAAAAATCAATCGTCGATTATTAAACCTTTATTCCAATAAATCTAATGCCACGCTATAGTTGCCATATGAGATTTCCAGAGACCGAATAGTCTCCACAGCCACATCCCGTAGAAAGGAACGCAAATGCTGGAACCGTTCTATGTTGGTTAAGTCAGGATGATTGTCGATGATGGTAACAAACATGGAATAAAAATCCGTCCAGTCCGCATACCCACCGCTGAAAGTTGGCAATGGGCGGCAGGGAGGGTAGCTGCCTACTGCGAGGTGAAAACTGGGGCAAGCAAAATCAGAGCTAGTATTTTCTCCAGCAAGGGTAGAATGAGGTGGCATGGGTACACTATTCCTAACGATTTCACGCGTAATCGAAGGCTTCAGCGTATGGAACATCGTTTGAAACCTGCCGCGCAATCCACTCTTAAGCTTGCGGCAATCCAATTCCTCCAGCTCACTATGCACGGCCTTAAATGTGCCGTGCAGTTCCTCGATCACCTCCAGCCTCACAACTAGCATGTAATAGTCACACATCACTGAATCCTCACTGAAAACCGCAAAGAGTAAGGCGCGCAATATACGGAATGACCGAGAACTGCAAGGCAAGTCAACAGCTATGTGCGATCCCTATATGTAAGGTCTGCCAACGTCTCTAGCGGGAAGAAGGTCCTAAAGAGAAACGCGCGCAATAGACGAAAGCACGAGAACCGCAAGCCTGCAGCTTATATACACGGCACGTCGGCGTATGAAACGTTTCTTGCGGGAAGATGAACGTAAAGAGGACCACGCGTAATAAACGGGAATAGAGGAGAACCGTAAGCCAGCTATGCACAATCCCAAATATGTAAGGGAGGCCGGTGTATGTTGTATATGGGTGCACTTATGTACCCGATGACACTTTTTAAGATGGCAATTAGTTTATAAGTTTTAATGTACTTTGTGAATGCACAAATATTAATTATTGCACGAAATCACATCGGGGTCACCAAATATTAAGCTAGTGAGGTTTTTCACTAGCTGTTGCGAAGTAAATTTAAATGAAAAGTCAAGCGTTTAAATGAAGAGTGATTTATTGTATATGTAGAAAAATGTTGTAGTATGACCGATGGATATTAATTTATCCCGGAGGCGACGAAGCTCAGTTACCGACTGATTGCAAAGGCTGACGGCCTAATTGCAGCTCCCTATGAAGCAATGCTTTAAGAGAGTGAGAGAGCGCGATAAAGGCGAGAGTAAAACAGCACGGGCTGCTGCTAAGCCGAGTGCGAAGATCGAAAGAGGCCATATAAAGAGGCGCAAGAAGACCGCTGCCGTGCGTAAGCATATGCGGGAACAATCAATTTTACAGTGGGCATTAAAAGTGACAAACAATAATCTGTATTTACTTTAGGCCGCACCACTGATTATAATTTATAATATTTAGACTACGTCATATTGGGGTGGAAGACCCGACAGTTTCTTTCACGTGCCTGTTTCGCCAGAATTCCAGAAGTATACGGCGTTCGTAGCTCAGAGTGGACAGTATGTGTTCCTGTTTGTACCTTTCGGTATCACGAACTCTCTAGCAGTGTTTATCAGGATTATAATGGAGGTTATGCGTGACTTAATCAAGAATCGGGTGTACGTCTTAGGGAAGAAGCTTAAGATACTTACTGATCGTAACGCTCTCGCCATGACCATGAAGATGAAGGAGATTCCGCTTAGAGTGTTGTAAGGAACCTATTTCAGGCTGAGGTGAGATCAGCTTGTCCAGGGTCCTCTACAAGAAATTTGTAGTTGATAAGGGGACTTTGGGCGGGGGAAAGAATAGGTGGCGAGATCGAGGTGATGCGGGGGATGTGATTTCTAGTTTGGTGTGAAGTACCAAGGGTATGCCGGGGGAGGCGAAGGGAGGACCACGTGGCGTGGGGGTGATCCGTCGGGATGTCGACGCAGGGAAGAGGGTTCTCACAGAGTGATCCACCGTCGCTGAACTCTCGGGGCTTCGGTTCTGAGAGGGGGGGAGACGGGGTATCGAACGATGCGTAGTCGCTAAGGTTCTCAAAACTACTGGTCGAGGGTCTGAGGCGGGGATAGAACGATGCGTAGTCGCTAAAGTTCTCAAAAACTACAGGTCAGAGGGGGTGGAGACTGGATCTAGAACGATGCGTAGTCGCTAAAGTTCTCAAAACTACTGGTCAAGGGCCTGAGACGGGGATAGAACGATGCGTAGTCGCGAAAGTTCTCAAAACTACTGGTCAAGGGTCTGAGACGGGGATAGAACGATGCGTAGTCGCTAAAGTTCTCAAAACTACCGGTCGAGGGTCTGAGGCGGGGATAGAACGATGCGTAGTCGCTAAAGTTCTCAAAAACTACTGGTCAGAGGGGGTGGAGACTGTATATAGAACGATGCGTAGTCGCTAAAGTTCTCAAAACTACTGGTCAAGGGTCTGAGACGGGGATAGAACGATGCGTAGTCGCTAAAGTTCTCAAAACTACTGGTCAAGGGTCTGAGACGGGGATAGAACGATGCGTAGTCGCTAAAGTTCTCAAAACTACTGGTCAAGGGTCTGAGACGGGGATAAAACGATGCGTAGTCGCTAAAGTTCTCAAAACTACGGGCCAGAGGTCTGAGGCGGGGTATAGAACGATGCGTAGTCGCTAAAGTTCTCAAAACTACGGGCCAGAGGTCTGAGGCGGGGTATAGAACGATGCGTAGTCGCTAAAGTTCTCAAAACTACGGGCCAGAGGGGATGGAGACGGGATATAGAACGATGCGTAGTCGCTAAAGTTCACAATTCCACGACTCAGAGGGACGGGGATGGGATATGGAGCGATTAATGAACAAATAATAACGCCAGGAGTTGTGTCGTTTCTTATTGTATCTTTATTGTTAATCGAAGTACCTACGCTGCGACCCTGGCTGCACCACTGGATCTAGATTCGAACTTACGTGTAAAGACAGCGGGATCGAGGACGCGCGTAGTCATAGATTTAGACGGCGCGGGGCAAAGAAATGCCAATGTTCGGCGGCGCGTTCGATGAATGTCTGTTAGGAACCGAGGCGGATGTCAAACAGCTTATTACGTACACGTGTCGCCGTGGCTTGTTACGAGCGGAGTGTTTTACGTTTCGGTGCGTGCGCGTTTCTCTCTGGTTCTCGGTCCGCTTCCTTCCCTCCTTTCTTCAATATCGTCCGCCTATCGATCGCGGTTTTAAAGTGACCGTAGGAAATACTATTCAGTATCTTTTATTGGTCTTAACGCCTTCATTGGCGGACTAAATTAAATAATAATAACGCGTTTCAGTTCGCAATTAATACTAACTTATTGTCTAAGAAGAAATCAAAAATAGTCGGGATAATCGAGTAATAATAAATTTGAGAAAAATAAACTAAGTATAAACGCATTCTATGGCTCCATATGAGGCTTATTCTAGCGTTATCGTGGGGGTATGTGCCAGGATTGGCGGAACGTCTATTATCCAGGGTTGGCGAGTATCTCGTGGCTTGTAAGGACCGATTGGATCCTTACAGTGTCGAGATGGGCAATGTATCTCCATGATTTCGACTATGAGATAGAGCATAGGTCCGTTTCAAAGATGAGATACGTGGATGCGTTGTGCAGGGTGTCCTGTTAAGTTCTGACTGATAGATTGTTACATCGTTTGAAGGAGGCACAGATGTTAAATGGTCAAAAGTGTTGTCGAGACCAAAGGGCTGACCTGGTTGTTTTCTAAAAAACACAGCAAAACGACGGCAGAAACATCTAACATGTCTGACGAACTAATTGCTTATTAATTTGTTGCACTTACATTTTGAATTAAATTTGGCGGGAAACATCAGTCTTTAGCCAACTGTTCTGTAATGCGCATGTTGCGAATTGTTATTTGTGCTATTATCTGCAAAAAAAATTATTTATAAAAAAGTTACAATCTAAATTTCCATAGTAATGGTGTAAAATTTATTTTAATGAACCAGTAAGTCATCTATTTTTTTCCTTTTGCAATTAATATTCGTTTTGATGTTTTGAAAAGTATAAAATCTTTCGTATTTTGAACTCCAATTCATGTGAATTTAAAATAAAATGTAAAAATGTATGTGAAAGTATAACCAGGAACCTGCCTGATTATTTCGAATGTAGATAATTTAAAAAAAAAAAATAATAACATTTGGCAAGTTTTAATATTAAAAAATGTTTTTTTCATTAAAACAAATATATTCCATGAGAATTATATATAAAATTATTTTGTATTGCGAAATTGACCATTAAACGTTATTTATTTATAAAGGTAAGGTTAGGTTAGGGAGACCTGGACTTTCATAAGGCCAGTTTGGCCCTTAGCTATCCGGATGTGTGGTATCAAAATTTACGGGGGTGTTGTTAATGTTTGAAAATTCTTGAGGATCGAAGTGTTTTTGGCAAAGGCAAGAAATTCCCTTGGCATTCTCCTGGAGGCATCTTCTAGTGATGCCAGCACCGGTGTACCTAGATATCTTTTCCTTGCCCGTGAGAGATCCGGACAGTTGCAGATGAGATGTTCCAGGGTTTCGATAGCCCCGGGTTCATCACATTTCCTACAGCTGTCTCTGTTGGTGATGCCTAACTTGGTAACCAGTAGCAGTCTGCAGTCCTTCCATGGCAGATGCAGTAGTAAGTGGGTAAGTTTTCCATTGCGCTCCTTGCGACGGCGTCATCCTCCCGTTCTTATCACGTCTGTCAATGAGAGCTACGATCAGGTGTCTCATGGACACTTCACTGATCTTCGCAGCACTGATCAACCTCTTCGGCCACTTGCTCGCCGGGATAAGGGCATTATCGGTCGAGCGCTGCCTCTTGGTAGCTAGCAACACTAACACCTTGCTGGCGTGTTTGCTCGGCGTAGCTTTCATCTTTGGCAACTGTGCGTAGTACGTGCGGCCCTCCTCTACCTTTTGCACAGCCCAAGCAAGCTTGGATTTCTCCTCCTGGGAGATATCCACCTTGCTTTCGAGCCTGTCCTGTATTCGAAGGTCGGCCATGTATTGTGCATTAGCCTTCATCCCCTCCTTTTAACGCTTCGGCCCTTCCCACGGAGAAGGCATTCCTCTTCAGTCTTGCTGATGGACAGCATGACTCGACTACGGCATCCGCGCAGCCCATCCTACAGCGAGAAGTTTTTCCGGCAATAGTGTAGAGCTGACGTGACATGCTCCCGCCACTTCAGAGGTGTGACCACTGGCGACACGCAGAGAGGATTGCTTCCCCCGCGCCCGGCGGTGGTAGCAGCCACGCTTCCCACCGACGTTTGGGTTGACATCCCAACCCGTGCTTGATCTTCCTTCGAGATCGAGAGGACGCTGAATTATTGCCTTCGCTAAACACTACATTGCCTCGGAAAGAGCAAGCGACAATGCATTACCCTTGTCCGGGATAATGCAGTGCCCATTGCCGGCACCCTCGGGGAGGGTTCAGCTAGAGGGTTAAAATAAATAAAAAAATGGCCACGATTTGGCAAAAGTTGCTAGAAGAGCAGGAGCAGTTAAAAGAAGAAATGTTAAAGCTTCAAGATGGTCCGAGAAGGATGGTCTTTCGAGGACTCTCCATCCAGACACCAAGGTACTCTTTCCTGTTACGCGGGTTAGATCTAGCACGTTGGACGAGGTGGGACCTACGTATGTGTAGTCCTCTCCCACGTTCGCTACATCTATGTTATTTGATAATATAAAGTCTAGGAGTGACTCACCTCGGTCATTGATATCGGGGCTTCCCCACACACTGTGGTGGGCATTGGCGTCCGTACCAATGATGAGTTGTTGGTCTTTGGAGTCGGCTTCTTCCACCAGACTCCTTAGTTCTTCAGGTAGTGCGGGCCTGTCGTGTGCCATGTAGCAGGAGGCTACCAGAAGGCGCTTCTCCTCACTCTCCAGCATCACTACTGTCAGGTCGTCTGTGCTGTAATGAGACATAAGGTAAGCGTGGATTCCCTTTCGTACTAGTACGACGGTTCTTTTCCTGCTTACCGACGTTGGGTAGAACGAGTTGTAATTTGCGAACTTCAGTCCGGCCACTATATTGCCTACCGCAATCCAGGCTCCTGGACCAAAGCTATGTCAGCGGGCCCTTGCTCCATGGCTATAAGGAGCTCCGCCGATGCTACCTTGCTTTTATGCAGGTTGATTTGCAGCACACTCAGTTTCATGGGCGGCTGGCTCAACTGCATACGACGGGTTGACTGTAATCGTCAGGTCACCATCCTCATCTTCCTGGGAGTCTTCAAGAGCCAGACCCTGGGCGGCCTCCACGATGGTGTCTAGACCGAGGTCCTTCTCCACCTCGCCTGCATGCAGGGTGTGTGTGTCTGTGTCTTCGGGATGGCGCTTCTTGAGGCGCAGGTACACACTGCCCATGCCCCACGCCATTATCCCGTATCTAGGGTAAAGGACGTCCTCTGCGTCTTTGTCTGGAGGATCACATGCTGGCCCCCCTCGTTGGGTAGTGGGCTACCAGCGTGCAGTACCTTCCAGTCTGCGGTTGGTATGTCCGGGTTTTGACGCTGAAGGAGCTTCAGCGCGCGGTCTCCTTGGATGACGATGGGGAAGAGTACCTTCGCCTTTGGAATGGACGGGATTAGCTCCCTGTCCACCACCTCCAGGTTGGCCCCCTCCCACAACGCCTCCAATTGGCAGACCGTCTGCGTCAGCCACCTCAGCGTCGGGTCGTCATTGCATTTCAGGATTTTTACCCCATTCAGCCACCCAGCGCCATCAAAAGTGGGCATGGGCACTGTAGGGTCTTCCTCCATCCGTGCAAGCAGGGAGTCGACGAGCCGCGCGTGGACCAGTTTCCACTGCGCCGCCGTCATCTTCCCGTTCTCATCACGTCTGTCGATGAGAGCTACGATCAGGTGTCTCTTGGACACATCGCTGACCTTTGAAGCATTGAGAGACCTCTGCTTCGTCGTTTTCGGTGGTGGTGGGGGTGGTTCCGCTCTCTTGGGCCCGCGCTGCCGCTTGCCTGCCGGGGTGGCGGTGTTGTCAGTCGAGCGCTGCCTCTTGGTAGCTAGCAACTCCTCCACCTATTAGCGTGTTCACTAGTGGAAGCCTTCATTTGAGGCAACCGTGCGTAGTATCTAAGGCCCTCTTCCACCTTTAGCTCGGCCCAAGCTAGCTTGCATTATTAGCGTGTTCACTAGTGGAAGCCTTCATTTGAGGCAACCGTGCGTAGTATCTAAGGCCCTCTTCCACCTTTAGCTCGGCCCAAGCTAGCTTGCATTTCTCCTCCGGGGAGATATCTGCCTTGCCTGCTAAAAATCTTCAGGGCCGCCTTATACTGAGCTTTTGCCCTCATCCCCTCCCTCGAACGCTTCGGCCCTTCCCTACGCGGGGAGCTGGAACCTGGTTCAGGCGAGCGGAGAAGGCATTCCTCTTAAGTTTTGCTGATGGACAGCACGCTCTCCAGGTCCGAGTCTGTCTCGACTACGGCACCTGCGCGGCTCATCCTACAGCGAGTTTTTCCGGCAGTAGTATTACAACTAACGTGACCTGCTCCCGTCACGTCAGAGGTGTGACCGCTGTTGACACGCAGAGAGGATTGCTCCTCTCCGTGCCCGCCGGTGGTAGCAGCCACGCTTCCCACCGACGTTTGGGCTGACATCCCAGCCCGAGTTTGATCCGTCTCAGCCTCCATTTTTGGCCCGAAGGTCCATATAGTTGATATTTTTCGGGAGAACCACCCCCTAGCGTTTTATGCCTGACCGCCAGGCACCTCTAACCATGGCTGTGACCCAGCTCCCCCGACTCAAGATCGAGAGGACGCTGAATCATTGTCTTAGCTAGACACTGCATTGCCTCGGACAGAGCAAGCGACAATGCATTACCCTTGTCCGGAACAATACAGTGCCCATTGCCCAGCCGGCAACTTCGGGGAGGGTTCAGCTAGAGGATTTTTGCCAGCCATTTATTTATCTAAAAAAATACACAAAATTTATTTCATATAGGCAAATATGCATCGGAACAAAGTTTAACTTTGACAACATGCTGTTAAGCTTTTAGACAGTAGAGCAAAGTTTACTTGTGCATGGTAAGCTTTGAAAGACTTATCTTTCAAATGCAGTTAAATTCATGAAGATATCTTTATTTGTTCAGAAGTTATTAATTTAGCAAACTAAAGTGGCCGCATATTCCACTGTAAGGCTCAGGAACGTCGTACTTTTTTTGTCCGATAATTTTATAACAAAAACTAAACAGTTTCGCAAAATCGAAACTCGGGACTCTTCTTAGTCGAGAGATTCTAAAAACAGTAACATTGCTCGGCTCGATTTTCGCTTAAAATGATTGTTTTGTTGTTGTGTAGCTTTCCTGCTATTTGCAGTAGAAAATATAAATATTTGAATCCGGGATTAATGCGCTGATTGATTTGATTGTCGCCATGTCGCCACTCGGCACTACTCGACAAAACTGAAATTTTATCCCGTTATGGCCAATAATGACTTATTTGGGATTTGGGGATTTACAAATTTGTAAGATATTAAGGTTTTTTTATGGTTTGTTTTTTTTTTAAAGAATTTTAAAAAATCAGGAATTTTTTTTCTGACGTAGTGCTTTTTTTTGCTTTTAACTTAAGCATCTTACATCTAGCTTTGCAGTTCTGAAAAGCTGATAAGTGCAGCATTAAATCGTACCCAAACACATTGTAAATGTAGCTTTCCGTCAAGATGTTATTAAGCTTTAAAATTCAAATGTAATAACTTTTTGCGGAATTTTTTTTCGGAATTTTTGACTTTTGAAAAGTCGAAACAAAATATTTCTTGGCCAAAATTTGTATACCCGGTACTCGAAGGGTAAAAGGGTATATTAGATTTGCTGAAAAATGGATGTGTGTTACACCCAGAAGGAAGCGTTTCCGGCCCCATAAAGTATATATATTCTTGATCAGCATCAATAGCCGAGTCGATATAGCTATGCCTGTCTGTCCGTCCGACCGTCTGTCCGTCTTCATTAGCGCCTATAGCTCAGAGACTATAAAAGCTACGGCAACCAAATTTTGTATATAGACTCTTTTCCTATCACACAGTTACAAATGTATTTGAGAGTTTTGAATCTAGATCAGATCAGATCATAACTATAGCCACAATGAGGAAAACCATTTCCAAATGGTTTACAAGAGCTAGATCAACCAAACTTTCTATCCAAGCTCCTCAGAGTGTCAGAGTATCAGAGTGTTGAATTTGGATCAGATCGGATCATTAGTATAGACAGAAGGAACAAATGAAATTTCAGTGGCCTAATAATGTAATTTTTTACAAGCTCTCATACATACATACATACTGAGTACCGGGTATAAAGTAGAGCCGCGGCGGTAGACGCGGCTCACAACGTTCCCACTCGTTTTTTTTTTGCACTGGACTTTTTTTGTTTTGTTTATTTGGCGCAAAATATTCTCTTCTTATATCTAATAGAAAATGAACGCATAAAACCGGACATTTTTGGATCAGACATAGTAAAAACTACGGTATCTGCTTCGTTCAGTGGCTGGGAAGCTGATTTCAACTAACCAAACGAAGCGAATACTGAATCCCATCGAATTAATTCGATTTCCTGTTCATGCAGAGCTCTAGTAGACATCTAGAAATTTCAAAATATAGTCTAATACACACAATTATTAACTACTCTAACTGATATAATAATTTATTTTCCAGTTGTTGTTAAGACCAATATGGTAAGATACTCAGCGGAAATCCTAAAACAGCCCAATGCAGATGTGGCCAATGTAGCAAAGAGGTCAATGGATATTAAAATACATTCAAGATGTTTTTGTGTCTGGAGATGTCGCTGCCATTGCCTGGAAAAGTTGGAAACTTATATTAATTTTAATGCTTGTGAGAAAATGAACGATAATTCAGAAAATGAGGCAGGGCTTCTCTTGAGCTGCCCACTTGAAGAAGAACAAAATTATATATGCATAATGGATAGCTGTAATACTAAAAATAATTTAAAATTCTACCATTCTTTTTTGTTAAAAATTCTACGCTCTGTTCTTTTAATATTGATATTGCTGTTTTTATTTGGTAAGTCAAAAAATTTGATACCATTCGCTCTGCCAAATTTTGTCCAAAGCATTCGGCTGTGAAAGAGTTTACGGCTAAGAAGAAGAATAGGCCACCATAATTCACCGAAATCAAAATCAGCCAAATGTACCATCCTCATCCTTCTCATCTTCCACCCGTCCAAAAAAATAACTTCTTCTCTTTAAATTACTTATCAGAATGCTAGAGGCTTACGCAGTAAGCTCTGCACTGTCGACAGTCATAGTTTACGAGCCGCACCTGTTGACTTCAACTTGCCAAGAACGGTTTGGTCTTCGGTAAACGAGTCTAATAACCTAGTGCCCATTTCACGACATGATTTTATTGACGGCTTGCTTTACCTGTCCCTATCTCAAGTCAATCATATAAAAATTTCATTAGGTCGATTGCTCGATCTGTGCTTTGTATAAGATCCGACCATAGCGTTGTTAACCCAAGCACCTCCGCTCACTATACCTGAAGATGCCTATCCCACTTTCCAATTTTCGCTCGATATAGACCAACCGCATTGGATCGGTCGGGTAGGCTACCTCAATGTGTCCGCTGCCTTCGTAAAGCCGAGTTTGCGGAGCTTAATAGCCTCATTAGAGATTTTGATTGGTCCGCCTGGTACTTGTGCACTAATGTTATGAAACAACTTTTTTTCATAATTTACTTGAAACAATTTGTATTCTTGTGTCTCGCTTTTCAGTCAAATTAGACCAGGGAAATTGGTTCGCCGCAGAGCTATCCAGTATAAAACGAGCCGTGGCTAAGGCCGTAGAGCTTCGGCGAGCTTTATAGCCGGTACTCAGTCAGTGTATATGTGAGCTTACGATGTATGTAATTCATTGTATGTTCCCAAAATGGAAAAATTTAATTTTTGTGAAAACAGAAAATTTAAAACGAGGGGGAACGTTACGTGCCATGGCAAAGGCCACGAAAGCTTACGATATACGTAATTTATAATATGTTCGCAAGAGGGACAATTACATTTTAGAGAGAGGGAATGAGTAAGCGCTTGGAAGTCTACAAAAATATCATTTGTTCTTTCTGGCTATATTAATGATCCGATCTGATCCAGATTCAAAACTCTGATAGATAAGGTCATTTTCTATGATTCTACGTTTTTGATTCTCCCGTATCTTCAAAATGTTGATTCCACAGATTTTTGTTCTTTGTGGGGGCGGAAGGGGGCGTGGCCAAATTTTGAAATGAACTCTTCTCGGCTTGATATCACGGGAGCTTGGATAGAAAGTTTGTACACTTATGACTTGCCGAGGCCAAACATCACTAAAATGCACGGTACCCAAACCCTTACTGTGGCTACTTTCGCTGACGACACTGCTCCAATGGCTAGAGCAGAATGCATTTATGAGGCCACAGACATTCTGCAGGGATACCTCAAAAACTTTGAAATTTGGGCTTGCAGGTGGAACATCAGCATTAACCCCGACAAATTCGCGTTAGTAACACACACCCTGAAACAAGGAAAATGCCCTGGGGTATTCCTGCACGGAATTCAAATAAATCAACAAAGGGAACATAAATACCTTGGCATTACCCTTGAGTCAAGACTAACGTTCAAAAGCCACATCAAGAACATCGCCGATCAGCTGACGGAAAATGTACTGGTTGTTAAACGCCAAGAACAAGCTAACGCTAGGCACAGTTTTTGTTTTTAAGGGAGCCACCCTTGATTTGGCAGTTAATAAATGGACTGACGCTCCACTTGTGTCAACCATGACATACAGACACCTATTACCTATTAACCTATTCAAGAGCGCAAAATCGTTCTTCATGGCAATCCACCTATTTTCAAGATCCCTTGGAAAGGGATCGTCCCAGTTGAGCCTGAGAAGCCAAGCCTCCTACAGAAATATTTTAGATTTAGTTACGAGCGGGCATAATAAGCCCAATGGATCGAAGAGACTGGCAATGAACGATAGAATTGACTTCTTCGTTGTAGCTTGATCCGCACTCACTGTCTTCAGACTATATTTGAACACGTCATCACGTGGATTCCAAATTAAATCCAGAGTTTTTTGGTCTTCCTGATCTGCATTTAATATCAGTGTGTCTTGTTAATGACCTGTTGTATTCTTGCAGTTTGACGCCCTTTTTGTCAAAACAAATCCAGCTGGTTCAAGGATCTCACACAGTTCTCGACGAAGACTGATTATTTCGTCCTCATCATCTGATCCGGTGAGGAGATCATCGACATAGAAGTCGGTGACCAGCGCCTTTGCACCCAAAAGATTCGATTTCAAATGGGTGTCACTCAAATATTTCAGGCAACGAATCGCTAGAAATGTTGCGCTAGCCGTGCCGTATGTGACAGTTTTCAGTCGATAGATTTGTATGGGACTCGTAACATCTCGTCTCCAAACAATCAGCTGAAAGTTTCGCTGCGCCTCGTCTACTTCTACCTGACGGTACATTTTGGTAATGTCTGCAACAATTGCGTATTTGCGACAGCGAATTCTGAGCAGAGTGGAAAATAGACACGGCTGTATTGTTGGTCCCACCATGAGCAGATCATTTAGGGATACTTGCGAAGTGGTTTTGCAAAGATGCATCGAAAACCACTCTGAGCTTTGTGGATGTGCTCTGTGGGCGTTCCATGCATTGGTAAGGTATGAAACAATGCGGATCTTTCGGTATCGAATTATCGATTGCAGTCATGTGGCCTAGTTCTACATACTCTTCCATAAACTTGGTAAACATTTTCTGCATCAAAGGATTTTTAGCTAGCCGCCTCTCTAACGATAGGAACCGCCTTCTCACCGTCTCGTACGAAAGTCCAAGATATGTTGGGCTTGATTTGAACGGCAAGGAGACCTGCAATCGACCTGAGGGCAAGCGAACGACTGTTTCTCGAAAGATTTTCTCACAAAGCATTTCCTCTGGGGTATATAGTCTGTCACAACATACATTTGGAACTTGTTCCAACTCCCAGAATCGCTTAACAAGCGTATCAAGAGGGCAACACTCCTGCACGGTGCTCACCATAGAGCATGCTTAAGTGCTTTGGGGTCCTGTGGATCTGCAGCGACCAGACACCACCCACCCAAACACCGTATTTTGAAGAGTTGGCGTATTTGCCTGCTTTAATTGGACATCTTTTATTATGTCAAAGAAGGCTTCAGCTCCTAGCAGCAAATCCACCTTCTGGGGTTTATGGAAACCTGGATCGGCCAGTGGGAACTTTTAAGGGAATATCAACGATTCTGATGGACCAGCTTTCCCTGGGTGATAAGACGAAATTGATTTGAGAATGACGAAGGCATTGGCTATCTCAAATTGATTGACTCGAGAACACACTGTGGTTTGCACCATTTGGTGCGCAGATAAGTTAGCCTTTCCAATTCCCAATAAGTTGATGTCTTTCCGGATGCGTTTTAATTGCAAGCTCCTCGGTTATAAAATTGACTTGAGAGCCCGAATCCAGTAGCACCCTGGCTGGCTGAAGCTGACACGAGCCACCTTTTACATTCACAATTGCTGCCGCCAGAACTACCTGATCTAAATCCAAATCCATAGCATGATTTGACGACAACTGATTCGACCTTTCAGCATCCGACGCACCCTGAGACCCGACAGCCTCACGGACGTTTGCTTATGTCCCCGAGTCAGCAGTGTAGCGGTGCAGCAATGTGTGGTGGGGCTTTGCGCATACTCTGCAATGCGTAGATTTGCAGGCTGAGACATTATGCCCTTTACGCAAACAATTAATACAAATCGGGATCCCCTTTGCAAATCTAAATCTAGTCATGACCGACACAGCTGAAAATGACGAACAATTAGTAATACAATGATCAGCGGATTTGCAGAACACACACCTTGATTCCTGGCATTTAGTTGATTGGGATACCGCCAGCGATGTTTTGCCAGACTGCTTAGTTTTTGGTTCTTGTGAACCTTTTCGACACCTAGCCCGCCCGGAATCAGTCTCTCGTCCGACAAATGCTGATAGCGCTAGTTTAGGGCAGCTACACAATCCCTCCAAGACGGAACTTTAAGGTAATCCAAATTTTCCTCCCACCTAGAACGTGTTTTCGAGTCAATTTTCGACATGAGGATGTGTATCAGGAGGGCGTGAGCAATGATCGTAATGCATTAGCCGATGGACCCTGCATCGCCTGTAATTCAAAAAGTCTAGATATGCCATCCAAGAACATAAGGCACTCGTTATCATAACCCTGCTTTAGAGCGTCAAAAGCCTTGGAATAATTCTGCTCTGTCAACTGGAACGCCTTTACCGTACCTAATGCGTCGTTCTCTAAGCAATTCAACAGGTGATTAAACTTTTCGACATTGCTTAGGGACATGTCGATATCCATAATGCTTGTGAATAAGCCTATGAAATTTTTAAAGTCAGAGTAATTGCCACCGAACTTGGGCAATTTTATCTTGGGCAGATTCCGTGTGTGTGACATGGTTGTATTTAAGGCTGAATCGTTCAAAGAACTAGGCTGATTTGGTTTCTTATTAGCCATTAACAACGCTTTAGCTGACACGCACAATTCTTCAAGGTCAGAACGCGATGCAATTGCAAAGATAACGCGCAATCTACATATGCATCTAAAATACTTAAGCGGCATTCCAGCTCGAGCTGATTAGACGAGATCTTGTTGCTTTGTACTGCTTGCGCTATTCTGTCAGTGTCCGTTTTCACAGCGTTTAATTTCCGCAAAATAACCCCAGACTCATCTTCTACAACCGAAGTATTGATACTTGAGCCACCCCGCCTTTTCCCAGCCATTGTTCAATTAATAAGGAGTTCTTTATTTGAAACAACAATTTCACACGGAAGATCACACAGCCTTTACTAGGCTATGCTCGCCCCAACGGTGAGAACAGTAGATGGAATGAGTGAGACAGGCGAATCCGAGAGAACAGTTGACGGATTGTGTGAGAAGAGCCAACAGTTCCACTCAGAATATCACTCAAGTACGCGATCTGCTATGTTCCCTCCAGCGATGAGGACAGTGGATGGATTGTGAGAAGAGCCAACACTTCCACTCAGAAGATCACTCAAGTACACGATCTGCTATGTTCCCTCCAGAGATGAGAACAGTTGATGGATCTAGAGAAGAGCCAACACTTCCACCCAGAAGATCACTCAAGTACGCGATCTGCTATGTTTGTGGACTCGGCTCTGTTGGCTATGTTTGTTCGGCTATGTTGGCCGTTGCGACAGCGAGAGAACGAAACGCAATAGCAGAAGCAAGCAATAAACTTATGGGCTTCTTGCGTACCGTACATTTCGGTGGCCCAACCAAGATTACATATGTATTTATATGATTTATTTTCAAGTATTCATTACCTCAGCCATTTGATGGGAACTATGTGGGTGATAAACTCTCATACCCAGGTCCAAGTAGCTGGTCCGTTCCACGTTGAGACTTCCAAACTGTCCAACGAAGGATGAGCTGCTTGTTGATGGGCGACTCCAAGTCCAAGTCCACAATATGTCAAGACAGCGATTAAGATCGTTTCACGGAGATCCAACTTAATTGAGTCCACCCGGGGGCGCCAAAATGTTTGTGCAATTCACAAATTGAGAAAGTGGCGGTAAGGCACAAACCACTTTATTTTTTAGTTGTCCCGAACAAATGTTGGGAACATAATTAAATCGGACCGACCAAGAAAGAACACGTCTGAACAGTTTGAAATCAATTTTTGGAGAGGCTCCATGTTTATTCAAGCCCTTCTAGAGCGTTTGTTAGCGGTTGAGCGAGTGTACTCGTAACAGTGCTTGTATTTAGCTTAAGAGAGCATATCGTATCGCTGGCTCTTAGTTAAGGGTTTGCTTCAGGTTTACATTTCATTCTTTGTTCTTTATGTACTTTTTTTAATCTAATGATGATGGCCCCCAGGCAACTAAATGGCCTGAAAAATATAAAAAAAAAACAAAGCCGTACATAGCGTAAGTTTTTGGCAAAACGAAATTCAGACGTTCGAAAAATATAAATTTTGAAAAGAACAAAACCCCTAGGTCAAGTGCCTCCGTCTGCTTTAAAAGCGGATGGCCATCAATGAAACATGAGGCCTGGACACTTTATACAAACTTGCTATAAGAAACAGAGTAACATTTACTAATGTTGAGAGGGAGTGAGTTAAGTCTGCACCAACGAGCAAGTCTATCCAGGTCGCGCAGATGAAGTACACTGTCACCTAACGTTTAACCGAACGGAATATTTAAAGATCATCAGCTAAAGCAGATGCTCAGAATCGTGAATGTTGAGACATATCTCATTGATGAATATGTTTAACAGTAGAGGACCAAGTGTACTTCCTTGTGGAAGGCCGGAAGAAACGAAGTAAGGCACAGTGGGAGACTTTATCAAAGGCGTTAACAAAATCAGTTTACACGACATCAACTTGAGAGTGCATTTCAATCGCATGTGTGCAAAAGCTACTGAAGGCGATGAGATTGGTGGTAGTGTATTTACCCGACCTTTTTGGCAATGATCCGTTGATCACTTGGTCTGGCCGGCCACAGGCACACCAATCTGATCCAAGATAAAGTCGCCATCAAGGAGACAAATCGGATCTGCGGCCACAATGACACCATCTCCTCTGCAATGCTTCGTTTTGGCACAATCTGTCTTAACGAAACATTTGTAAAAGGTTAGGATCAAAATACTCGTTGTCGAAGAAGTTTTCGTTGACCCAGGTTTAAAACAAGATGATAACGTCGAAATCACATCTAGAGTTTGCCAGTCTGATCCTTAGTGCCCATACCCGCTAAATGTTACAGGAAAATGCGAATGGATTTGGTCCCGTCCACCGGCATAGTCCCAGGAAGTGGCAGTGCTGTCCGGCTAGCGGCCAAGATCCAGCCAAAAGAATATCGCACAAAGCGCAGTGCGAAAAAGCAATAGATTTTTGTTGTCCCGAAGAATGCCAAATATGAAGCAAAGGGCCGTTGCTCATTAAAAAGAGGCGAAAAGCGCATGCTGACTATGCTGTCGAGAAGCGGTGATCCTGAAACCATAGGCGCCGTTCACTGGGGGTTTTTGAAGTGGATGGAATTGGAACTTCCGGAGTCGCATTGGATGTCCGCAATGGGACAAGTGCAGACATATTAACCGGTCTCTGCCTATGCTGAGAATCTGTCATCAAAGGCCACTGGGACCACTGGGACCAACACTCGCTTGACCAACTTCGCAGAAGAAATTTTGTCCTCAGACACCTTGAGCTTATCGAAAAAAAATTTCACCGATATGCAGGTATTTTATGCTCTGCAATACATTTAATTGCTCACAACTCGGAGAAACACCAAAAAACGCTTAGAATTTTTGTTCCAATTCTTCCTCTCTTTCTTTAGGTCTGTAACGAGGCAAACCGAATCAGAAGGGAGAGCGGCAGCTGATCTCGGTTTAATGACCACAGTCGAGATGGCGGCCATTAGCCGCGGATACAGTAAATCAGTCGCCGGAATGGCGTTATTGGCATCTTTCCTAGCAAAAACCGGTTTTATCCTTATATACAACTTAAGCTGGAGGGCAGCCTGAAAATCAGACTTAAGACCCCCATAAAGGCTTTCAAGCATCAGCACCTCGTCACTGAGTTCATCAATTTATGGGTGCGAGTCATTCGCAACCGCACAGTTATCACACTGCCACAACAATTTGGGCAGATTTATTAAAAGTTGAATAGCCTCTGAGAGCAAATCAATGAACGTCAAATGAAACGCACAGCGGTGACGTTCAAATTGCATTCCGAGCAGTGATGAAGCGACATAGCGAGAACATGACCGAACGCAGTGAGAGCTGACTGATCACTGATTGAGGACTGATTTAGGAGAATAGAAAGAAGGGAGATGTCTCGCAATTGAATATACGGAGAGCAAAGATGAGGAATTGTTTTTGAACGGATTCGAAAATATCTTGGAATTTTTGGTAGTGAGGTGACCAGATGCAGGAACCATATTCCAAGATAGGCAGAACCATAGAAACATACAAAATGTTAGTGGTATAAGGGTCAGTAAATTCCTTAGACCATCTTTTGACAAATCAGAGAACTCCCTTGGCCTTATTTGACATGGCGGAAATATGGGAATTAAACATAAGTCTGGTATTGATTGAGTAGTCAAAAAGTCAATTAAGTAAAAAGCTATGGCTTTCTGCGATGAAAGGTCAAGATATTAAATTTGGAAATTTTAAGAGGAAGAACGCTTATCAAGCACTTTTAAAAGCGTAAAAATCCTATTGCAGAGATTGCGTGGACACATGGTCACTATAGGAAAAACATAGCTTTACATCATCAGCATACACTAGGACACGGGAATTAGATACAACTTGGGAAAGATCGTTGATAAACAGGTTAAATAACAAGTGCTACCCGATGAGGTACACCCGATGAAACTAAAACAGCTTTAGAGAGAGAGAGGTGTGAAAGCAGATACGCTGAGAATGATTGCAAATGTAAGAATTAGGGCCGGTATCTCGACTTCGGGTTACGGTGCCGGTTTTGGAAAGTGAGGATAAAGTTGGCCACCTGATAAACTGCTAGGTAAAAAGTTCCTTCTCTCCAAATCCGTTTGACAACCAGAACGAAAAAAGCGTTGTAAGCCGCAAAAATTTTCTGTACAGCGCGAAATGTGCTGCACAGCGAAAAACACAGGAATGCTTTAATTATTGTATCAGCTGTTTATGCTTTGTTTACTTTCGTTCGTGATTTGCAAAAATGTCTAAAAATAAAGTTTGAGAGAAAAACTTTTCCCAGCTGGAGGAGAATATCCTCGTTGTTCTCGCTGAGAGCTTCGAAGACATATTAAAAAATAAGAAGAGTGATGTCATAACATGGAAAGAGAAAATGGAAGGGTGAAATCGGCTTGCCGAAAAATTCGGCTAGTAAAGTCCAGTAAAGCAGTTTAGTCGAAAACCCTAAAAGAGATAATTTATGGATAAGATGATTGTGATTAACTGAGTCGAAGGTTATACTAATGTCAGCATAAACTACATCAGTTTGACACTGCTTAGCAAATCCGGCATTTACAAAAGTGGAAAATTTAAGGAGGTTAGAAGAAACGGAGTGACGCACAGTGGGACATTTTGCCATTTCAGTTTGCTAAATTAATAACTTCTGAACGAATAAAGATATCTTCATGAAATAAACGGCATTTGAAAGATACATTTTCCAAAATGTAGTATGCAAGACAACGTGGTGCCACATTGTTTTAAAATTTACCTATAAAAAGCCAAAGTTGAACTTTGTTGCCGGTGCATATTTTCCTCTGTAATGTGCTGAATTTAAAATTTTTTGGATCGATAAAGTACTTTTATTGGTCAATTTTACTACACATAATTATTTTACATCATTTTTTTTAGCTCAATCTGATTTCAGAAAAAAAAATTTGTTATTCTGCAAAAGGTTTAATCTATTGTTTTCTGTAAAATAAATCCAGGAGGAAGAATATCTAATAAACTTAACATTTCTAAAGAATAACAATATTCTGATCTTTTTTTGAGAACTCTTAAGTCTAATGGATGAAATATATGGATCTGAAGAGGCTGCTAACATGTTGAAAAAATACATGTCATGTTCCTGTAGTTAAGCTTCTTTTCAGGATGTTTTTCCTGTAACAGCTCTGCAGTCTTCGAGGCAAATTCACCAAATTTGTGGGTGTTAATTTTTTCCTTGCAGTTTAAAACATTCAAAATGACACCCAATCTTTTGATTATTTCAATATCCACACCAGTAATATTTGCAATAATTTCAACTTTTTTCAAAGAATGTCCGTGATGAGTTTCCATCGTTTGTGTTTCCATATCCTTGTTTGGGGCAGTCCACCTTCAGTGATAGTTTTTCAACGACATTTCCTTGAATAATTTGTTTCTATTGTTTTGTTTTTCCTTAGCTGTCGTGCTGTTGTCAAAAGATTCTCCCTCTCACGGAATGATATTAAAATGATTTTAAAATGAACTCCATATAACTCCATTCTTGCATGCAAGGGGGAAATACCATATTTTCCTCTTCAACTATGGAATCATCCAAATTTTTAAAATCCTTTTGGGTTTGTTTGCAAAATGCACATTTCAAGGTAGATTTAGTAAAAGTTAGTTCGTTAAGTACTTTTAAATCAATCATTGTAGGGAAAAATTCAAAATTGACGTGAATCTTTTTTTCTTCCTTGATTATTTTTACCGGCCTTATATTAGAAATCTAGTTCTTAATATAGTTTACTGTGAACTTTATTAACTCCGAAGATTCTTTGACGTATTTGAATAATATAAGGCAGACGAAGTTCGCGGATTTTTCCAATATTCCGATGTATCCGATTTAAGTCGCAGGGGTACAAGAGAAGCATGATAGAATCTGTTATGGCTTTATCGTCTGCGGATATTGCTTGCTTATATTCACTTTGCTCAGAAGATCCATCACAGCCCCATTTGCTGATAAATTTGAGATTTTGAGGAAGACTCTCAATCTGATGGTGAGGTAAACTCTCAATGAGCCGTTACGCAGTGTGTTCCATCAGGTCTTCAAGTTTTACTTCCGCTGATATCTCTGTAGTTATTGTTGATTCCGGCACTGCCTTTAGTTGTGCTTGTGTAATGTTTCTGTATTCGGGCAGAATATCTAATGCGCCCTCCCATTTCTTTTTAATATTTAAATGAAGAATTTTAATTTTTGTTCTTATACTTTTATGCTGCTCTGGGTTGTCCGATCCTACATTCAATTCATTAAGAACAGCTTCCACAAATTCGTTTGAGGTACTTGAAGTTCTAAATATCTCGAATAACTTTTTATTATCCATAGCCATTTTCACGTTAATTATGTTCACAAATTGTATTCACTGCTGCTTATGCGCAACTGGATGCTGTAGAAGTAAAAAAAGACCAAAGTGCTCAAAAAAGGAATGCATGTACCAAATTTGGCATAATAAAAGACAGGTTACAAATCCTGGTCAAAATGCTTTAGAAGTCAAAAATAGACTTAAGTGCTCAAAAAAGGAATGCAATATATAAACCTATGTATGTACCAAACTTTGGCATAATAAAGGACAGGTTATACCTGGTCAAACAAATCAGGTCAAATGTAAAAAGACTAACCTGCATATTCATTAATAACCATCAACATCATTTTGGCAGCTCAAAATTGAAAATTTTTAAAATATGGAGTGTAACTGAATTTATATCATTATATCAGCTCAAAAATTAGATGGTTTTGAAAATACGTTTTTCTTTATTAATCTCTATGCAACAGAATAGGTTTTTATTGATTACTAATGACAATGAATATACCTAAATGGAAACACTAAAAAGGGAATCATACGTAGCGTAGTTTACTTTTGAATGCTCATATCTGCTAAACTAAAAATCAGATTATCTTGAAAATTGATTTTTGAAAGCTCTGGGAAATTCTCTGATAGATACGTGTATTCATATTATTCAACTCGCTCAAGAAATTCTTCGAGATTTGCCACCTCTTTTCGTCTGATGATGCGCCGGTGCATAGCGAGGCACACATACAAAGCCACGCATGCCAGACTACACGTGAAAAAGAAGAGACAGATGCTGCCATTAAAATGTTACCAAAAAAACTTCTGCTCACAAAACTAATGGCGGATAGCCAAAAGCCCAAGACGCTGGAATGTGGATTAAGAAATTAGAGCGTGCTTCTTCTGCTGTTGATGAAAGTGACGCCTACAAGTTCCGACTCGCGCATCTTTTAATAGCAACAAATTCAGAGGCGCACACTTTTATGTTGCTCAATAAGTCAGAAAATGATGAACAGTTTAAAGCAAACTTCCTGAAAACATTTGACAAGGCGTGTTCGACAACCGAGTTAGTGATGCAGCTTCAGAAAACATTCTACACTCCGACCAAAACTTCCGTTATGAGCTATATTCTGCAGATGCAAGAGTTGGAATTACGTGCAAAAGTAAATAAAATTGGATCACTTTATCATCGATAGTTTCCGTGATACGTCGCAAGCCATTGCCATATTGTATGGAGCGAAAAGTATCAATGAGCTCAAAGAATTGTCTCACCGATGAGCGGACTTACGAGAAGAAAACAAACCAATGGATCTCGTCAAATGTTTGTTAAGCTTCAGCGTCAGCTTTGACACAATCTTCAGAAACACCAGAAGCTCATAAAAATATTCTTTCCACCACGTTCGACATTGGTAGCGCCGTTAATTTCGTTAGAGCTTCGACATTACTGTGGGAACAGGAAACCCAGCTGATACCAAAGCAAGCACAAGAATAGGTGAGGTATCACAGCAGCCTAAGCTACATAGTCGCATTCTCGATAACACTCTCTCTCCCCCGTTTGGTCTCTCTTTGGGGAATAGGATAAGTCGTTGCGAACCGTCGATGAAGAAAGACATAATTTTTGAGCTTGTTTCCATTGAGTGATTTAAACAGTATCTTTTCAATCTACCTTATGTAATCTTAATCATTTAAACTTGCTACATTACCCAAATAAAGATATATAACTTTTAATCCCTACAAATTATTGTGGACTCATCTGAGAGTGTGCAAGAATGGTTAGAATACATAGTGGTGTGTCAGCACATGGAAAGAAAATGGACGGTCAGACCGAGAATCGAAGCAAAAACGAATGTTTGAGATGCCAAGCTTTTTTTGGTACCTATTTATGTCCAGAAACAAAATGAGGACGATTGTTTGTTTATTTGTTTGTTTAATTGTTTATTTATACCGGTGGCTAGCATAAGCCGATTGCTTGCCTTTTGCCCAACCAGGTAAATGTCACGAGATGAAATATGCAATCAATGCGCAGAAAGATTAGCATAGCACTAAATTTCGCAACGTCGGCAGATCAATGCTAGAGCCGAAGCGGCGGCTGCGGAGAGCTCTTAGCATAGAGAGAGCGCAGCAGCTCTGCCGAACGTTAGCGTTTACATATGTTGTTGTATTAATGTTAAGTACAGTGGGTTTGAATTACGATGAAGCTGCTGGCCCGAAAATACTCCCCCCGTTGGAAGCCAGCCTTTCAACAGACTCCTTAAGGGGCAGTAGACATATTTGAGTAACGGCCCTCCTGATGGTTCCTGATGCATTCTTCAAGTCCGCTTCGCGGCACACGCCATCCTTACCCTGGACGACATCGACAACTCTAGCCTGTGGCCAACGCATAGGAGGAAGATTTTCGTCCTTCACCAGAACAACATCATTCACGCAGAGGTTTTGGGTGGGAGTCCGCCACTTCGACCGCTCTTGCAAGAGAGTGAGGTACTCTTCGCGCCAACGGCTCCAGAAGATTTGTTGCAGTTGAGTGACCCGCTGCCAACCATCCAGACGATTGAAGTTGAGCTTCGTTAGGTCAGGCTCGAGGATTGTCTCATGTGGGCCACCTAGAAGCAGATGAGCAGGGGTCAAAACATCTAAGTCATCAGGATTTTCTGAAAGCGAGAGCAAAGGGCGAGAATTAACAATTGCCGTGATCTGGCAGATCAGAGTACGCAGCTCGTCGAAGCCAAGCACAGAGGTCCCAACTGAGCGGTACAGGTGATGTTTTGCAGTCTTCACGGCCGCTTCCCACAATCCGCCAAAGTGCGGAGAGCGTGGTGGGATGAAACGCCAGTCGATCGAGTCAGCCAAGCAGGATTCATGGACCTCCTTCACATGCGAGTCGCTCATGAAAAGCTTCTTTAGCTCCAGCAGCTCGTTCTTGGCGCCAACGAAGAAGACCAAATTTGACTTGGCCTTCCTCGTGTGACAGTGAAACGCTTTAATGCGCCTAGAAACGATGCGGTAGTCAGGTCCTTTACGAGCTTCATGTGTATTGCCTTGGAAGTGAAGCAAATGAATACACTGATGTAGCACTTGATCGGAGGCCTCGTGCGGATTTCTGATCGGTAGAAGAAGGGCCCACAATAATCCACTCCAGTGACTTCAAAGGGTCGAGATCCTTTCAAACGCTACTTAGGCAGGTCTCCCATGATGTGCTGAACCATGCGCGGCTTAGTCCTGAAGCATCTCACACACTTGCTGACTATCTTTGACACTGCTTTAATTCCTCCAATTGGAGGAATTGCCGAATTTTGGCAAGCAGGGCGCGAGGTCCGGCATGAAGGTTCCTCTCGTGATAATATCTTATTAGAGCACAGGTTATGGGATGTCCCTTGGGCACAATAAGCGGGTGCTGAGCATCAAATCCTAGCGATGAGTTTCCAAGGCGCCCTCCAACTCTAAGTAATCCAGACTGATCGATGAACGGAGAGAGTGAGCTGATGGAACTGGATTTCGTGACTTGACCGTTGCGTTTAATCTCCTTTATGTCCATCCACAAGGTTACCAGATGAATGTGTCGAATTAGGAGGTGCATTCCTTGCCAGATATCGGAAACGGTGAATCCAGAGTGCCGAAGACGATGTGCGAATTTATGCATGTAGGCGAAGGTGCGCTGCATGCCAAAAAATGTGTTTGCAAATTTGCATCCTGAGGTAAGATCGGAGCTCTAAAGTCGGTATTTCGGTATTTCGGTAATGGAGCCTACCAAAAACGATGGACCGTGAAAACACAGCTCTGACTGGATAAGGTGGTTGGGAAGTGAGCCTCTAGAGAGGATGTCAGCAGGATTTAAAGCGGTAGGAACATAGCGCCATACCATGGTTGCGGTCAACTCCTCAATTGATGCCACTCTATTTGCCACGAAAACTTGAAATTTGGCAGCTCATCTCGTATCCAGGATAATGCTGTTGAGTAGTACGACCAGCAGTGAGACTGACCTGTAAAGATTTCAATCTCTTTTAAATTATGCATTATTTTCGCAAGCAAATGGGCTCCACTTAATTCCAGCTTGGGGATTGATAATGTTTTTAGCGACGCCACTCAAGACTTTAAGCACAAAACGTTGCTCGACAAATGCCCTTCCCTGGATACGACATATATGCAAGCGCCATATGCTTCTATGCTGGCATCATAAAATCCATGAACTTCTACAGCCGAAGTGGAATGATGAACCACGCGAGGAAATGAAATCCGAGTGATGCTTGCCAAACTGTTTCTCAAGTCCATCCAAGTTGAATGCAACGCTGAGGGTAGGCTTTCATCCCAATCCAAATTTTCTCTTCAAAGCTGCTGAAGGAAGACCGTGCACCTGACAATGACCGGATTTATCAATCTCAGGGGGTCGTAGAAGCGAGCAATCGTAGACAAAACAGATCGCTTGGACGGCTTTAAATTTGTGTCCAGCGCAGATAAGGCGAAAAGCAGCTGATCTGAGGCGGGGTCCCATGTAAAGCCAAGAGTTTTAGTTATGTCGCTTCCATCATGAAATCTTAGGAATTTCTCTCTGTCATCTTCAGGGGTTCCCTCAAGTAGTTCCTGGTGAGTAGAACACCATTTCCTAATCTTGAAGTTTCCGCGAGACAATATAGCGGAAGTTTTGTGCATCTTCTCCATGACCACGGCAACTGAGTTACCGCCAGAAATGAGATCATCTACGTAGAACTCCTGTTGCAGAGCAGCTGAGCCAAAAGGGTAGAACTCACCCTCGTCGATGGCCAGCTGGTGCATTGCGCGAACTGCTAAAAATGATGCAGCCCTAGTACCGTATGTGACGGTGTCTAATCTCTTGAATCTCGGACTGGACAGAGTCTCGCCATAGGATGCACTGATAGTAGTTGTCAGGTGGAGACACTTGTACGCAGCGATACATCTTACAAATATCTCCAGTGAAAGCAACTGGATATGTGCGAAAGCGAATTAAAATGTTAAACAATGCAGGCTGAATGACAGGGCCTGACATCATCACATCATTCAGGGAACATCCAGTTGATGTAGCAGCAGAGCCATCAAACACGACACGAAATTTTGTCCTTGTACTGCCCTCCCTTAGGATACAGTGATGAGGCAAGAAATATTTTCAGAGGGCACGGGAATCAGGTTTGACTGGGGACATATGCTTCAAATCAGTGTACTCCCTAATAAAAGCGGAGTACCGATCCCTGAGCGTTGGTTTGCGATCCAATTTGCACTCCAAATTGATGAATCGTCGGTACGCCTGAGTATAGGATTCCCCTAAGGGATCAGCATTATTTTTTAACGGGAGACGAACTGAATACTCCCCCGATGGCAACCGTGAAAAGTGGCTTACGAAGTGCGCTTCGCAATCTAATTCTTTCTTGGTATTCACACTTGCTTCCACACAATTCTCGACTTCCCTAAACATACATCTATCGTCTATCTCTCTCGTAGTGTTCAGACGCTTTTTTTCATTGCGCTCCGCTCATTTTTCACTTATTTTGTATAAACAACCGGTGTTTGTCCAAAATAAACCTTTAGCGAACTAACAAATTAACTTGCTAACTTAAAGTCTATCCTGAATCGCGAGTGCATGCCTTTTTACTGTGTAAAACATAATTTAATAATTCTTTTTTGCGTCGGTTAACATTGTGTTTTTGTTGTTGCTTTTCGTAAGTACGCTCTCACATTGAATTTAGCCCGCTCTCATCTTGTAGTCTGTGCTTTAGCATCACTCTCTCCCTATAACCCAAACATAAATAACTGTTCTTCCTCTCTCGCTCTCAATACTTTCCGTGTAGTAGCGCTCTCTCTCTCTCATTGCAGCTGCTGCAGCCGCTCTCCTCTCTCCGCTCAGTTTTTACTAATTCCGCTTTAAGCGTTTGCCTGGCACACTGGTCTGATTTCTATTTTTTTTGAAATAAATACTCAGGCCTCGTGGGTGATGCAATTTTCAAGCATAATGGCTTGTTCTACTGTTGTGAGGCATGCCGGGGGGCTCACATAGAGATGGCCAGGTTTATGGGGCAGACGCGGAATGGCTTTAAGGAGCTGACCGTAGGCTTTAAAAAGCAGTACGATCGGCTCCTAGCCATGGAGTCTGTGTTTAGCAGTTTGCAACTGCTGAATGAGTCTCCTAGGCGAAAAAAGGTCACTCCGCGGGATCTGCAAGCCCCAACTGTCCCCCTGCCGCCCGTTGCCGAACAACTGACTCCGACCACTCCAATTGTGCAGCAGCCGATATCGTTTGCTATTCCAAGGGCAACGACAGCTGCTGGTGATGCGAATGCGGCAGCCGAATTTATCACTTCGGAGAACGCACAACCAGAAATTTCCGTAGCGTCCGTGTCCGTCGAGTCCACCAACATTCCTTATATCCCGTCCACTTCGATCCCACCAACAAACATACGACCCGGACCACCGGGTATTGCCATCACAGGTACAAGGTCTGTGGTGCCAAACCCAAGATTGGTGGTGATCACACCTACACCTAAACGACAAATATTTGTCTCACGGCTTACCCCTTACACCACTATAGATGACGTTACTGCTTTTATTCAAAGCAATATACAAGCCGTCAGCTTAAAGGTGGAGAAGTTTAACTTCTCTTATGCCAGGGATGTAGCTTTATTCAAAATAAGCGTCTCCCCGACTCATTTTGACACCATTTGCTCTGCCAAATTTTGGCCAGAGAACATGGTGGTGAAGGAGTTTAAGGCAAAGAAGAAGAGTAGGCCCCCAATAACTCCTAATACTAATCAGGCCAGTGCTCCATCCTCATCTTCCCAGTCCACCCATCCAAAAAACTAACTTCCTCTCTCTTAATCACCTACCAGAATTTTAGAGGCTTGCTCAGCACTCTGTTTCGGGATAGCGTCGCATTTGCATCCCATGTAATTTTGTTTACAGAGACCTGGTTAAAACCGGAAATTCTTAATTCTGAAGTCTTGGCAGGTCGGTACACAACCTTTAGGAATGACCGTTCGTCTCGACGTTCAGGTGGGGTTCTGATTGCAGTGGACTCTAACTTCACGTCGGAACATTTTACAGTCCAGATTCAACAAGAACTGGAATTCCTGTGTATAAAACTGATTCTTCCCGCTTTTTCAGTCTTTATTACATGCTCGTATATTCCACCTTCTTCGGATATCGCAATTTATGAGCAGCACTTGTCCGCCTTAAGCGCTGTTTCTTCCTCGCTATCAGATAAAGATCATATGATAGTTCTTGGGGATTTCAATTTACCAGGAACTGTTTGGTCTTCGGTAAACCAGTCTAATAACCTAGTCCCCATGTCACGAAATGATTTTATAGACGGCTTACTCGACTTATCCCTGTCTCAAGTCAACCATGTGACAAATTCCCTGGGTCGATTGCTTGATCTGTGCTTTGTAACGGATCCGACCATTGCGTTGTTAACCCGAGTCCCTCCGCTCACTATACCTGAAGACGCCTACCATCCTACACTTGAAGTGTCGCTCGATATAGGACCAACCGCATTGGATCGGTCGGGTAGGCTACCTCAATGTGTCCGCTGCTTTCGTAAAACCGAGCTTGCGAAGCTTAATAAGCTCATTATGGATTTTGATTGGTCCGCTTTGTATTTGTGCACTGATGTTACAATATGCACAAACATTTTCTACGATGCACTTGACTCACTTTTTGAGTCTTGTGTCCCACTTTCCTGTCCTATTAGATCTGGGAAGCCCCCTTGGCTTACCAAAGAGTTATCCAGTCTAAAAAACTTAAAATCAAGACTTTACAAAAAATTTCAAGAAGTTGGCTCTCCTTCTTCTCTCTCTCGCTATGTAATGGCTCGGTCAAACTTTTCAGTTCTTAATTCCCAGTGCTATAAGAACTACCTATCTAGATGCAGGATACGCTTTTCTCAGGACCCTAAGCAGTTTTACAGCTTCGTAAACAGTAAGCGTAAAACGTCCGCTCATCCATCCTCGCTATCATTTCTTAATACGTGGGGAAATACTGATCAGGCAATTGCCGATCTTTTTTTCCCAATTCTTTCAAACAACCTATTCACAGGAATGCTACTCCGGTCAGCCGTACCCATACGGTTTACCCAAGTCGAACGGCATCTTCAGTCCCTTGCTAAGTGAAAGGTCTCTGCTTCTTGATCTCCGGAAAGTTAAGCCGGTGTTTTCACCGGGTCCGGACGGACTTCCCGGTTGTGTACTTAGGTACTGCGCCGAGTCTCTGTGTGCACCGTTGCTTAAACTATTCAGCCTGTCCATTAACTCTTCATGCTTCCCCTCCATATGGAAGGAGTCGTTCATAATTCTTCTCCATAAGAAAGGTAGTAAGTCTGACGCGAAGAACTACAGAGGTATATCAAAGTTATTCGCAATTCCTAAAGTGTTTGAGAAAATTTTAACTCCGCACCTGCAGCATCTTTGCGGATCACTTATATCTCCTGCCCAGCATGGATTTATAAGGCGGAGATCAACAACCTCGAATTTATTGGAGTTCACCTCCTTCATCATTAAAGGCTTCCAAGGTAATCTACAGACAGATGTCATTTACACAGATTTCAGTAAAGCATTCGGCTCTGTAAACCACACTCTCCTAGCACAAAAACTTGACCTTTTAGGGTTTCCACCCAATCTCTTGAGATGGATTTCTAGCTACCTTTGTTCCAGGTCCCAAAGAGTCCTCTTCAAAAACTCCCTATCTTCACCAGTTATGGTTACTTCGGGCGTACCACAGGGCAGCCATCTAGGCCTCCTACTCTTTACACTCTTTATTAATGACCTGCCTTCGGTATTAACATACTCTCGAGTACTTATGTATGCGGATGATGTTTAGCTGTGTGTCCAGTTCAAGGACAGCTTATCTCACTCCAGGTTGCAATCCGATCTTAATAGCTTTCAGTCATGGTGTTCTGCAAATTTGTTATACCTTAATGCTTCGAAATGTAAAAAATTGAAATTTCATCGCTCCAGCGCCTTTCTGGCTCCTTACACACTAGGCGGGGGTTCTCTCGAGAGAATTACCCTAGTTGATGATCTTGGTGTTCTTTTAGATCCCAAGTTAAAGTTTTCTGAACACATTTCTACCATGGTAAATAAGGCCATGGGCGTGCTTGGGTTTATAAAGAGGTGGTCAAAGGAATTTGACGACCCCTATATAACAAAGACTCTCTATATATCGCTTGTTCGTCCGATTTTAGAATACGGTTCTTGTGTATGGTGCCCTCAGTACAAAGTACACCAGGACCGTATAGAATCAGTACAGAAAAACTTTTTAATTTTCGCTCTAGGTTTTTATAAACCTTCCATCTTTAGTTAACCGTAGAAAAATGCTTGGTGTGATTTTTGTGCACAACTTGATCAAGGGTGACGTAGATACCCCTGACTTGTTGAGCCGCATAAACTTCACGATTCCTATTAGAATTACCAGAAATTATACCCCTCTGTTCCTTCCGATTTGTAGATCGAATTATTCCTTGCATGAACCTTTTAAAGTTTTATGCTCGGATTATAATTCCCTCTACCATATTATTTCGGCAACTAATTCCCTTCCTCTTCTTAAATTACTAATACTCACATACCTTTCTCGTAGTTAGTAATTGTAGTTGTGGAGTACGATAGTTTTAATGCATGATTAATTCCTTTAGTAAGATTAGTTCTAATTTTCCTCGAATACTAGTCTAACATCTATCTTTCCTGCATGATCGCGATCGGTTCGGTTAACGAGTCGCGCGGTGTGCGGCAGCGCCCCTCGGTCGGTTGGGTGGGAGGAGGGCTGCGTTTCGGCCTGGGATTCGCGCGTAACAGCATTCGGCTGGTTTCCCATGGGCTACTTTATGGTGCAGTCATTGCACGTCAACGTCCAAACAAGAAAAAAATGTAAACTGCATTTGTGTTGCACATAAAAAATTTTTTTTTCAGAGTATCATAAAAATAAATCAAACTCAACTTCGTAATTTGGAAATGAAATTTTTTTTACTCTCGGAGCCCCAAGAGTGTCTTGAGACACTTATTCACTTTTTCTCACCTTACAGGTAAACGAAAGCTTTTGCATTTTTTCTGAGTACATATTTAAGTTCAAGAGCCCCAATTCACTTTAGAAAAAATTCTTTGAATTTGTTTCTTTCATTATTCTGGAAAGTAGACTTAGAGGGTTAATGTTAAGTATAGTGGGTTTGAATTACGATGATGCTGCTGGCCCAAACAACGAAATTTGATGAACAATTTAAAAACGACGCTGTGAAAACATGAACGAAGTCTCAAAACAATGCAAGAACATTTTTAATGAATATCAGCAACAGAGACCATACAGAAACGCTAATTCCTGTATGTGTGTGTGAAGAAGTCGGCAAGCTAAAAACGCGGCGAATTGGAGGAACATAAAGTATGACGAAATAAAAGGAGAAACGAAGAAGGGGCGTGATTCGAGGGGCGTGAGACTATGAATATTTGTTTTGGTGGAGGATCAACGAAGAGAGAGGCCGAGTTCTAATTTGCAAAAGACGACGAGACTTGCAAAGAGGAACGGCAAAGCAACAAAGACGAGAGTCGAAAAACACCATACGCAAACGCCAATTCGTGTGTGTGTTTGTACAACGACGTGTGAAGGAGGATACGAGAAACGACGGACAAACGGAGACGCAATTCGACGGCGATTTCGAACGTTTGCCTGCAAATTCTGGATTGATGAAGAGAGAGGCCGAGTTCTAATTTGCAAAAGACGACGAGATTTTCAAAGAGGAACGGAAAGGAGACGAAAACGAGATTCGGAAAACACAATACACAAACGCCAATTCGTGTGTCAGTGTGCAACGACGAACGAGAAGCAGCAAACAAAAACAGGCGCAATCCGACGGCGATTCCTGACGGCGGTGTTGGCGAATTTCCGATCAACGAAGAGAGAGGTTCTTACTTGCAAAAGAAAAAAAAATTTGTAAAGAGAACAGTGCGGAGACGACAGTTGGCGAGAGCAATAACAAGACGAGAAGAGAGAAACAACGTAAAAAGGAGCGAGAGAGACCGATGCGAAGTACGAAGAGCTTCGAATCAATTGGTTTGGGTGAGCGACAGTGGTATCGAAGATATGAAATTCAAAGTAAAATATTTTAACATCAATTAAAAAATGTCATATCTTTAAAACTTAAAAAACCATTTGTAACTCGATGATATATGTAGTTTTAAGATGGCATTTGTTGATTTGATACAATTTTGCAAACGGTAAAAGCAGTGAGGATGGTTCAAGTAATTTCGCAAAAGCAAGCGATAATGTCAGTTCAAGATTTACACTACGAGCTGTTAGGGACAGCATTTCATCATTTTCGGGGTCAGCACAGTGGTTGTCAAAATTCGAGGATGTTGCAGTAACTGTTGGTTGGAATAGTCTTCAAAGATTTATATACGCCAGGCAGCTTTTGAATGGAGCCGACAAGCTGTATATCAAAGCGTCACAGGTGTTCGAGGATGGATACAGCTGAAAGATGCTTTGATAGAAGAGTTCGGTAAAAAATTATGTTCGGCGGAGATTCATAATATATTACGACGTAAACAAAGAACAGCGAAAGAAACTTGTATTGAATATTTATACAGTTTAATGGAGATTAGTTAGCCAATCAAACTTGAAGAGGAAAGCATTGTAGCATATTTCGTTGAAGGTATACCAGATGCTAAGATAAACAAAGCTGGGCTGTATAGCGCAAAGACAATCAAGGAGCTGAAAGATGAAATAACCATATATGAGAAAATAAAGGAAAGGGAAACAATAAAATAGGTTATAGCAAGGAGGAATCAAGTAAAAAAACTATCGAGGAAAGCCATGGGAAATGTTTTAAGTGCAACATGGAAGGACATGTTGCAAGAGATTGTAAGGGAGAAGTAGTTTGCTCTTACTGCAACAAAAAAGGTCACATCTCAAAGAACTGCAATCAAAAGAACGCAACTTTTACTAATATACTTAAAGCGAAAGCTAATAAAGGGCTGATCTACAAGGAAGTGGTAGTTGAAGGTGTGTCATTTGTGGCAATGATTGACTCAGGATGTGATTTATGTTTGATGACGGAAGATATATTTTTGAGAGTTTCAGCGAGGTCAAACTTAGATACGAAGTAAAACACCTGAGAGGTATTGGTAAGGGAGAGCTAAGGACTGTAGAATGCTTTGAGGTTGATATGGTAGCAGACGAGGTTGGTTTTACAGCAACTTTTCACGTAGTCAAACAGAATGAGTTGGAGTACGATGCAATCATAGGAAACGATGTGCTTCAATTCATCGACCTTATGTTCAGTTTAAATGGGGTCCATTTTAGAGCAAAAGATTGCGATTTTGCTCCGATGCTTAAAGGAATGTGTTTGAAAGAAGATTAAGAAGAAGAATCTGTCCACGACAAAGTTGATTTATCTCATTTAGAAGCAGAACAAAAGCGTCAGGTTGAACAGTTGATAAAGCAGTACCACCCAGTGACATCGATAGAGTCTCCCGTCAACATGAAGATCGTATTAAATGATGATATGCCGGTATATCAACACCCACGTCGCACTTCTTACGAGAACAAGTGTTTTATAGAGAAGACAGTGCAAGGGTGGCTGGCAGAAGAAATTATTGTACCAAGCTGTTCAGAATACACGTCCCCAGTAGTATTAGTTTCGAAGAAAAGCGGTTCAAGACGACTTTTTTGTGACTACCGCAAGCTAAATCAAAAGATTCGAAAAGACAATTTTCCCATGAGTTTGATAGACGATGTCATAGATAGGTTGCAAGGCCTTAAAATATTCATGACTCTGGACATGATGAACGGATTTTTCCATTTGCCAATTGAGGAAGAATCTAGAAAGTTTACAGCCTTCGTAACGCATAACGGGCAATACGAGTTCACACGGGTACCATTCGGTATTTCAAACTCGTCTGCGGTGTTTTGTGGATATGTCAGCGCAGTTCTGAGAGACTTCATACAAAATCAGAGAATCATAGTTTATATGGACGATTTAATCATACCAAGTAAAGACAGAAATAAGGGTTTAGAAACATTAGAAAGAGTATTGAGCATAGCAGCCAAAGCCGGATTGCGAATCAAATGGGAAAAGGCACAGATATTAAAAAGCAGGATTACATTTCTAGGCTATAATATTGAGAATGAAACAATAGCACCTACAGAAGATAAAATTAAGGCAGTCATTAATTTCCCAGTCCCGAAAAGCAGACAAGCTTTGCAGAGATTCTTAGGATTAACTTCGTATATGAGACGATTTATTAAAGACTACGCATTCGCAGCAAAACCGTTAAGTGACTTACTACGACAGAATAGTAATAAAATTGAGGATAAGCACGTGATATTGGATGAGCAAGGTTTAGTGGCTTTCGATTTCTTAAAATCTTTCTTCTAGTGTCAGCGCCTGTGCTTAAATTTTTAAATCCGATAGCAGTAACCGAAGTACATACAGATGCAAGCAAGTACGGTCTCGGAGGCATTTTAATGCAAAAAGACTCTAAAGATCAACAATTTCATCCGATTGAATTTTTGAAAAACAGAAAAACAAACCCATCTGAAGAAAAGTACAGTTCGTACGAACTTGAGGTATTAGCCATAGTCAACGCAATGAAGAAATGGAGGAATTACTTACTAGGAAAGCAGTTCACAGATTGCAACGCTTTTGCAATGACCATAAAAAAAGATGATTTAAAGCCCAGAGTGGCAAGATGGGCCATGGCTTTGCAAGAATTCGACTTTAAAATAGAACTGGAACTAAGATGAAACATGTTGATGCGCTCAGCCGTATGTCGCGTTTCCTAATAGAGGACTCCACAAAATATCGTTTGGTTGAATCACAAGATAATGATAGTTGGATAAAAGCAATCAAGGTCGTACTATCTAGCAATGACGCCTACGAAGATTATTTTATCAAAAGCAATATTCTATACAAAGATGCAGTGAAAAAGTTATTGGTTGTACCCGAGTCAATGCAAGAGGAAATAATTATCGTAGCACATAGAGAGAGACATTTTGGAGTCAAGAAAACGTGTGACATGTTAGAAAAATTGTATTTTATACCAGATATTTAGCAGAAGGTAGAAAGAGTTGTCAAAGGATGCGTCGAATGCCTAATTTTCGGTAATCCTCGTCGAATCGTAAGTAATAGGGGCACTGCATTTACTTCAGGAGCTTTTAAGGAATACTGCAGTCTCGAAGACATTCAGTTGTTACATATTACCACAGGAATACCTCGAGGAAACGGTCAAGTAGAACGAATACACAAGATTGTCATTCCCATGTTAAGCTAAATTTGTCAAAATAATCCAGAAAATTGGTATCGTCACGTAAACAGAGTACACCAAATAATTAATAATACTCCACCTTGTACTACAAAGTATAGTCCTTTTAAAGTTTTGACAGGATTGAATATGAGAAAGAAAAACGATGACCTCAGGAAAATATTAAAAGATTTGGAAACAAAAGAACTAATTGCAGATCGCGAAGAAATACGAAAGAAAGCACAGGAGAATATTGAGAAGGTCCAACAAGAAAATCGGAAACTTTCAATGAAAAAAGAAAGGAAGAGAACGAATACAAATTGGGAGAATTGCTCGCAATTAAAAGAACACAGTACGGCACTGGTATGAAATTTAGACCAACATTTTTCGGACCGTATAAAATAACAAAGAAAATGAATCATGGTCGTTATGAAGTTCAGAAAAAAGGAAACCAAGAAGGGCCTAAAGTTACTTTCACTGCCGCCGAATATATTAAAAAATGGAGTTCATTCAAGTGCGAATGAAGATTCAGGATGGCCGATTTTGGGATTGGGGTATATGAGGGAACAGTACAGCCCAGCTGATGCCAAAGCAAGTACAAAAATAGGTGAGGTATCACAGCAGCCTAAGCTACAGAGTCGCATTCTCGATAACACTCTCTCTCCCACGTTTGGTCTCTCTTTGGGAAATAGGATAAGTCGTTGCGAACCGTCGATGAAGAAAAACATAATTTTTGAGCTCGTGTCCATTGAGTGTTTTAATTCGTATCTTTTCAATCTACCTTATGTAATCTTAATCATTTTAACTTGTTAGCGGTTCACTTCCTTTCACTTATGGAAAAATTGACTTACACACCACATATCATGACATTAAAAATATGGTTTTTTTTTATATTATGCTAGACAAATATATGTAGGGAACTTCAATGAATTCCCTGCAAGTGAGTAAAACTCAGTTCCAGATTCTCCGTAAATAAACACACCACACGCCGTCGTTTTATTCAAAGGGATACGATGTTAATATTTTGTATTAATTTTGTTACAATAAAGTCTTTGCATTTCTGATTCACACACGTCTTGTTGTTACCAAAGTCAAACTCTTACTCTGTCTCTTCTATGGATATGCCTTCTTAGCCTACCCTGCCCATTTCGATAGTTCAACAATAATCTGCTGATTAAAAGGCTGAAAGCCCTACATATTTGTCAGAAGACTTGCTACTGGGTAGACCCTTCTTGAAAAAGTAACAATTGAAATTTTTTTTGTTTATGTAAATTATAACCGCGACACAAATAAAAATGAAAATGTAAGTTCCAAATTAAGAAATAAGAAAATTGTTCATATAACAATGAAATTAGTATGGCCCTAGATGCAGTAAACACTGATAATATTAACGAAACCCTTTAGGATTTTAAGACATCAATTGATAATTCAGAAGCATTAGACCAAATATTAGACAAAATAGAGAATGAGATAACTTCATGTGGCATTGAACATAAACTTCTTAATAACTGTGAACTTCCGATAAGTAATACGCTTCTAGACACAATTCCTACTTTCTGAATATTTTCAATATAGACGAAATTGATATTAGCGACTATAATATTGATTACAAACATAGTGAAAGCTTGCTTAAAGAAATACAAGCATTAATTGAATTAAATTACTTGATTTGACTAACATACCCGCCATTGAACATAAGTATGAAATGAAAAATTAAATTATTGCCAAATAAAAAAAAAATGTAGAAAAAAAAAACCCTTTACATTTTTGTATACATTTGTTTTTTACACTACGACTCAAGGAAATGTGTGCGAGGGAGAGAGAGAGGGAAGCGCTTAGAAGGACACTAAAATTTAATTTCTTTCTTATGGATATAATCTTCCTTCTGGATATAATAATGATCCAACCTGATCCTGGACCTGTATCTAGGTTTGCTTTAGCTTTTACAGTCTCTGAGATCTAGACGCTAGTAAAGACGGACGAATTGGCTATATCTACTCGGCTATTGATGCTGATCAAGAATATGTATACTTTATAGGGTCGGAAATGCTTCCTTTTGGGTGTTACACACATCCACTTTTACGCCAAATCTAATATACCCCTATACTCTCCGAGTACCGGGTATATACATGTCACAAGCACCAATATATTTGACACCAAGGAGAATTCTCTTCAATTTATATCTTTTGTGACACCTAATGGACAATACGAAAATCTTAGCATGTTATTTGGTTTGCGGAACGCATCGGATGTCTTTCAGCGATTTGGAAACTATATATATGGATGATATCGAAATCGAAAAAAAAGCAATAGAAAAACACTTTTCCTTCTAAAGTAAGTCTCCTAGCAGAATATAGACTAGAAATCAAGTTAAGAAAGTGTCAGTTTTGTTATAATAGCATAGAATTTCTAGGATTCACATTAAGCAAGGATGGAATTAAACCAAATATTGATCTCGAAGACATTCAGTTGTTACATATTACCACAGGAATACCTCGAGGAAACGGTTTGAACAAGACGACAAGTGTGCGACAATATTTAAGTATCTTTGTGAGAGACTGGTCTCGGCACCAGTTCTTGCCCTGTATAGCCCAAACCAGGAAACAGAAATGCATTGTGACGCTAGCGCCGAAAGTTTCGGAGGAATTTTATTGCAAAAAAGGACGATAGCCAATTTCATACTTTTCTAAAGCAACAACCTCAGCAAAAAGCAGGTATCAGTTACAAATTATAAACTCTAGCAATAATCTACTCTTTGAATGAATTTAAGATTTACCATGAAAGAATTCCGTTCCGAATAATAGCCGATTGTAATTATAAAACTTAAACTCAAAAATCGCTAGATGGGCCTTTGAACTTGAAAATTATGACTACACAGTGAATCACCGAAATGGTAAATACATGCCTCATGTTAATGGCTTATGTAGGTACCCCAAAACAATTCCAGAGTTCAATTACGAACCAAAAGTTTCAGTTCAGGAAAATAAAAATAAGGATCGAATAGTTTCAGTTATTGACATAGTGGACATCAAGTTTAGATCCAGGTTACCCAAAATAAAGATAGCGCTATAGTTCAACTAAAAGATAAGATAAAAAATTAACCAGTATAAAAATGTACATATGAAGATGGCATTGTTTACAGAAAGGACGCTGCTTTTGAATTGATTTACATTCCCTCAGAAATGGAAACAAATTTAATAAGAACAGTTCACGAAAACATGTGCCACTTGTGTGTGGAAAAATTTGTAGCCGAGATATAGAAGTATTATTGGTTTCCCAACATGACCGCAAAAGTTGATAGTTTTATAAAAACCTACAGTCTTCCATCTCATTCTAAAAATCACTCGTTGCATAGTACACAAAAAAAAAACAATTCCTTTTGAGACATTGCCTATAGTCCATTTCGGACTACGATAAAGGCTCTTCTTTCACATCATTAGAATTCAGTGAATTCATGCTAAGCAATATCATTGAACACGTCAAAGCAGTAACTGCTTCACCACAGGCAAATGGGCAAGTAGAAAGAGTAAATAGAACAATGAAAAGTACGCTAGCAAAGACAACTGAGCAGGTGCAGCATTCAGATTGGTGTAAAATACTTACAAAAGCGGAATATGCAATAAACAATTCGAAACATTCGGTAACTGGGGAATTCAATAATGCTCTTTGGTGTGCATCAAAGAGGCTGTGGTATTGACGATTTAACGGAATATTTAGAAGACAAAGCTAATACAAAAACAAATAGAGACTTAATAGCAATTCGGAAAGGAGCATTAGATAGGTTAGGTTAGGTAGAGGCGGTTGCCGGGATCGTCAGGAGCCCACCACACATAAGCCGGTTACGGCCCATTGTGATACCAATCTTTCCCCTTTCCGCGTCGTGAGACCTTAATGTCAGCAGTTATCCCATCCGGCTGCTCTTATAAAGTTTGCTATCTTCCTGGGACAGATTATGGACATTTCCGAAATGTCTGCTATGAAGGGCGAGCCTATATGTTGTAGCCTTCTTCTGCTGAGAGCTGGACAGGAGCAGAACAGGTGCTCCACCGTCTCTTCTTCTTCCTCATCTCTTCAGCTTTGGCAAACATCGTTATAGCCTGTTTGCGTGGGTGCCTATTAGCCAGTGTCCCGTAAGGGAGCGTATGACTGCGCTACACCTTCTTCTGCCGAGCCTGCATAGCTCAGAGATGCCGGTCATGTTTGCCGGGTTATTCGAAATCGTGGTACCGATTGCCACATGTTGTCTCTTAGTCGCTTATATTGCTCTTTTATGATAAGCTTACAGGTGGCTATAGGCATACAAATATCTTTCTTATCTTGAAGAAGGGGGATAAAAGTGCCAGATCTGGCCAACTCGTCTGCTATGCAGTTACCTTCGATGTCCCGATGACCCGGGACCTATATAAGGTTGATAGCAAATTGCTGAGCCATCTCGTGAAGAGATTTGAGGCAGTCTGCCACGGTGGCCGAGTTCGAGGAAATCGGATTTAGCGATTTGAACGCGGCTTGGCTGTCGCTGTATATGTTTACATTGGTTACCAAGATGGTAACTTCCTGAAGGCAGTTCAGTGATTCCCTGCAGTGGTCTGGAAGCCTGAAGGAGTGCCGTATGTTAAGCTGTTTGGAGTAGATTCCTCCTCCGACTTTGTTATCAAGCTTCGATCCATCTGTGAAGATGTTTATGGCCCTTTGAGGGCCTGGATGTCCCTCGAGCCATTCGTCTCTTTTGGGGATGATTATATTGAAGGGGGTGTCTGTGTGTTCCCTTGGGACGCAATAGTCTGTTTTTGTGGGAACGGTTCCGCTATTCAGTATTGATGAGTGACCCATGAGCTGTGGAGCCCATTGGTCAGAGTCTCTCAGACGTATTGCTGCCATTTCTGCTTGCTTTTTTCCTGCCAGGTCCAGGCTCTGGAGGCATAGGATGGCATTTAGCGCATCATTCGGTGTGGTGCGAAGAGCTTTACTGTTGCTTAAGGCTGCAGTTCTTTGAACTTTACTCAGTTGTTTGGTGATCGTCCTTTTTGATAGGGCAAGCCACCACACTGTTACTCCGTAGAGTAGTATAGGTCTAAATAAATAGTGGATCTTGCGTAGCCGTGCGGCTTCCGACGTTTCTTCGATTTCAGAGCAAAATTTTCGCTAAGAGGCTCTTTTTGCCTTCCTTGTTTCTTTTTTGTATAGGGACAGACTGGTCTTATAGTCTGCCCAGTGTTCCTCCCCGTTAGCGCTTTTGGCTCTGTTGAAAAGAGTCCTGCAGCTTTTCCGTAGGATATCTTTTTGTTTTGACCACCAGGGGGTTTATTTTTTCTTTTATGTCTGTTTTGGGGGCATGCTGCCGTGAAGGCTTTGTTGCATGCTTCAGTGAGCCTATCGACTAGACGGCTTAAGTCGTCCTCTGTGTTCGGGCATACTGGTGCTTCGGAGGGAAGAAGTTTGTCCATTTCTTTACTATATTTTTCCCAGTTTCCTTTCTTGGGACTAATGTAGTCAATGGGTTTTGGGCTCTCGAGTGATAGTATCATCTCGATGTACCTGTGTTTAGAGAAGGAATGTTCATCTAGGAATTTCCAACTTTTGACTGTGTCTGACAGTTTGTGAGACACTAGTGTGAGGTCGATAACCTCTTGCCGGTTCTTTTTTATAAATGTAGGGTCATTTCCCCGATTACAGATTAGTAGGTTAGAGTTTAGGATGAAGCTGAACAGTGACTCACCGCTTACGTTTGTGTCCGAGCTCCCCCATTGGGTGTGGTGAGCGTTGGCATCGCAGCCTATTATCAGGCCTACGTCTGGCCTCTTTCTTTCGCTGGCTAGCTTGCGAACGAGGTCACTCAGAGGATCGCATTCCTCGTGAGCCATGAAGGACGACATCAGTCTAAGATGCGTCCCCTGCAGCTCTAGGCTTACAGCCGTGTTGTCGCCATTGCTAAAGTTATGGAGCAGAAAAATGCTTAGGTGTTTTCTTGCAAGAATGCAGGTACGAATTTTACCTTCTTTTTGGGTTACAATCAGCTTGTACTCCTTCGTCGCTAGTCCACAGACCTTTTCTCCTACTATCCAAGGCTCCTGGACTAGGACTATGTCGGCTACGCTCTCGATCAAGCGGAGTATGAGGGAAGCAGATGCTGCTTTACTGTGGTGGAGATTTATCTGTAGGAGTCTCAGAGACATCTTCTAGAATCCCCACCACTGTGATGTCGGCGCCTGAGTCGTCGGATACTTCCTCGCGACAAATCGCCTCAAAATCGAGCAGTAGCTCTGCATCGGACGAGTAGCCTTCTTTGGCCTGCTCCACGTCGTTGTCGGGTGACTTGTACGTCCGACTTGTACACCTTTATGGTGACTGAGCTGGAACCGAAGTTCAGCTTGCCCTTAGCTGCCTCTATCGGGGCCAGCGAATCCTTGTTGAGTACGAGCTCAGCCTGGTTCATCGGTCCCTGCGTCGTCTCAACCTTCACTACCTTCCAGTTTGTGGTCGGCAGTTCTGGATTGCACTTCTGCAGCATTCGAGGATGCGCTCAGGCTCCTTGAAGGTAGCCGGTACCCATAGTCTTGCCCGCAGTCTACTGGGCACCTCGCTCCAGTCTACTGCGACGAGCTTCGCCCCAGCGTAGACCTCTCCGATCTGCGCCACCGCTGATATGTTGGGATATGTTGGGCAGAACTCTAGACCGCTTTGTAGTCGGTCCAGGCATCCCCTGTGAGCGCTGCTTTTTCGGTTGTGGCGCCTGTTGTTGCTCCTTGGTGAAATCTGGGAGCACTGCCGAGGCCCACTTTACCTTATTCAGACAGTTGGCTGATGGGCTTTCTGTTTTGCTCGCGTTTTGCCGACGGAGTATTTGCCCTGCATTCCTCCTTTCGGCATACGAGAACTTCCTGGCTTGGGCACTTGTCGATGGCAAGTCAGCCCCCGCCACTTTACCAGGCGGTCGGGCAGCCGCACTGATGCTTTGTTGCCTTTCCAGGGTGTTAGTTTTGGGAGGTGCTTTGCCACCCACCTCAGATTCAGGGTGGGACCCCCTCGGGTTCGTACCAGCGCCTTCGACCGAGCAGGTCTTTCCTGCTGTTGAGCTGGTTTGGGATTGCTCCAAGTTGAGTTTTGGGGAGTGCCAGACTCGGTTTTTTTGTTTTTTGTTGTTGTTTTGTTGTTTTCCATATTTGATCCCACGATTTGCAAAGAAAGAACGGTCAGTCCGGGCAGAGATTCACGTTGCCCGGATAAGACATCATTAGAAAAGGGGGCTGCCAAGTCCCTGAGCTCTCCGTTTACGACTGAGCTAGTTTCAAACCGGGCCCTCAGCCAGGCTGACTCTCGGCACGGATCGAGTGATACCTTAGTACGGCTCGGTGTGAGGTGAGTGTGGTGGTTGGGATGTGGGTAGGTAGTGTGTAGGGATGGGATTGTGTGAGCTACTTCTATGAGGCGGCACCACAAGCGCATCGTCAGTGTTGCTACTTCGCGAACACCCGCTGGCTGTCCGGGACTGCTTATTTTTGGTACTCTCCATAGGGATGCCCGCTTATTCGCAACTGACCTACCTACCGAGGTGGGCCGTTCGCTATCCGCAACCTGCCTCAGCTGGGCCCCCTTTGAGCCACCTCACCAGCTCATCAGACTAGAGAGCATTAGATAAAATAACTGAAAGTTCAACTAAGACCAAACAGAAAGTCTTTGTGCTTTGTGACACTACGATATGTAGAGTCATATTTTCATTCCAAAATTTAACGGACCACACATTATCGAAAAAATGTTAACTGACATTGTCAAGTGTCTCAAATTCCGTATGATGGTGTAATAGAAGCCTGTCGACTTCGGAAATATGTTAATTTGCGTGATCAGTGTAGAAGTATCTCCTACTAAGCTGTATTTTATAAATTCAAACCTATAAATATCATTACTAACCAATTTTAAGGATCGAGGGTGATCCACATGTCAGGACGGCCGAGCTATACCTGAGTACCCTAACCCATTCCATAGTACCCTTACCGATATTCCAAGTTCAATCCTGACTGATCTCCAAATCAACCCTTAGGACTAGTGCACAAATCCGAAAAACGTTTGCTAAGCGAAAAGTTCCAAATAAAAATACTAGCGGCCAAGTGTGATCAGGTTTGCATGCCTCCAGTTATACTGTATATAAATAAAATCAGTTAAAAATTCAAATTTTGTGTCAAAGCAAGCAGAAATTTATTATTTGTTTGTGTCGCCTGGAGGACGACTATGCACTGATAAATCCACAAAATATCGGATAAATCCGTTTTTGCGGAAGAAAAATGCAAGCAACTATTTTTTATTTTCTATTTATGCCCCTATCGGTACAGGAACTGTTCAGATCATGACGCGGCGCGAGCCGAATCCGACAACAACGAAGTAATCACAATGGTGTATGTCTTATAATGCTAATTGTCCAATTGGAAGTTAATGACGATCATGTCGCTGGAGCTCCTTCGCCCCCAATTGATGCCGATGACACCGTTGTCAGAATGGAAGTTGAAGCTCCTTCCACATCGGCTTCCATCGCCATCTGCTCGGACAGCTCCACTCCACTTCCGCCTTACCCATTAAAAATATGACCCCCCACCCACTCTTCTCGTAGTATTTCTTCATTTAAAATTCTAGTTCCGGATGAACATGTAAATATAATACCCTCTTTCTGGCCGAATCAGATTTGCCACTTGTTTACCAAGCGTACCCCTGAACATAGAGCTGTTATTATTTCTACTCCATCTCCGTCCTCTTCAAAACACTAAATTCTCCCACTCCACTAAAGATCTCATCAGAATGTGCGTGGCCTGTGGAGTTTTTTTTTTTTTTTAAGCGTTGAATCCATACAATGCATAACTAGTATCTTAACAACACAATTAAGTAATATAGTAAGAGCCAAATCTTATGCTATATGCAAGAGGAGATACAATATTGTGTTTTTGGGAGGTGGGACTTATAGTTGGCCAATCGTTTTTGCGAAACCCTTTCTTTTCAATCTTTTCAATCGCCTCAGTGGCCTGGCAGTCTTGTCAGTCTATCACTGAATCTACTAGTGTGCCTTCCAATCTGCTCCTCTACTGTATGCAGATTCAGGTCACTTCTGTTGCTATCTCCGTTTGGGCGATTCCAGGACGTTTCCATTAGGCGTCGCCACTGACGACGGTTAAATTTGGGCCAATAGGCCAATTTCACTTTGATCCCACGTGTAATGGGGAAGGGCTATATGCCCATAACTTGGTAAATTTAACAGGAGGTCGCCATATATCCGGAGGCCATATATGAACACGAAACTGGGTATCACCTGGGATTACGGCTTTTTTTTAGTATATCCTCTCTAGATCTAGAGCAGAATGCACGTCTAGAAGTATGTGACTTTTCACCACATATGATCGATGCTTCAGTAGAGGTCATATATGCGCATGCAATTGCACGGTACAATAGCATTAATCCCCCCTTACCCAAGCTTCAATACAGTGTTTTAAAACTTGCAATAATTGGTATTATTCTGCTTCTGCTTATAGCCTGTTCCCACAGGCGACCATCCACCATCCATTTCGGGGATGGTCCGAAAGGTTTTGCCGTTCCGAAATTTCTCAGTTAGTTCCACCATCTCTTTTGCATGTTCCTAAACCGCACGTTTCTATGCGTCTTTCAGCCGATGGTTTTCAAATGTAACTTTGAAAAATTGCCATTCATAACGGAAAAAAAATGAAATTCACTGCAATAATGTTAACAACTTCGCGCACGGCAGTCGACGTAAAAACATATAACCTTTCCAAAAACAACATTGCAGTATCTGGTCATTGCAGAGTCATCCTCTTGCGACCACTCATTTCGCCACAAGGAAATCAAATAAAAAAAAAAAAAATTAAAAAAATGACTGATAAGCATAACTGATTTTTGTAAATGTAAATAATGAATAAGAATAACATGAATAACTGATATTCTCGAGTTAACGGCGAAAAGCCAGTATGTTTTTTAATGGCAGATGATCAATTTTTAATTAGAAATAATCCAATTCCTTTGGGTGAATAAGGCAAATAAATAAAACGAAACAATTGTACATTAAACATTTTTGTATTTGTTTGAGCAATGTTTTGCTAATTACTGGTACCGACAATCGGCAAATTTGAGGACCCTATTTATAGAAAAGTAAAAAATTATTTTAATAAAAACCTTGCCACATATTCTGGCTATCATTTAAAAAAAAAACGAATGCAATTTGGTGCCCGCGTTGCGGCAAAAACCTATTCACTCACAATTTTTTTTTTCAAATTTATAGTACCGATGTTTTAATTAGGCAATGAGAAGACAATATGAATTTGAACAAGCGTACGCACCAATCACCAGCGTGACCAGCACCAGCCAAAAAATAACAAACGATCATGCCAGTGTGACCAAAGCAGAACCCATAAGGGCCACACTATCAGCTGAGACCCGGAACGCGCTAAGAGCAACGAAACGTGCTAGCCCAATAGCTGATTTTCAGCACTAAAAGGAGGGCCGTCAGACTGAACCGGGGCACTCCAATTCGGAACATCCTGGGTGTAACAACCTAAATATTTTTGATAGTAGTCCTGGTGCCTGAGGTAGTCTACTTTTAAACTTGTCCGCTAATACATTTCCCTTTCCGACCTTCCTTCCCTGCCGAGGCTGTGATTATCTCACTCACCTTACTTCTCTGCTGAGGCTCTGATTACCTCGCTAACATTACTTCTCTGCTGATGCTGTGATTACTTCGCTCCTTTCCCATGACAAAAGTCGAAAAGAATCCTAGATGGCAGCGCACCATACTGGCGAAGAGCCCTATATATTGGCTCATTATAAACGTAGTTGGTGTAGATCAACAACAAAGAGTGCATGATCCCTAAGGCTCCTGGCAGGCGTGTGGAAGCCAATCTTACTAAGGAAGTCGATGTTACCACTAATAAATCGTAGACAAATAACTGAGCCGCAATGGTCCTTTGATCCTCGAGAGAGGACATCTGCACGAGGCGACATCTGCACTCATAGGACGAAAACGGAATTAAAAATTACAATGGCTGTAGTGCAAACTTCAAAACTTTCCTTTGCAATCTCTCGATTCTATGCGTCTTTCAGCCAATTCTCTCGATACGCGCAATTTGAACGACATTGGTGGGGTTCCAAACCACTGAAGCATAGTCAAGGCGCGAGTGCACAAGAAATGAATAAAGACTTAGCTTCGTATACGAGTCCCTAAACTGGGATGAGTTACGCGTAACAAAGCATTGGCTTTTGGGAAAATGAAGTTCAAATGCTCGATAAAAAGATTAATTTTGAACCAAACAAGACCACTAGGTCAGGTGCCTCCGTCGGCTTCAAGAGCGGAAGCCCATCCATCGAATATGAAGCCTGAACATTGAATACACACTTGCTAAAGGACACAAAGTAACATTTGCTAATGTTGAGAGGGAGCGAATTAAGTGTGCACCAACGAACGACTCCATCCAGGTCACGCAGAAAAAATGACTGAGCAAAAATGACTGAAGGCTACCAAATTAGTGGTCGTTGATCAACCTAAGATAAAACCATGCTAATTTGGGCTAATGTACGACTTCATGAGGAAAAAGACCTTTTTCGCAATGATTCGCTCAAGAAGTTTTGAGATGTTTCTGAGCTCGGCAATAGGTCCATAAAACTACTCGACAAATATTAAATTTTTTCCGCTTTGGCCAAAAATAACTTTTTCTGATCGATTTTGGGACTTACATTTTTTTAAAGAATTATAATTTTTTTTCATTATTTCGTTTTTTGTTCAAGAGTTTTTGAAATTTGTTTTTTTCTTTTTTCCAAAGGGTAGTGCTTTTATTTTTCATATAACTTAAGCATCTTACATCTGGCTGTATTAAACTTTACAGCTGTGAAAATCTGACAAATACAGCTATAAACCAGATTTCCACACTTTGTAGCTGCAGCTTGCCGTCAGGAAGTTATTAAACTTAAAAACTCAAATTTGATCCATTTTTGGGTTTTTTTTTTTTCGGAAATTTTGACTTTGAAAACTCCGGAAAAGTCGAACAAAAATTATTTCTCGGACAACATTTTTATACCCGGTACTCGAAGAGTAGAGGGGTATATTAGATTTGTGCAAAAAATTGATGTGTGTAACACCCAGAAGGAAGCGTTTCCGACCCCATAAAGTATATATATTCTTGATCAGCATCAATAGCCGAGTCGATATAGCTATGTCTGTCTGTCCGTCCGTCTGTCCGTCTGTCCGTCTTCATTAGCGCCTATAGCTCAAAGACCATAAAAGCTAGAGGAACACTATTTTGTATCCAGACTCCTGTCCTATCGCACTGTTACAAGTGTATTTCAAAATTTCGCCCCGCCCCCTTCCGCCCACTCCAAGGACGAAAATCTGTGGCATGCACAATTTTAAAGATACGAGAAAACTAAAAACGCGGAATCATATAGAATGAGCATATCTATCAGATTGTTTAATATGGATCAGATCAGATGATAAATATAGCTACAATGAAGAAAACCATTTCGAAATGCATCGTTCCCTCTCGCTCTCTCTCACACACAGGGGTAGGAGCTATGCCTGATCGAATTTTTTGACGCCTAGTTCTCAGAGACTATAAGAGCTAGCACCACCAAACTTTCTATCCAAACTCCTGTGATATCAAACCGAGACGAGTTTGTTTTAAAATTTGGCCACGACCCCTTCCGCCCCCACAAAAGATGAAAATCTACAATTTTGAAGATACGGGAAAACCAAAAACGCAGAATCATAGAAAATGACTATATCTATCAGAGTATTGAATTTGGATCAGATCGGATCATAAATATAGTCAGAAGGAACAAATGAAATTTCAGTGGCCTTCGAAGCGCAGACTGATTCTCTCTCTCTCTCTCGCACACAGCTGTGTATGTATATGTAGGAAGTAGATAAGGACATGTAGAAATGGCAGATGTAAAAAATTTATGTAAACAAATATGGAAACATCTAATAGATCAAAATCTCCGAAAAGGTTCGACTTAATTTTTTTTTGTCTTTTTAACTAAATTTATCCCTTTTGCGAACATGTAATAATGTAATTTATTACAAGCTCACATACATATATACTGACTGAGTACCGGGTATAAAGTAGAGCCGCGGCGTAAACGCGGCTCACAACGTTCCCCCTCGTTTTTTTTTTATTCCCGGTACTCGAAGAGTAAAGGGGTATATTAGATTTGTGCAAAAAAGTAATGTGTGTAACACCCAGAAGGAAGCGTTTCCGACCCCATAAAGTATATATATTCTTGATCAGCATCAATAGCCAACTCGATATAGCTATGTCCGTCCGTCCGTCCGTCTGTCCTTCTGTCCGTCTTCATTAGCGCCTAAATTCAAAGACTATAAAAGCTAGAGGAACACATTTTTGTATCCACTATCCTGTCCTATCGCACTGTTACAAGTGTATTTTAAAATTTCGCCTCGCCCCTTTCCGACCACTCCAAGGACGAAAATCTGTGGCACAATTTTAAAGATACGAGAAAACTAAACGCAGAATCGTAGACACTGACCTTATCTATCAGAGTGTTGAATCTGGATCAGATCGAATCATAAATATAGCCACAATGAAGAAAACCATTTCGAAATGCATCGTTCCCTCTCGATCTCTCTCACACACAGGGTTGGGCGCTGTGCCCATTCGTCCAGATGAGCGCCTAGATCTCAGAGACTATAAGAGCTAGATAAACCAAACTCTCTATGCATGCTCCTGTGATATCACGTCAGTACAAGTGTATTTCAAAATTTGGCCACGCCCCCTTCCGCCCCCACAAAATATGAAAATCTAAAATTTTGAAGATACGGGAAAACCAAAAACGCAGAATCATAGAAAATTACCATATCTATCAGAGTATTGAATCTGGATTAGATCGTATCATTAGTATAGCCAAAAGGAACAAATGCAATTTCAGTTGCCTTCCAAGCGCAGACTCATTCCCTCTCTCTCTCGCACACAGCCGTGTATGTATATGTAGGAAGTAGATTTAGACATGTAGAAAAGACAGATGTAAAAAACGTATGTAAACAAAAATGGAAATAATATATATAAATCTCCGAAAAGGTTGACTTAATTTTTTTTTGTCTTTTTTGGCTAAAACTAAATTTATCCCTTTTGCGAACATGTATTAATGTTATTCATTACAAGCTCACATACATATATACCGACTGAGTACCGGGTATAAAGTAGAGCCGCGGCGGTAGACGCGGCTCAAAACGTTCTCCCTCGTTGGTTTTAGATAGATACATTAATTGGGCGTCGTTTAAGGTATCGTTTGTAAGGATCGATTATTAAACGGCTAAGATGCAAACCAAATTTTTCCGTTAAATTCCGTTAGCCGACATAAAACCATTATTTTTCTTACAAAAAATATCAAAAATCCTTTTTTGTAACAGGTGTTAACGGTAAAATGGTATTTGGGATCGTACAGAACAGCAAAATTCGGCATATGCAGGTTTGGTGAAACTGCTCCATCTGTTTGGACGTTGACGTGCAATGACTGCACCATCAAGTGGCCCATGGGACACCAGCTGAATGCTGTTACGTGCGAATCCCAGGCCGAAACGCAGCCCTCCTCCCACCCAACCGACAGAGGGGCGCTGCCGCAAAACGCGCGACTCGTTAACCGAACCGATCGCGATCATGCAGGAAAGATAGATGTTAGACTAGTATTCGAGGAAAATTAATCATGCATTAAAATCTTATCCGTTTATCCATCGATTTTTACATCAAGTGAGCCAATATTGACCAGAGTCATGGCATACAGCATATGGCTCAAAATTTGAGAAAAAAAAAAGCAAAAACGTTTGCTATGCTATCAGTATTTGAGCTCAAGTTACCGAGGTTCATAGCGCTAGTAGACCTTTTTATACCCGGTACTCGAAGAGTAAAGGGGTATATTAGATTTGTGCAAAAAATTAATGTGTGTAACACCCAGAAGGAAGCGTTTCCGACCACATAAAGTATATATATTCTTGATCAGCATCAATAGCCGAGTCGATATAGCTATGTCTGTCTGTCCGTCTGTCCGTCCGTCCGTCTGTCCGTCTTCATTAGCGCCTATAGCTCAAAGACCATAAAAGCTAGAGGAACACTATTTTGTATCCAGACTCCTGTCCTATCGCACTGTTACAAGTGTATTTCATAATTTCGCCCCGCCCCCTTCCGCCCACTCCAAGGACGAAAATCTGTGGCATGCACAATTTTAAAGATACGAAAAAACTAAAAACGCAGAATCGTACAGAATGACCATATCTATCAGAGTATTGAATCTGGATCAGATCGAATCATAAATATAGCCACAATGAAGAAAACCATTTCGAAATGCATCGTTCCCTCTCGCTCTCTCTCATCGAATTTTTTGACGCCTAGTTCTCAGAGACTATAAGAGCTAGAACCACCAAACTTTCTATCCAAGCTCCTGTGATATCAAACCGAGACGAGTTTGTTTTAAAATTTGGCCACGCCCCCTTCCGCCCCCACAAAAGATGAAAATCTACAATTTTGAAGATACGGGAAAACCAAAAACGCAGAATCATAGAAAATGACTATATCTATCAGAGTATTAAATTTGGATCAGATCGGATCATAAATATAGTCAGAAGGAACAAATGAAATTTCAGTGGCCTCCCAAGCGCAGACTGATGCCCTCTCTCTCTCGCACACAGCCGTGTATGTATATGTAGGAAGTAGATAAAAACATGTAGAAATGGCAGATGTAAAAAATGTATGTAAACAAATATGGAAACATCTAATAGATCAAAATCTCCGAAAAGGTTCGACTTAAATTGTTTTTTTTTGTCTAAAATTAAATTTTTTCCTTTTGCGAACATGTAATAAATTACAACAAGCTCACATACATACATACTGACTGAGTACCGGGTATAAAGTAGAGCCGCGGCGCAGACGCGGCTCATAACGTTCCCCCTCGTTCAATTTATTATATGCGAAAACGACCTGGAGTTATTTTTAAGTCCCCTTTTAACGTCGGCAATATACCGATTCTATGTATAAGAATATGTTTAGAAAAGAAAACTCCCGCTTATGCTGCACATACCTGGTCAAGTCAACAGAGTCACGGGTCTTCTTTAATCGTTCAAAAACTTGTTACGCAGATTCTTATATTATATTCTTACCTCACAATGCCCTATACCACGGTAGCCTATCGGAGCCATGCACTCTTCTGGAAGCATTATTATCAACAACATGATAAACGGTATGAATGAAAGCATTATAAGAAGAGTCAGCACTAGCGGTTAAAGCGGTTGTGCCATCTGGACAAACGTATAAGTAATGATGCCAATTTAAAGGAGGTATGAACGCAAAAAATTCGGGAATATTTTGAATTAAGTCAAATGAAAAGGGCCTCCGCCCACTGGGACGATGCCGAAGAGCACGGGGCATTGATGAAAAAGGGGGGAGCCAAACATTGCTACTTACCACACCATCCCGTAATTAAAGATACATCACTGACAACGAAGGTGCGCGTTGTATTCGATGGATCCATGAAAACGAGCAACGGGAAATCGTAATTGAAGTATTGGCAATCTGAGCGTTTTGATTAACTGGAGAGCCTTAAAATACGTATTCATGGCAGTTGTGGAAAAGATGTACAGATGCATCAATATCCATGAGAGGGAAGCTCAATATCAAAGGATTCTGTGGAAATCGGATGATGGTGATCAAATTAAGAAATAAGCCTGTTGCAAAGTTATATTTGGCACGAGTTGCGCTTCATATTTGGCCATAAGGGTTATGCTAAAATTGGTCCAAGATGAAGTGCATAACTATCCGCTGGCTGCAAATGTGCTAGTACGTGAAATGTATGTGGATGACTGTTTGAGATGCTAAGAGAGCCCTTAGCATAGAGAGAGCGCAGCAGCACTGCCGAACGTTAGCGTTTACATATGTTGTCATATTAATGTTAAATACAGTGGGTTTTAATTACGATAATGCTGCTGGCCCGAACAATGACTTTTTATCAGGAGCGGACGGTGTGGCTGCCGCTAAGGATATTCAAGAGCAAGTCATCGGAATGATGAGAAGTGGAATTAGGCAAATGGGCTAGTAAATGCCCACAGCTGCTATACGGGAAACCTCTGGAGCACCGGGTGACCATGGGACCGTTGCACTTGCAGGGCAACGACAGGATACGTGCATTGGGCTTATATTGGAACCCGAGTGAAGACGAATTCCGATTCCATTTAAATTTTGATATTCCGACAGGTACACCAACGAAGAGGACTATATTATCGACAATTGCAAGGCTATTCGATCCGATGGGATAGTTGAGCCTAGTACCAATAGTTGGAAGATGCCTTCTGCAAACCTTATGGAAGACCAAACTTGATTGGGATGATCACGTTCCGTTACCTATTCAAAGGGAATGGAGCAAATTTACGCTGGAATTGTCCAACTTGTCGAACCTGCATATACCACGGTATATAGATTGGGGACTGTCAGGTGCTGGGCCGCAGTTGCACATATTTTGTGACGTATCAATGAGTGCATATGGAGCAGCTGCATATTTGCGGATGCGGAAAGGAGAGGACTCTTTCCATGCGGAGTTAGTGTTAGTAAAGGGTAAGGTATCACCAGTAACGCCTGAGCTGACCATTCTGTGAGCAGAGTTGTGTGCAGCAGTTATGGCTTCCAAAAAATTCAAATATCTAACGTAGAAAAAACCTATCCAAGTGGATTTTTCAGAAACGGTTTTCTGGTCAGACTCAATGATCGTGCTGAGCTGAATTCGAGAAGGAGCTTCGAGATGGAAGATGTTCGTTGCCAACCGAATCAGCAAAATTTGGGAGCTCACAGATGGGACAAAATCGAGACACGTCGCCTCGGAGGATAACCCGGCCAATTGTTTAAGCCGTTGAGTCGGTGGGACGAAATTATCGGCATGCAAATTATGGTGGCATAGGCCGCGATGGCTGCAATCGCCTGAAACGGGATGGCCGACCACAGCAGTATATCATGAAATGGATGCAGTAGTGAGCTGTGAAATGAAGAAGGTTGCATGTAGCATTGTATGCCTCACGGAAGAGCGATGCCCTTCCATACTGGAGAGTTGTTTGTCACTTACACGCCTAACCCGCCCTAGCATACTTGAATCGATTTGTAAGGAATTGCAGCAAACCGAGCTGATCGAAAGGTTACGTTTCTCAATAATGACGAGCTACGCGGAGGATTCGCCTGTTCCGTCCGAATGTGCCAATTGGAAAGCTCGTTGCTGCCGCTCAATCCTTATTTTGATAAGGAGGAAAAGATGATTCGGCTTGGAGGTCGTTTGAGGGATGCATTACTGCCGATGGCGGAGAAACTCCCGTACATTCTTCCCTACAAGCATCCACTCACAACGTTGGTCGTACGATTTAGCCATGGGGACGCTGCGCTAACTCTAAACCATATCCGGAAAACGTTCTGGATAATTAACCGGCGAAATGCTTTGCGGAAGGAAATTCACTAATGTATTGTCTTTTACAGGTTGAATCCCAAGACATCTTGTCAGCGAATGGGTGACTTGCCCGCGGTTAGGATTCGGCCACAACGAGGATTTAAAGCCACCGGAATTGACTACGCAGGAACGTTCAACATATCACCCTCTAAAGGAATAGAAAGCGATCAAAGGCAACATCGCTGTATTTATTTGCCTGGTGACCAAGGCCATCCACTTGGAACCGGTAGGGGACTTGACATCAACCGCATTTATTGGAGCACTGCATTGATTCATCGGCCAACGTGGGAAATGCGCTCACATCTATAGTTATTGTGTGACAAAATTTTGTCGGTGCAATTTTTTAGACTGCAAAGTACCTGAAGTGACTAAAACTGACTATGTTGAAGGCGTACTCTAATCTCTATAGAAACTGTGAAGATGTAAGCTGCTTCTGTGATAATGGTACCTCTGATTAAAGTTTTAGTTTCTCATGTGTAACTGAGTCAGATGTTCTCGAATCAATGTTAAAAATGAAATCAAATTCCACTGGAATTGATGATATGAATACGAAATAAAAAAAATGCTTTTGCCAAACATACTGCCGTACTTAACCTACAATCAATCAATATTTCCTGATTCTTGGAAAATAGCCAAAATACTTCCAATTCCAAAATATAACAATGATTACAGGCCAATTTCCATTTTACTTTTTTTTATCAGAAGTTTAAGAACGACGTATGGCTGGTCAGATGACAAACTACTTGACAACTAAAAAACTTCTGACAGACAAACAGTCAGGTTTTCGTGTGGGCAGATGTTAAACAACAGCATTAATAAACAAAGTTGAAGGCATCAGAGAAAATTGGACAATGACAATATAGCTTTCATGACCCTTTTAGATTATAGTAAAGCTTTTGACACGGTTAACCACGAAATTCTATGTCTTAAGCTAAGCCGTCTATGTAATTTATCGCGTGCAGCAACAAGACTGATTTTTTCGTACTTGAGTAACCGAAGGCAGTCTGTGTCTATAAATAATGTGTAATCCTCTCTTCTTGATGTCAAGCGTGGTGTTCCTCAAGGATCCGTCCTAGGGTCATTACTATTCTCTATGTATGTAAATGATCTACCGTGTATATTATCATATGGTGAAGTTCATATGAATGTTGATTACGTTCAAATGTTTGTTAGTTGTCTGTAACAGTGAATTGAAAAGTGTAAGTCAGTGGGCCAAAAACAATGGGCTAGGATTAAACCCAAATAAGTCAAAATGCATAGTCATAGGTAAACGAAAGTGCGACACTGATACACTACAAAAATTATGTATTGAAAATATTCCCATAGAATATGTAGAGTGGGCAAACAACTTAGGTATTCTCTTTAATCAAACGTTGACCTGGGATGATCATATTAACAAATCAGTCCTCAAAACTTAGAAATATATATCTAACTAAAGACTTTTTGCCACTAAATATCAATCAAATAATTGCGAAAATGTACATTACACCAGTACTTTTTTATGGTATCGAAGTATTTAGTGACTGTAACTTCGCCAGCCAACGCAAGCTGCAAGTAGCTTTGAATAATATTGTGAGATATATTTATAATAGACAAAGAACTGACCGTATTTCTGATGTAATGATACAAAACTTCGATACGCCACTTTAATCTTGGATAAACCTTAGGGTCTTAATATTACTTCAGAAAGTTACACCAAAGAGCCATCATACCTATATAACGACTTAAGTTTAGTACATCAAGAAGAACTAAAAATATGATAAGCTTTAAATACAAGTACCCATGCACAATGAAACAATTCTTTGTATATGCTGTTCGAATTTGGAATCAGCTTCCCCACGCCATCAAGGCAATCGGTAGCGGAATGCAATTTAGAATCGCACTAGAGAGATAGTATAATAGTCGTACTACATAAGTTGAAGTTACAATAATATAGAGGGATGAAGAGAGAGTGAGAGTGAGTTTTATAGAAACTAAATTAAATAAAAATATAATTTATTATAAAGTGTTAGTATATAAGTTGAATGTTTTTTGTATCAATATTTTTGTTTTACATATCTCTACTAATACACTCGTTGTGACTAGCGCCATAATTTATAAGTATAGAATGCTTGTCGCGCTAGAATGGAATAATAATAAAAAAATAAATAAATATAAATCGAAAGCTTCAAGCTGTTAAAGTGGCATACAGACGTTACATCGAAAATACGATCCTCTCAAAGTTGACCGATGACTGCATATCGAGGCACTTTAACCCACCCTCCGCACCACATTTTGGAGGGCTGTCGGAGGCGGGGGTTAAATCAATGAAATACCATCTCAAGAGGTTCGCGTGCACCACATTTTGGAGGGCTGTCGGAGGCGGGGGTTAAATCAATAAAATACCATCTCAAGAGGTACGCTCATACACTTAAATATGAGGAGTTGACTACTGTGTTAGCTCAAATCGAGGCTTGCTTAAATTCTCACCCACTGTGCCCTCTAAGCAATGATCCAGAAGATCTAATGGTATTAACTTCTGGCCATTTTTTAAATTGCCTGCTCTACCCGAGGGGCCGATTGCTAATATTAGCCACACGGAATGATGGAGAAATTGTCAACATATGATTCAGCAATTCTGGAAACGATGGAAACGATTCTGGATTATTTAACACGTTTGCAACAGAGGAAAAAATGACTAGAAAGCAAAGAAAATTTAATTATCGGCGACATAGTTAAGGTTAAGGGTCAAATATTATATCAGGGCTATCTACGTCACCCTTGATTACGTTGTGCCCAAAAATTAAACCAAGCATTTTTCTACGGTTAACTAAGGATGGATGGTTTATCAAAAGCAATATTTTAAAGTAAGACGGCAGTCTCACAATTGCATTCCAGCTGAGGCCGCGTAGAGCGAAAATTAAAAAGTTTTTCTGGACTGATTCTATACGGTCCCGGTGTAGTTTGTACTGAGGCCACCATACATAATAAAATGGGATGAAAAAGCGATATATAGAGAGTCTTTGTTATATAGGGGTCGTCAAATTCCTTTGATCAATAATAAACCCAAGCACTCCCATGGCCTTATTTACCATGGTAGAAATGTGTTCAGAAAACTTTAACTTGGGATCTAAAAGAGCACTAAGATCATCAACTAGGGCAACTATTCAAAGAGAACCCTGCCTAGTGTGGAAGGAGCCAGAAAAGAGCTGGAGAGATGAAATGTCATTACTTTACATTTCGAAGCATTAGGGTATAACAAATTTTCACAACACCATGATTGAAAGTTATTTAGATCGGATTGCAACCTGGATTGAGATAAGCCATCCTTGTACTGGACACACAGCTTAACATCATCCGCATATATAAGTACTCGAGAGTATGTTAATACCGAAGGCAGGTCATTAATAAAGAGTGTAAAGAGTAGGGCGCCTAGTTAGCTGCCCTGTGGTTCTCCCGAAGTAACCATAACTGGTGAAGACAGGGAGTTTTTGAAGAGGACTCTTTGGGACCTGCAACAAAGGTAGCTAGAACTCTATCTCAAGAGATTGGGTGGAAACCCTAAAAGGTCAAGTTTTTGTGCTAAGAGAGAGTGGTTTACAGAGTCGAATGCTTTACTGAAATCTGTGTAAATGACATCCGTCTGTAGATTACCTTGGAAGCCTTTAATGATAAAGGAGGTGAACTCCAATAAATTCGTGGTTGTTGATCTCCGCCTTATAAATCCATGCTGAGCAGGAGATATAAGTGATCTGCAAAGATGCTGCAGGTGCGGAGTTCAACTTTTCTCAAACACTTTAGGAATAGCGGATAACTTAAATAGACTTACAACCTTTCTTATGGAGAGGAATTATAAACGACTCCTTTCATATCGAGGGGAATCATGAAGAGTTAATGGACAGGTTGACTGATACCGCTGACCGGAGTAGCTTTCCTGTGAGTAGGTGGTTCATTGAAAATGTTTGGCAAAAAGATCGCTAGCTGTTTACGACGCTGTAAAACTGTTTAGGATCCTGAGAAAAACGTATCCTGCATCGAGATAGGTAGTTTTTATAACACTGAGAATTAATAACTGAAAAGTTTGACCGAGCCATTACAAAGCGAGAGAGAGAAGAAAGAGAGCCAACTTCTTAAAATTTTTTGTAGTCTTGATTTTAAGTTTTTTAGACTGAATAACTCTTTGGTAAACCAAGGGCGTTGCCAAGATCTTATAGGACAGGAAAGCGGGACACAAGACTCAAAAAGTGAGTCAAGTGCATCGTAGAAAATGTTTTTGCATATCGTAACATCTGTGCACAAATACAAAGCGGACCAATCAAAATCCCTAATGAGGTTATTAAGCTTCGCAAACTCGGCTTTACGAAAGCAACGGACACATCGTGGTAGCCCACCCGACCGATCCAATGCGCTTGGACTTATATCGAGCGACACTTCGAAGGTAGGATGGTAGGCGTCTTCAGGTATAGTGAGCGGAGGGACTCGGGTTGACAACGCTTTGGTCGGATCCGTTACAAAGCACAGATCAAGCAATCCGCCCAAAGCATTTTTCACATGTTTGACATGAGGGGGATAAGTCAAGTAAGCCGTCTAAAAAGTAATGTCGTGACATGGGCACTAGGTTATTAGACTCGTTTACCGAAGACTAAACAGTTCCTGGCAAGATGAAATCAACAAGAACTATCATATGATCTCTATCAGATAGCGAGGAAGAAACAGCGTTTGAAGCGGACAAGTGCTGCTCCTAAATTGCGATATCCGAAGAAGGTGGAATATACGAGCACGTAATAGAAACTGAAAAGGCGGGAAGAATCAGTTTTACAGACAGGAATTCCAGTTCTTGTTGAATCTGGACTGTAAAATGTTCCGACGTGACCCCACCTGAACGTCGAGACGAACGGTCATTCCTAAAGTTAGTGTACCGACCTGCCAAAATTTCAGAACTAAGAATTTCCGGTTTTAACCAAGTCTCGGTGAACACAATTACATGGGATGCAAATGCGACGCTATCCCGATACAGAGTGCTGAGCTTACTATGCAAGCCTCTAACATTCTGATAGGTAATTAAAAGTGAGGAAGTTAGTTTTTTTGACGGGTGGAGGTAAAATGAGAAGATGAGGATGGAGCACTGACCTGATTAGTATTGAGATTTATTGGGGTAGGCCCCCTTCTTCTTAGCCTCAAACTCCTTCTCCACCAAGTGCTCTGGCCAAAATTTGGCAGAGCAAATGATGTCAAATTGAGTTAGGGAGACGCTTTTCTTGAACGAAGCTATCTCCCTGGCATAAGAGAAGTTAAAATTCTCCAGCTTTAAGCCAACGGCTTTTATTTTGCTTTGTATAAAAGCAGTATCACTTATAGTGGAATCAGGGGCCAGCCGTGAGACCAAAACTTGTCGTTTAGGTGAGATTACCACCAATCTTGGTTTTGGCACCACAGGCCTCGTACCTGTGATGGCAGTACCCAGTGGTCCGGGTCGTATATTTGTTGGTGGGATCAAATCAGGCCTCTATCTATGCACAAAGCGGGAAAACCTTACCGATACTGGCCAGAATTTGTCTTCAAAGACCTTAGTGAATAGATCTTCAGGTACCCCAAGTTTGAACTTAATGAACTTTAATGCCGATAGATCGGCATCTCGCTTGATCAACTTCACACATAAAATTTCAACCTCAGGCACCTTGAGCTTATCAGTAACAAATTTAACCTTCGCCTCTGCCTCCGCCATGGCAGCAAATTTACCAATAAACATGTATTTTCTGCTCTGCAACACCAACAAAACGGTTAGCACCATGCAAATAGACAGCGTGAACCTTAGTGCGCATACCCGCTATAAATGCGAATGGACTTGGCCTCGTCCATCGGCATAGTCCGAGGAAGTGGCGGTGCCGTCCGGGGCGAGGCTCGTGCGTGAAACCTGCCCAATCGTCCAAAATAGCAGCGCACCATCCTCGACCAGAAGATAGGGCTTGGCAGCGACAGGGAAAACCAATCCAGATGCTGCTGCTGAAGAGAATATTCAATTTAAGAGCGAACGCCGGTCTGCTGACTCTCCCCAAATGTCAAGTGCGGCAAGCGAAGGCGCAAGCAAAGCACACGATGAAATGCATTGGCGTATGTTGTTGTTGAAATAGAGCGCCAAGACTAGCATCGACGTTTGATCCAGCCGAGCGAATATCACACAAAACGCAGTTCGAAAAAAAAATATGGTGTTCCAAAGAATGCCAAATATGAAGCAACGGGCCTCATTGCTAATTGAAAAGAGGCGAGAAAATGCAAGCAGAATTGCTTGTCGAGAAGCGGCAATCCAGAAACCATAGGCGCCGCTCACTGGGGGTTTTTGAACTAGAACTTACGGAGTCGGTGTGGACATTCACAATAGCACAAGTGCATGCAGATTAACCGGACTCTGCCTATGCACAAAACGGGAAACCCTTACCAATACTGGGCACAATTTGTCATCAAAAGCCATTAGGAATAGGGGCTCAGGGACCCCCAGTTTGAAGTTAATGAACTTCAACGCAGATAGATCGGCATCTCGCTTGACTAACTTCACACAAGAAATTTCGGCCTCAGACACCTTGAGCTTATCGGTAAAAAATTTCTAGACCGTCTCTGTCTCCGTCGCGGCAGCAAATTTACCGATATGCAGGTATTTTCTGCTCTGCAATACATTTAATTGCTCACAACTCGGAGCAACACTAACAAAACGCAGAACATTTTTGTTCCGATTTTTCCTCTCTTTCTTTCGGACTGTTACGAAGCCCTCCGAATCAGAAGGAAGAGCGGCAGCTGAACCCGGGTCAATGACCACAGCCGAGGTGGCGGCCACTAGCCGTGGAGACAGTAAATCAGTCGCCGGTTTGGCATTAATAGCTTCACCCTCCTATTTGACTTTACCGGGAGGGCAGCCTAAACATCAGAATTGAGATTCCGATAAAGGCTTTGAAGCTTCAGCACCTTGTCACTCAGTTCGTCAATTTTAGAGTGCGAGTCATTCGCTACCACACAGTTATCACACTGCCACAACAAGTTGGGCAGATCTATTAAAAGTTTAATAGCATCTGAGGGTAAATTAATGCATGACAGATAAAACGCACGGCGGCACAACGACGAGCACCGAACAGCATCAAGGCAGCGAGGCTGAGCGGCAGTGACGATCGAATTGCATTCCGTGCAGTGATGAAGCGAAATAAAAAAAAAAAACGACCGAACGCAGTGAGAGCTGACTAATCGCTGACTAATTACCTCGCTTATCATACTTTTCTGCTGAGGCTGTGATTACCTCGCTTACCATATTTTTTTGCTGAGGCTGTGATTACCTTGCTTAATGTAATGTTAATGGTAATAGTAATGTTATACGTCCCTGCTGAGGCTGTGACACATTGCTTGCCATACTTCTCTGCTGAGGGCGTGATTACCCCGCTTACCTTACTTCTCTGCTGAGGCTGTTAATTATTTGCTTCTCTACTGAGCGTGTGTTTCACCTCACTTCAAAACTTCTCTACTGAGCGTGTGATTAACCTCACTTCCAAATATCTCTGCTGAGCGTGTGACTCACCTCACTTCCATACTTCTCCGTTGAGCGTGTGATCACCTCACTTACCAAACTCCGCTGCTGAGTGTGTGAATCACTTCTCTATCGAAACCCTCTGGAGTATTACTCTTTTTTCATTACCGACCAGCACGCAGCAAACAGGCACGTGCGGCCGAGTGGCCAATTTAGAAGGAAGAGCCGAGACCACGAGCCTATTCACTACACACCTTGTAATCTTAAGAACAATAAAAACACGATCTTGTTATACTGCTTAACCTACGCCTTCTTCTTGACCCGAGATTTTCTTCTTATAGTTACCACACTCAGAAGCAAAACAAATTACTGTGAACCCCGGCGCGGCGAGCATACCCCAGCCGACGCAACGTCAGAATACGTAAATCTATATCTGACGTAAATTGAAATGAAATACATTTGGAAGACTATGACGAAGACAAAAAGTACCGTTCCGCTTCTAAAACACATAAAACATAGTCTTGTAAGAAAAACAATTAGCATTGCAAAAAAAAAAAAATCGAGTTGCTAATGTACGTTCATAAAGATCGGTCGTTTCGCGCATAATTTTTTTTCTATTCGGCTAAGGCAGTGCATTCTTTGTTGTGCTAAAAATAGCACACATCACAAAGTTCGGGCGCCGCTTCGAGTGGTGTCGGCGATTAGACAAAGACAAAAAACATACTAGTGAAAAGCGCGATAACTGTATTTACTGCCCATCGGGCAAGATATTTCCCCTCACTCCGCGCACAGCCGCACAAGAGGGCCAATAAAAACTTAGCTTATCAGCAACGCTGATCTGTCTCTGCTCTATTCCCTGAATAAACAGCTTTATATTACGATTCTTTAATATAAAGAAATCGAACAATATATCCAAATAATGGATGAGAAAATTCTATCTGACTCCCGGCTTAGAAATAAGTGGACTGATCATGAGAGAACGCTCAGGTAAATTACCCTCTGAAATTCGGACAGAACGCTCTATAGTTCCCGAATCCCAACGCAATAGCGCAACCACAACGACAGTAACATTTACTAGTGCCGTAAGCAATACCACATACACTATGGCAGCTGCTATAATAAGCAGCATCTGCCCTGGACCAAGCATTGATAGCCAAGGAAGCTCCATATCGACCATCCCCAATGACACGGTAGCAAATACACCAAGTGCTGCCGCTGAAAGATTGCTGAAAGCTCAAAATCGGTGATCGGAAAAGCGGAAAAATGATAAGGCTACGACACCCACTAGGTCAAGCCCGAAATGTGTGAGCGGCGACCGGGAGTTGCACTTCCCCCCACGACAAGCCAACAAGCCAACTCTAACAATAAATTCTTGACACGGACATTCCAAGTGTTAGTAATGAGGAGGAAGTTCCGATGAATGTAGATGTAGACGTTGACAATGAACAAATCGATGATCACCGCAATGTAGCAGGTAATACAGACCAGTGCTCGCAAGAAGTAGCAACTAAAACTGGTAGTCAGCCCCCAACTATAGAACCAACGCAAATAATTGTCAATGTTAGCAATCTAAATGACCTATTTGAGGTCATTAGGGAGGTTACGAACTTGAATGATATCGTCGTCAAAGCTAACCAAGGGGAAACTGTCAGAATCTTCCCCAAGGATAGTGACACCTATAGAGCCATTATGGACCATTTGGACGACATCAAATTAGAATTCCACACATCTCAAATGCAGACAGAAAAAATACACAGAATTGTAGTAAAAGACCTGCACCATAGCACCCTAAGCGATGATATTAGGTGTGGGCTACGAAGTACTTAACATCTACAATCCTTGGTCAAGGATTAATAAAGCCGAAAAACTTAATATTTTTTTCATTAATATTTAGCCTTGTGTCAACATTAATGAGACTTACCAAGTTAAGACCCTCTGCCGCCAGAAAATATCGATTGAAAGATTGCGAAAATCCACAGAAATCGCACACTGTCGCCGATGCCAGGATTACGGACACACAGCTAAATACTGCCGCCGACACCCCAAGTGTGGCAGATACGGGGAAGGACACCACACCTGCTAGTGCACACGTTCCAAAGAAGCACGGCATACCTGCATCCATTGCTCCGGAGACCATATGGCCAGCTTCAAAGGATGCCAATGGTACCAGGACTTCCTTCAGCGATCAGTGAGGCCTCCAAGAAAGGCTAATAATACGAACAGGACGGGTAACGTCTCTCTAAATAATCAAGTAGCATATGCATATCCTACCACACTTACTAGAGAGCAGCAACAGTTTCCCACCTTGCAGGATGCCCGCAGCAAGAGGGCTTACAGACCAACAGTACAGCAACAGCAGCATCTAGCTCAACACCAGCGAAACGTATTACGGAACGAAACGTTCCTATGCGGCTGTAGCAAAACGCAGTCGAAATTACCTACCTTGCTATGATGGACCTACACATCCTCACTTGCAAAAAACACACCATACATCTCATCAACATGGATTGAATAACCAGTAATTGAACTCATACGACGTTCAAACACTGCTAAAACAGCAGCAGCAACAGTTTCAGCAATGGCAACAGCAGCTCCAACAACAGCAGCAACAGCAGTTTCTTATGTGGCTACAGCAACAGCAGCAAGAACAGCAGCAGCATAACAGCCAAGCCAACCAAAGGCTTGAAAATCTTGAAAAAATCGTATCTGAAATGGCTAGCACGATTAAGCAATGGGCAGGAGCTAATCTCCGGTCTTTAAACAACGTCTCAAATCCCCAATGAGCCCACTAAAGGTTCTTATCTGGAATGTAAACGGCATTTCAGGAAAAGCAAAAGAAGTTGAGCTCTTCGCGCACAACAATTGCGTCGACATCCTTCTTTTGATGGAGATCAGGATCAAACGAGAAATAGCTGTAAAAATACATGGCTATGCCTTCTACCCAGCTTTCAAGCCATCGCGTAATAATAACAGCGGGGGCATAGCTGAGGTATTGGTGAGTACCTCTCTTCGCCAATTTCCACAAATTCAGGATTGAGGAAAGACACTTCATCAATAAACAGGTATCTGATTGGTGGTGACTGGAATGCCCGACACTGGCTGTGGGGAGACTCTTACAACTCACCTAGAGGGCAAGAGCTAGCAGAAGCCATATCTGCCACTGGCGCTAAGATCCTCGCAACTGGATCCCCAGCCAGGTACCCATACGTGCTCAGTCATACTCCGTCCTGCATAGATTTTGCATTGCATCATGGAATCCCGGATTTTCGAGCAACAATTACTCAGAGCTGGGATCTGGACTCTGACCATCTGGCCCTAGTCATCAGCAGTGAGACAGACGTCATTAATGCGAAAACCCTTCCCTGATCAACAATCACACTGACCTGCTCGCCTTTAGGCAACATTTGGAGAGCACGATTCAACTGAACGTCGCGCTTAACTCTGGGGAAGATATTGAGATGGCTGTTGATAACCTTACGGAGAGCATTTACATGGCTGCTGAAGCCTCAACGCCTTCCCGTCCTCTGGCCTGTGCAGTAAGCTCAGAAAACTATATTCTGATAGTGCAACTTTTGATTTTGATATTATCGCCTTTACTGAAACCTGGCTCAATTTCTCAATTTCGGATTTCGAGATTTTTATTGACAAATATACCATATATAGATCTGACCATCCATCTCGAGGTGGCGGAGTTCTGATAGCAGTGCGTTTTGATTTAAATTCTCAACTCCTTTCCATCGAAGAGGGTAACAATTTAGAAATAACTATAACCACCGTCTTCTGAATTCGCAACCTATATGCTTCACGCTGCTCATTTTCAGTCCGTTTCGTCCCAACTTAATAATTCCGATCGTCTTATTGTCCTTGGGGATTTTAATCTCCCAAATATTACTTGGTCTCCTTCTGTTGACTCTGACCTGATGTTCCCATCCATGCAGCATGATCTCATCGACTCTTTGTCCTATACTTCGCTGAGTAAGGTTAATGGCATTTATAATAGGTAGAATATTCGACCTCGTCCTAACTTCCGATACGTCGATTACTCTGGTTAGTAGAGGATCACCTCTATCTTTACCTGAAGACCTTTATCATCCCACACTCGAAATTAAACTTCAGTTGGCTTCTTCTGGTCCCATCAAATCTTTCACTAAGCTTTCGACTATCTTTTTCTTTAAAAAGGCCGATTTTCCTCCTTGAAATTGCTTTTCCCCTGATCAATCGGTCATTCCTCGACGACATACATGAAATTGAGCCTGCCACTAATGCATTCTATCGTACCATTTTCTCCATCCTTACTACTTATGTCCCTTTAGCCACACCTCTTCTGACCCTTTTTGGTTGACCCCGAGGTTAACCAACCTGAGGAATTTTAAATCCCGCATGTATAAGAAATTTTAAAAATCCGGTTCTCAATCGCACTTTTTTTCTCTATTTAATACGTTTGCTATAATAAATACTTGGCAAAATGCAAGCTAAACTTCAAACGCGATCCAAATCAATTCTTCAGGTTTGTTAACTCTAAACGTAATTCTTCTCAATTTCCTTCATCTCTACACTAAACTACCATTTAGTTGTGCTGATAATGATTGTGAAATTGCAGATCTGTTCGCTTCCTTTTTTCAACGTTGCTACTTTGTCCCCTCAATGATCCTTCCCTCTATTCTTGCCTCTTCATGCTCTTATCCTATTCCTTTAAATATCTCAAATTGCATCTATTCCTCCTTCATCGATTATAATGGCCTGCTTACCAATTTAAAATCGTGTAAGTTTTCGTTCTCTACTGGCCCGGATTCTGTTCCCAGTGCCGTTTTTTAAATTTCGTGCTGAATCTCTTTGTGTGCCCTCTTAAAACTTTTCAACTTGACCGCGGACAGTGTTATAGACCGATCTTTCCCAAGGATTTGGTGAGGGAAGGTAATGCTACATTAAACATTCCGCCATACACGACAGAAATTGAATTGGAATCAGAATTTGTAGAATTTAACACTTAATTTTCTCCTATAATTTTCCAGGCCCCTCTTTCCTACCTCCCGCACCGTTTTTCTCTCCCCACACCCCTTCCTTCTGTCTCTCCTATTCTTCTTCGATGGGTCTGGGTCCTTGGCTCGGTTGTTCCCGGCCGTGTCTTCTGCTTTTTACTTTTTACCCGCGCACATGATTTGTCAGATTAGAAGTCATGTCATCACTCTCGAGCCATAATCTTCGAGGCCCGTGCCAAACCGATCCAGCCGCTCTGCCTCTGCCAGCTTTGCGGTCGCACTTTTGTCGCATGTCGCTTAGTCGCGTGCCGTTTTGTCGCCCCAGCTTAGGGCCGCCTTGCATGGGCGTTGATCAAAGAGCAACGATCGCTCCTCGTTGCCTTTCGCTCGTGTTTCGGGCCTATTCTTTTCTCTCTGCGACTGCGGCTGCTATTTTCGGGGTGCATTGGTGATCGGTCTTTGCTCGTTTTTCGGCCCTCTGCTCTGCTCTCTGCTTGCCGTTGCTGCTAGCGCTCTCTGCGTCAGTGGTGCTGCTTTTTTCATCAGTGATGCCGGCTGCTGGTACCCGTGAATCGATGTGGGAAATGTGACTTGGTGGGGGACCCGTGAATGATACCTAGCTCTCTTTTCTCCCTTACCTTCTATATATCTTACATCTAAGTCTTATAGCTGCTGTTTCTCCTTCTGTGACTATTCTGGTCGGGGTTCTCCCCTGTTACGCCCCTGAGACGCTGCAGCCTATAATCGTGTGTTGTGAAGGAGGTACTCATTTACAACTTCATCAAGTTTTCCCGAGATAGTTTTTGTATATGTTTATTGAATATTCCTTTTCTTAAGTTTACTATCTCAATTCCCGAAAATGAGTCGTTTGGCTTCCACATCCATTTAAGTGACGCTATCCCGATATCCCACACAAAATCGCGTTTTGACCATTTTTCGTGCGAGGTAGCGTCCCTTAAATCGAGAATAGGGATTGTAAACTTAGGTAAAGAAATGATCAGTGAGCATATTCAAAAAATATCTCGGGAAAATTTGATAAAGTTTTTTTTTTAAAGTCAAGTCAGAATTGAAAAACATTCCAAAAACAGCCCATTCTAATCTTCCCGTTCTATCTCCACCCGTCAAAAAAACTAACTTCCTCTCTTTTAATTACGTACCAGAATGTTAGAGGCTTACGTAGTAAGCTCAGCACTCTGTATCGGGATAGCGTCGCATTTGCATCCCTCGTAATTGTGTCCATCGAGACCTGGTTAAAGCCGGAAATTATTAGTTCTGAAGTTTTGGCAGGCCGGTACACAACCTTTAAGAATGACCTTCGTCTCGGCGTGCAGATGGGGTTCTGAATGCAGTGGATTCTTACTTCACGTCGAAACATTTCACAGTCCAGATTCAACAAGAACTGGAATTCCTGCGTGTAAGCTGCTGGACGGATACATCAGGAAGGAGGTGGGAGGACTGATGTCAACCAACCAGCACGCTAATACCAAAAGGAAATCGGTGGAAACAGCTCTACATTCACTAGGAGCTACCATCGAGAAGGCTCTCAACAATAAAAAGTATGCACTAGGAGTATTCGTAGATATATCCGGAGCATCTAACAACGTAGCCACGAACGCAATAATGGATCGCCTTGAAGCGACCCACACACACCAAGCAATCAACCTATAGATAAAGAACATCCTGAGTTGTAGACGGGTTCAATCTGAGTGGGGCACCGCTTCCACGGTAAAGGGAGCGCATAGAGGCACACCTCAAGGTGTAGTCTTGTCGCCCCTCCTGTGGAATCTGGTGGTCGACGACCTCATCAAGAGATTCGAGAGGAAGGCCCCAAAAATAACAGCTTATGCAGACGACATAAGCATACTTATTACGGGCGTATGTCCATCGACTCTCAGCTCCATAATGGAACGAACACTCAGGGAGATATGCGAGTGGGCGGACGAAGTAGGACTCGATATCAACGCGGACAAGACGGACCTCATCCTCTTTACAAAGAGGTACAAGGTACCGGCATGGATCCCCCCAAAAATCAACCAAACAAGGCTAACCCCGAAAACACAGGTCAAATACCTCGGCACAGTACTGGATAGCAAACTGGCATGGAAACCCAATGTAGTGGAAAGGGTGAAGAAGGCCACCATTGCGCTTTATGCATCCAAGAAGATGCTTAGCAGCACATGGGGCCTGTCACCCGCCCTAATGCATTGGATCTACATCTCGGTGGTGCGACCAACTCTGCTGTATGGAGTCCAAGTGTGGTGGCAAGCAACTGAGAAGAAGACGTACCACAAGCTTATGGAAAGGACCCAGCGACAGGCTCTGCTATGTATCACAGGGGCGCTGAGGTCAACCCCAACTATAGCACTCGAAACCATACTCGGAATCGATCCCCTCGACATCCACGCTCGGCTGACTGCGGGTAAAGCAGCACAGCGACTGATCGCATCGGGGAACATGTCACCCCAAGGATACGGGCACAGTTCAATTGGGAGGAACATGACCAGTCATACAGACTACATGACCCCCCAAACTTGCCTAGAGGTCAAAACCAACACATTTTTGGTACCCGAAGACTGGAAAAAAGGACAGGACCAGACTCAACCCTTCAACATATATACTGACGGCTCCAAGATGGACGGAGGAGTAGGAGCGGGCTTATATTTTACAAATCCCGAAAGAAGGGTGTCATATAGGCTACCAGACCATTGCAGCATATTCCAGGCGGAAGTTTTCGCTATCAAGAAGGCAGCAGAGGTCGCTCAGCTAATAGAGCGACCACACAATGTGGTGAACATTTTCGTCGATAGCCAAGCAGCCATAAAATCCATGCAGTCGTTCGCAGTTGGTTCCAGAAGTGTCCTGGCAAGCAGGGAGGCATTAGACTCACTATGCACGACCAAGTCAGTGCGAATCTACTGGGTTCCCAGCCAGCTAGGCATCACCAACAGAGACAGCTGTAGGAAATGCGATGAATCCGGGGCTATCGAAACCCTGGAACATCTCATCTGCAACTGCCCGGCTCATTCACGGGCAAGGACAAGATACCTAGGCGCACCGGAGATGGCATCACTAGAAGATGCCTCCAAGAGGACGCCGAGGGAATTACTTGCCTTTGCTAAACACACCTCGATACTCGAGGACTTCCAAATCTCAGCAATACCCCCGTAAAGGTCCATCTACATCCGGATCACTAAGGGCCATACTGGCCTATGAAAGTCCCCGCTGAGGGACGTCCGGGTTAACCTAATCTAACCTTACCTGCGTGTAAATCTGATTCTTCCCACTTTTCCAGTTTTCATTTCTTCCTCGTACATTCCACCTTCTTCGGCTATCGCAATTTACGAGCATCACTTGTCCGCTTTAAAGTCTGTTTCTTCCTCGTTATTTGATAAAGAAAATATGATTATTCTTGGTGATTTCAACTTGCCAGGAACTGTTTGGTCTTCGGTAAACGACTCTAGAAACCTAATTCCCATTTCACGACATGACTTTATTGAGGGCTTACCTGACTTATCCCTGTCTCAAGTGAACCATGTGAAAAATTCCTTGTGCGATTGCTTGATCTGTGCTTTGTACCGGATCCGACCATAGCGTTGTTAACCCGAGTCCCTCCGCTCACTATACCTGAAGATGCCTACCATCCTGCTTTCGAAGTGTCGCTTGATATAGGACCAACCGCATTTAATCAGTCGGGTAGGCTTCCTCAATGTGTCTGCTGCTTTTGTAAAGCCGAGTTTGCGAAGCTTAATAACCTCATTAGAGATTTTGATTGGTCTGCTTTGTATTCGTGTACTGATCTTACGATAGGCACAAACATTTTTGATTTATGTGTCCTACTTTCCTGTTCTATTAGATTTGAGAAAACGCCTTGGTTTACCAAAGAGCTATCCAATCTAAAAAACTTAAAATCAAGACTTTACAAACAATTTCAAGAAGTTGGCTTTCCTTCTTCTCTCTCTCGATATGTAATTGCTCGGTCAAACTTTTCAGTTCTTAATTCTTATTGCTATAAAAACTACCATTTGGTTCACCCCGAGGTTAATCCACCTGAGGAATTTTAAGTCCCGCATGTCTAAAAAATTTAAAAAATCCGGTTCTCAATCGGACTTTTCTAAGTACTCAATTGCTAAATCTAAATTTTCCCTATTTAATACGTTATGCTATAATAAATACTTGGCCAAGTGCAAGCTTAACTTCAAACGCGATCCTAAACAATTCTTCAGGTTTGTTAACTCTAAACGTAACTCTTCTCAATTTCCTTCATCTCTACACTTAAAAGGTAATTTTGCTGATAATGATTAAGACATTGCGGATCTGTTCGCTTCCTTTTTTCAACGTTGCTACTCTGTCCCCTCAATGAACCTTCCCTCTGTTCTGGCCTCCACATCCGACCATCGTACCAGGTACTCTTATCATATTCCCCTAAAGAGCTCAAATTGTATCTATTCACCCTTCATCGATTATAACTGCCTGCTAACCCATTTTAAATCGAGTAAGTTTTCGTTCTCAACTGGCCCGGATTCGGCCCCCAGTGCCGTTCTTAAACTTTGTGCTGATTCTCTTTGCGTGCCACCTCTAAAACTAAAACACCTTGTCACTCGAGTTAGGTGATTTTCCCATCTTCTTGAAGGAGTCCTACATTATTCATGCCCATAAAAAGGGCTCGAAATCAGATATTTCCAATTATCAAATTTATCTGCCATTCCTAAACTCTTTGAAAAAATTATTACCTCTCAGCTCAATCATTTTTGTAGTTCGATTTATGGGAATCCAGCCATCTGGGTCCCCTATTATTTTATTTAATTATTAATGATCTTCCACAAGTCTTATTTCATTCCCGTTCCTCTCCATCTTCAACTCTGTCTTGCTAACTACTCTGATCAGGAATCTTTTCGTAGCCTTTGCCGTAACTATTACAAATTTTTTCATCTGTTCTCCTTTGATACTAGTTCTAATATGGTCAAGCAATCCTATTGATGAATTTATTTTAAATAACTTTAATTTGAATTTGTTAGGCTATTGGCTTTTCTCTGACCTAAATGTGGCTGAAATGAAATGAAAAAATCTGAAACGAGTTCACAAAATGTAGTCCAAGTGCCCATATAACACGCACGCAAAGTACGTGAGAATGCATGTGCAGCAATACGTTTAACTACGCTGAAGCAAAACATGGTATATTATGGTATATTAAATATACCCGGTACTCGAAGAGTATAGGGTATATTGGATTTGCGATAAAAGTGGATGTGTTTAACACCCAGGAGGAAGCGTTTCCGACCCCATTAAGTACAAATATTCTTGATCAGCATTAATAGCCAAGTCGATATAGCCATGCCTGTCTGTCCGTCCGTCCATCTTCATTAGCGCCTAGGTCTCTGAGACAATAAAAGGAAGAGCAACCAAATGGTATATCTCCTGTTAAATCGCACTGTTACAAGTGTACTTCGAATTTTCGCCCCGACAAAAATCTGTGGCATGCAGCTGTTTTCTTACAAAAAGTACAACAAATCTGTGTTTGTAATAGTTTTTAACGGTAAAATGGCATTTGGTATGGTACCAAATGGAATTTAATGGAAAAATTCAGCAACTTAGAAATTAATGTAACTATTTAAAACCAGAAACTCAGCTCGACTTTTCCTGAGTTTTCAAAGACAAAATTTCCAGAAAAAATTATCAAATTTGAAAGTGAAAGCCAAATATTTTCCAGACGGTAAGTTGCAACTATAAAAAGCTTAGATTTGTTGTATAGCTCAATTTATCAGCTTTTCAGAATTTCAAAGTTCAATACAACCAGCTGTAACATATGTGAAAAAAAGAGCACTACCTACGAAAAAAACATGAACAAAATAACAGGTTTAAAAAATTCTTATAAAAAAAATACACCTTGAAAAAAAAACCATAATTCCTTTCAAATATGCCAATCCCCAAATCAATCAGAAAAAGTTGGTTTCGTTCACAGCGGGAAAAAAAGTTCAAGTATGTTGACTAGTGTTATACGAAGTGAAGAGATGCGGTGAGTGGCCAGCTCGGCATAGCTCGGTGTTTGGAAGGCATTTGTCTAGATTTGCGCCACCTATAGCATCACCGATCTTATCACAGTCGTCAGTACAACATTACCCTTGAGAGAACACTGTTGCTGGATGGCACCTTCGAACTCATAAAGGCCAAGTGCTCTCGGTAGCAGAGTAGTGTGTCTACCAAGACGCGAAGGTACTTAATAAAGTGTCGTTTAAGTTATCGTTTCTTAAGTATCGATGGATAAACGGATAAGTTGAAGCCGCTTGATCAAGCCTTCGCATGTCGAGTTTTGCCGTAAGATTTAATGTTCCTTTCTTAAACTAAAAATACAGCAATAGAAACATTTTTGATTCGACTTTTCCTGAGTTTTCAAAATAAAAGCCTTCGAAAAAAATACATAAAAAAATGATGAAATGTGAATTTGAAAGCTAAAAAGGTTCCAGTTGGTAATCTTCAGTTATAAAGTGTTCGGAGCCGATTTTAGCTGCATTAATCAGCTTTTCAGAATTGCAAAGTTCAATACAACCAGATGTAAGATACTTAAGTAATGCAAACAAAGAAGCATTACTTCTGAAAAAACATGAAAAAAATACCAGATTTTAAAAATTATTAAAAAAGTTTATATCCCTAATCGATCAGAAAAAGTCATGTTTGGCCAAAGAGTAAGTGTCGTGTTAAACAGTGTAATCAAACAAGAAAAAATCAGAAAGCAACCGTCAATTATTTCCGTAGTTGGTCCAGTAGAGATAAACAGAAAAGACTGCATAGTCCCTAAAGCTCCTGGCAGGCGTATTAAAGCAGGTCAGTGCAATCTGTTACCCACTAATAGGTGGTAGGCAAATATCTAAGCCGCAATGGTCCTTCGATCTTCGAGAGAGGAGAGATGCACGAGGCGACATCTGCACTAAGAGGACGTCAACGGAATGGAAAATTGCAAAGGCTGGAGTGCAAACTTCAAAAACATCCTTTGCAATCTCTCGAGACGCGCAATTTTAACGAACTCAGTTTTAGTGTGCACCAACGAAAACAGAAGATTTTGAGATCATCACTATAAAGCAAATCCCCAAAGCTTGAATGCTGAGAAATATGTCATTGATGAAAATAGCGAACAGCAGCGGACCAAGAGGACTTCCTTGTAGAAGTCCGACTTCTTTTCATTCACCAATACAACCTTCTCTCGATGCGCGATGCAGCTTGGCCAATAATGTACACAAGCAGACGTTGTCAAAAGCCTTAGTAAAGTCCGTACACAACATCAACTTGTGGAAACCGAAGATAAAACCCCGGGGTGTGCTTGCTTTGCGTATTTTTATTTAAAATCTTCTCTTATGACTAATTCCGCCGCTCTCTCAGAGAGCGACTATTTCTTGAGTTAGTGATGCGACTATTGTCAGTGCTCGCTGAGAGTCTACAACAAACTTGAGAGTGCACTTCAAAGGCATGTGTGCAAAAATGACTGAAAGCGACCGGATTAGTGGTCGTTTATCTACCCTGCACAAAGCCATGCTGATTTGGTCTAATGCACGTCTAAAACATTCGAATCATGCCAAACTTGGTATGGTTCAAAATTTGAGCAAAAAACAGAAGCAAAAAGGTTTGCTATGCCACTATCAGTATTTGAGCTCAAGTTACCAAGGTTCATAGACGAAGGAAGAGCACTCGTCGACATTTTTGAATTTATGAAATTCCAGAACGACCTGGGATCCATTTTAAGTCCCTTTTCCACGTCGGCAATATACTGACTATATAAAAATTTGTTTAAAAAAGCAAACTCCCGCTTATGCTGAACATACCTGTCCCATTCAACAGGGTCACGGGTAATCTTAAATCGTTTAAAAAACTTGTTACGGAGATTCTTATACCTCATAAGACCCTTCGTATACCACGGTAGCCTATAGGAGCTACGCACTCTTATGGAAGCATTATTATCAATAATAAGATGAACGGTACTAATAAAAATATAATAAGAAGAGTCAGCACTAGGATGCGAGAGAACAAAAACCCAGCTTACGTTTAACATTTCATCCCGTATAGCATTCAAACTTACATCAGTAAAACAATATTCAGAATCGGGTTCAGCTGAAAATATCAATGGCACGTAATGCATGTCACATTCTGCAATAGGCAGCCCGCAACATGCAACGCAGCAATCAATATCCGCACTAACGAAAACTAAATCTGGAATCTTATTTAACCTATTAAAAACATTATTAATTTGGGTTAAGCCCATACTAAAAAAGTCATCACAGCCGACGACTGCGGATCGGCGGTCCATATCAACGACCCCAAATTGAAGTCGTCAACAACGCAGAGATGCTGACGGTCTCGTAAATTGCCACACATATTGGCAAGATTCTTCGTGTGCGGTGAGCTGCTCTTCGGTAAAATATATGAAGCGCTGATACATAACGTCTCCGACTGACCGGCAACAGACACACCAATCTGATCCAAGATAAAGCCGCCATCAAGGAGACAAATCGGATCACAGCGTAGGGTGCGTTTAACGGCTACAATGACCCCACCACCTTTGCAGCGCTTCGTTTTGGCACAGTCTCTGTCCATACGAAATACTTGGAAAAGGTTGGGATCAAAGCACTCGTTGTCGAAGAAGTTTTCGTTGAGCCAGGTTTCAACAAGGATGTTGCCAAGTAGACCGCTTGAGCTTTAGTGCGCATACCCAAAATGTTTTGAAAGAAAATGCGGATGGATTTGGCCCCATCCATCGGCAAAGTTCTAGGAAGTGGCGGTGCCGTCCGTCAGCACACCATCCTCGTCCAGTAGATTGGTCAGAGCGGCTGCAGGGAATACCAATCCATGTGTTGGTACCGTGCTGATAGAGTGTTCCATTTAAGAGCGAGCGCCGGGCTGCTGACTCTCCCCAAATGTCGAGTACAGAGATAGCGCACGCAAAGCACACGAAGAACTGCATTGGCGTATGTTGTTGTGATGATGACGTCAGAAGCACACACAGTCGAGAAAGAGCGCCAGCAAGAGCATCATCGTCTGGAACTGGAATTTCCTCAGTCGGGGTGGACGTCCGCAATGGCACAAGTGTAGGCAGATTAACAGCCGTCAGATCAGGCCTCTGTCTATGTAAAAAGCGGGAAACTCTTACCAAAACAGGCCAGAATTTGTCATCAAAGACCATCGGGAATAGAGGCTCAGGGACCCCAAGTTTGAAATTAAGCTTATCGGCACTACATTTAATTACTCACAGCTCGGAGCAACACCAACAAAACACTTAGTATGTTTGCTCCGATTCTTCTTCAATGAATACCATTTTTCGAATTCAATTTTGTTGGCATCAGCTTTAAACACAACTGTTTAGGGTAGCAGCAGATTGTTGCCGCACACTGTGAAGAAAAGTGCGCTCTAGTCCCAACTCGCTCTCGCGCGCTCGTGGTCGCTCTCACGACCCACACTTCGTTCACTGCAGCATAGATTTTAAGCTAAAGTAGTTACGTTTCCACCCCATTTTCGAGCGATGCATACATTTGTACATATATCAAGCCGCTCCAAGTACATCGACATATATATTGGAAAAAACCACTGCCATCTAACTTCTTATTTTTCCGTACTCACCCGATCCGCCCTCCTACAAACATTCGTCCTTCGAGCCAGATCTTCGCCTTCAACAATGGGAGAAGTCCACCCCAGCTAGCATCGGCGGATCACTTCAAACATTCCAAAGATAAGTGCTACTCTTCGTTTTCCACACACCAGTGTAGTGAATTGTTGAAGTTTACCCCTCCAAGTCCGAAGTCCGCTGTACATATACACATATGTAAATATATATTCTTACATATGCATGTGCATATATTCGGAAAGTACCATCCACTTTTTTCTTCCGTTCCTACGTCTATATATATTATCACTACGCTTCCAACTAAGACACTATCCTGTGATTAATTTGTGATCAATAAAAACACCTTCCAGCCGAACGCCCAGCTTTCGTTGCTAATATATGCACCTACATACATACCTACACGCATATATGTCCATAAGCAACGCAATTCAAGTTACCGCCAACAAATCCAGTCCAATAAATACACTATCCATGGTCCATAGCCCAACGTAGTCCAAATACCTATCATATTCTTCAAGTTATATTGGGTAAATAACACAAACATCCACATTTACACAAAAAATATATCTACGCAATATTTACATATAGATATACATAAATCCATATACCTATTTTCTGCATAAATCCGCGATCCAAGCATATATGTAATTAGTCCACTAGTTATTACACGAAATTACACTACAACACGGCACAATACATTTCAAATTTTCCGGTACATAAAACTTACATCCAGCACTACATACATATGTGCATACAAACAGCAGTGCGATGCATTCTTTTCGGTTTCGTTTTAGCTTTTCCACCGCTGCTCACGTTGTATTTGTTGGGAGAGCGTATTATCGGTGCCGCTCTTGAGCATAACGGAGCGCCAAATGACGCGCTAACCCCATTCCTCAGGTATACCGTTTTTGGGCTAATACTTGTCAAGCGACGCGCTACTGTAAATTCGAAGGGTTTATTGTTTTCGGGTGTCACGTGCAACCGACTCTATATTAATACCTCTTTTTTTTTTTTTTTTTTTTGATATATTCGTTTTATTGCTGTTAATGTGTGTGTGTGCGTGTATGAAGCTGGGTTGTATACGGTACATAAACCGTCTACAGTTAGGTCGTCGCAACTAGAACTTGAACCAGTTGGACTGCGGAGAGGGTATCCTGTGGTGCGCAATTGAGGATCTGAAGACACGGCGACAGCCTCTGATGATTGCGATGGAAATGGTATCCCGTAATGTGCAAGTGAGGGTCTGAAGACACAGCGACAGATGATTGCAGTGGGAATTGAGTGACAGGCAGCTTTGGTACTGTTTCTGATACTGATTTTATTCAACAAAACTGAACTCTATTTATAGGTAACAAAAGGTACAAAAAGTGCTGATTTAATAAGAATATGGTAAAATGGTAAAACAATAATTAATGTGAAATTAATATTGATTTAATATGATTTTATTGACTGGTGTGCAAATTGGGCAATTGTGATGGTCAGCAATTGCACCAGTGTTGTTGGTCTCTGAGGAATGATCGCTTTGTCAGCAGAATTCGCTGCCGAGGCGGTTTATTGTTGACTCAGCTATAATGCTGAGTCGTCATACTTCCTGTTGCCCGGGTGAAGTTGTTGTTTTGGTAAAAGTGTCATGTGTATTACATAATATGTCAACATTGTTATGTATGTATGTATCGTGTTACTTATGCATAATTCCCCGACTGAACATTCTCCCGGCCGTTGAACTGGTGTTCAACCATCGCCTAAGTTGATGGAAAATTGGCGGGACCTTGGGGTAGGAGCTGAAGATCCACGCCGTTCTTGGGTTGATGTCCGGGGCTTCCATGATCGATACTTTTTCCGGAAAATGTAGCCAATAATCAATAGAATTGACATGGCTAGGGCAGCATAGGCAGCAATTTGGTGGTGCTGCACTGCGGTGATATGGTGAGGCAGCTTGTGCTGATTGATTGCTGCTAGTTGCTGGCGTAGATCATCAAGTTCTTGGAGATAGTCTAAAGTCTGGTTCAGCTGGTGTACCATTGGTGGTGAAGGAGATGTCACCGCTGAACTTATGTCTCCAAATCGAGTGTAGATTGATTTTACCTCGCTGTTTGTAGTGCTGAAGGTGCTGATGCTTATTTCTGTGTTGCGAGCAGTACATCCAGGAGATAGCGAAAGTAAGCCAGTTCCTTCCAACTGTATGGTTGATGGATATCCGTTGCAGACTGCTTGGAGTCTCATTGTAGAGTGTGTTGCAAAGATCCATTTGTTCGGTTGCTGAGTTCTTGTCCACAACATGTCCGCCTTTGAATGAATGACGTGACATAATGTTGTTGTTTTGTTAAACAACTGGAACTCGCAGCGATTATCAACGTTAAAGACCGTTTGATGATCAAAACAGATGAATTCTTCGTTGGGCAGTCTGAAGCAGCGTCGAAATTCCTCTGGAGTAAAACCCATGCACTGATCTCGATGTGTGTTTACTGTAATTACAGTTGTTTTGAGATCGAACAAGCTCCAACTTGTTGAGTCCCAGGTGGGAATTGGGATGATGCTGAAAGTTTCAAGCTGAGCTGTTGAAACTAGAGGTAGCGTTACCTTGAATATGACGTGGTTTGCAGTTGGTGTTCCTTCGGCCCGCATGATTCTGTATAGATGAATGACATTTTTTGTTGTAACCGGCAGCATTTGATCGGGTGGCGAATGATCCCGTATTTGGTCTAGTTGATCTCTTAATTGTTCAGGAGAAACTAGCGTAGGACTTATTGTCCGATGGTGAATACCGATTAGTACATCAGCTATATCGGACTGCATACGTTGAAGACTCGTTGTCAACAGAGTTAATTGTGCTGTGAGTCCTAGGTATGCCTGAGTGAGATGATCGCCGTGATATGTTCCTCTTTCTCTGTTGATGGTAGCCACTTGCCGTTCCAACACCTTCAGGCGATTGTCCGTTGCTGACTTATCTTTCCTGACAACATTGATTGTGGAGTCGACAATCGAGGTTTGATTTCGCAGTAGATGTAGTAGAAAGTCTTCGTTTGTTTTTACCTTTTCGATTACTTCGGCCATTTTCTCAGCGTATTTGGAGTCAAGAACACCGAACAAATTGTTTGCCACGTTTCCTACTATATCAAGCGGTGATCGGCGTTGTCGAGAGGTTTTCATTAACATATTTCCTGTTTGTAGCTCATTGTACAAATGTTGAAAATGTTGAAATATGGAGTTGCACGCTGGAACATTTTTTAGTTCCGGGCACATGTGTCTTAGTTCGGACATTCCGGTGGACATTACTTGCATATCTTTCCAATATGGATCCAAGTCATAGTATATGATCATGGTCCATTCAGACGTTGTCATTCTTGAGGTTCCAATTTTCTCATAGAATATTCCAGGTTTGGTCGCGAATTGTGTCACATTTATTGACTGTGACAACGCTAATGGAAGCATGAGAAGCATCACTAGCAGTGTTGATATTATTGAAGGTGCAACTGCCTTTTTGCGCTGTGGTGGTGGCTCATCAGGCCTTGCCATGTCGTTGGTGACGGTAATGGAGCGTTTGATCGCCACGTCTTCTGGAAATAACGGTGCTAGACGAGTGATGGAGCGCTTGTATACCCCTGATGCTGTTTTAACATCAACCACTCGGACGTGGTTGTCTTGGCCAGGATAGGTCTTAATGATGCGACCCATTGGCCACTTCATTACTGGAAGGTTGTCTTCCTTCACCAAAACAAGTAGTCCTTCGGGCACGTTTGGTGAAGCGGTTTTCCTCTTGTGCCGTGTTTGTAGTTCTTGGAGGTATTCCATAGACCATTATTTCCAGAATGAATGTTTTAAGCGTGAGACCAATTCCCAGCGCTTTACCAGTGTTTTTTCTTGATGCTCAGTGTTGACGTCCGGTGGGGTTGTCAATGGTTCACCAATCAAAAAGTGTCCTGGGGTGAGCGCTGTTATGTCAGTTGGATCGTTTGACATTGGAGTAATGGGTCGAGAATTGAGAATTGCTTCAATTTCAATTATTACTGTGTTTAGTTCCTCAAATGTCAAGGATGCTGTGTTTGTGGTTGTGATGAAGGGCGTTTTTTTGCTGATTTAACCGCAGCTTCCCAAAGCCCTCCAAACGATGGGGCCCGGGGAGGAATGAATTTGAAGTCCACTTGTCTTTTGTTGCAGTGATTCGTTATTAGATCATGTGCCTTTTCGCTGAAGATGGCTTCTTTTAATTCCTTTAGTTGATTATTTGCACCTATGAAGTTGGTTGCATTATCGCAATGAATAGTCTGGCATTTCCCACGCCTGCTTAAGAATCGACGGAGAGCTGCCAAGAATGCATCTGTGGTTAGGTCGCTCACCAATTCTAGGTGCACTGCCTTTGTGGAAAAGCAGCAGAACACGGCGATGTATGCCTTGTCTGGCCTTTTTCCTCGGATCTTATGGTGAATCGCAATCGGTCCACAGTAGTCAACGCCTGCATTAAGAAATGGGCGTGCTTGTGTGACTCTTTGTGCTGGAAGATTGCCCATAATCTGATTCATTAGCTTTGGTCTGGCTCTGGTGCATCTAACACAGCTGTGAATAATGTTTCTAGCCATCGTTTTGTCGTTGATGATCCAATACTGTTGTCTTGCTATTGCCCTTAGGGCTTGGGCACCGCAATGCATGTTCTCCTCATGGAGTTCTCGCATAATCATTTTGACTATAGGATCATTGTATGGCAGTAGAATTTGATGTTTAGCGTTGCACGGAAGTAGAGCTTCTTCTAGTCTACCGCCGACTCGGATGAGCCCATCTTCTCCTAGTATTGGAGATATCGATATGATCGAGCTCTTTTTGTCCACAATCTTATAGCGCTGTAGCTGCCTTAAGTCTGCGGTAAACTCGACTTGTTGGATAGTTCGCAAGATTATAGCGCGAGCACTATTCAGTTCTCCTGTGCAGAGTGTCGTTGTAGCCGCTCTATTGGTTTTGTAGCAAAAGCGTAACATGCATGCTTGTAAAATGAGTTTCTATGTCTGCATGTGTATAGTTCTTCTCCAAGTGCGCGGGGTGTGATTGGCAAGCTGACATGCTTCGCCTTTCTCTCGAGATTAGTAGGCTCACTGGTTGTTGCTGTCGGCCATTTGTCTCGGGATCCGTGGAGGAATAGTGGTCCGTATAACCACAGATTGTGATCTGCTAATCTGCTTGCTGCAATTCCTCTTGACAGTACATCGGCTGAGTTATTGGTCGATGAAACGTGACGCCATTGTAGTTGGTTAGACAATGCCTGCTACAAACGTATGGTATGTCGATGCCGGTGCGTTTATCCAGGATAGCACAATGGTGGAGTCAGTCCAAAAACATCCTGAAACCGTGTTGATGTCCATATGAAGATCCGTTCGGACTCGGTGTGTGAGTTCGGCACCAAGGACTGCAGCGCAAAGTTCTAACCGTGGTATTGATTGCTTGGCTGTCGGTGCCACACGTGACTTGGAGCAGAGCAGTCGCACTGACACTTGGTTGTTTTTGTATGTAGCGCGCGCGTATTTTGATGCGCCATAGGCTCTTTCTGATGCGTCTACAAAGGTGTGTAGTTCTTGGGTAACTGGAACCTTGCCGTCATAGATATGCCGGGGAATCTGCATCTCGTTCAATGCTTGTAGGTCTTCACGGTAGTCTTTCCATTCGTGTTGGAGCTGTAGCGGTAATTCGTCATCCCAGTCCAGCTTTAACTCCCAAAGTTGTTGCATGAAGATCTTGGCCTTGACCACCACCGGTGCAAAAAGTCCTAATGGGTCAAAGACTTGGGCTAGCTCGGAGCATACCACACGTTTTATGATGCGTGCAGCTTGGCTTTTATGGGTTCTTCCGCGTAGTTGATCCTTCTTTGGCATCCAGATAAGACCTAAAGTTTTCACGCTGTAGTGATCTAGTGTCTCTCCCAGTTTGACATCGCTTACAATGTCCTCTTTGGGGATTCCTTGAAGAAGTTGCTCATTGTTGGAGCACCATTTGCGGAGTTTAAATCAGCGAGGTGACAATATCCTTGTCTGGATCGCTTCTGGAATCGTGTTTGCCCCAGTAAGACAATCGTCGACGTAGAAATCATTCTTTAATGTTGATGATCCTACTGGTAGTCTGTCCTTGTTTTGTATTGCCAAGTGATCCAGACATTTGGTTGCGAGAAACGGAGCAGCTGTTGTCCCGTACGTGACAGTTTTTAGCCGATAGTACTTGATGTCCTCAGACGGATTGTTTCTCCAGACGATCATCTGATGGAATTGATCCTCCGGATTTATCCACACTTGTCGGTACATTTTTTCTATGTCCGCTGTGAATACGTATTTATGAGTCCGAAATCGTAATAGAATGGACAGAAGTTCACTCTGAACTGTAGGTCCAGCATGTAGAATGTCGTTCAATGACTTTCCGCTTGCTGATTTGCATGATGCATCAAATACCACTCGCAGCTTTGTTGTGGTACTTTCGGGTTTGAGCACACAGTGATGTGGTATGAAGTAATGCCTTTCCGGGATGTATGATGCTGGGACCATCTTCATGTGTCCTAGATCTTCATATTCGTTCATGAACTCCACATAGCTCTTCCAAGTGTCTGGTGAAGTCCGTCGCTCTAGTGCCAGAAATCTTTTAGTTGCAATTTCCAAAGACCCCCCCAGGGCTGAAGAGTGTTCGGAAAATGGGAGTTTCACTATAAGCCGGCCATCAGCTGCAGTTTGTAAATTTTCTAAGAAATGAGCTTCGCATTGTGTCTCGAGCGGTGTGCGTGGTTTTTCGTCTGTCTCAAGGTTATCCAGAGTCCAGAATCGTTCCATGAGTTCATTTATTCCCGTTGCACAAATGGTCGAAGAACTGTGGGCAGACTTCATTTTTCCTGCTATAATCCATCCCAATTTCGTATTTTGCATCAAAGGGCCTCCTATCTTAAGGTGATGTTGATTTGGGAGGATCTTTTGATGCGCAATGTTGTGTTATTAAGTTTAAGCGACAACATTGATGCCATTCGTTCAGAGATCAAATTTATCTGTGATCCCGAGTCTAGCAATGCTCTGAAGTTAGCAACCTGTCCGTTGGTTGCTTCTACTGCCACTCTTGCTGTGGCCAGTAGATTGTAACTATTGTTACTTGCTGCACAAACCATTGGTGCCTTTGGTTCTGTGGATGCGAATGATGCTGTCTCCAGATGCAGCATCGTGTTGTGTTTTTTGTCGCACTTGAGGCAGGTTCGACCTGGGCATGCGTTTGTTTTGTGATTTGTTCTAAAACAATTAACGCACATTTTTTGCTTTTGTACCCAGTTTAGTCGTTCTGCTGGAGATCTGGAGCGAAACTCTTCGCATGCGTAAAGCCGATGGTTGTTACTTGCTGCACAAACCATTGGTGCCTTTGGTTCTGTGGATGCGAATGATGCTGTCTCCAGATGCAGCATCGTGTTGTGTTTTTTGTCGCACTTGAGGCAGGTTCGACCTGGGCATGCGTTTGTTTTGTGATTTGTTCTAAAACAATTAACGCACATTTTTTGCTTTTGTACCCAGTTTAGTCGTTCTGCTGGAGATCTGGAGCGAAACTCTTCGCATGCGTAAAGCCTTTTTGCAAAATGAACATAACGGTGATTGTGCATGTCCAGTGTTTGCTGATGCGCAGGCCGTGCCTTTTGGCTCTTTCTTCAATGTTTGTGGCTTCCGACCACTTCCTAGAACTCGAATTCTCTGCTCCAGGAACTGAAGTATTGTGTCCAATGGCTGTATATCTTTTGAGCTTCCCAATGATTGCTCATACAAGGCCTTATTTTTGACATCTAGTTTGTTTCTGATTATGGCAATCAATATTGGATCCCATGTGGATATGTTGATGCCGAGCCCTTTTAAGGATGCAAGTGACTCTATTGTTGTTATGTACAACTCTTTCAATGACTTTGGATCGTCATTGATTGTACTATGATTGAGGAAACGGTTCAGTACCGTATTTGCAACATCTCTGGGATTGTTGTATGTTTCAACAAGAATGTCCCAGGCTATAAGATAGTTGTCCTCATTTGAATCGATGTGTCGTATCAATCTTTCTGCCTCCCCAGAAACGGTGGTTTTAAGGTACCACATCTTCCGTACTGTGGGCATGTTTGTGTCATGAATCATACATGAGAACAAGTCGTAGAACTGGGACCATTTCAGTATGTCCCCATCAAACTTTGGAATGGTGATGCGTGGAAGCTGCGCGTCATCATTTTTTGATGTGGCTGGGTTCGCCAATGCCCTTTGAACGTCTTTTTCCAGTGATAGGTACGATTTTATGTCGTATCCTCCTGCTACTGGGTTCTCATATTCTTCATGAATGCTGAAGTGGACTTCTTGTGCTTGAGTCCATAGTGATTTTATCAAATCACTTGAGGAACGTCCTCCCGCCTCTGAAAATAGTTTCAGATTGCGTTTTATAGCTTCGACTATGGCTTTTTGTCGGCGGCATAGCGAAGGCAATTTGCTGTAATCTACATTTGACTGCTGATTGAGGTCATTTTCCTTGGAGATGGGCTGACTTTCCCCAAGATTGTGTGATGTCTGTTCCAGCTTGTCCAAGTTCTCAGTAAAGATCGCAACGTATTTTTCATATGTCTTACGTAGGTCAATAGAGAACTCTATGTATTTTTCAGTTTTATCTTCTTCTCGAATTGTGGAGTCGTTTGTGTTGAAACGATTCCATGCATTTTCGAGTGCTGATATTTTGGCTTGAAAGTATGAAGCTTTTTGCTTCCTTTCTTGAGAATCTTTTTTGAAGTTTCGAATGCACTTCGAGATTTCCTCGCCAAATTCCTGCTGCATATTGAATGCCTTTGTGGCGGCAGCTTGTTCCTCCTGTGGATTATCCATTCTGTCAATTCGTCTCTTTGTACTTCTGACCCGATGGGAGTGTTTTATTTGCTTTGCAGCTGGATTACGCTCCGAATCGCAACCGTTGTTGGTCAAAGAAGTACAAGCTGACTTGACCTATTGATGGAGGGGGTTGTGCTGGTTCCAGTTGATGGAACGCACGTACAGCAGATAATGTCGATCGCTTGGTTAGCAATCGAACATCGATTTCTTGCTGTTGGCTGTACTCTGAATGTGTCAGAATTGCCGAATTGATAATTGATATCAATTTTGTTGTATGTGGCTGGTGCCGTTTGCGTCGAATCCTTTCTCTGTCGCCTTGTTGACAGGATGGAAAGGATGACTGAGGTCGGGGTCACCAAATGTTAATGTGTGTGTGTGCGTGTATGAAGCTGGGTTGTATACGGTACATAAACCGTCTACAGTTAGGTCGTCGCAACTAGAACTTGAACCAGTTGGACTGCGGAGAGGGTATCCTGTGGTGCGCAATTGAGGATCTGAAGACACGGCGACAGCCTCTGATGATTGCGATGGAAATGGTATCCCGTAATGTGCAAGTGAGGGTCTGAAGACACAGCGACAGCCTATGATGATTGCAGTGGGAATTGAGTGACAGGCAGCTTTGGTACTGTTTCTGATACTGATTTTATTCAACAAAACTGAACTCTATTTAGAGGTAACAAAAGGTACAAAAAGTGCTGATTTAATAAGAATATGGTAAAATGGTAAAACAATAATTAATGTGAAATTAATATTGATTTAATATGATTTTATTAACTGGTGTGCAAATTGGGCAATTGTGATGGTCAGCAATTGCACCAGTGTTGTTGGTCTCTGAGGAATGATCGCTTTGTCAGCAGAATTCGCTGCCGAGGCGGTTTATTGTTGACTCAGCTATAATGCTGAGTCGTCATACTTCCTGTTGCCCGGGTGAAGTTGTTGTTTTGGTAAAAGTGTCATGTGTATTACATAATATGTCAACATTGTTATGTATGTATGTATCGTGTTACTTATGCATAATTCCCCGACTGAACAATTGCTATACTAAATATATATCACATTATTAAAAATAACGATCACAATATGTGCTGTTACTTATAAGCTACTTTTATATTGGGTTATTTTAACTTCGTTAAATCGAATTAAATAATCCGCTTGAAGGGTCGCCGTAGGTCATTCTGTGGTTGCTTAACCAAGTTTGATGGAGGCCATTAGATCCTCCTGTCTGGTAGGTCGATTGGATGGATCCGTCGTCTATGTGAGGTTCTGGCGAGTCTCCTCGCCAGTGCGTTGAGGTGAGTCTCGAGCTTCGTGATGTATTTCTCGGCTTGGACATTGATAACATCGCGGCACCAAGGACTCAGGCTATGTCCCGGCTTCTGATAAACCACTCAGCTCCAGAGATTGAGCGTAGCAGCTTGTTTTGTAGGGTTCCTTTCTGTCTTATATGAGTTTTTGCAGCCATGCCATAAATTTGAATGCTGTACTTCCATACTGGGGCCATGATTGTCTTGTAAATTATAACTTTTTTTTTTAGCGTTAGCTTGTTCTTGGCGTTTAACAACCAGTACATTTTTCGAGCCCTTGCTGTCAGCTGTTAGTCTTGAGTCAAGAGTAATGCCAAGGTTTTTATGTTCCCTTTGTTGATTGATTAGAATTCCATGCAGGAATACCCCAGGGCAGCTTCCTTGTTTCAGGGTGTGTTACAAACGCGCATTTGTAGGGTTTAATGCTGATGTTCCACCTGCAAGCCAAATTTTCAAACTTTTTGAGGTATCCCTGCAGAACGTCTGTAGCCTCATAAATGCATTCAGCTCTAGCCATTGCAGCAGTGTCGTCAGCGAAAGTAGCCACAGTAAGGGTTTGGCTACCGTGCATTCTAGTGATGTTTGGCTTCGGCATGTCATGAGTGTACAGTGTGTATAGAAGTGGCCTCAGTACACTGCCCTGAGGGACTCCAGCTCGGTTGTATTTGTTTGCAGAGGCCACGTCACTCTGTAACGCATAGAAGCTCCTCTCAAAGGGGAAACTTTTAACCTGAGCGTACAGTTGGGGGTTGATCAGCTGTTTGATCTTAAAAAGCAGCCCATCATGCCATACGCGGTCAAAAGCCTGTTGAATCTCAAGGTACGCTGCCACTACGTACTGCTTGCGCTGGAACACTTGGAGTACTGTCTCAATGACTCTATGGAGCTGCTTTGGCGTGCCGTGCTGAAGCCTGAATCCAAATTGAAAGTTCAGTATTGCCTCCTCGATCCTTGTGGTGCCAAGGACTCTTCTTAGAATACAGCGTTCAAAAAAATTGCAAAATGTGGGAAGCAAGCTTATTGGTTTATAATTGTCCATGTCCTCTGGCGATTTGTTAGGATTGACGAAACGGACGGTGCTTGCTTTTTTCCACGCCTTGGGGAAGTAGCCAAGTCACAAAGCCGAGTTAAAGATAAGTAGCAGAAGCAACAGGGCTCTGAGATGCAGGGCCTTAGCCACTAGGTTGTCAATAGCATCCTCTCCTGGGGCTTTTTTTGTTTTAAGCTTCCTAACATCTTCTTTAACCTCCTGCAGCGTGATCGGAGCCACCTGGAGTTCCATTTGGTGGTGCTCTTCCAGTTTCTTGGCAACTTGCTCTGTCCTCCTAGATGATGCCGTCTGGTAGGTCTGAAACCTCTCTTCTAGGTTGGATGCGAAAGCCTCAGCAGCTGCGGATCTTGCCCACGAGCAATCAGCCATCTTAATGGGAAAGTTTGATGTCGTTTGCCTCTTGTACCTCTTGGTGAGCTGCCATAGTGCGTGATTGTAGCTCTCATCTGCAGTCGCCTCCCGTAACATCTTGTCTGTGGCCTCGGCTCTCCTCGCAGCCAGCTTCTTGCGAACTCTGTTGGATAATGTTTTCGGGTGTCATGTGAAACCGACTCTACATTGATACCTCGTACCTAGACTTCCAATATTACTGTTCGGTCTCGATTATCGTTCATGTTGGAACATTTATTTTTTCTCTTGCCCGATCTCCATAATATATCTAAGCTCCTCCGACTTGCAAATATCAAACCAAAGACTAGTAAATCCCGCTCTCCGTATCCATTCAAGGTCGTGTCTATCCGCACGAAAATACCGCATCTGATTTTTTTCTCGTCTTGTAAGATTCGAATTTTTGCCACTGCCCACTCGAGGTGTTAGAAAGCCACGCAGGTTTTCCGCCCCGGAGCATATGGGCAAAGGTGGATACTGAATTCGAGGCCTGTTCCATAGCGATGGTTGACGAGGATCCGAAGGCAAAAAAGGAGGTCCAAGCAATTTATCACGAGTGCTATGGCGGCTATGAACGGTGCATAGCTGACTTCATTGTCCAAGCTGCCAGCACAACAATCTCTCCTTCTACACAGCCGGACTCTCATGGCGGCTGTCGGTTGCTCCAATGTGATATAGAAGTTTGCACTGGGGATTACGTCCACTGGCCTACATTCCGTGATCTTTTTACCGCGATTTACATCCAAAATCCCAGGCTTTCTCCGGTGGAAAAGCTGTACCACCTCGCCACTAACACCAGCGGTGATCCTAAGGCCATAGTGGAAAAGTCAATACTCACCAATGACGGTTTCGTGGCGGCATGGGATGCCCTCCGTGACCGATATGAAAACAGACGGCTCCTGGTGACCAACCAGATTAACCTTCTCCTCCCTTTGCCCCACATCGGTTCCGAGTCAAGTCGTGCTCTGAAAGAGCTTCAAAGTACGATCTAAAGGGTTCTCACCGCACTGGCTCACTCCAAGGTCTCCACCAAAAATTGGGATAGCTTACTCGTTACCATTTACGCTTATAAATTACCGAGGTTGACCGGCGCGCTGTGGGAAGAATCCGAAACCAACAAGAAGGAAATGCCGTCATGGAAGGTGATGGACTCCTTCCTTAGTCAGAGGTACCTGACGCTAGAGGCAATCGAGGGCAATCCTTCCATTCCACACGGTTCGAAAGGCGATCCGAATCCGCCACCTTCCAGCAACAATTCGTTCCGTCCCCAAGGGAGTCCTGTTCCAAGAAGGTTTCATTCGTTTGAGACCACAGTGAATCCGCAGACGAGGACGTGCGATCTCTTCTCCAAAGAGAATCACCCAATCTGTGTATGTCCTCGCTTCCTCCAAGTGACCGCTGATGCTCGTTGCAGCTGCATTAAGCAAAAACAGCTTTGCTTGAACTGCTTCGCAAGAGGCCATCAGAGAAATGCCAAAGTGCCCAAAACTGCATCACTTGTGGAGAACGGCAACACACGCTGCTACACCGGGGAAATCCAAGATCCAGCGAGTCCATTTCCACTTTCATGCCCTTTCCAAATCAAAGTTCTTCCGAATCCCCGAATCAACGTCAGATTTATTTCGCTTCTGAAACAAGTGCCGTTTTTATGGGCACTGCCATGATTAATATATTCCACCTGGGAACAAATTTCCGTGTACGCGCTTTGGTCGACTCTGGCTGCGAGGCAACGTTCAGTACGGAACGTCTGGTCAACATGATCAAATTGCCCTTCCAACGCATTCAGGCACAGGTCTCCGGCATCAATCATACCGTATCCGCTCAGTCCAAGAAGCTGTGTAATTTTTCCATCCGCTCTCCGACCAGGCCGGGTTACCAATTAACCGCCACAGCATACGTTATTCCGTAATTGGCACAGAATATTCCATCGTATCCGATCTCGCAAGGTTTCTTGAGAGACTTGCCGAGCCTTCCATTCGCTGACCCTACATTTTTCGAGAGCTCATCGATGTTCTGATTGGAGCTGACATCCTACCTTCCGTGTTGTTGAGCGATAACTTTTGAACAAATAAATATATCTTTATGAAATAAACTGCAAGAAAGATTATTCTTTCAAAATTTAGCATGCGAAAGTACATTTTGCTCCAATGTCAGAAAGCTTAACAACACATTGTCAAAGTTGAACTTTTTTCGGTGCATATTTGTCTATATAACAAAATTTTTAAAATTTTTTTTTATCAATAAAGAACTTTTAATTGTCAATTTTACAAAAAAAAATTATTTTATATTTAATTTTTGATAAAATATATTTTTTTGAAAATTTACAAAAAAATTATTTTTTGAATAAAAAGCTTGTCAAATTTTTTTTTTAATTTTTATCTACAATCGAAATAGTATCTTATAAGCTTAAATTTACTAAAGAATATTTATTTGCCTATTTATTTTGGTATCTCCCATGTCTTATATATAAAATATACGCATGTATATCCGTATATATATCATGTATATATGGATCTCATTTTTGGGAAAATCTCTGTTAGATACGTGAATTTATGTTATTCAAAGCACTCCGAAAATTCTTTGACTTTTGCCACCTATTTTCGTCTGATGTCCCACTGTGCGGCGTCGGGAGGGGTCTGCTCTTACGAGAGGATCGGAATCGCAGGATTGGGCCGGTAGCAGCCAGGCACATGTCCACATTTGGTCAGTCAGGTGGATCGTCGCCTGGTTCCCGTTAAGAAGAGGGTGGAAGCTCACAGAACGGAAGATGGAAAATCACTGGCACCGGGAGTCCCGTTAGGACTGGCCTATATATATCGGACCATGCACAAACGTCAGGATATTTCGTGGCCAAGGCAATCCGTAATACCAGATATAATTTTATCCAGAAATACCGAGTGAGTCGTATCCAGTCAGGGGATCAGTGGTTAGCCAGTGGTGAGCATATAGAAGGACGAACCGTTGATTGCGACTTGGTGAAGCTGTCATTGAAGCTGCTGCAACCGCTCTTCTCTCTCCGCTCAGTTTTTACTGATTCCGCTTTAAGCGTTTATCTGGCACACTGGTATGATTTCTATTCGTTTTGAAATACATTTTTTTTCTTTATTGTATTTAAAATTGAATCCCCTATGATTTGTACCAAAAAAACCTGCAAACAGGTGGTCACCCCTGCTCAGCCGAATATCCCCTGCTATATCTGCGAAAAAGTAGCGCATGCAAAGTGCGTTGGGTACTCAGGCCTCGTGGGTGATGCAATTTCCAAACATAATGGCTTGTATTACTGTTGCGAGGCATGCCGGGTAGTTCATTTTAAGACGGCCAGGTTTATGGGGCCAAGGCGGAATGGGTTTAAGGAGTTGACCGTTGTATGATCAACTGCTGCAACTGCTGAATGAGTCTTCTAGGCGCAAAAAGGTCACTCCGCGGAATCTGCATGCTCCAACTGTCCCTCAGCCGCCCGTTGCCGAACAACCGACTCCGGCCACTCCAGTTGTGCAGCAGCCGATATCGTTTGCTACTCCAAGGGCAACGACAGCTGCTGGTGATGCAAACTCGGCTGCCGAATTTGTCACCTCGGAGAACATACAGCCAGAAACTTCTGTAGCGTCCATGTCTGTTGAGTCCACCAACCAACTAGCTATCCCATCTGTTCGGCTTAGCGCCGGCCCATGGCAGCCTGAAGAGCACACAGCTCTCCTAATTGTTGTTTGCTTCTGCCCTACGCTCTCAATCGCTGCATTGCCGTTTCTCGTCTCTTTCGTCGATCCGCAAGAGCTGTGAGGGAGGCTCATCGTCAGAGCAGAAGACACTGCACATTCGATCGTCGTCATTAAATGTTTATTATCGCGCCGTTATTTGATTGTACTAATTTTGCATTTTGTTTAACTATATCATCCCATCGCCCCAATCGCCTTGCATGGCTAATAAAGACACAAAGAAACATTTATAATGAACTTATTCAATGGTGGTTTTAATAAAATATATAGAAGATTACGCTGCTGAAGATGCTCAGTAGCTCAACATATTGGTGACCCCGACGTGATAAATAACAAACAATTACAAATGTCCAAAATTTGTCATTGGCAAATTCGCGTAAAACCACGGCTGTTCGGTTTGGTTGTGCATAATCAACAATAACGGTTCTTGCGTTATCTGCTTTGCCTTCTGTTTGCTGCTTCGTTTCGATTTCGGTACTCTCAGTGAGGATGCTATTGATGTTGTTGGCAATTAAAAAACTCTCTCTGCTGGTCTTGAAAACGGCAAGCTCGTGTGCTCGAACGCTGCGATCAATTGTATAGTGCATCTCAAACTGTTTAAGGTTATTCACCGGCTATTAACCTCTGCGTTTTCTTATTGAACACTTAAAATGGCTTCTACTGGCACCCCCTCCCCTCTCGATTCCCCCTCAGACATTGAATATTACAAGCACAAGGTGAGAGCCATGCTAGTGACAGCACAGAGGATTGGAAGTGCCGTCGGCAAAGAGAAAATTGGTAAGCTCAGTGAGGAGGAGTTGAACCTGCGCTTAAAGTCTCTAATGGATCTGGCCGCTTCGTTCAACGAGCACCATAATGCCCTGGAAAGAATTAAGATTGATGAGATCTATAGTCCCTTAAGAAACGAGTTTGATGCGTGCGTGGTCATGGTTGAGATTAGCAGATGTGTGCAGCGCGTTGAAGAGTCGTCTGTGTCTCAACTCCGGTTCTTGACGGATACCGCAATCGGAAATCTGCGAGCCTTAAAGAGTATGGGGACAAGGGAACAAGTTGCTGACTGCCTTATAATACACAGCCTGCTGCAAAGGGTGGACAGTGCCACACAAGCCAAGTGGGAGGATACTCCGTCGTCAGACAGCACACCCTCAGCCGAACAATTTAACGAGTTTCTGGAGCAAAGGTGTCAGAAGTTGGAGAATCAGCAGCAAACTAGGGCAATGCATGCGCCTGGCGTTCAGGTGGGAAATTTAAAAAAAACACATAACAGTAAAAGTTCGTTTGTAGCCACTGAATCGGTAGCTCTTGACTGTACATTTTGCAATACTTCTGGCCATAGCATTTATACTTGCACCCTGTTTACAAGTCTTTCCCCTTCGCTGCGCCAAATAGAGGTGAAGAAGCTGGGTCTTTGCCTGAAGGCTGGCCATCAAATTCGCACTTGCACGTCATCAGCGTGTCGCCACTGTGGTATCAAACCGCTCTGATAGCTCAGAATTCCTGCAGTGATGTTGTGATTTTAGCAACAGCAGTTGTTCTGTTGAAGGATCGTGCTGGATCGCTCGTGCCATGTCGGGCACTCTTAGATTCCGGCTCACAAATGCACCTCATAACTTCCAGTCTCGCTCAGCAACCTAGACTAAAAAAGACCATGTCATCGGCCGCAGTATCGGGTATTGGGGACTCTGATTTCGCATCAGTGTGCCTCAATTTGCAGTCACAAGCCTCTGACTACAGTACCAGTTTCGTCGCATTAGTAGCACCCACAATTACCGAGCAGCAGCCCAGCTTCTCAATCGGCGTTTCTTATTGGAAAATTCCGCAGAACATATCACTGGCGGATCCGCAGTTCTTCAAGCCTCAACGTATTGACTTGCTCATTGGCGCTAGTCTATTCTTCGACCTTCTGTGTGCTGAACAAATCCAATTGGCAACAGGCTTGCCATAACTTCAGAAGACTTGCCTTGGATGGGTGGATTTAGGAGGTAGCCAGCAAACATGTAAGACCGCCTTGCTGGGGTCTCGGTGCTCATTTGACGCCGGTCATGAGTCCCTCGATCAAGTGGATATGCTGCTGAGGCGTTTCTGGGAGATAGAAAGTTCCTCTGAAGTGTCGGTGACGGTCAAGGAGGAGGATATCGATTGTGAGGAACACTTCAAAGCTAATTTCTCGCGCATGTCATCTGGAGGATTCGCTGTGAAGCTGCCCCTCAAGAGAAGTTTGGATGTCTTGGGTGATTTGTACACGCAAGCATATCGCCGGTTCCTAAATTGGAGCGAAAACTTGTGCGTTGTTCGCAGCTAAAATGTCAGTTCTCCTCTTTCATAAGGGAGTACGAAGAGCTTAATTACATGTCGTTGTTGGAGTCTAAACTGTCCAGTCGCTGTCGCTATTTTTTTCCACATCATTGCGTGTTTAAAAATGACAGCACAACTACTAAATTGCGAGTTGTGTTCAATGGATCTGCCACAACATCAACGGGGTTTTCTCTAAACGAGGTTCTAATGGCTGGGCCCACTATCCAACCAAAGCTTCTGCATACATTACTTCGGTTTCATACGTTCCCAATTGCACTGACTAATGATATTTGCAAGATGTAAAAGTGTGTCCGGGTAACTGAGCCGGATAATTACCTGCAGTGCATCTTATGGAGAGATTCGCCTCATGAAAATATGAAGACATTCAAACTCGACACGGTAACGTACGGAACCAAGCCAGATTCCTATCTCGCAATTCGTGCGATGCTCCAATTGGCCCAAGAAGAAAAATCGTTTTTACCAATTGGCTCTGAAGTGTTGACTTCCAATTTTTATGTCAACAACGAAGACTGGAGGAAGATCTGTGGAGGAAGTCCGTGAGATGTTGAAGCGACATCCCAGTTATTGGCTCGGGGAAATTTCCAATTCGGAAATGGTGCTTCAACGTTCCTGCCGTGCTTGAGGAAGTTGCTGAAAAGGATAAGGAAACGCTGCTGAGTTTCGACGATGGCACAGACTTTACAAAGGCCCTTGGATTGGTATCCGATGAATTTCTCTTTTCAGTAGTACCCACACAGTTGTCGTCAAAGCCGACAAAGCGCTCTATGTTGTCAACAATCGCTCGTTTTTATGATCCTCTAGGACTAATTGGGCCGGTCATTTCAAAGGCAAAGATTTTCCTTCAGCTGGTGTGGAAGGAGCGGCTCCAATGGGATGAGAGTCTGCCAGAGTCTCTCTCGTCGGCGTGGACCACTTTCTGCGAGAATTTGTCTACCCCTCAGCGTTTTAGATTTCCCCGACTCGCATTGAGTCCCGATTCACAGGTGGAATTCCACGGGTTTTGTGACGCTAGCTTAGACGCGTATGGCGCATGTATTTATATCGTCTCAAGGACCAAGGATGGCCCAAACGTGCAACTTTTGTGTGCGAAGTCTCGTGTCGCCCGTCTCAAGGCATTGACGGTACCCAAGTTGGAGCTATGTGGCGCTGACCTATTATCTTAATTGATCAGTGAGGTACAGCAGCTCAAATTGTTTACTGGAAGCTTCTATTACTAGTCCTACTCCACAACTGCCTTGTCTTGGGCTCACAATGACCCATCGAGTTTTAACGTCTTCGTTGCAAATCGTGTCTCAGCCATTCAAGAGCGGACTGCTCAGATGGAGTGGCGCTACGTTCCAACTGCTCAGAACCCTGCGGATATATTGTCCATAGGCGCACTGCCATCAGAACTTTTGGAATCGCATCTTTGGTCGCACGGGCCACTCTTTATTCGAGTTGAAAAACTAATGTGGCCATCTTCATCTTCACAAGCCCTGCCGACACTGGAGCTTCGCAAGAGAGTCCTCATTGCAAATTGTCCATTCGTAGACCTATCTAATAGACGGAAATTTAACAATGCCTTCGGAAAGCTTCAGTTGACCTTTGCAAATTTCTAGAGCGCACAATGTCCTCGGGATTAACAGTAGCTGACATCGTTGGTGGCACACGGATACTTCTTCATTCAATTTAGCGAGTGCACTTCTGGACTGACTACAAGGCCTTGCGGGACGGAGAGCAAGTGCAGTCGTCGAGCTCTATTTCGTCGCTCACCCCATTTCTGGATGAGCATGAATTGTTACGCGTTGGTGGGCGGTTGGCGCGCGGCATCCAGTCATTCTTCCAAGGCGTCATCCCGTCACATCGGCTGTAATTGTGCATTTCCATGAGTGGAACTTGCATGCTGGACCGCGATCGTTGCTCGCACTTATTCGTCATGAGTATTGGCCAATTGGAGAGCGCAAAACTGTGGCAAATGTCGTAAATCGGTGCACCATATGTTTTAAAGCCAAGCCGCGACTGCTTCAACATATCATGGCTGACCTGCCAAAGGAGCGTGTGAATGCGTCTAACGCCTTTGCTGTTACGGGCGTTGATTTTTGTGGTCCGTTCTTTTACAAGAGTGAGGTGCGGACCAGATCACCCATCAAATGCTACATTTGCCTATTCATTTGTTTTTCCACCAAGGTCGTGCACTTGGAGCTTGTGCAGGATTCGTCGACGCCAGCGTTCATTAGCGCGCTCATTTATTTGTACTCGCGTCCGAGGGAGATTTGGTCTGATAACGCAACCAATTTTGTGGGAGCTAAGAACGAGATGGCAGAGCTAAAGAAGCTATTCCTCTCCGGAAAGCATTTGAAGACAGTTCAGTAGTTTTGCGTCGCGGATCACATTGACTGGCGTTTCATTCCCTTTCGCTCTCCCCACTTTGGCGGGCTCTGGGAGGCGGCTGTGAAAACAGCTAAGCATCACTTCTACCGTTCCGCTTCCAGTTCCGTGCTTTGCTTCGATGCCCCGAGAACCCTCTTGTGTCATATAACTGCTATAGTGAACTCAAGACCATTACTTCCCATTTCAAAGCATCCCGACGACTTAGATGTGCTAACACCTGCTTATTTCTTGGGTACAGCGCCTATCCGTATGTTTGCGGAGCCAGATGTGACCGGATTGAACTTCAATCGTCTCGATCGCTGGCAGCAGGTCAACTTTCTGCAGCAGACGTTCTGGTCCCTCTGGCAAGAGGAGTACCTCACCCTTCTTCAGAATAGGGCTAAGTGGAGAACCAACCAGACTGGCCGCAGAGTCGGCGATGTAGTCCTCGTGAAGAATGAGAACCTGCCTCCCCTCAATTGGCCATTAAGATGGGTGATAAAGATGATCGTCGGGAAGGATGGCTTTCCCAGGGTAGCTGGGCTCAAAACGGCTACTGGGATACCACAAGAGCCATCGCAAAACTGTGTATGCTGCCAAAGAGGTATGTCGAAGACCCCTGCTCTTCAACGGCTTAGCGCCGGCCCATGGCAGCCTAAAGAGAACACAGCTCTCTTAATTGTTGTTTGCTTCTGCCCTACGCTCTCAATCGCTTCATCGCCGTTTCTCGTCTCGTTCGTCGACCCGCAAGAGCTGTTAGGGAGGCTCATCGTCAGAGCAGAAGACACTGCAAATTCGATCGTCGTCATTAAATGTTAATTGTCGCGCCGTTATTTGATTTTACTAATTTTGCATTTTGTTTAACTATATCATCCCATCGCCCCAATCGCCTTGCATGGCAAATAAAGACACAAAAAAACATTTATAGTGAGCTTGTTCAATGGTGGTTTCAATAAAATATATAGACGATTACGCTGCTGAAGAAGCTCAGTAGCTTAACATCCATTCCGATCCTTTTAGGGTTTCCACCCAATCTCTTGAGATGGATTTCTAGCTATCTTTGTTCTAGGTCCCAAATAGTCCTCGCCAAAAACTCCCTGTCTTCACCAGTTATGGTTAATTCGGGCGTACCACAGGGCAGCCATATAGGCCCGTTACTCTTTACACTCTTTATTAATTACCTGCCATCGGTATTAACATACTCTCGAGTACTTATGTATGCGGATGATGTTAAGCTGTGTGTCCTGTACTAGGGTAGTTTATCTCAATCCAGGTTGCAATCCGATCTTGATAACTTTCAGTCATGGTGTTGTGCAAATTTGTTATACCTTAATGCTTCCAAATGTAAAGTAATGACATTACATCGCTTCAGCGCCTTTCTAGCTCCTTACACCCTAGGCGGGGTTTCTCTTGAGAGAATTACCCTAGTTGATGATCTTGGTGTTCTTTTAGATCCCAAGTTAAAGTTTTCTGAACACATTTCTGCCATGGTAAGTAAGGCCATGGGAGTGCTTGGGTTAATAAAGAGGTGGTCAAAGGAATTTGACGACCTCTATATAGCAAAGACTCTCTATTTATCGCTTGTTCGTCCGATTTTAGAATATAGTCCTTGTGTATGGTGCCCTCAGTAAAAAGTACACCAGGACCGTATAGAATCAGTCCAGAAAAACTTTTTAATTTTCGCTATACGCGGCCTCAACTGGGATGCAAGTGTGAGACTGCCGTCTTACTCTAGTAGATTGCTTTTAATAAACCTTCCATCTTTAGTTAACCGTAGAAAAATGCTTGGTGTGATTTTTGTTCACAACTTGATCAAGGGTGACGTAGATAGCCCAGACTTGTTGAGCCGCATCAACTTCACTATTCCTGTTAGAAACACAAGAAAATATATACTGTTGTTTCTTCCGATTTGTAGATCGAATTATTCCTTGCATGAACCTTTTAGAATTTTTTTCTCGGATTATAAATCCTTCTACCATATCATATCTACAACTAATTCCCTTCCTCTTCTTAAAACACTATTACTCACATACCTTTCTCGAAATTTAGAAATTGTAAGTGTACGACAGTTTTAATGCATGCTTATTTCCTTTTGTAAGATTAGTTGTAATTTTCCTCGAATATTAGTCTAACATCTATCTTTCCTGCAAGATCGCAATCGGTTCGGTTGACGAGTCGCGCGAAAGGCTGCAGCACCCTTCGGTCGGTTGGGTGGGAGGAGGGCTGCGTTCCGGCCTGGGATTCGCGCGTAACAGTATTCGGCTGGTGTCCCATGGGCCGCTTGATGGTAATACTAGGCTTAATTGCGAAAACAAGTACAATGCCGGTCCGAAAAATCATCACAGTGTAGATAAAGTTCCGGTCTCGACCAACAGTCCGACTCAAGTACAGTTCCAGTCGGAAAAATCATCACAAATACCCTAAACCAGCGCAGAAGCAATTACAGTGACATGTGCAGGTGTGAAGCACACCTAACTAAATCCACATTTGTTGTGCTAAACAAATTGTAGTCCCGACCCCAAAATCAAAGTCCCGCGAGAAGATAAAATCCTCAAGTACAGTGCCCAAACACGACACTGTCTTAAGTCGAAAAACTATGTTCGTCGAAGGTAAACTCTACCCTCATATTTGGGCTCGACTAACGAATCGCAAATAACAGCATCCCAAATCTCCATGATACTCCAAATCACCGCAGCCAGCCACCAAAACTCTGCCGGAAAAGCAGTAAACCTCGGAATCGAGGCAAAAGTAACGTTCTCACGGTAGTGAAGACTTCCGAGGACAATATCCAAATGACCAGGTCGCCCGAAACTAGCCTAGCGTCTATAAAGAGGACTTTCCCTCCGACGGATGCAACAAAGGGACATGCCGAAACTGGAAATCACTCTAACATTTCGTCACCTTACTCCTTCCAGATGGCTGACAAAATCAGACACTAAGGCATTAAATTCAATGGCCAAGATAACACGCTAACCTTCGTGGAAAAACTCGAAGATCACGCTCTTTTAAATGGTGTTTCCCTCGAGCCACGGCCGAACTCCTCAAGGACAGAGCTGATCGTTGGGCCCGTACCAGCCGACTCCAAGGCGCCTCGTGGACCGATTTTCGCCAGAAGTTCTTCTTGACCTTCTTCCTTCTGCCCCGTTATTTTGAACGATTAAAAGACAAGATCCGGGCAACCAAGAAATCGATGAGTGAGATATTCAAAGAGTTCACCATCTAGATCCGCCTAATCAGGCACCACGCAGGGTACGACGCTACCAATTACCAATTACTACCAATTACCAATTATACGTGAACATTGCAACATTAAACGCAATTGGCGTAGAATTTGAAAGCATTCAGGAAAGCAATCAACTAATCATTTAATTCAAAGTACAGAAGGAGCCTCACTGTAGACGCCACAGGAATAAAGAAAGTCCTTCCCAACCAAAACACTTGGTTTATTGACTTGGCCCAGGCCCAAAACAACAAAGAGGCCTACAAATCACCAGGATTGGCAGGTAACGCGTACAGATGGAGTTACCCCGTAAAAATTAAAGTATGAGACAGTGTTTTCGATTTTTTGAATTCAATCACACTCAGAACTACTTTTTGAAACAGCCAGTCTGCGGTAGATGTGCCGGAGATCACTGGACAGGGCACGCAGTATGCAATGCCCAAACTGTTGATTACCTCTGCTGTTCAAACTGCAACGGCAAACATGCAGCATTTTATAGATCCTCCAAGAACTATCTTGATGCTGAAAAATCGACAGTCATCTGTGAGTCTCAAACAGCAGAATCCAGTAAACTTACGTTAATGCGTCAGAAGGGAGAGGTATGTACCTTCCAGACCTGTTCAGAGCGTGATCTCCTTCGCGGACGCTTTCCGACGCAATCAACCACAACAGACTGAAGTTAGAGCTCCCCAAAACAATGGGTTCCAGCAGGATTACAATGTCATGTTTCCGCAACTCCAAGGTACATGCAGACAGCTTATGTGGTCCTCTAACGGACAAGGTCCGGCTCCACAACAGCAGATGGACAGGACTTACAGATGGACTTACAAAAGTCAGTAGCAGGCATCCTGCAGACTTTGTGCCTCAACCTCCACAAGCCTCTAGAAATCATTAATGATGTCCGACCTACGGATTGGACTTTGGATCGCTCGTAGCATAGTTCTTAATTCAAACGAACTAGCTATTTCTCTCCACCGGCATGACATTGATGTCATGCTAGTGACTGAGACTCAACTACACCAAAGCAGAATATAGACAATCCAAGATTACTAATGCTATAGAGCTGACCATCCGAGCGATAGAGCCAAAGGAGAAGTAGCAGTACTCATCAAAAAAAGTATATATATCATCATACGGTAGGCAGCAAACCGATACAACTATCGGCAGAGGTCATCCAAACAATACGTGGTGACATACTATTTGCTGCTGCCCACCTACCTGATTTTTACATATACAAAACGATACCGAGCTATCTTCTATCAATAAGAGAGAACACAAGCTGAGCTCGGATCACATTCCTCTAATAGCCACGCTCACCTTGCCATCCCTAGTAGTCCCAGCCAGGACTGAACTTCTAAGTTCAAGCACAGATATCCTTTTGTTTAAAGCAATCCTTGGCGAATATCTTAACCTGATATCTTAAAGGAAACTTTGAGACTACAGAAGAGGTGGATGAAGAAGTCAGTAATGACTTAAATGACAAAAATTCGTGCAGCTGCAGCTGCAACTAACGGCCAACAAGGCAGCGAGACGACACGGATTGGATGTGACAGCACTTCAACTTAGGTTAAAGGACTGCTTCTAAAAAGAGGCTCCGGCGTGAGTTCTTAAGAACATATGACCCACAAGTGGGCAGGGTCTTCAGGAGAGTGGCTAGCCGGGTGAGGAAGGCGCTGTCAATGGCGAGATTCCAACCATTTCAGACGGCATCGACAAGGAGGTCCGACTTTGTCGCTGAAAAACTTATAGAGACTCATCAAATCGAGCTCCTAGTGACCCCGATTACACTGCAGGAATCCAAGAATTATATTCAAATTCTTAAAACTAAAAAAGTCCTGGAAAATGTTGCAATTGACAGATGGTCAAAGCTTTGCCCTACAGAGCTTTAATGTTTATCCTGCTAATATTCAACGCTGCGCTGACGATGGGACATATCCTCATGGCGCGGAAAGAAGCGCAAATCTTGATGATTCTCATGCCAAGACGACATGGGCAAATACAGGCCAATTAGCTTACTCCACACGTTCAAGAAACTCTTCGAGCGCTGCATATTGAGAAGACTGCTGGATATCTCAGAGATTAGTAATACAACTTCCAGTTTGTATTCAGGGTTCGTCACGGAACACCAGAACAACTACATAGAGTGACTGAATGCATCCCTGATGGATTTCAAAAACAGCTATACGTAGTGGCAGCATACTTAGACATCCAACAAGCTCTCGACCGAGTATGGCACGATGGGCTACTATGTAAAATCAAAGACATGCTCAACCCGTAACTTTATGCAGTAATCAAAAGCTTCCTAACTCGAAGATGCTTCAAAGTGATACAACTAAATCTTTTCAAGTAACGTTATTTAAAGAAATTCTAAAACTGGTCATGCATGTAGAATATAAGTATAAGCCCAGACAAGTGTGCCTTTGTAACACATACCCTAAAGCGATTAAGAAGTCCTAGTGTTTTCTTGTACGGTGTTCTAATTATTCAAAATCGTGAACACAAATATCTTGTCATCACCCTTGACACCCGCCTGACATATTCCAGCCATATTAAGCAAACCTGGGGCAAGCTTGAGGCCAATTCAAGTAAACTATACTGGTTACTCCAAGCTAACAAAAAATTAAGCCTTAAGAATAAAAACCTAATATATAAGACCGTTTTGGCCCTTATTTGGAGGTATGGTATACAAATATATAAAATCGCTGCTAAAGCCATCTTGGGAAAAAATAGGAACATTCAAAGACAAAATACTCCGTAGAATCATTGGAGCAGAGTGGTTTCTGCGCAATAAGGACTTTTCGAGAGATCTCAAGATACCCTTAGTGGGATATGTCATCAGTTCCAAAGCTGCCACAGGAAAATTCAAATTTAGCCTGTTGTCCCAAACCCATATAAGGTACACAAAAGGACTCACTACATACATCGCACTGGATTACATATAATCCATAATAATTGAATTCGTCCATTAACCACCATATAAGAAGCTTTAATAGTTGCAGCAATTGGCGAAATTGTTATCAGTAATATGTAAATTTTAACATCAGAAGAATATCAGAATTCTAAACATCCACTTAATCCGCTTATTCTCCTAATCTAGAAATAGGTTCCAGAAGTTGTCGACATGGATTTCGAAGATACAAGTTACTTCGAGACGCCACTCGACTATTACAACCAGCACACAGAGCTCGCCGAAGGAGATCAAGTCATGGAATTTTCCGACGAGAGTTCCACCGAGAACGACATCCCAAAGTCAGCGCACCCCGCGACCAATCGTGCCTCGCCACTACCATGCTCGCTACGCCGTTTAGAGGGCGAACCTACTGCCTGAGTCGACGTCTTTTTGTCGCCGATTGACGTAGACGATCCTCCCGACGGACGTCCGAGGGGTGTACCGGTCAAAAACACCTAAACCAGATCTGGTTCCATGGGGCATGTGGGTCACCCATTATTGAGGCATGACTCTAAGCCGGAACGTCGGCGAGTTCTTCAATACATATTAGGAACCCCTCGAAGCTTTTCAAGTCGTTCCAACATACGATGAAGGTGACCAAGGATCGGACGACGAGCCGGAGGCTGAAGCCGAAGCCCCGGAAATACTTGAACTAACTAAATACACGGCTACTGCAGACCTCGAGGGCGAAGATCACGACGAAGACAGCGCGACGCACCCAAAAAGGCGCCGTATCCTCACTAGAGGATAAGGATGGCCCCAGCTTCCAATGAACCTACTCTACGTCGAGTCTTAAGAGGGCTGATGAAAAGTGGGAGGTCGACAGGGAGGTGAAGGTCGACCTCGAGAAGCAGTTTCCACTTATTCGTTTGCGGAGGGCACAATAGACCTCACACCAGGTAGATGGGCCCCAGGAGCTGAGGTCACATAAGGCAGACGTGCCCAAGTACCCGAGATCATGCGAGGTAAATTAACCGCAGGATCCGAGGTCACACGAGACAGCAAGACAGGCTGCCAGCAAGCCTCGTCCAGGAGACCCTCACCAATGGATGTCCGGGGATGCAAGCCCATATCACCACCACCCCCAGCGGCCAGGAAAACCAGGTCAGCCGAGCCAGGAACGTCCGAGCCCTTATTGATTTTCATTATTATCACTATCCACCATTAAAGCTTTCGTACTTTCGATATATCCAAATTTACCCACGTATTATAAGTCTATTCGTCTGGGTTCATAATGGGGTAAAATTGATATGGGGGTATAATAGGTATATCGCATTATCTTTGCAATGTTATTGTAAAAGTCGCTAGTTTTACGTGAACTATTTATTTGTAAGCCAACATCATTGCCAACTGTCATCTCAGATGACCAAGTGGATCAGCTTTATTTGGTCGGCGTAGATTTTTTTTCGTGTGTTTTTCGGCGAAAGCGAAATGCCTTTCGTTCTTATTAAGGCACATATAATTAATGTACAAAATTTTCAATTGAGTTTTTTCTTACGTAAAAATTAATGCTGAACACGAGTTTTTTGTTGGTTTTTCGATATTTTTGATTTTGAAAATAAAGGAAATAACCAGGATGGCACAATAGGTCAGCAGGTTGGGGGCACTATAGGTCACAATTTTAATGTAAATTTCAGTTATTTAGACAGGAAAAAATTGTGCGTAATTATGTGCGAAAAACACTAATACGAAGTGAAGAATACATAAAGACCGAGGAGTATTTAGGCTGCTCAAAAAGTAGTTTAATCATTCGTGCAAGGTGTAGATGTTGAGCCATCCTGGTGTTCTGCTACCATCGACCTAATAGCTGAGCTGATTTGCATGAGATTGGGTTGGTACAGAACAGCAAAACTCAGCATACGAAGGTTTGGTCAAACGGCTCCACCTTAGCCGTATATCCATCGATTCTTACAAGAGATACTTTTAACGACGCAATATTAATGTTCCTATTTAAAAAAAAAATTCATTCCAAGAAATAATTTTTGTTCGACTTTTCCTGAGTTTTAAAAGTCAACATTTTTGAAAAAAAATACCGCTAAAATTATCAAATGTGAATTTGAAAGCTTAATAAGTTCCAGTTGGTAAGCTGCAGTTATAAAGTATTCGCAAAAGATTCTGCACTTATCTGCACTTATCAGCTTTTCAGAACTGCAAAATTCAATGCACTACTTTTGAAAAAATAGCAGATTTTAGAACTAAACCATACAAAATCCATAAAAGTTAAAAAAAAATGTAAGCCCCGAAATCAATCAGAATACGTAATTTTTGGTCACGGTATTTGCGTTTTTACTTTTAAATAATTTTCAGTATTCGTACTCTTCAAATAAAAGTTGACCTGCTGCTTTTCTATTGACCTTGAATTTATTGACCTATCCTACCCCCAGATCTTAGGTTAGGTTATGTTGAAGCGGCAGCTGGGCAGAGGAACTGACAGGGACCTATCAAAGATCCGTTGTGATGCCGCATGGGCGCGAGCCCCTTCTTATTGTCTAGACCGTGGTGAACTAAAGTTTCCGTTTTATGAGCAGCCCCATCCGGTGGCTTCGATGTATTTGGACAAGAGCCCTGGTTTGATTTCGGAAAGGTACAAAATGTCCGTGAGGAAGGCAGCCCCAAGGATACGGAGTCCGCGGATTCCGCAGGCCTGAAGGGGAAGGGGGGGGACTGACTCCTCCTCTTCCTCGTCCCGGCTCTGGAGGTTCAGCAGGTAGTGGTTTCCCGCCATCGCCTGTTTGCGAATTGCCATTGGCATCGCTACGTGCTCCCTCTCCGGTTGGAGAGGAGTTGTAGTGCCCTGCCTGGCCAGTTCGTCGGCAGCAACATTTCCCTGTATATCCTTATGGCCGGGGACCCACATAAGGAAAAGTTCTAGCTGCTCTGAGGTCTCATTCAGATACCTACGGCAGTCATGTACAGTCGTGGAGTTCAAAAATATTGAGCCTAGTGCTTCAATAGCTGCCTAGCTGTCAGAGAAGACGCAAACTGAGCGCCCATCAAGATGTAGTTTGGAGACACGCTATAATTTGTTTGGACGATGACGTGCAATGACTGCACTATCAATTGGCCCATGGGACACCAGCCGAATGCTGTTACGCGCGAATCCCAGGCCGAAACGCAGCCCTCCTCCCACCCAACCGACCGAGGGGCGCTGCCGCAAAACGCGCGACTCGTTAACCGAACCGATCGGGATCATGCAGGAAAGATAGATGTTAGACTAGTATTCGAGGAAAATTAGAACTAATCTTACTAAAGGAATTAAGCATGTAATAAAACTATCGTACTCACCAACTACAATTTCTAACTACGAAAAAAGTATCTGAGTAATAGTGAATTAAGAAGAGGAAGGGAATTAGTTGCCGATATGATGTGGTAGAGGGAATTATAATCCGAGCATAAAACTCTAGTTCATGCAAGGAATAATTCGATCTACAAATCGGAAGGAACAAAGGTATACAATTTCTAGTAATTCTAATAGAAATCGTGAAGTTTATGCGGCTGAAAAAGTCAGGGCTTGATCAAGTTGTGCACAAAAATCACTCAAGCGTTTTTCTACGGTTAACTAAGGATGGAAGGTTTATTAAAAGCGATCTACTAGAGTAAGACGGCAGTCTCACACTTGCATCCCAGTTGAGGCCGCGTAGAGCGAAAATTAAAAAGATTTTCTGTACTGATTCTATACGGTCCTGGTGTACTTTGTACTGAGGGCACCATACACAAGAACCATATTCTAAAATTGGACGAACAAGCGATACATAGAGAGTCTTTTTTATATAGGGGTCGTCAAATTCCTTTGACCACCTCTTTATAAACCCAAGCACGCCCATGGCCTTATTTACCATGGTAGAAATGTGTTCAGAAAACTTTAACTTGGGATCTAAAAGAACACCAAGATCATCAACTAGGGTAATTCTCTCGAGAGAACCCCCGTCTAGTGTGTAAGGAGCCAGAAAGGCGCTGAAGCGTTGAAATGTCATTACTTTACATTTCGAAGCATTAAGGTATAACAAATTTGCACAACACCATGACTGAAAGCTATTAAGATCGGATTGCAACCTGGAGTGAGATAAGTTATCCTTGAACTGGACACACAGCTTAACATCATCCGCATACATAAGTACTCGAGAGTACACACAAAAAGGCAACAATTTTGGCATAAATGCAAAAGGCAGGTCATTAATAAAGAGTGTAATGAGTATGGGGCCTAGATGGCTGCCCTGTGGTACGCTCGAAGTAACCATAACTGGTGAAGATAGGGAGTTTTTGAAGAGGACTCTTTGGGACCTGGAACAAAGGTTGCTAGAAATCCATCTCAAGAGATTGGGTGGAAACCCTAAAAGGTCAAGTTTTTGTGCTAGGAGAGTGTGGTTTAAAGAGTCGAATGCTTTACTGAAATCTGTGTATATGACATCTGTCTGTAGATTACCTTGGAAGCCTTTAATGATGAAGGAGGTGAACTCCAATAAATTCGACGTTGTTCATCTCCGCCTTATAAATCCATGCTGGGCAGGAGATATAAGTGATCTGCAAAGATGCTGCAGGTGCGGAGTTAAAATTTTCTCAAAAACTTTAGGAATTGCGGATAGCTTGGATATACCCCTGTAGTTCTTCGCGTCAGACTTACTACCTTTCTTATGGAGAGGAATTATGAACGACTCCTTCCATATGGAGGGGAAGCATGAAGAGTTAATGGACAGACTGAATAGTTTAAGCAACGGTCCACACAGAGACTCGGCGCAGTACCCATGTACACAGTCGGGAACTCCGTCCAGACCCGTCCAGAGAGCTTTCATTTAGCAAGGGACTGAAGATGCCGTTCGACCTGGGTAAACCGTATGGGTACGGCTGACCGGAGTAGCATTCCTGTGAATAGGTTGTTTGAAAGGATTGGGCAAAAAGATCGGCCATTGCCTGATCAGTATTTCCCCACGTATTAAGAAATGGTAGCGAGGATGGAAGAGCGGACGTTTTACGCTTACTGTTTACGAAGTTGTAAAACTGCTTAGGGTCCTGAGAAAAACGTATCCTGCATCTAGATAGGTAGTTCTTATAAGACTGGGAATTAAGAACTGAAAAGTTTGACCGAGCCATTACATAGCGAGAGAGAGAAGAAGGAGAGCCAACTTCTTGAAATTTTTTGTAAAGTCTTGATTTTAAGTTTTTTAGACTAGATAACTCTTTGGTAAACCAAGGGGGCTTCCCAGATCTAATAGGACAGGAAAGTGGGACACAAGACTCAAAAAGTGAGTCAAGTGCATCGTAGAAAATGTTTGTGCATATCGCAACATCAGTGCACAAATACAAAGCGGACCAATCAAAATCCCTAATGAGGTTATTAAGCTTCGCAAACTCGGCTTTACGAAAGCAGCGGACACATTGAGGTAGCCTACCCGACCGATCCAATGTGGTTGGTCCTATATCGAGTGACACTTCAAGTGTAGGATGGTAGGCGTCTTCAGGTATAATGAGCGGAGGGACTCGGGTTAACAACGCTATGGTCGGATCCGTTACAAAGCACAGATCAAGCAATCGACCCAGGGAATTTTTCACATGGTTGACTTAAGACAGGGATAAGTCGAGTAAGCCGTCTATAAAGTCATGTCGTGACATGGGCACTAGGTAATTATACTCGTTTACCGAAGACCAAACAGTTCCTGGTAAATTGAAATCCCCAAGAACTACCATATGATCTTTATCTGATAGCGAGGATGAAACAGCGCTTAAGGCGGACAAGTGCTGCTCATAAATTGCGATATCCGAAGAAGGTGGAATATACGAGCATGTAATAAAATCTGAAAAAGGGGGAAGAATCAGTTTTATACACAGGAATTCCAGTTCTTGTTGAATCTGGACTGTAAAATGTTCCGACGTGAAGTAAGAGTCCACTGCAATAAGAACCCCACCTGCACGTCGAGACGAACGGTCATTCCTAAAGGAAGTGTACCGACCTGCCAAAATTTCAGAACTAAGAATTTCCGGTTTTAACCAAGTCTCGGTGAACACAATTACTTGGGATGCAAATGCGACGCTATCCCGATACAGAGTGCTGAGCTTACTACGCAAGCCTCTAACATTCTGGTAGGTGATTAAGAGATAGGAAATTAGTTTTTTGGATGGGTGACTGGGAAGATGAGGATGGAGCACTGTCCTGATTAGTATTAGGAGTTATTGGGGGCCTACTCTTCTTCTTTGCCCTAAACTTACTTACCCTGTCCTCTATGCTCAGTTTCCAATCGATCTTTTTGTCGAGGACCAGGCCAAGATACTTGGCATTATTGCTGAAGACCAGCGATTCCCCACCAAGATTAGGGATAATAAGCGTCGGGACTTTGTACTTCCGCAAGAAAAGCACCAGTTCCGTTTTGGACGGGTTAACTCCTAACCCGCAATAATCAGCCCATCTTGACATCTTCTTAAGAGTATTTGTCATATACTCACACAGCGTTTGCGGGAGTTTGCGGGAGTTTGCCACCACGCGGCAGCCAGCCCCTCTATCTCCCGCAGCAGTTCGTTTACTGCTATGAGAGGACTCCACACTGCGGTGTGAATCTGCTGACAAACCTGGTGGACGTCGATGTCCCCAGTGATGCCTCAACGGTCCTGAATTTTAACATTTGATCGATGAGGCTCACTGTCCGGGAATCGACCCCCAAGTCCATCAGTACACCCGTGATGGAGGTCGGGAGGATGTTGTTAAAGGCACTTCCCTCGTAAATCTTGTTGAACTGCTTATGGCTTTTTGGACTGCTTTTTCCTGCAGTTTAGCAGGAATGATGCCATCTTTTCCAGCAGACTTGTAGAGTTTGAAGCTCTTGATTGCCCAGGAAATATTCTCCTGACTTAATAAGCTTAGGATAGAACCGAAGGCAACAGACGGGGCACGGCGAAGTCAGGTCTGTTTACACTGCAGCCCAGGAAATGGATGTCGAGGAGAAGGTTTAACGACTCTTCTCTGGATGCTGTCCAGGATTGGTCGGCTTTTTCAGGTAGCCCAGAATGGGTGTTGTCTTAGAAAGAACTCTATGCAATAGCGAGGCCTCTGAGTTGCTCTCGATTTCGGTGCAGAACTTACGCTATGAGGCGCGTTTTGCTTTCCCAAGTTCTTTATTGTAGGTTGAAAGGCTGGTCTTGTACTCGACCCACTTTAGCTTTGTTGAAGAGTCTCCGCGAGGCTTTGCGAAGTTCCCCTAATTTTAAAGTCCACCATTCATGTTTCTTCCGGTTTCTTCTGGTTGGACAAGATTTATCAAGCGCTACAGTGCAGGCGTCGGTAAATGTTTTAACAAGTAGGTTCGTAGCCTCGCGCGAGAACCCCTTCTCCGGGCGGGACTTGGGAAGAATACGGCCCAGGTGATTTGAATATCGAGTCCAGTTGGTCCGCCTGAGGTTCCGGAATTTGGATGGATTCGGTACTGAGAAAGCGAGTACAGTTTCCACGTACCTGTGGTCAGAGAATGTGTGTTCTTCTAGGACTCTCCAGGATATTATGTTCCGCTGTAGCCCATTTGAGGCAAGAGTAAGGTCCAGGACCTCCTTGAGGTTCTTAATTATAAAGGTGGGATAATTTTCGATTTAGTAAAACATCTGAGTGGTGAGTAGGTACTCACCCCGTTCGTTGGTGTCAGTGTTTCCCCACTGACAGTGGTGTGCGTTGGCCTATGAGGCCGATGTTTTTGTGAGCACCCCTGGCCTTCGAGGCTCACTGCTGTATGGTCTTCATTGCTGAAATTTGGGAGCAAAAATAAGTTCAAATCTCTTTTTGCAAGAATGCAGGTGCGTGTTTTACCTGAATTTTCAGATACATATAGCTTGTATTCTTGGGTCCTCAAACCGGAGAGACTGTTTCCGGGGATCCAGGGTACCTTGATGAGGACTATATCGGCCCCTTGGCTAGGTGGAGCAGGAGAGCAGAGCATGCTGATGATGAGTTTGAGACCCCTGGCTAGGTCACTCTCGTTTGACACATAGCCGTCCACAATGTCGTCTGACACTTCAGACGCAGCGTCCGACACCACGGTCTTGCTCTCCGCCATCGAGGTTTCTGGCAGCTCCAGGTCTGGCTTGACCTCCGCTTGCCTGCCCCTGGAGTCGGATTTGTAGGGGGTTATGGCCAACTTCTTGTAGCCATAATCCACTACTCCGTCCGTGCTGAAAAGCAGCTCCAAGGACTCCTCATTCAGGACGAGGATGATCTGGCGCCTCTGCCCTGCAACATCCCCTTCCTTAGCCACCTTCCAATCGGCTGTAGGAAATAGGGGGTTGCAAACCTGAAGAATTCTGAGGATCTTGTCAGGCTCTGCAGGCTTTACAGAGACCCACGCCTTGGCCCCTTGGACCCTTGGCCTGCTGGGAACATCTTCTCCTTTGACGGCCTTCAGTTTGGCTCCTGGGCAGACATCCGTGAGCGCAGCCACTGCCTTCATGTAGAGGGCCGCCGAGCGAGCATCTTGGCAGGCGATGTATTTCACCGTGCCTTGATGCCACCCGGCGTCCTCAAATTTGGGTGGTGGCCCGTCGTTGTCCTCCAGCTCCTGCAGGAACCTACCCTGGAGCTCCTTCTCCACCAGGTGCCATTTATCACGGGGGACATTACCATCTTTGGCGCCCCTCTCCAGGACGCCAATTAGGGTCTTGCCCCTCGCCACCTCAGTGAATGACCGGTTCGAGGGGTGGGTTTTCGGCCGCTTGGATTGCTCGGCTGGGTCTAGCTGTATGGCTGGGTCCTCCGCCGAGCGTTGCCGCTTGTTTGGGGCCTTTCCTTCCCAGCTTTGGCTGGCTGATAGTGTGGCAGGATTGAGCTGGCTTATAGTCTCTGCTCCATCCCTTGGTCTGACGACTTGAAAGCAGAAGAAGGCAGCACGTCTCCTGTCTTGGTATGACGGCTTCTTGCCCTTTGGTGCACCGGCGCCGCCTGCCGGATTTGACAGGTGTTTCCCGGTCCCCGGTCGCTTACCAGCCGCGATTACTCTCTGCTTGGCAGTCACCGCGATAACCAGTTCGCACCCGACTTCCGACTTGGATGGGCCCGATTAGCTTGTCGGGCCCTACCTCGCAGTGGTTGGCGCCTGAAGACGGTGGACCGACTGAGTCTCCTTCCCCGTTTTCTTAGGATCCGATTTTATGGGCGTTGATCGAGAGGGATGGTCTTGTCCCTCCGTTATTTTAGAAGGAGTACCAAGCTCCTTTCGGGTGTTTTTGGTTTTAATATGTAAGGTTTTCGACATATTTTGGTCCCACGAGTAGGCGGGAAGGGGTTGGTCATCCTAAGCATAGCCCGCTTGCCCGGGAGCCCGGGAAACCTAATTGAAACTGGAGGTCGATAGGTATCCAAAGTACACATATTAGCGACCGAGCACCCCCTCGGCCAGGCATCCATCGGCATATGACAGTGTCACCTTGGATTGGGGTAATTTCACTGAGAGTTTTCTTTTCTCCGCCCGACTACCATTAGCCAGAGTCCTGGCAGAGGCATGACCATACCACGACCTGTTACCAGCTGCCATCACGGGGAGAGTATAGTCGCACTTCCGCCGGTGTGCACAGTTACGGCGGGTAACGGGTTGCTCGTGATTCCCCTATATTCTATGGCAGATTGAACACAATTGCCTCTGGGTAGGGCAAGGAGCACTTATGCTTCAGCCAGTGCTTATAGATGTGGAGGGTCGACCTGTTATCCCTAAGTCCTCCTGTAACACCCGGCGGCTGACGGCTACCCGCAGATCTTAAAAACATTGAAAAAACGGTACCTTCGCCTTATTGTGTTAAGGTTGAAAAATATTTAACCAGACATAAAATCATTATTGTAACGAGATGTATAACCTTTGCAATGAGTGCCTATTATCGAAATCAGTGCAAAAACACCATCGCACGTGCTAGGCGTCGGCGTCCTTCCAGGGCACACTAGACACCGTCATCCGACCGACTACCAATGTGGGAGTGGAGCAACAGCAGGCGTTCGTGAGCCTAAAAAGAAAATGACCCCAGTCCCAGCATGCCTTAAAACAGACGCCAGCGCCTACGGCATCGAAGCAGTACAGACACAAGATATCGTCGAAAGAGTCAAGAAAGAAAAATCGCCTACATCAGCATACACTTGCTCAAAGCTGAGGAGAACTACCCTGCCACGGAAAAGGAGTATTTTGGTCAGAGTCTGGACGATCCGGAAACTACGTTGCTTCCTCGAAGGGTACTACTTCGATATTAATACGGATCACCCAGCAATGAAGTGGCTCAACACGATTGACAACCGGACCGTTCGTATAGATCGATGGGCTTTGCAGCTCCAGAAATATCGTTTCGACATCCACTAAGGACGTGGGAGCCAAAAAAAAATCGTAACAGGGACACTGTCAAGCCAACTAATGAACACGCTACAACGAGTATCCACCCCCGTGCCCTTGGATACCACAGCTGCTAACACGAATTCAAGAACAACCGGTGAAATATTTGGAGTTCATCATCGAGAGTGGCCAGATCTATAGACGTCTTGGGAATCGCTCTGAGGAAAAAGACCCTTACAGTGTAAATTCGGCGTCGGAAGTGACTGCTGCCAAAGTGTGCAGGAAAGTTCCGGCCACCCCACTGCAGGACATCTCGGGATCCAGAAAACCGCGACACGAGTGACTCAACTGTACTACTGGCCAGGACTTTACAGGAACGTGGCCACGTACGTGCAACACTGCGAGACATGCCAAAAATTCAAGGTGAGTCAGAACAAAACCGCCGGATTTATGCACACCCGTCAAGCTAAGGGCCCGTTCGAAATCTTGTGCGCGGACTTCGTGGGACTCCTCCTCCGCCAAAAGCATGGCCACACGATGCTTCTAGTATTCTTTGACGCATTCATCAAAAAGATGGAACTCGTAAGCATACGTAAAGCCACCACTTCCCATCTTGAAAAATCTTTTAAGAAACGTATCTCGAGTCGGTTCGGGATGCCTTGGAGGCTCGAGTGTGACAATGACACGCAATTCACCAGTCGACAGTTCAAAAAGCGGGCCAGACTAGGGCTCGAATAGACTGCCCATACACGCCACAACAGAATCCCACCAAACGAGCCAACCGAACCCGGCGGGCTTCAGCCTAGCCTTCTTGGTATTGGGCCGGAAATCACGGTTACCGAGAGCACTATTCGATAAGGTGAACAGGAAAAGAAACCAAAAAGCTAACGACAAAACGATCCAACTCCAGGAAATCTTAAAGGTAGTCTAGGAAAACACCCGACGTGCGGACCAAGAGGAAAGCCGAACCTACAACTTACGCAGACGCAAGCGGCGACCCGCCATTGGAGAACTGGTCCTACACCATCACTTCTCAAAAGCAGCCGACAGCCTTGCAGCGAAGCTGGCCGCTAAGTGGGAGGGACCCTACACCGTAATCAAGTTTCTCTCCCCGAAAATTATTAGACTGAAACAGTGCCAAATAAAGACAGCGGAAGGCCGTTAGCCTCACGTACTTCAAAAACTTTCCACGCAGAAGGCCCGGAGCGTATCCAAGGCCACCTGTGCGCCGGCACAGTGTCCTTGCCACCGCATGGCAAGGACGCATGACCGCGTCGCATGCCCGCCGCTCCAGTTGCACCAAGTCCAGGTCGCCCCAAAACATAATTCCCGACGGTAGTCACCCTGTTCCCTGGTGGCGGACTGGGATCTGATCTACGACGGGCGTTTCGGAAAGTTACCGGATCAAGCCCCACGGTTCACGACATTGACTCCCTCAACCACCCCAGCGCCGAAAGCACCTTGGCTGGCGGCAACAGAGACCTTCCTGATATTGCTCATTGCACTCACTCGAGTGCTCTGTTTAACTGATATTTGCGTTTGACCTAGACGAGGAGAGCAGCAACTACGCTAAAAGCGACGGGGAAGTATGGGCCGAGGCCCATTATCCCCATTTTTGCTTTTCGATTTACCTATTTCTTTACTTATTATGAAAATCAAGTAGAAGGGAAATGTACCATCTCAGCCGAACGCCACGGGTAGCAACAGTACAGACAATGCCACGGCAATCACTAAGAGAATCTTATCCCCCGCGAAAAGTTCAACGAAGCAGATCAAAAGCAAAAGCGAAGGAACCAACCCGATCACTGCCTTCGCTCTCCCACCAACGTAACGGACACGGTCGTCAGCAGCAAAAACCAAAAGCAGAGTCAGCGGCAGAGATGTCGAGATCCGTTCCGAGATAGAGAAGCCAGACAACAGCAGCAGCGACAGAGCAGAGTGAGCAACGGAAATTACGATGAGAGAGAACGAGCCCCGCTCTCCTCTTGATGCGCGAAAACAGTGCCACAAATCTCTCACACAGCTGCGATTTGTAACAAACGAAGTTCAATTAACGAGCCGACAAGTGCAGGAGCAGAGTTCACACAGTTTGTTTATATACTAACAAGTGAACAATCAGCTAGCCGCTGTAAATGACATATATCGATGCGCATATTTTCGCGATCCAATTGACTCGATCCTCTCCCTTTTCCTTAGGGAGTTCGACAGATTGGCGCTGGACACTGGAAAGCCTAAGGCTGGCACTGCGTCCACAAACTGCGATCCGTCCCAAGCTGTGGGCTGCAAGTCGAGTTGTTTCCTCCCCCCGCATTGTGTGGAGTGTGGGCTGTTGCATTTTCCCGGGATTTGGGACACAGACTGCGCCGCGCGAAACATCCCGTATTTTGAGTAATTTCAGAGACTGCAATGGAGATTTGCAGATTTTTCATCCAAGGTTTTTAGGCACTCGGTTTTTAGCGACTCGAGGTGTTCCGAATCTGACTGAAGGAAGGATTCGTAATGACCGAGTGCATTAAAGAGTCGCAAGTAATGGTGTTTTTTTATGATTGTCGACTGTTGTAATAAAAGCAAATTTTATACCTAAAGAAAAAAACTATTAATTTAAATTATTATTTTGTATTATTTTATGATATCTAATTTTATATATTTTTCTTTTTTACAGGATTTTTAAAGGGCATTTTCGGTATTTGTGTTAAATCAATAAATCAATTCGGATTAAATGCCATTCGGCCGGGAATGATTTTTGAATGTACTTCTAGAACAAGACTTTTTATAATAAACTGTGTCTTCTTTATATGTGTACCACTTGTATTTTGGTGCAAGTGCTTTAGACCAAAGGTTGAAGATTTGATGGCTGCTAGTACCGAATGGTTTTGTAGTCCTCAGGCTTACAATGAAAACTCAAAAGTAAGTCCAAAACTAAGTTTGAAATGTTATTATACATAAATACAATTTGAATTTGGTTTCTTCCATTCCCAACAAAATAACTCCAGCTACATTTTAAGAGTCTGAATTGAATGTCAAGTTTTTCATCTATAGTTTGTATCGATCTTTAATCTAATAGAACTTCCCGCACATTCACATTAGCGAATAAAATTAATTCCACTACTATTACACTTTTCTGTATCTGGAACGAAAGCGACGTTTCTTGATATTCTATGAATCAAAAAATGTATAATAAAACAGCTGGCCCTGCCATATTTCGCTGTATAACATTGCGAATGCATGGATGATAAATGAGGAATAAAACAATCCATTCGTTTCATATATGTTTAATTTTTAATAAATTGCCTCTGAATGTGACTTTCGTTACTTGGTACTTAGTCTGTTTTCTCTCGTACTGATTCCCAATCTTCCTCATTAATTGCTTCCAAATATGTCTTCTGTTACCTAGTACTCAGTCTGTTTTTCTTTCGTATAGATTTCCTCAGTTATATTAAAAAGCTGTCTTCCCTAGTGCGATTCATTAATTTAAGTGTTGTTCTGAAAAACGCAGAGCTAAAACTGGCTCCAGTATAGCAGTTTCAATACGTTAGGTTAGGTTAATAGGGCTGCTCGACCGAAGACGAGGTCACTCGCTGGCAGATCTGTCCATTGTGATACCCGCCCTTGTAATGTGATGGTGTTCTCTAACTAAGGAGTGTTTTTAAACTATCCTAAAGGCATCAATAAAGAGTGCCAGTTTTCCAAGCCGCTTGGTTGCCAGGCTGGGCAAAAATTTAATACGTTAAATTACCCTATAATCGGTGCAGAACTTTTCGAGTTTTTGCGTCTTACGAAATTAAACACACAATTTAAATATATTAAAATAGCTGACCGCATAACGTTATTCTACCATTTAAATAATTAAATAAATTATTAATTAGTTAATTATTTTTCAGTCCGTACTTAGCCAACACAAAAGCAAGAGCAGGCCTCTTATAATTGTCCGTTTTGCAAAACATGGTGTTCCCAAATTGAATTGCCATTTTTTTTATTTCAAGTTGTAAAACTCTGAATTTAACCACTTCAATCCCCTTTCTCACGCCCTTCCTGCTACGCGTAATTTCGAATGGAATGTGCGTTTCCATAATTCATTGTACTGGTTCAATAGATCGTCAAACTCGCCAACTATGCGCCTGGCTTTTGGCTTTTTTAGCGGCAACGTGATTTGCGAAATTCGGTATAAATGATTGATGATGCTGTGAGCCCATGAAAATTATTAAATAAAAATTATATGTTGGATTTTTATTATGAGAATCAGAAAAAACATATTATTTTCAACAAAAAAAAATTATTATAATTTTGCTCTTAAAAAAAAAAATTGTATATAATAGTATAATATTATAAAAACTTAAAATACAAATTAAATTCAAATTCATTTTGAGGGAGGTTTCTATCGAAAAGTGATATATATATTTATGATCTACACTTCAATACCTTTCGTTGGGCTTATCATATTTCCTTAAAGGACTTGAATAAAAAATAATATATAAGTTTACTATTTTTTTAGTTTAAGGAACATTATTATTGTCGATTCTGAATATAAATTAAACCGTAAATCTGATGTTCATGCACATGAACCGACAGCAGGTAGCGTCACAAAAAATAAAAATATACAGTCCACTTGAAGGAGGCCAACAAACTCGCAGTTATCACATCTTTAGCAAACCGTGTACAATATGTTCATAAAACATGAACAGGAACCGACACAGGCCAACCAATAAACAATACAGTCCACATGAAGGAGGCCACTTGAGAAGAAGGGCACATAGAGTTCGACAATAAAATCATATACATGCGTCACATCGAACCCAAATCTATTAACACATGTGGTTTGCATGTATTAGGTGTCATTAGAAGGGATGAGCGTGGGAACAAGTGCCACACATCCCTCCTTTTCTTAGCGTTGGTCTTAGTCTTAATTACCTTATATTTTCCTATATATAGAGCATAAGTTTTGAAAATAAAACAGTTCGAATTTACAACTCAACTCATTAACATCAACATCTGATAAAAAGAATTAAAGGGAAGAAATGCTCTAAAATGCTGGTAAGGTTTTGGCCAGCTAATATCAATTAAGTGTTATTATTTTGTTTCCCGAAATTCTAAATATTTGCTCTCTTAGTTTTTTGAATCGGTAACCAAATGCACACAAGCTTCTTTTACATTAAATTTGTTCTTCTTTTCTTGAACTTTGCCAGCATCAACCTCATCTTTTGTGGCTTATTATGCTTCTGCATGATGTTCCCCCAAATGCCTTGGCAACTAAGTATAATATTTTCTAGTGAATTTAGGAACACGAAACTTACACTTAGACCAATTCAGCTATTTACTAAGTTTTCTCTTGTATGTCTATTGGAAATATAACTTATACCAAAACTAATTAAATTGTAGCTAAGGCTGGTTCAAAACTATAAGCGCTCAAACGTTTACGTCTGAAAATTCGACATGTGTCTCTTAAGGATATATATATGTAGGGTTGTTAATTAAAACAATGTTTATTAGTATGAGTGTAATGAAGGTTTACAAGAGTTTTTGAATATAATAATAGTGACTTCTTTCGACGGACAACTGACAACTTAATCTCACTACGGGTAACAACTCAATGATGATCGTTCGGCTCTCTCGCGTCGGCTGGCTCTCGCTGACGACGGCTCTCGCGCTCTCGCTGACGACCGCTCTCGCGCTCTCGCCATCGGGATAGGGTACGCGAGCTCACGGAGGGACCAGACTTCTTACATTCGGCCATCCTGACGTCCCGGATGACAACAGCTCCTCGTTCTCCTCGACAAACTTCCACAGCTTGAGATTGTCACAGCTAGTCGCTGTCACACTTGGTCCTTCGACGTCCACGGCTGCTTTCTTTACGTCGTATCGGGCGTTACGCTTGACGCTGATGATCTCATACGGACCCAGGTATGAGCTAGCCAGCTTACGACCTGATTGCTCCGACGTCGCATTCATCGGACCGATATGCACCGTATGGAGTCGTACATCGCCCTTTTCAATGCAATGGAAGAGACCTTCTTGCTTGCCCATATTTCTGCTGTGAATTATAGAACTTATACAGTTAGATATAAAATTATTTACCTTCCCCTGTAAGTGGGGGATGGTAAACTGCTGCTGTTCGTGGTTCATCGTTTTTCGTGCTGCGAAGTGACCGGTATAGCACTCCATCTGCTTCGGGACGACCTGTACTTCGTTTCCGCCAACTTCTTTGTAAGGTTGTCCACCTTTTATATTGTAGTTCTCATCAGCACCGTCTTGTAGAACTCGAACAATTTTTTTGATACCATCGTCGCTCTGCTTTGCCTTCTTTAACCGTGATTTAACGGATGTAACGACGTAGACTTTGGAAGAACGGCTCTTTGACCTCTGTTTGCTGTGATTCTGTTTCCTTATCCTTGTCCTTGATAATTTTTCGGTTTTTCTTCTTACTGTTCGCCTCCTCATCGCCATGATTCTCTCCGCTGGATTTCTTTTGATTTTTGTGTGAAGCAGCGATATTACCTGGAGTTTCGATCACATTATAAACCATTTTATACTCTTTTTCCGACTTTTTCTGCTGTTCCAGGCCTAAAAACGAGACTCCGTTCGCATCGGCCATAAGCGTGAACTTCTTTATAAAATCGTAGCCCAACAGTCCATCATACTCTAACTTATAGTTGGGAACCACCAGGAACTTGTGATCGGTTCGCAACTGATCTACTTCTATTTCGGCGTGAAAAAATCCAATCGGCTTTGTGTTCTTGTTTCCCAAGCCCCGCAACGTTGATGAACTTTCAAGAATTTCCACATTGTTTAACTTCTTGAACACGCTTTCCTTGACCAGGGTCACATCGGATCCCGTGTCAACTAAGCACTCCACTTCGTATCCGTTTACTCGGACTGTCTTAAATCGACTGCGATCCATGATTATATAAACTCTTCCAGCCTTCTTTGGACAATTTCGGGAGATATGTCCACTCTCGTTGCAACTAAAACATTTGGTATCAGCCGTACACGACATTCTTCTATGATCCGGCGAGCCGCAATTGAAACAATATTCTTTTTTCCCTCCAGCCACCGATGTTTTATTTATGTATGCACCAGGGCTTGTATCACTGCTGAGTTTTCCGTGAACTAGTTCGTAAATAGCATACTCCTCTTTTAGCGCTTTATACGACTGGCATCGATACATCGCGATTTTTAACTCGTTTTTGATTTGCGTTCCGTTTACGATAGACCGCTATACCGCTGCTTCTTCAATATTTCCGACGCTTGCCATCTTTTTCATGCTCAGCATATATTCGTGAAATGTTTCCAACTTCTGCATTTTCCGATTTCGCAACGATTGGTGCGTATCCGCACTATTCGTGTTGCTTTCAAATTCGTTTACTAATTATACCCGGTACTCGAAGAGTAAAGGGGTATATTAGATTTGTGCAAAAAATTAATGTGTGTAACACCCAGAAGGAAGCGTTTCCGACCCCATAAAGTATATATATTCTTGATCAGCATCAATAGCCGAGTCGATATAGCTATGTCTGTCTGTCCGTCCGTCTGTCCGTCTGTCCGTCTTCATTAGCGCCTATAGCTCAAAGACCATAAAAGCTAGAGGAACACTATTTTGTATCCAGACTCCTGTCCTATCGCACTGTTACAAGTGTATTTCAAAATTTCGCCCCGCCCCCTTCCGCCCACTCCAAGGACGAAAATCTGTGGCATGCACAATTTTAAAGATACGAGAAAACTAAAAACGCAGAATCGTAGAGAATGACAATATCTATCAGAGTGTTGAATCTGGATCAGATCGACTCATAAATATAGCCACAATGAAGAAAACAATTTCGAAATGCATCGTTCCCTCTCGCTCTCTCTCACACACAGGGGTAGGCGCTATGCCTGATCGAATTTTTTGACGCCTAGTTCTCAGAGACTATAAGAGCTAGAACCACCAAACTTTCTATCCAAGCTCCTGTGATATCAAACCGAGACGAGTTTGTTTTAAAATTTGGCCACGCCCCCTTCCGCCCCCACAAAAGATGAAAATCTACAATTTTGAAGATACGGGAAAACCAAAAACGCAGAATCATAGAAAATTACTATATCTATCAGAGTATTGAATTTGGATCAGATCGGATCATAAATATAGTCAGAAGGAACAAATGAAATTTCAGTGGCCTCCCAAGCGCAGACTGATTCCCTCTCTCTCTCGCACACAGCCGTGTATGTATATGTAGGAAGTAGATAAAAACATGTAGAAATGGCAGATGTAAAAAATGTATGTTAACAAATATGGAAACATATAATAGATCAAAATCTCCGAAAAGGTTCGACTTAAATTTTTTTTTTTTTGGCTAAAATTAAATTTTTTCCTTTTGCGAACATGTAATAAATTACAACAAGCTCACATACATATATACTGACTGAGTACCGGGTATAAAGTAGAGCCGCGGCGCAGACGCGGCTCATAACGTTCCCCCTCGTTTTTCTTTTAAATCGTAAAAATTGGACACGCACTCGGATTCTAAGAACAGCTTTGCCGCGCCACACATTTTGCCTCTGGCCTGAACATATTTTTGTTTTTCCGACAGCTCGTAAGCCTCTGCATTATGTTCGAAAATTTCAAACCACTTTTGCACGGGGATAGAGTATCCATCAAAATCGCTTAAGATTTGTCCGAAATTATCAGCCGATATCTTTCCCTGATTCTCTCTGCGCTCATCCACTTCTATTTTGACCGTCAATAGCTGCATCATTTTCTGCATACTGGCGTTCATGTTTGCAACGCCTTCTTCTTCCATCTTTTCGTTCTTTTCTACTCCGATTTCACACTCTTTTTCCACGTCCGACAAACTTTTATCCAGCAGCAGCAAATTCTCTCGTTCCTCGTTCTCTCCTTCTACTCCTTTCTCTTTCTTTGCCGGTGTACGTCTGGTTCTTGGCATCTTCCTTTTCGTTTACTGATCGTGTGTATTGCGCGCCGACACAAAACCAACAACAGCAACGGCGACCGAATTGTTCTCTTTCGTTCTCTTTTCGTGTATTGCGCGCCAGCTCAAAACCAACACCAACAACAGCAACGGCGACCGAATTGTACTCTTTCGTTCACTCGTTCCTCGTTTTCTTTCGCGTATGTCTATGATCGTGCGTACCGCGCGCCGGCTCAAAATCAAAACCAACAACAGCAACGCTGACCGAATTGTTCTCTTTCGTTCTCTCGTTCCTCGTTTTCTTTCGCGTTTGTCTATGATCGTGCGTACCGTGCGTACCGCTGACCAAATCTGTCTCTTTCGCTCCTTTTTTCCGTTTGTCGTGTATATATGTACGACGCCACAAACGAACAACAACCGAATTTCACAACGACTTTTGGCTTTTTTGGGCGAATTACTGTAATTTCGCGACTGTTCAACTGCACAACTTTACAACTTTAGTTGAAATTACAAGTAAAACGCACCATCAACTTTAGACTACTGAGACTGCTACACTTTTACACAAATCCGCGCATTCAAAACTGGACGAGCCCCCAAATGTAGGGTTGTTAATTAAAACAATGTTTATTAGTATGAGTGTAATGAAGGTTTACAAGAGTTTTTGAATATAATAATAGTGACTTCTTTCGACGGACAACTGACAACTTAATCTCACGACGGGTAACAACTCAATGATGATCGTTCGGCTCTCTCGCGTCGGCTGGCTCTCGCTGACGACGGCTCTCGCTGACGACCGCTCTCGCGCTCTCGCCATCGGGATAGGGTACGCGAGCTCACGGAGGGACCAGACTTCTTACATATATATATATATACATGGGTCACGTCGAACCCAAATCTATTAACACATGTGGTTTGCATGTAGTAGGTGTCATTAGAAGGGATGAGCGTGGGAACAAGTGCCGCACATCCCTCCTTTTCTTAGCATTATTCTTAGTTTTAATTACCTTATATTTTTCCATATATAGTGCATAAGTTTTGAAAATAAAACAGTTCGAATTTACAACTCAACTCATCAACATTTGGTCCATCGAGCCTCTGTGTTTCCCACACCCGTGGCAAGAAATTCAGAAGTATCAGCGCCAAGAAAAGCATATACCCTTGCCTTATATAGTAAGGTCGCAAAAAAAAAACACTATATATATATATATATATATGTATACATATATCTAATATATAAAATTCACATGTCACAAATTTTGTTGTTGAACTCTTCTGAAACGGTTCGACCAATTTTCGTGAAATGTTGTGTGTTTATCGTCCAGGACTGGGCGTCGGCCAACATATAAGAACAGAACGCTCTTTCGGGTACCTCCCAAGCACCTATGTCCTTTCTTTTATGGGAGGTACCCGAAGGAGTGGTCTGATCGGGTCAAGATTGGTATGCATAATTTTTTACACGCCCTTATGTTTTGACAAAGTTTTATTCAGATGGAAAAGTAATAAGGCATAGCATCGTGTTAAGCGCACATAGCCATATGGAGTTGCAGAACCTGTAAAACCCAGAAAATTGTTACTACGATTACCAAGGTAACCTCGCCAATCTGAGCCAATAGCATTTAATGTAAATATACCGTCATCAAATTCAAAGAAAATGTTATGAAAGATATTAAATTGAATAAAACTTTTTCCACCACATATGAAATCCCAGTAGGCCGAAACGAAAATTCGGTCCTGTGCACTATGGGGAATTTTGCCACTTTTTCTGGCCAAAACCCATTTCCAAACAGTCGTTAAAATGAAATATTTTTAACCGCTATGTACAAGAATAACATTAGTCTTCAATGTTATGTAGTCGAAATTTTAACAGAGCGAACCACTGTTAAATTAACAGCTGTCAAAAACAGCTGTCTGCTAGCGATGTGCAAGTTTTCATACAACGAGTAATTATACCCGGTACTCGAAGAGTAAAGGGGTATATTAGATTTGTGCAAAAAATTAATGTGTGTAACACCCAGAAGGAAGCGTTTCCGACCCCATAAAGTATATATATTCTTGATCAGGATCAATAGCCGAGTCGATATAGCTATGTCTGTCTGTCCGTCCGTCCGTCCGTCTGTCCGTCTGTCCGTCTTCATTAGCGCCTATAGCTCAAAGACTATAAAAGCTAGAGGAACACAATTTTGTATACAGACTCCAGTCCTATCGCACTGTTACAAGTGTATTTTAAAATTTCGCCCCGCCCCCTTCCGCCCACTCCAAGGACGAAAATCTGTGGCATGCACAATTTTAAAGATACGAGAAAACTAAAAACGCAGAATCGTAGAGAATGACAATATCTATCAGAGTGTTGAATCTGGATCAGATCGACTCATAAACATAGCCACAATGAAGAAAACCATTTCGAAATGCATCGTTCCCTCTCGCTCTCTCTCACACACAGGGTTGGGCGCTGTGCCCATTCGTCCAGATGAGCGCCTAGATCTCAGAGACTATAAGAGCTAGAGCAACCAAACTCTCTATCCATGCTCCTGTGATATCACGTCAGTACAAGTGTATTACAAAATTTGGCCACGCCCCCTTCCGCCCCCACAAAAGATGAAAATCTACAATTTTGAAGATACGGGAAAACCAAAAACGCAGAATCATAGAAAATGACCATATCTATCAGAGTATTGAATCTGGATTAGATCGGATCATAAATATAGTCAGTAGGAACAAATGAAATTTCAGTGGCCTCCCAAGCGCAGACTCATTCCCTCTCTCTCTCGCACACAGCCGTGTATGTATATGTAGGAAGTAGATTTAGACATGTAGAAAAGACAGATGTAAAAAACGTATGTAAACAAAAATGGAAATAATATATATAAATCTCCGAAAAGGTTGACTTAATTTTTTTTTGTCTTTTTTGGCTAAAACTAAATTTATCCCTTTTGCGAACATGTAATAATGTAATTTATTACAAGCTCACATACATATATACTGACTGAGTACCGGGTATAAAGTAGAGCCGCGGCGGTAGACGCGGCTCACAACGTTCCCCCTCGTTTTTCTCTAAGTTGAAGGAGCTAAAAAGTTGGTAACTGACCAATTTAAGTGCGATTTTTACAATGGATTCGAATCGAAGAGGTTTGTAATATGTATTTTTGTTTTTGAACTGTACAAATACTCCTTATATTTCTTGTAATTGTTAATCGTTTACGGGTATCATTTTGTGACAAATATTAGTCTTTCAAGAGGCGTACAAAATGAGTCCAACCTATTCCAACCATAAGATTTAATACATATTGTAGAGAATTCAATTCTCTTGTAAATGCATATCATATTAATGTGCACTTTTGCGCACTTTCTCTGAAATTTGATATTTTAGGCCCTAACCTAAGTTTGTCAAATTCAGAGTTGTTTCCCATGCGGCCATGATTATGATCCGATCTGATCCAGATTCAAGGCTCTGATAGATATGGTCATTTTTAATGGTTCCGCGTTTTTAGTTTTATCGAATATTTAAAATTTTGGATGCCACCGATTTTCGTCCTTTGAGTGGGCGGAAGGGGGTGGGGGGAAATTTTGAAATAGACTTGAAACAGTGTGGTAGGACAGGAGTCTGGATACAAAATTGTGTTGCTCTAGCTTTTATAGTCTTTGAGATCTAGGCGCTCATGAAGTCGGTACTCTCGAGTACCGGGTATAAAAATGGCTGCCACGCCCATTTTTTCAAAATTACTTTCTATTGCTATTACAAACTCATATCAAAAAACCAAATCAAAAAATATTGTTTCGTTTGGAAGTTATTAATTAATGCCACAAAAAGTGGCAAAATTCCCCATAGTGCTGTGGTTTGAATATTGGGTATGAAATCATTATTCGTTTCATCTCGGAAGCGAAAGCATCTAAAAAAAACTTATAATGGAAAGCACATCAAATTTCACGAAAATCGGTCGAGCCATTTCGCAGAAGTTCAATAAGAAACGTATCCCGAGAATTTAATATATTTGAGCAATGCCAATAGGACGAAGAGGGGCCAATTTGAGTCGTAAAACGATCAAGTCTAGGACCATGCGAGATATAAGAGTACGAATTTCAGGTGAACAAATTCAAGAAAACAATGCAGATGAACGTGTGAGCATGGCTCGTTGAACTGAAAAAATGTTTCCTAGAAATAATATACATGGCAAAACAACGTTTTCCAAGTCAACTAGTATATTTATTAGGGTTGCGCTTATTTATAAAGTTTATTTTGCAAAGGTCTCACGGTCTAAAAATGTTCATTTTTGTATAAAACAATAAATAATAATGTTCCAGCCCGATCCGACAACGTTTAGAGGTGGCACCTTCAGCTCAAAGTTGAAAAATAAGTTATTTGGCCGAATGGTTCCTATGTGAGCTATGCTATATATCGCTCTGATCGGATTAAATTTTTTTATGATTTAAAATATTAAAATACAGTTCAGCTCCTAATATTTCAACCCGATTGGGTAATATTTAAGCCAACAATAAATAGTTTTATTATATCTTTTATTAAATTAGGCAATTTTTATTATTCAATGCATATTGACTAGCATATTCTTTTGCCACGTTTAGTAACTTCTGAAACACATCTTCTTTTTTGGTTAATATTTGATTATAGTCTTGAATAAGCTTAACAGCACGTTAAGCTGTATCATTAACTACTTTTAAACGTCTTAATATTTTGAGAGCATTTTTAATATCTTCATTACAATGCCATTCTGAAGGATCTTCAGTAAAAAAAATTTTGGAAATTTTAAAACGATCCAAAAAGGTAGTATAATAAGGTGTCACAAATCCTATAGTCTCTCTGTAATAAACGTTGGCAAAACCTTTTCTTTTACAATTAGACATTTTTCATCAGTTTCGTCATCATCATCGTTAACAAAAAGTGTAAAGAGTTGTTCCGCCATTTCTCGTTTCTCCATTATTGTAACATTATCTTCAAACAATGCAAGTACGATTTTTTCATCAGATAAATAGCACAAATGGCTGAAAGTCTTTTTTAGAAAGACGTTTACTATTCTCTGATCAACTACTTTATATTTGTACATTTCGCATAAAAATTGAAAGTCTAGATTTGAAGCTTCAACGTATAATGTTGACCAAAACCAATCATTTATATAAAAACGCACTATAAAAATAGATACGTCACGCAAGTTGTTTTCTTCTCGATTTGTCAATTTAAACTCCTCTCTGAAAAAATATAATTTTAATGTATAAATCGCCAGGAATCGTTAAATCTTGTGAAGAGAGGAACGCTTGCACCTGATGTAGCTTCGGCACATGACTCCAAATGCTGCCCGCAAGTATGTTTTACTCATGTGATGTCTGCACGGGAGGTATAAAAGGTTTCAGTCTAATAGTTACTCAAGACCAGGGGTGCCCAAAGCCAGCAGTTCGCAAAAATGGTTTTCAGCAAAAAAATATTTACTTAAGCATGCGCTAGTAAACATTGTGCCGGCAGGTTGAACACAAAAAAGGTTTTTTTCAGTGCAAGATCGAAGATAAGGCAGAAGCAAAATGAGTAAGACAACAACAAAATCATCGAAATTGTTGTTGGTCAGTTTGAGTTCGCGAGCAACGACGACCCACACAAGCAAACAAAACCGGTTTCGGTTCCACGCATAGCATACACACACATCATTTTTGCATGTGTTGGGTTTTTTTTATTCTTGGTGCCGTTCATGTATACGTTCTGTGAGTTCCTATCTCAAGAGAAAAATCAAAAACAAAGCTAGCCCAAGAGCATAGGCCTGGGCACCCCTGCTCTAGACGGAATGCAGCGCCATTAAGTCGCCCAGAATTGGATGCATTTGTATCAAAACAGGCAGCTTGATTTTATCAATTATATATCATTCCGTCAACAAGTTTAAAGTTGCGTCTGATATTTCTACTCCAGTAGAAGCACTTAATTTTGGCACTCTCAAAAGTTGTTCGCCTTCCATATGTGAAATAATGATTGGCCCTCGTTCCACTTTGCCCAGCCCAGTCAGTTAGGAAGCATTTTACCATCCCAATGAAACATAGCTGACATCTGAGAATAAACTTGACTAAATTGTAAAAAAATACGTAGATAAATAGATTAAAATTAATTTATCAAATTTTTACAGTTTTTAAATCGATTGACCGATTTTTTCATCGTTGGAATCAGTACCGAACGCATTTTAGTTAGAATATAAGACGAAGGTTGCAATTCGATATTTTAATGCCATGCACGTGTACTTGCATATTAGTATGAAAAGTTGAATGTTAACTTTTTATTGTTGGCTTAAATTTTACCAAATCGAGCTGAAATTTTAGGAGGTAAATTGTATTTTAATATTCTAAATCATAAAAAAATTCAATTCGATCAGAGTGATATATAGCATAGCTCCCATAGGAACCATCGGCCAAATAACGTAATTTTCAACTTTGACCTCAGGACGTCACCTCTAAACGTTGTCGGATCGGGCTAAAACTTTATATTTTATTGTTTGATACCAAAAGGTACATTTTTATACCCGGTACTCGAAGAGTAAAGGGGTATATTAGATTTGTGCAAAAAATTAATGTGTGTAACACCCAGAAGGAAGCGTTTCCGACCCCATAAAGTATATATATTCTTGATCAGCATCAATAGCCGAGTCGATATAGCTATGTCTGTCTGTCCGTCCGTCTGTCCGTCTGTCCGTCCGTCCGTCTTCATTAGCGCCTATAGCTCAAAGACCATAAAAGCTAGAGGAACCTTATTTTGTATCCAGACTCCTGTCCTATCGCACTGTTACAAGTGTATTTCAAAATTTCGCCCCGCCCCCTTCCGCCCACTCCAAGGACGAAAATTTGTGGCATGCACAATTTTAAAGATACGAGAAAACTAAAAACGCAGAATCATAGAGAATGAGCATATCTATCAGATTGTAGAATCTGGATCAGATCGGATAATAAATATAGCCACAATGAAGAAAACCATTTCGAAATGCATCGTTCCCTCTCGCTCTCTCTCACACACAGGGGTAGGCGCTATGCCTGATCGAATTTTTTGACGCCTAGTTCTCAGAGACTATAAGAGCTAGAACCACCAAACTTTCTATCCAAGCTCCTGTGATATCAAACCGAGACGAGTTTGTTTTAAAATTTGGCCACGCCCCCTTCCGCCCCCACAAAAGATGAAAATCTACAATTTTGAAGATACGGGAAAACCAAAAACGCAGAATCATAGAAAATGACTATATCTATCAGAGTATTGAATTTGGATCAGATCGGATCATAAATATAGTCAGAAGGAACAAATGAAATTTCAGTGGCCTCCCAAGCGCAGACTGATTCCCTCTCTCTCTCGCACACAGCCGTGTATGTATATGTAAGAAGTAGATAAAAACATGTAGAAATGGCAGATGTAAAAAATTTATGTTAACCAATATGGAAACATCTAATAGATCAAAATCTCCGAAAAGGTTCGAATTAATTGTTTTTTTTTGGCTAAAATTAAATTTTTTTCTTTTGCGAACATGTAATAAACTACAACAAGCTCACATACATATATACTGACTGAGTACCGGGTATAAAGTAGAGCCGCGGTGCAGACGCGGCTCATAACGTTCCCCCTCGTTAGACCCTGAGACCTTTGATTTCGCTTTGGTTCGCTGTTTTTTTGGAGGCTTAAAGCACCCCCAGAAATGATTAATTTAAATGGTTTTTGGCCTAAATCGAAAGAATGGACATTTTTTTTCGTTTCTATGCATTCAAATTTGAAAGTGCTCGTTTTTCGAGTTTTATTTATTTATTTATTTACTCGCCAACGGTTAAACCTTAACTGGCTAAACTAACTTATATCTATCTTAAACAATAAGCACTAAACAAAGAAAGAAAGAAAGAATAACAAATGAATTATTAAACAGGAAAAAATCAGAAAGTGACCGTCTGACGGATGCTTTCCCATGGCAAAAGTTGAATTGCATCCCAGCTGGCAGCGCATTATACTGACGAAGCTCATTATTATTAGTTGGTCCGGTGGAGATCGACAACAAAAAGAGCATGGTCCCTAAGGCTCCTGGCAGTGTTGAAGCCAATCCAACTAACCGCTGAACCGCAATGACCCTTCGATCCTCGAGGGAGGGTAGATGCACGAGGAGGCATCTGCGCTCATAGGACGGCACTGGACTGGAAAATTGCAAAGGCTGGAGTGCAAACTTCAAAAACTTTCTTTGCAATCTCTCGACACGCGCAATCTGAATGACAACAGTGGAGTTCCAAACCACTGAAGCATACTCAAGGCGAGAGCGCACAAGAAATGCATAAAGATACTGTCCCCTAAAGTTTTGTTGGAACGGAAAATTTTGAGATCATCGACATACAGCAAATGCTCAAAAGCCTGAATGCTTAGACATATCTTATTAATAAAGATAGCGAACAGCAACGGATCAAGAGCACTTCTCTGTGGAAGGCCGGAAGTAGCCAGATATGGGTCCGATTGCTTTCCGTTCACTAATACAACATACTCTCGCTGCTCAAGATATGAAATGAACCAACTAAGCAGGCTCGAATGAATCCCCAACCGATACAGCTTGACTGTTAGGGCACAGTGGGAGACTTTGTCAAAGGCCTTAGCAAAGTCAGTGTACACTAAATCAACTTGAGAGTGGACTTTAGGCATGTGTGCAAAAATTACTGAAGGCTGCCAAATTAGTGGTCGTTGATCTACCTGGCATAAAACCATGCTGATTTGGGCTAATGTACGACTTCATGAGGAAAATTATCTATTTGGCAATGATGCGCTCAAGAAGTTTTAAGACATAGCTAATTTTGGCAATTGGTCTATAATTCGAGATACAATTCCTAGTACCTTTCTTAAAAATGGGAGTAATCTTGGCAGCTTTCCACTTTGCAATAAACCGACCCCTTAACAAAGAATTGGCGAAGAGAATTTTAAGGGGTTCACAAAAAGGGGTTCATGCCAAGCTGCGTATGGCTCAAAATTTGAGCTAAAAAAAAAGCAAAAGGGTTTGCAATGCCACTATCAGTATTTGAGCTCAAATTATCAAAGTTTATAGACGAAGGAAGAGCACTCATTTTGAAATTATGAAAAGCCAGGATGACCTGGGATTCATTTTAAGTCCCCTTTCCACGTCGGCAATATACTGACTATATACAAATTTGTTTAAAAAAGCAAAATCCAGCTTATGCTGAATATACCTAACCCAGTCAACAGGGTTACGCAGATTCTTATACCTCATAAGACCCTTCGTATACCACGGTAGCCTATAGGAGCCACGCACTCTTATGGAAGCATTATTATCAACAATGAGATGAACGGTACTAATAAAAATATAATAAGAAGAGTCAGCACTAGGATGCGAGAGAACAAAAACCCAGCTTACGTTTAACATTTCATCCCGTATAGCATTCAAACTTACATCAGTAAAACAATATTCAGAATCGGGTTCAGCTGAAAATATCAATGGCACGTAATGCATGTCACATTCTACAATAGGCAGCCCGCAACATGCAACGCAGCAATCAATATCCGCACTAACGAAAACTAAATCTGGAATCTTATTTAACCTATTAAAAACATTATTAATTTGGGTTAAGCCCATACTAAAAAAGTCATCACAGCCGACGAATGCGGATCGGCGGTCCATATCAACGACCACAAATTGAAGTCGTCAACAATGCAGAGATGCTGACGGTCTCGTAAATTGCCACACATATTGGCAAGATTCTTCGTGTGCGGTGAGCTGCTCTTCGGTGAAATATATGAAGCGCTGATACATAACGTCTCCGACTGACCGGCAACAGACACACCAATCTGATCCAAGATAAAGCCGCCATCAAGGAGACAAATCGGATCACAGCGTAGGGTGCGTCTAACGGCTACAATGACCCCACCACCTCTGCAGCGCTTCGTTTTGGAACAGTCTCTGTCCATACGAAATACTTGGAAAAGGTTGGGATCAAAGCACTCGTTGTCGAAGAAGTTTTCGTTGAGCCAGGTTTCAACAAGGATGTTGCCAAGTAGACCGCTTGAGCTTTAGTGCGCATACCCAAAATGTTTTGAAAGAAAATGCGGATGGATTTGGCCCCATCCATCGGCAAAGTTCTAGGAAGTGGCGGTGCCGTCCGTCAGCACACCATCCTCGTCCAGTAGATTGGTCAGAGCGGCTGCAGGGAATACCAATCCATGTGTTGGTACCGTGCTGATAGAGTGTTCCATTTAAGAGCGAGCGCCGGGCTGTTGACTCTCCCCAAATGTCGAGTACAGAGATAGCGCAAGCAAAGCACACGAAGAACTGCATCGGCGTATGTTGTTGTGATGATGACGTCAGAAGCACACACAGTCGAGAAAGAGCACCAGCAAGAGCATCGTCGTCTGATCCAGCAGCAGCCGAACGAGTGTCGCACAAAGCGCAATGCGAATAAGTGGTATTTTGTTGTAACCATAGGCGCCGCTCACTAGGGGTTTTTCGAAGTGGATAGAACTCGAACTTCCTCAGTCGGGGTGGACGTCCGTAATGGAACAAGTGTAGGCAGATTAACAGCCGTCAGATCAGGCCTCTGTCTATGTAACAAACGGGAAACTCTTACCGATACAGACCAGAATTTGTCATCAAAGACCATCGGGAATAGAGGCTCAGGCCCCCCAAGTTTGAAATTAACGAATTTCAACGCAGATATGTCAGCATATTTCTTGACCAGCTTCTCAGAAGAAATTCCGGCATCGGACAACTTGAGCTTATCGGCAAAAAATTTCACACCGCCTCTGGCTCCGTCGCGGCGGCAAATTTACCGATTTGCAGGTTTTTTCTGCTCTGCACTACATTTGATTGTTCACAGCTGGGAGCAACACCAACAAAACGCTTAGGATTTTTGCTCCGATTTTTCTTCTCTTTCTTTCGGACTGTTTGAAGCCCTCCGAATCGGAAGGGAGAGCGGCAGCTGAACCCGGGTCAAAGTGGCGCAGTCAAAGTGGCGGCCACTAGCCGTGGAGACAGCAAGTTAGTCGCCGGTAAGGCATTGTTGGCATCCTTCTTAGAAGCAACCGGCTTCACCTTCTTATTCAACTTATTTGGGAGGCTAGCCTGAATATCGGACTTGAGATCCCGATAAAGGCTTTCAAGCTTCCGCACCTTGTTACTGAGTTCATCAATTTTAGAGTGCGAGTCATTCGCAACCACGCAGTTATCACACTGCCACAACAGGTTGGGCAGATTTATTGAAAGTTTAACAGCATCTGAGGGAAAGTCTATACACGACAGATGAAAAGCACGGCGGCACAACGACGAGCAGCGAAGAGCATCAAAGCAGCGAAGCTGAGCAGCAGTGCCGTTCAAATTGCAATCCGAGCATTGATCACTAAAATTTTTGAAGTTTTGAAAAATCGTGGGGTGAAGCGGTTCACCAAAAGAAAGTTCCATTTTCATGTATAAACATCAACATAAATCAGGCAGCAAGAATTTAAAATACTGAATAAAAGTCATCGAATCCAATACCAAATTCTTTTATTTACGGCACAAAAATGAATGGGAAAATATTTTGAAAAGTGAGTGAAAATACGACTGAAAAATTATTATTCATCGCTAATGTCGAGGTCAGAGTCGCAGTTACGACAGGTGTAGTAAACACGGTTACACATCTCCACGCATTTCGTTCACCGCAGCATAGATTTTGAGCTAAAGTTAGTTACGTTTCCACCCCCTTTTCGAGCGATGCATACATTTGTACATATATCAAGCCGCTCTAAATACATCGACATTTATATTGGAAAAACCACTGCTACCCAACTTCTTATTTCTGCATACTCATCGTTGGAATGTCACCCGATCCGCCCTCCTACAAACATTGGTCCTTCGAGCCGGATCTTCGCCTTCAACAAAGGGAGAAATCCACCCCAGCTAGCATCTTCGGATCACTTCAAACATTCCAAGGATAAGTGCTACTCTTCGTTTTCCACAAACCAGTGCAGTTAATTGTTGGAGTTTCCCCCTCCAAGTCCGAAGTCCGCCGTACATATATGTAAATATATATGCTTATATATGTATGTGCATATATTCGGAAAGTGCCCTACACTTCTTTCCACGCCTCCAATTAAGACACTATCCTGCGATTAATTTGTGATCAATAAAAACATCTTCCAGCCGAACGCCCTGCTTTCGTTGCTAATATATGCACCTACATACATACCTACACGCATATATGTACATAAGCAATGCAATCCAAGTTACCGCCAACAAATCCAGTCCAATAAATACACTATCCTGTGTTTCATTTGTGTTTTTTCACTCCTTTTAATGGTCCATAGCCCAAGGTAGTCCAAATACCTATCATATTCTTCAAGTTATATTGGGTAAATAACACAAACATCCACATTTACACAAAAAATATATCTACGCAATATTTACATATAGATATACATAAATCCATATACCTATTTTCTGCATAAATCCGCGATCCAAGCATATATGTAATTAGTCCACTAGTTATTACACCAAATTACACTACAACACGGCACAATACATTTCAAATTTTCCGGTACATAAAACTTACATCCAGCACTACATACATATGTGCATACAAACAGCAGTGCGATGCATTATTTTCGGTTTCGCTTTAGCTTTTCCACCGCTGCTCACGTTGTATTTGTTGGGAGAGCGTATTATCGGTGCCGCTCTTGAGCATAGCCAAGCGCCAAGCATTCCACGGGTATATCGTTTTTGGGCTAATACTTGTCAAGCGACGCGCTACCCTACATTCGAAGGGTATATTGTTTTCGGGTGTCACGTGCAACCGACTCTAGATTGATACCTCGTACCTAGACTTCCAATATTACTGTTCGGTCTCTATTGTCGTTCTTGTTGAAACATTTATTTTTTCTCTTGCTCGATCTCCATAATATACCTAAGCTCCTCCGACTTGCAAATAAATCCACATATGTACATCAAAGACTAGTACATCCCGCTCTCCGTATCCATCTAAGGTCGTGCCCATCCGCCTGACAATCCGATTTTTTTCTCGTTTTGTAAGATTCGAATATGCCCACTGGTGACGAGTGCAGCAAGAAACTTTTGCCGCTGCCCACTCTAGGTCTTAGAAAGCCGCGCAGTTCTTCCGCCCCAGAAACACCTACCTCGGTGACCCGAACACTGAAGTCCCCAGTTACGCCGAAGCCCAGCACGAATTCCGCTGCAAAAACTATATCGGTTCTTTTTCCCTTCGCCGGTCTCGCTAAAGGTGCCATGGTCGAATCTGTCGTCATCGCACGGGTGAGGTTTGTGGCAGGTTTGTGCTCCAAGGCTGGAAGCCCGATTCAGCACACCATCCCCTGCTATCTCTCAGGTCCGCCGAGACCAATTACGAAGCATATGGGCAAAGGAAGATACTGAATTCGAGGCCTGTTCCATAGCGATGGTGGACGAGGATCCGGAGGCAAAAAAAGGAGGTCCAAGCCATGTATTACGAGTGCTATGGCGGCTATGAACGGTGCATAGCTTATCTCGTTGTCCAAACTGCCAGCCCAGCAGTCCCTCCTTCTACACAGCCGGACTCTCATGGCGGCTGTCGATTGCTCCCATGTGATATAGAAGTTTTCACTGGGGATTTTCACCGCGATTTACATCCAAAATCCCAGGCTTTCTCCGGTGGAGAAGCTGTACCACCTCGCCACTAAGACCAGCGGTGATCCTAAGGCCATGATTAATATTTGCCACCTGGGAACAAATTTCCGCGCACGCGCTTTGATCGACTCTGGCTCCGAGGCAACGTTCAGTACGGAACGTCTGGTCAACATGATCAAATTGCCATTCCAACGCATCCAGGCATAGATCTCCGGCATCAATCATACCGTATCCGCTCAGTCCAAGAAGCTGTGTAATTTTTCCATCCGCTCACCGACCAGGCCGGGTTACCAATTAACCGCCACAGCATACGTTATTCCGTAATTGGCACAGAGTATTCCATCGTATCCGATCTTGAAAAGTTTCTTGAGAGACTTGCCGAGCCTTCCATTCGCTGATCCTACATTTTTCGAGAGCTCACCCATCGATGTTTTGATTGGAGCTGACATCCTACCAGTACACCAGTGTTATTGGCCTTTGAGGAATGATCGCATTGTTAGCAGAGTTCGCTGCCGATTCGGTTTGTTGTTGACTCAGCTATACTGCTGGGTCGTGATATTTCCTGTTGACCGGGTGAACTTTATTTGTTTTGGTTAAAGTGTCATGTGTAATAATGCTTAGGCATAATTCTTCGACTGGATAAATATATTTGTTCAATAATGTTGCTTATGTATAAGTCTCCGACTGAACATTTTCCCGGCAGTTGAACTGGTCTTCAACCATCGCCTAAGTTGATGGCGTGACTTTGGGGTAGGAGCTGAAAATCCGCGCCGTTCTTGAGTTGCTGTTCGTGGCTTCCATGATTGATACTTCTTGCGGCCGTTGAACTGGTGTTCAACCATCGCCTAAGTTGATGGCGTGACTTTGGGGTAGGAGCTGAAGATCCGCGCCGTTCTTGAGTTGCTGTCCGTGGCTTCCATGATTGATACTTCTTCCGGAAAATGTAGCCAATAATCAAAAGAATTGACATGGCTAGGGCAGCATAGGCAGCAATTTGGTGGTGCTGCACTGCGGTGATATGGTGTGGCAGCTCGTGCTGATTGATTGCTGCTAGTTGCTGGCGTAGATCATCAAGTTCTTGGAGATAGTCTGAAGTCTGGATCTGCTGGTGTACCATTGTTGGTGAATTAGATGTCACCACTGAACTTATGTCTCCAAATCGAGTGTAGATTGATTTTACCTCGCTGTTTGTAGTGCTGAAGGTGCTGATGCTTATTTCTGTGTTGCGAGCAGTACATCCAGGAGATAGCGAAAGTAAGCCAGTTCCTTCCAACTGTATGGTTGATGGAGATCCGTTGCAGACTGCTTGAAGTCACATTGTAGAGTGTGTTGCAAAGATCCATTTGTTCGGTTGCCTAGTTCTTGTCCACAACATGTCCGCCTTTGAATGAATGACGTGACATAAAGTTGTTGTTTTGTTGTTAAAAAACTGGAACTCGCAGCGATTATCAACGTTAAAAACCGTTTGATGATCAAAACAGATGAATTCTTCCTCTGGAGTAAAACCCAAGAACTGATCTCGATGTGTGTTTACTGTGATTACAGTTGTTTTGAGATCGAACAAGCTCCAACTTGTTGAGTTCCAGGTAGGAATCGGGATGATGCTAAAAGTTTCAAGCTGAACTGTTGACACTAAAGGTAGCGTTACCTTGAATACGACGTGGGTTGCAGTTGGTGTTCCTTCGGTCCGCATGATTCTGTATAGATGAATGACATGTTTTGTTGTAACCGCAGCATTTGATCGGGTGGCAAATGATCCCGTATTTGGTCTAGTTGATATCTTAATTGTTCAGGAGAAACTAGCGTAGGACTTATTGTCCGATGGTGAATACCGATTAGTACATCATCGTTATCGCACTGCATACGTTGAAGACTCGTTGTCACCAGAGTTCATTGTGCTGTGAGACCTAGGTATGCCTGATTGAGATGATCGTTGCCACGTTTCCTACTAAATCAAGCGGTGATCGGCGTTGTCGAGAGGTTTTCATTAACATATTTCCTGTTGGTAGCTATTGGTACAAATGTTGAAATATGAAATTGCACGCTGGAACATTTTTTAGTTCCGGGCACATGTGTTTTAGTTCGGACAATCCGGTGGACATTACTTGCATATCTTTCCAATATGGATCCAAGTCATAGTATATGATCATTTTCCATTCAGACGTTGTCATTCTTGAGGTTCCAATTTTTTCATAGAATATTCCAGGTTTGGTCGCGAATCGTGTCACATTTATTGATTGTGACAACGCTAATAGAAGCATGAGAATCATCACTAGCTGTTCAAGCAGAACATAAATATATTATCACACTGAACTGATCTATATATAACGTACATAAAATAAGTAATTTATGACTGCTAGGGTGTGTGTTCATAAAACATGAACAGGAACCGACAAAGGCCAACCAATAAACAATACAGTCCACATGAAGGAGGCCACTTGAGAAAAAGGACACATAGAGTTCGACCATAAAATCATATACATGCGTCACGTTGAACCCAAATCTATTAACACATTTTGTTTGCATGTAGTTGGTGTCATTAGAAGGGATGAGCGTGGGAACAAGTGCCGCACATCCCTCTTTTTCTAAGCGTTGGCCTTAGTTTTAATTACCTTATATTTTCCTATATATAGTGCATACGTTTTGAAGAGAAAACAGTTTGAATTTACAACTCAACTCGCAAGTGTTTTGACTTTTCCTTTAAGGACTTAACACTAGCAATGTTGATATTAATGAAGGTGCAACTGCCTTTCTGCGCTGTGGTGGTGGCTCATCAGGCCTTGTCATGTCGTTGATGACGGTGATGGAGCGTTTGATCGCCACGTCTTCTGGAAATAACGGTGCTAGACGAGTGATGGAGCGCTTGTATACCCCCGATACTGTTTTAACATCAACCACTCGGACGTGGTTGTCTTGTCCAGGATAGGTCCTAATGATGCGACCCATTGGCCACTTCATTACTGGAAGGTTGTCTTTCTTCACCAAAACAAGTAGTCCTTCGGGCATGTTTGGTGAAGCGGTTTTCCACTTGTGAAGTGTTTGTAGTTCTTGGAGGTATTCCATAGACCATTGTTTCCAGAATGAATGTTTTAAGCGTGATACCAATTCCCAGCGCTTTACCAGTATTTTTTCTTGATGCTCAGTGTTGACGTCCGGTGGGGTTGTCAATGGTTCACCAATCAAAAAGTTTCCTGGGGTGAGCGCTGTTATGTCAGTTGGATCGTTTGACATTGGAGTAATGGGTCGAGAATTCAGAATTGCTTTAATTTCAATTTTTATTGTGTTTAGTTCCTCAAATGTCAAGGATGCTGTGTTTGTGGTTGTGATCAGCAGCTTTTTTACTGATTTAACCGAAGCTTCTCAAAGGCCTCCAAACGATGGGGACCGGGGAGGAATGAATTTGAAGTCCACTTTTGTCTTTTGTTGCAGTTATTCGTTATTAGATCATGTGTTTCTTTTAATTCCTTCAACTGATTGTTTGCTCCTATGAAGTTGGTTGAATTGTCGCAATGAATAGTCTGGCATTTCCCACGCCTGCTTAAGATTGGACGGTGAGCTGCCAAGAATGCATCTGTGGTTAGGTCGCTCACCAATTCTAGGTGCACTGCCTTTGTGGAAAAGCAGCAGAACACGGCGTTGTATGCCTTGTCTGGCCTTTTTCCTCGGATCTTATGGTGGATCGCAATCGGTCCACAGTAGTCAACGCCTGCATTAAGAAATGGGCGTGCTTGTGTGACTCTTTGTGCTGGAAGATTGCCCATAATCTGGTTCATTAGCTTTGGTCTGGCTCTGGTGCATCTAACACAGCTGTCAATGATGTTTCTAGCCATCGTTTTGTCGTTGATGATCCAATACTGTTGTCTTGCATTTGCCCTTAGGGCTTGGGCACCGCAATGCATGTTCTCCTCATGGAGTTCTCGCATTTTGACTATCGGATCATTGTATGGCAGTAGAATTTGATGTTTAGCGTTTTACGGAAGTAGAGCTTCTTCTAGTCTACCACCAACTCGGATGAGCCCATCTTCTCCTAGTATGGGAGATATCGATATGATCGAGCTCTTTTTGCCCACAGTCTTATAGCGTTGTAGCTGCCTTGAATCTGCGGTAAACTCGTCGAGTTGGATAGTTCGCAAGATTATAGCGCGAGCACTATTCAGTTCTCCTGTGCAGAGTGTCGTTGTAGCCGCTCTATTGGTTTGTAGCAAAAGCGTAACATGTATGCTACAATGCGTTGAAGCTTGTAAAATGAGTTGCTATGTCTGCATGTGTATAGTTCTTCTCCAAGTGCGCTGGGTGTGATTGGCAAGCTGACATGCTTCGCCTTTCTCTCGAGATTAGTAGGCTCACTGATTGTTGCTGTCGGCCATTTGTCTCGGGATCCGTGGAGGAATAGTAGTCCGTATAACCACAGATTGTGATTTGCTAATCTGCTTGCTGCAATTCCGGTGCGTTTATCCAGGATAGCACAATGGTGGAGTCAGTCCAAAAACATCCTGAAACCGTGTTGATGTCCATATGGAGATCCGTTCGGACTCGGTGTGTGAGTTCGGCACCAAGGACTGCAGCGCAAAGTTCTAACCGTGGTATTGATTGCTTGGCTGTCGGTGCCACACGTGACTTGGAGTAGAGCAGTCGTACTGACACTTGGTTTTTTTTGTATGTGGCGCGTGCGTATATTGATGCGCCATAGGCTCTTTCTGATGCGTCTACAAAAGTGTGTAGTTCTTGGGTAATTGGAACCTTGCCGTCATAGACATGCCGGGGAATCTGCATCTCGTTCAATGCTTGTAGGTCTTCACGGTAGTCTTTCCATTCATGTTGAAGCTGTAGCGGTAATTCGTCATCCCAGTCCAGCTTTAACTCCCAAAGTTGTTGCATAAAGATCTTGGCCTTGACCACCACCGGGGCAAAAAGTCCTAATGGGTCAAAGACTTGGGCTAGCTCGGAGCATACCACACGTTTTATGATGCGTGCAGCTTGGCTTTTATGGGTTCTTCCGCGTAGTTGATCCTTCTTCGGCATCCAGATAAGACCTAGAGTTTTCACGCTGTAGTGATCTAGTGTCTTTCCCAGTTTGACATCGCTTACAATGTCCTCTTTGCGGATTCCTTGAAGAAGTTGCTCATTGTTCGAGCACCATTTGCGGAGTTTAAATTCGCGAGGTGACAATTACCATGTTAATGCTATGAATTTCATGAATTCTAGAATACGTGAAATTAAAGTAGCTCCTGTTTATCCGACGGAGACGAATACATGAAATCATATCAGCAGAGTTGCCAGACGTGTAATTTGGCAACAATTTTGAAGTAAAATCTTGTGACTCTATTGTTGTTATGTACAACTCTTTCAATGATTTGGGATCGTCATTGATTGTACTTTGATTCAGGAAATGGTTCAGTACCGTATTTGCAACATCTGTGGGATTGTTGTATGTTTCAACAAGAATTTCCCAGGCTATTAGATAGTTGTCCTCTTTTAGATCGATATGTCTTATCAATCTTTCTGCCTCCCTCAAAAACGTTGGTTTTAAGGTACTGTTTGTAGGAGGGCGGATCGGATGATAGATCCCAACGATGAGTACGGAATAAAAAGTCGGGGGCCAGTGATTTTCCTAGTATATATGTAATGTATTTGGAGCGGCTTGATTATGGACCAATGTACATATGTATGTCTCGAAACGGAGGTGGAAGCGAGAGTGTTCAGGCTCGAGCTTGCAGACCCGTCGAGACCGCGAAGCGTTGATCGGGAGAGCGCCCACGACCGCGCGAGAGCGGGAGAGCGCCCACGACCGCGCGAGAGCGGGATCGTGAGCGCCGCCCACAGTGCTGTTCACCAGTCTGCTGCTACCCTGAACATCCTCCCCCCCCCTTGCAGGATGCAAAAGTTTGGTCCTAGGGCTGCGTGCATGCCCCGGATACGATCCATCCGAAAACGGTGCTCTGCGCCACAGGAAGGCCCTCGTCGCGTGCAAGGAGCCCGGGTTGGATCACCTTCGGGTAAACGTCCGCTCCCAAGACCAGAGAGATGGTGGCAGGTCGATGGAATTGCTCGTCCGCGAGCCTAAGATCGTTGAACCGGGCTCGGACGGGGTCGCTCAACTGTCGGATCGGCGTGCGGATGCACAATCTGGGTTTGATCTTAAGCACCACGTCCAATCGGACCTCGCTCGCTTTGGACCGGATGACGGCGGTGCACACCTTTTCGTTGCCGACGTGAGTTGTAGCCAGCTTGAAGGCGTTAGCCAATGAATCGTCGATGCAGCTCACCGGAGTGCACGGATCGATGAGCGCCGCCGTCTCATAATTTTGGGAACCCGTATCCAGGACCACCAGTGCCGTCGGGAGGAGGTTGAGACTCCGATGTTGGAGAAGCGAGTGGACGGATGGCGCTGGGGCCCCTGCCATGTGTTGGCTCACGGGGAGACGCGGGTGGCGTTCGGCTTGGGATGTTGACACAGCGGGCGAGGGTGCGGCAGCTTTTCCGACAGGACGGCTGGGGCGGTGCCGAGGGCGGCGATTGACGTGGGACGGCGGAGGTGGCGACGTTGCTGCCGCGGAAGGGCGACGCGACGCGGGTAGGTGAAGCAGCGTGTGGTGGTTCTTGCCACACACCCTGCACAATCCGCCACTGCGACAGTCCCTGCCGGAGTGCTGATGCGCCAAGCAGTTCGCGCAGTATTTATTAATGAGCACGGCTCGGAGCCTCTTCACGGGGCTTAACCGGAGGAAGTGGTGGCAGGTCCTTAGCGGATGCACTCCTGGGCAGACTCGGCACTGGTAGGAACTGCGACTGCGAGCGCGTCGGCTCTCCATGATGCGGTCGGCACGAGATCGTGGGCCCATGTCTGGATGCGAAAAGAAACTAGAAGCGTATATAACAAAAAAAAACGAGGAGCATTAATAATGAGCTAGGAACGGATCAAATGGACGGAAATACGGGGTTCTCCTGGAGGGAGAACGACCTTTACAACGGGTCTTCTGACGACGCCGCGAGTCATGAAAATATCTACTAATTAAATTATTAATTAAATTAATTAAATATCTACATTATTGTTGGACGGAAGTACGGGGTTCTCCTGGAAGGAGAACGACTTTTACAACGGGTCTTCTGAGGACGCCGCGAGTCGTGAAAATATCTACTACCCGGACATTCCCATCGGTGCCGGGATATACGGACTGGATTCTCCCGAGTCGCCATTCATTGGAAGGCAGGTTGTCCTCCTTAATGACAACCATATCGCCCACCTGAAGGTTTGGAGTTGGCGTCTGCCACTTAGTGCGCTTGTGGAGTTCTCTGAGGTATTCTTCTTTCCACCTCTGGCAAAACTGTTGGTTGAGGGCCTTCAAATGCTGCCATCGATTGATTATCGACTTGAGGTCACTCCTCATTTCAGGCTCGGCCGCAGACATCAAAGGTCCCCCAATAAGGAAATGCCCGGGAGTGAGGGCCAACAGTTCGGTCGGATCTTCGGACATTGGAGAGAGCGGCCTGGAATTGAGGCATGCTTCAATCTTTGCGAGAAGCGTGGAAAGTTCCTCAAACGTGTATCGCCGTGTGGAAGTGGCCTTGTAAAATAAAGTTTTGAAACTTTTTACCCCGGCTTCCCACAGGCCTCCCATATGTGGAGCTCCTGGTGGAATGAACTGCCAAGAAACCCGCTGATGGCTGTACGTATTAGTCACCGAGTCCTTGACTGCGTCTAGGAAATCCCGGGAAAGCACAGACGCCGCACCAACGAACGTTTTACCGTTGTCTGAATGGATCCGCTGTGGACATCCACGTCGTGCGACGAAACGAGCGAAGGCAGCGAGAAACTTTTCGGTGGTGAGATCGGACGTGGCCTCCAGATGGATCGCCTTCGTGGAGAAGCACACGAATACGCACACATACCCTTTGGTAATCAGACACGCTCTCCCTGTAAAATTGCGTATCTCAAAGGGACCAGCATAGTCAACTCCTGTATGCGTGAACGGCCTGGAAAAGGAAGTCCGCTCCGCTGGAAGGTCTCCCATCATTTGGGTTTGCAACTTCCTTCGGTGGATAGTGCATACTTTGCAGGAGTTGACAACCCCTTTCATAAGCCTCTGAATCCGTGGAATCCAATACTTGGATCGAATCAGGCGCACCATTAGTTGGTTGCCGCCGTGGAGAGTTATCCGGTGCGTGAACTGAGCCAGAAGCCGGGACAGCCGACAACTGTACGAAAGAATAATTGGGTGCTGTTCGTCATACTTGAGAGCTTCCGAACCAGCGACACGGCCGCATGCTCTTATGAGCCCATGTCGGTCTAGGAACGGGTTCAGGGTCAGGATAGAGCTTGACCTTGGTACTGGGCGCTTAGCACTTAGGCTGTGATACTCGGTGGGATATTCGCGACGCTGAGTATCTAGGATAAGAGCTCGCTCAGCTTCGGCAATTTCTCCGCTGGTAAGATGGTCCTCCTTTGCGGTGGCCACCTTCCGACAACGGTTTATGAACCGAAAGACATACGCCCGGACTCGCAGCGCTCTCTCCCAGTTGGAGAACCGTTCAAGGAATTCTTCGGATGGGCTCGGTGCGAAGTGGACCTTCACTACCCGTTGCTCTAAGGTCGTACCGGAAGACCAGTCCACTTGTGCCGGCCATTGGTCTCTGGTTTTGCGCAGCCAATCTGGTCCGTGCCACCAGAGTTGGCTATCAACCAGGTCCTGCAAGGGCATGCCTCTACTGGCTAAGTCTGCGGGGTTTTGTTCGGATGGAACATGAAACCATTTCTCGGCCTCGGTGGCTTGCGATATTCGAGTAACCCGGTTGGCAACGAAGGTGGCCCAGTGGCACGCAGGCTTTCTCAGCCACGCCAGGACAATGGTAGAGTCAGTCCAGTAGAAACAAGTGGTGCTCGCCGTCGGCATGTTTGGCAGGACAGCCGTCGCCATTTCGGACAATAGTACCGCACCGCACAACTCCAATCGGGGGAGCGATACAGTCTTCACGGGTGCGACTCGGGTTTTTGCGGTAAGCAGTCGCACCTCTACACGATGGTCAACCTCCACGCGCACGTAGATTGCGGCACCGTACGCCTTTTCGGAAGCATCGCAGAAACCATGATGCTCGATGGTCACCGATGGTTGGGACATAATCCATCTGGGAATGCGGATCTGATTGAGCACGGAGTAGCTTTGCAGAAAGCTCTGCCAGCGCTGACACATCTCGCTAGGGAGATCGTCGTCCCATTCCAAATCTTGCAGCCAGATTTCCTGCATGAAGATTTTGGAACGGACAATGAAGGGGGCCAGCCACCCCGCCGGATCGAACAACTTCGCAATCTGGGAAAGAACTGCTCGCTTGGTATAGGAGGACTCAATCGCTAATTCGGGAAGGGCAAAGAAGAACTCGTCGGAGGTAGCGTTCCATCGAATCCCGAGGGTCTTGGCCATGCTCTCGGCCTCAAGCTCAAGGAAGTCGCGGTGTAGGAGATGGTCATGCGGAATGCTGGTCAAAACGTCCTTATGGTTGGACGTCCACTTTCGTAGCGGAAAGCCTGCAGAACTAAGCGCGGCCTGCAGCTCGCGGATGGCTCGCTGAGCCTCAGTGGTGGAATCTGCGCCTGCTAAGACATCGTCGACATACATGTAGGATCGGAGAATATGGCTTGCTTTCGGGAATCGGGACTGGACGTCGTCTGCCAGCTGCTGCAGCACCCGGATGGCGAGGAAGGGAGCACAATTGACTCCAAAGGTGACAGTCTTTAGCTCGTAATCGCGGATTTCTCCATTCGTGTTTCGGAATAGTATGCGCTGGAACGGAGTGTGCTTCGGATCTACCCAAATCTGACGATACATCTTAGTGATATCGGCATTGAACACGACACGGAAATACCGCCATTTCAGGATCTGCAGAGTTAAGTCCGATTGTAGGACTGGACCAGCATGTAGAAGATCATTAAGGCTCACGCCGGTGGTCGAAGGGCTGGACGCGTTGAATACAACGCGGACTTTGGTGGTCGTGCTTTCGGGCTTGAGTACAGCGTGGTGCGGAAGATAGTAATTGGCGGAATCGTGAGCCGGAGGAACCTCGTTCATATGGTCAAGTTCTAAGTAGTCTTTGATCACGAAATCGTACTGCTCTTTTAAAGGAAAGTCTCTCCTTAAACGATTTTCGTTTCTCAGAAACTGAGCCAGTGCGATCGACCTTGAATACCCCAGACCTGATCCGGGATGGTCGGGGTCGCGGAATGGTAACGTGACGACATACTTTCCACTTGACGCTTTCGACGTGGTTCGACGGAAATTGCTTTCGCAGTAAGAATCAGATTCGCTTACCACCTTACTAGGTACATCCTCCACTTCCCAGAACCTCGTGAGAAGCCTATCTAATGGAGGCTCACATTCGGTGGACACCCGTGTCGAAAACGACGAGATGTTGCCTTGACCAGTAGTGGACACTGGGCCGGTAAGCACCCAGCCGAAAACAGTCTCCTGCCCGAAGAGAGACCCACAGATGTTGGGCTGTGCTCCGCTCAAAAGGATGGAATGAAGGAGGTCAGCTCCAATCAGGACATCGATCTGGGAACTTTCGTAGAATGTAGGATCAGCCCATGGCAGGTTCGGCAAGTCTCGCATTGAATTCTGCGGGATCGGATAGGACGGAAGGTTGCCTGCCAGTTCCGGCAAAACGTAGGCGGCTGCGTCGAGCTGCCAGCTCGGTCTTTTCGGGGAACGGATGCAAAAATCACAAAGTTTCTGGGACCGAGCGGAAACTGTCTGATTAAGGCCCGAAATCTGTGCTTGGATAAGTCGGAATGGCAGCTTAATGATATTGAAGAGCCGCTCTGTAATGAACGTTGCCTCGGAACCCGGGTCGATAAGAGCGCGGGCTCGGAAATTCGTACCAAGCTGGCATATGTTAATGACCGCGGTGCCTAGAAGGACAGCCCGTTGGCCAGAAGCGAAGTAGTTTTGAACGCTGGGTTGCGGTTCAAAAGAGCTCGGATTCGAGACGGATGTGGACCGGGGTTCACTGGAACTTGGAATGCCCCGGTGCAGCAGCGAGTGGTGTCGTTCCCCACAAGTGACACAATTGTGGGCGCTTTGGCATTCACGCATCTGATGGCCTCTTGCGAAGCAGTTGAGGCACAGCTGTTTCTGCTTAATGTAGCTGGAACGAGCATCAGCGGTCATCTGGAGGAAGTGAGGGCACATCCGGATGGGGTGATTCTCCTTGGAGCAGAGATCACACGATCTCCTCTTTGGAACCACGGTAGTCTCCAACGAGTGAACCCTTCTTGGAACAGGGCTCCCCTGGGAACGGAACGGATTCGAATTGACCTTGGATACGTGCGTGGAAGGATTGCCCTCGATGGCTTCCAGCGTCAAATACCTTTGACTGAGGAAGGAGTCAATTTCGTTCCACGACGGCATCTCCTTCTTTGTGGTGACGGAGTCTTCCCACAAAGCCCGGGTCAACTTAGGAAGCTTGGATGCGCAAATCGTCACCAGCAAGCTGTCCCAGTTCTCGGTGGAGACCTTGGAGTGTGCCAGGGCGGTCAATACCCCATGGATCGTCCCTTGGAGCTCCTTCAAAGCACGACTCGACTCCGTGACGGCTGGGGACAATGAGAGGAGAATGTTAATCTGGTTGGTCACCAGGAGCCGGTTATTCTCGTACCGGTCACGGAGGGCATTCCATGCCGTCTCGAACCCGTCGTTGGTCAGCGGGGACTTCGCAACGATGGCCTTTGGGTCGCCACTGATCTTGGATGTTAAATGGTACAGCTTCTCCACTGGAGACAGTCGTGGATTGTTTATATAGATTGCTGTGAACAGATCCCGGAAGGTGGGCCAGCGGACGTAATCCCCAGTGAACACTTCGATGTCACATGGGGGCAATCGACAGCCGCCATGAGAGTTTGGCTGCGTAGAAGGAGGCTCTGTTGGACCGGCAGCTTGGACAGTGAGGTCAGCCATGTATCGCTCATAGCTGTCATAGCACTCGCGATACATGGCTTGGACTTCCCTTTTTGCCTCTATATCCTCGTCAACCATTGCTATGGAACAAGCCTCGAACTCAGCATCCACTTTCGCCCACATGCTTCGTAACTGGTCTCGGCGGATCAGAGAGATGGCGGGGGATGGGGTGCTGATACCCGGAGCGATGAATGGGGCTTTGAAAGTGGTCAGCCTGTCGATGGCTGTCTCGAACTTGGCCCGTGCGGAGCTGACGGAAGACTGGACCATTTTGAGGGCGCGTTGAGAGCAGATAGGGCTGTTGTTAGTAGGTGCTGGCACCTTGAGCGTGACCGGCGAAGGGAACAGAACCGATTGGGTCCTCGCAACGGTGGATCTTGTGGGCTTGGGAGTACTTGGTGACTTGACCTTTTCGAACGCCGCAGTAGGTGTTCTCGGAACGGAAGAACTCCTGGGCTTGTTAGCACCTGGAGCGGGCAGCGACAAGGGTTTCTTGCTGTCCTTTTCACCAGTGGGCATATTCGGGCGTCACACGCCGAGGAAAGAGAAATCGGATGCGTGAGTGTCGGACGGATGGACACGACCTTTGTATGGATACGGAGAGCGGATGCAACAAAACGCTTGGTATTCGTCGCAATGTGGATTTATTTTCACGTCGGAAGTGTTTCGGTATGTTATGGAGATCGGGCGATAGCAATAAAAATAAATGTACAATCCAGAACGACAATAGGGACCGAACAGTAATATTGGAATTCGAGGCACGAGGTATCCAGGGAGAGGCGGTTGCAAATGACACCCGAAAATAATATACCCTTGGAATGTAGGGTAGAGTGTCACTTGGCAAGTATTAGCCGAAAACGATATACCCGCGGAATACAGGGTAGCGCGTCACTTGGCGCTCCGTTATGCTCAAGAGCGGCACTGATAATATGCTCTCCCAACAAATACAACGCGAGCAGCGGTGGAGAAACGAAAACGAAACGAGGAGAAGGCACCGCTATTGCTGCTTGTATGTACGTATGGCTGGAAATGAGCGTAATGTACCGCGGCTTGGTCGAACGAACTGATTATGTATATTTATATATGTAAAGGAAAATGCAAGTACGTATATGTTTGATAATTCGGAGTGGACTGTAGGAAACTTTATATTTTAATTGGACTCGGAATGAACATGAAATGAAACACAGGATAGTGTATTTATTGGACTGGGATTGCGTTGCTTATATATGTATGTATATATGTGGATATATTGCAAGTTACAGACGAAACGATATACCCGTGGAATATAGGGTAGCGCGTCACTTGGCGCTCCGTTATGCTCAAGAGCGGCACCGGTAATTTATTCTCCCAACAAATACAACGCGAGCAGCGGTGGAGAAGCGAAAGCGAGAAAAAGAGTGCACAGCTACTGCTGCTTGTATGTATGTTGGCGTATCTAAGTGTTATGTACCGCGGCTTGGGTTAACGAAATTCAGACGAGATGGTAACGGGGCGACGAAGATTAACGCTCAAATCTAACGCTCATGTTAGATATGTAAAATATGTAAATTTGTATTTAGGTACGTGTATTTTCGGATATATGTACATACTTATATGTATGTGCAAGAGTATGCAGTTTTTATATGTATATATGTAAAATTTGTATGTAGATATGTAAGTGTATTGTCGGAGATGTATACATATGTTCAAGAATATGCAGTTGTTATGTATACATATGTACGTGCCGGCGATTTAGTTTTTAGGTTCCCGCTGGCGGAGGCGTAGGCACAAACAAACGGAACTGGAAGAATTAGCGGATCACTTGAATGTACATATGTATGTCCGCAGATGGGAACGGAAGAGCGGAGAACGGCCGGAATGGCCGATAATATGCCGTCGTCGGAAATGGCATGCGAAAGGAAACAAGAGTGGATGACCCTTGCCGTATATGTATGGGTATATATATGTCGCGAAAGCTCGGGCTTGGATGCGGAAAACTTTCCCAAATCACTGCACTGGTGTCGGGCACCCGGAGCGTGGTACTTATCTTGGAAACTCTTTGATGATCCGCCGATGCGTGCTGGGATGGACTTCTCCTTCTGTTGATGGCGAAGATCCGGCTCGAAGGACCAATGTTTGTAGGAGGGCGGATCGGATGATAGATCCCAACGATGAGTACGGAATAAAAAGTCGGGGGCCAGTGATTTTCCTAGTATATATGTAATGTATTTGGAGCGGCTTGATTATGGACCAATGTACATATGTATGTCTCGAAACGGAGGTGGAAGCGAGAGTGTTCAGGCTCGAGCTTGCAGACCCGTCGAGACCGCGAAGCGTTGATCGGGAGAGCGCCCACGACCGCGCGAGAGCGGGAGAGCGCCCACGACCGCGCGAGAGCGGGATCGTGAGCGCCGCCCACAGTGCTGTTCACCAGTCTGCTGCTACCCTGAACAGGTACCATATTTTCCGTTCTGTGTTTGTCTCATGAATTATACATGAGAACAAGTCGTAGAACTGTGACCATTTCAGATTGTCCCCATCAAAATTTGGAATGGTGATGCGTGGAAGCTGCGCGTAATCATTTTTTGAAGTGTCTGGGTTAGCCAATGCCCTTTGAACGTTTTTTCCAGTGATAGGTACGATTTTATGTCGTATCCTCCTGCTACTGGGTTCTCATATTCTTCATGAATGTTAAAATGGACTTGTGCTTGAGTCCATAGTGATTTTATCAAATCACTTAAGGAACGTCCTCCCGCCTCTGAAAATAGTTTCAGATTGCGTTTAATGGCTTCGACTATGTCTTTTTGTCGGCGACATAGGTTATTTTAGGTTAACCCGGACGGCCCTCAGCGGGGCCTTTCATAAGCCAGCATGGCCCTTAGTTATCCGGATGGGTTTGGAAATCCTCAAGAATCGTGGTATTTTTCGCGAAAGCAAGGATTTCCCTTAGCGTCCTCCAGGACATAGCGCCTGGTCGCCTGTCGCCTGGCCGGCGACATAGCGAAGGCAATTTGCTGTAATCTACATTTGACTGCTGATTGAGGTAATTTTCACTGGTGATGGGTTGACTTTCCCCAACATTGCTTGATGCCTGTTCTAGCTTGTCCAGGTTCTCAGTAAAATCGCAACGTATTTTTCATATATCATACGTAGGTCAATAGAGAACTTTAATTTTTTTTCAGTTTTATCTTTCTCTCCAATTGTGGAGTCGTTTGTGTTGCAACGATTCCATGCATTTTCGAGTGCTGATATTTTGGCTTGAGTACCTTTTAAGTCTGGAATGCACTTTAAGATTTCCTCGCCAATTTCCTGCTGCATATTGAATGCCTTTGTGGCGGCAGCTTGTTCCTCCTGTGGATTATCCATTCTGTCAATTCGTCTCTTTGTACTTCTCACCCGATGGGAGTGTTTTATTTGCTTTGCAGCTGGATTACGCTCCGAATCGCAACCGTTGTTGGTCAAAGAAGTACAAGCTGACTTGACCTATTGATGGAGGGGGTTCTGCTGGTTCCAGTTGATGGAACGCACGTACAGCAGATTATGTCGATCGCTTGGTTAGCAATCGAACATAGATTTCTTGCTGTTGGCTTTACTCTGAATGTGTCAGAATTACCGAATTGATAAATGATATCAATGTTGTTGTATGTGGATGGTGCTGTTTGCATCAAATCCTTTCTCTGTCGCCTTGCTGACAGGATGGAAAGGATGACTGAGGTCGTGATCACCAAATGTTAATGTGTGTGTGTGCGTGTATGAAGCTGGGTTGTATACGGTACATAAACCGTCTACAGTTAGGTCGTTGCAACTAGAACTTGAACCAGTTAGACTGCGGAGAGGGTATCCTGCGGTGCGCAATTGAGGGTCTGAAGACACGATGACAGCCTCTGATGATGCGATGGAAAGGGTATCCCTTAATGTGCAGGTGAGGGTCTGAAGATACAGCGACAGCCTCTGATGATTGCAGTGGGAATTGAGTGACAGGCAGCTTTGGTACTGTTTCTGATACTGATTTTATTCAACAAAACTTAACTCTATTTATAGGTAACAAAAGGTACAAACAGTGCTGATTTAATAAGAATATGGTAAAATAATAATTAGTGTGAAATTAATATTGATTAAATATGGTTTTATTGGCCGATGTGCAAATTGGGCAATTGTGAGGATCAGCAATTGCACCAGTGTTGTTGGTCTCTGAGGAATGGTCGCATTGTCAGCAGAATTCGCGTCCGAGGCGGTTTGTTGTTGACTCAGCTGTAATGCTGAGTCGTGATATTTCCTGCTGACCTGGTGAACTTTATTTGTTTTGGTAAATGTGTCATGTCACATAATGTATATTTATGTATGAAAGTGTCATGTATAGTAATGCTTATGCACAATTCTTCGACTGGATAAATATATTTGTGCAATAAGGTTGCTTATGTATAATTCTCCGACTAAACAATAACATTTCATCCTTTTTGAGCCAAGTTTCCAGAGGACCTATCAACATGGTAGGAGACTCAGATTTCTGCTACGAAAGCAATTTCCTTCCAGCCCACTCCACAGAATTTCTCGAACGATGTCCTACGCTTGACCGAAGAGAACATTTCCAGAATAACTTAAATACTTCTGTTGACCAACGTAGCCTCATCAGTAGTAGTAGTGGACCCTATTCCAATGTCCTACGTGTGCTCGTAACCCGTTTCAAGTTCCTTTCTAATGCTTCTTCGACTGCTTCATTTCATCCTAGCTCTCCACATCCAGAACTGGATACTCGTTCCTGCGCCGACCGTATCATGGAGAGTCGATGGGCTCGAGGTCTCAACTCCTACCAGTGCCGAGTCTGCCCAGGAGTGCTTTCGCTACGGACATGCCACCGCTTTCTCCGTTCGAGCCCCATTCAAAGGAAACGAGCCGTCTTCCCAAACAACTATTGTGTGAACTGTCTGAGCTAAGCCTCGTCTCCACGTGAGCCACCCCATGGCAAGGACCCCGGCGCCATCCGTAGAGTCCCTTTTACAACCACGGCCACGGCTACAACCGCGGCTACAACCACGGCTACAACCACGGCTATAACCACGGCTACAACCACGGCCGACACCGCGATCATAGGCCTTAGCCCCCATTATTTTTTGCAATCCTGCAAGGAACGGGAGTGGATGTACAGGGTAACAGTAGATTGTTGCCGCGCACTGTGCCGAAGAGTGCGCTCCGGTCCCAACTCGTTCTCGCGTGCTCGGGGTTGCTCTCGTCGTCGCTCTCACGATCCACACTTCGTACACCGCAGCATAGATTTTAAGCTAAAGTTAGTAACTGTTTGTAGGAGGGCGGGTCCGTTGAAGTTCCAACCAAAATAAACCAAAAGAAGCAGAGCGTCGATTTGTTTCCAGCACAATGTATTTATTAATCTTCAACAATTCAATATTTCCGGGCGTAGGTTTAAATATATATGGATATGCGAGGCGAAGTAATAAGTGCGGCCGATTGAAACGGGGGTGGACGCGAGAGAGTCCGGGCCCGAGCTTACAGACTAGTGGAGAGCGCGAAGCGTGGATCGGGAGAGCGCCCACGACCGCGCGAGAGCGGGATCGTGAGCGCCGCCCACAGTGCTATTCACCAGTCTGCTGCTACCCTGAATAGTAACGTTTCCACCCCCTTTTCGAGCGATAAATGCATTTGTACATATATCAAGCCGCTCCAAATACATCCACATATATATATATATTGGAAAAAACCACTGCCACCCAACTTCTTATTTCTCCGATCCGCCCTCCTACAAACAACAACAAGCAGAAATCTTGGACTTCTACTTCGGAAGAGGATTCTTGAAGACGACACTGTTTCTGGCTCTGTTTTATGTTAGTTTTGGAATAGTGTTTCCAGTGCGGTAACTGACATGACAACTGCCATAGTCACATTGGTTTCTCTTTCCGCTGAGAAGAGCTGGCCTACAAGGGTGCCCTTTTCGGCAACGACTTTAACAACGTCTAAAATGAATTCCTAGCTCGCACTGAGAAAGATGAAGATTTCAGATTGAGGTATCTTACGGTATTTTAAGTTATTTTAGACAACATTTTATGCCGTTTTGAAGTCGTCACCTGCTTGCCAAGTCCAAGGCAAACTGTGTTCTTATTGATGCCATCAGTTGATGGTAGCTGCGAGTTGTGCTAACTGGTAGCGTGCTGTAGAACCGTTGAACTTGACCCTTTACCTTGAGTGTAACTCCAGGTACCGATCAGCGTTGCTCGAGTGTTGATTCTCCGCCACCATTTCCAGAACTCGCTCGTAGTCAGAACTTGATGTTGAGCCGTCGTAAGAAGGCAGTGTCCCAGGTTGGTTTCTGGAGGAGGGGTGTCCCACTTCGTCGCATTACGGCGGGAGCCGCCAATACACGTAGAATCGTTTGCTGGAACGAGTCGAACATCTTCTCCATCTTGAGATCCATCTTGTTCTGTGATGCGGTTGAAATCTGCGTCAATGAAGTTGATGTAATTTTATCGGTATCCGTGTTCACGGAACGGGCGCGTTGTTTTACTTCTCCTCTTGGCATTATGGCCTGAAATCTTTCCAGAATCCAGAATCGCTGACCCCAAACCTGACACCAATGTAACAGAAATTTATGTTACTAGGTGGGCCGAGAGGATTTCTTACCAGGTTGGGGGCACGGAAAGTCGATGATAGGCAGCAACCAAGATCGTGATCGAGACAATGTTCACCAATTCCATCACAACTAAAAAAACACTTATGATGTTTCAGATTTTTCCGATTTATTCTTGTACATAACCTGTTCGCTTAATTTTCTTATTCGCAATTACCTGTGCTCTCCTCTTCTTCTTTTCTTTTTCGAGGGTCAAAGTCCGTAAGCCGTCCAAGGTGGCACCTCACTATCGATAGCTGCGACAAGGCGGCCAACTTCAAATACAACTTTTCGTTAAATTTTTAATATTTGTAATTTTTTGTGTGTTTTAAATATAACTATTTCTTTCGGCTGTACATAAGACAATGCTTCTATTCTAGTTATATTATTGCTGACAAAGACATTTAATGTGGTTCTATAAAGACTCCACATTAACAAAATGTTTGATTCGACATAACTTGTTTGGAAATGTTTGTATAATTTTTTTTTATGTGGGTTTTTGTTTTCAAAAAATCGTATCTTTTTTTACCTGCTACGCGAAAAGTATAGGGGTATATTAGATTTGTGGTTATAGTGGATGTGTGTAACACCCAGAAGGAAGCGTTTCCGACCCCATTAAATATATAAGTTAAGACAATTTTTTTAGGCGAACAGAACGAGTGTTCACTTTTCAAAGTTTTCAAACTTAAAAGTAAATTAAATTCTACCCTAGCTCCGCTGTAGCTTCTGCCGCTGCCGCTGAGGTCGCTGCCGCTGCTGCTGTAGCCGCTGCCGCTGCTGCTGGTTGTTGTTGGTGTTGCTGCTTCTGTCGCTGCCGCTGTAGCCGCTTCCGCTGTAGCCGCTGCTGCTGGTTGTTGTTGGTGTTGCTGGCCGGTTTCCTATTGCATGGGCCGGCTGCAGTGCAAACGGTCCCACGCTTTGGGGTTCGTTGGAATGAGCTGACATGGCGCACGTGTCGCGGACTGTATTTTGTTGGGCAATGCTGACGTTGGTCTGGTCAACACCATTTCTTTATAGCTAGGGTTAACTCCTCCCCCTTTAAATGCGGACGTCCTCGGATGCAATGTGGAAATGTTTCGATAACCTAGCAGATGCCTCAACTTCGTCTTCTGTCGTATTAGCCACTTCTGATATTTGTTGCACCTTCTTAACGCATTTATGGCGAAGCCGATTAGCTGCTATTATTATTATTATTATTATTAATAGTATTCCGGTAAGCGTACAATTTATGGCTGTGGTCATGGAACTACTTTGCTTGAGCGTTTCTATTTTTTGGGTATTGTTGATGTTGACTTTTTTAAGCATTTGTAGTGAGAGGACTTCTTCTATCCGCGTTCCTTCCTTGATTATCTGTAGGAGGAGTGGAGTTGCTTCTGCGTACACCATTTCCTGTGCTGGGTAAGTGTCTTCCGCCACCCAGACCATCGAGTTCTCGAACTGGATCAGGTATGTTCCTTTTAGGTGCATCTCTTCATTATCGATAGTCACCACTCCCTCAAAGTCGTTGAGCAGAACGGTTCCTGTTTCTATTTCCTCATGGTCCGGTACATGTTGGCTGTTAATTACCTCACATTTCGGTGGTTTGTTTCTTAACCATGGTGTTATGAAATTTTCGTTGCTAAGATCCCTGAGCATGGATTTGCTACAAATTGTCTTATCATTATGAGACTAGCAGGAGTTTTTTATAGCAAAGATTTAGTTTTTATATTTAATTATTTCCTTAAATTTGATTTTGTTTATAACGTTGTTTCTTTTTACTGATTTTAATTGGATTGTGGAGCATATTTCGTTTTCTATAATGGGTATATCTATAATATACAATAAACTCTTTTTATTGGTTGCTATTTTTACTTTTACAAATTCTAGAAGTTCTTCTATGTTTATGAACATCATTTTCTCTTCTTCAAGTACTTTTTCTATTGCTCTAGTTTCTAAATCTGACAAAATGATTGAATTTACAGTGTTTGTGTTTGCCCAGTCTATTGCAGGAATTAAATTGACTATATCTTCTTTAAATTATTGGATTCCGTACTTAAAGGTTGCTAATTTTTCATTTTCTTCATTTTTGCTCTCATCTGATATTTTTAAAATTTTATTTGTGATCTCGCTTATCTCGTTTATTCTATCGGTTAATTTTTTGTTAAATATGATTTGTCGGTTGTTGTTTTCCAACTGCTCGTTTATCTTCTCCACCACGATATTATGGTCGTTAAAGTACGGCGTGCCGGCTATCTATTTCCAGACTGTTCCTAATTTATTAATCCCTCTTTTAACTCCTTTGTGTTGGCGTAGTCTACGCAAGTCATTTTTTATTTTTGCAATGTCATACTTCAGAAGGGGGAACAGATGGTGGGAGGCGTTAAAGCTATTAAGATGTTCCTCTAAATTTTTAAACGCTTTTTCGTACTCTTCTATTTCGAATACATGAATTAATTTACACATTGGATCGCGGACGACCCCGTTTTTATTGAGATTACTTGGGAGTGGGAGTAATCCAGTATGTTAGCCACTCCCAGGCAGGTTGGTAAGAAAAGTCTGTAATATTAGGTTATAAGATTACTTTTGTGTATTATTATTCCTTTGTTATTATTATTATTTCTTTTTTATACTTTGGGGTTAATTTGGAACCTAACCTATTACTTATTTTTGCATAGACGATTTCTCTTGTGTTGTGGTTTTTTACTGGTTTTTTGTTTTTGTTGTGATATTCCCCGTCTTCCTCCTGTTTTTCTTCCAGCTTTCTGCTAAAATGTCTATTGGTTTCTTTTTTGTGGTTGAGTGAACTGATTGATTATATTCCTGTACTGCTATTAATACTAATTCCTTGAAACGTATATCTCCTCTGTTTTTATACCCGGTACTAGAAAAGTAAAGGGGTATATTAGATTTGTTGAAAAAATGGATGTGTGTAACACCCAGAAGGAAGCGTTTCCGACCCTATAAAGTATATATATTCTTGATCAGCATCAATAGCCGAGTCGATATAGCTATGTCTGTCAGTCCGTCCGTCTGTCCGTCCGTCCATCTTCATTAGCGCCTATAGCTCAGAGACTATAAAATCTAGAGGAACACAATTTTGTATGCAGACTCCTGTCCTATCACAATATTACAAGTGTATTTCTAAATTTCGCCCCGCCCCCTTCCGCCCACTCCAAGGAAGAAAATCTGTGGCATGCACAATTTTAAAGATAAGATACTATAAACGCAGAATCGTAAAGAATAACAATATCTATCAGAGTGTTGAATCTGGATCAGATCGAATCATAAATATAGCCACAATGAAGAAAACCATTTAGAAATGCATCATTCCCTCTCGCTCTCTCTCACACACAGGGTTGGGTGCTGTGCCCATTCGTCCAGATGAGCGCCTAGATCTCAGAGAGTATAAGAGCTAGAGCAACCAAACTCCCTTCCCATGCTTCTGTGATATCACTTCAGTACAAGTATATTTCAAAATTTTGCCACGCCCCCTTCCACCCCCACAAAAGATGAAAATCTAAAATTTTGAATATACGGGAAAACCAAAAGCGCAGAATCATAGAAAATGACCATATCTATCAGAGTATCTATCTCGCAACGGGTGTTAAAGGTCTTCTGCAGCTTTTGATTTTACTATTTTTATCTGAGCGTATTTTGAAAACTTATCTATTGTCGTGATCACAATGTATTTTTGGGTAGTTTACAGATCGATGTGTACAATCTGACCTGGATAATTGGGTATAGGAGTCGGCTGTCCTCCTCTTTCTATTACATATCTATGGTAGTTGGAGGTCATAAGATTCGTTGTCTGCGGTCAGTAGGAAAAGTTGCTTTTTAAATACATTGATAGGTACTTCCATGACGGGAATAAGTTTATGTGACGAGCTTTCAGCGCTGTGGACAGTGGCGGAAGTACTCTTTATCTGGGGATTTACGGGAGGATTTAGAGATAGAGCATCTGCGACTGCGTTTCATGTCCCTGGCTTATACCGAAGTTCATGATTGTATTCTTCGAGATAACTTTTCGACCTCTTGAGCTTGCCATTGTGATTTTTGTTGCTTAAAGCGACCGTCAAAGGTTGATGGTCTGTGTAGATAATAACTTTTGATTTACCGTAAAGGTACATTCGGAGGCTTTGAAGAGCCCAAACAAAAGCAAGCATTTCTTTCTCATTTGCGGCGTAGCCTTCTTCTGCTTTTGAGAGAGTTCGTGAAATGAACGTGATTGGTCTGCCTTTATGTTCCAGGACTGCCCCGATGGCAAAGTTTGAAGCATCAGTGGTTAGTTGGAATTCACTTTTGAAATCTGTTTAAGAGAGTATGAAGTCTTGTGACTTGAGAGTTGCCTTAATTTTGTTAAAGGCGACTAGAGCCTCGTTGTTTAATGTGATCTGGACTTTACTAGAAATATTTTTGGATAGGCGTCCGTTTTCTCCCTTCAGTAGATTTGTAAGGGGTTTAGCCAGTTTGGCATAGTCGCGAATAAAGCGCCTGTAATAGCTCGAAAGCCCCAAAAAGGATCGAAGGTGTTTTAATGTCTTAGGTGCCGGAAAGTCGTTTATGGCTCGTACTTTTTCGACGTTTGTTTTTACCCCATTGGATGATATTGTAAAGCCTAGGAAATCGACCTCGGTTTTGAACAATTCAATTGAATTTTCATGTTGGCATCGGCCAAAGTGCCGAATACCTTTTCTAGGTCTATGGCATGTTGGGATTCGGAAGGACTGAAGACGATGATATCGTCAATGTAAACATAGCATATTTTGCTTACGTGTTCCCTTAGAATGTCATCTAAGGCTCGTTGGAATATAAAGGGGGCATTTTGTAAGCCAAAGGGTAGTCTAGTAAACTCGAATTTTCCTCCATTTACCGCAAATGCTGTTTTCTCAATGTCTGTTTCTTTGAGTGGTATCTGGTGGAATCCGCTCTTGAGATCCAGTACTGAGAAATACTTGTTCTGTCCTAATTGGGCGAGGATGTCTCCTATTTTTGGGATCGGGTATCGATCCGAAATTGTAACTGCGTTAAGTTTTCGATAATTTATGACCACGCAGTATTTTTTCTCTGCCGAGGCATCCACGACAATTCTTTTAGCTGATTTTCTACTTCGCTTTTAAGAAAAATTGGGTATGGGTAATGCCTACTGTAGACAGGACTGTCAGATGAAGTTCTAATTTCCCCAATCACCTTGGTGGTATAGGTGAGTTTTTTATCTGGATTGGAGAATAGTTTCTTGTGAGTGCTCGGAATTTTGACAATGAGCTCCTTTTGCTTGGGGCTCATGTGTTCTGATCGGATTTTAATATTATTAACGGACTGAGTAACTAGTTGTCTGATTCTGATTCTATAAGTACCATTTATTATCAATGTGTCATTCGGAACATCTGTGACTGCATTCAAATTTTTTAAAGTTACATTGCCTAATATGCCATGGAATGTTTTGAGTGTAGGTAATAGGAAACACTTTATTGGGAGATTCTGGTTACCGAACAGGCCAATATGGGAATGATGGGTTATTTTGATATTACCTCCCACGGAGGTTGCCATGAATGTTACACCGAAAGTATGGTAGCGAGGAACCTTTTCACCTAAAAAATTGATGTCAGATGCATCCACTAATTCAGGCTCGTATCCTAGGTCAAACGATTCGGGTAAATAAGAAGCTCCCGACTCTTCCACCTCCTCAAAGTAAGTCTGCTCATCTGCTTCTCCAAACTGACCACTTCCAAGTGTCGTTCCCTCTTGGCCTTCTTCAGGGGACTCAGTGGCAATGTGGACCTGCATCTGGAACTTCTGAGGTCGCCCTTCTTGGATTGATTGTGGAGGGCGTTTGCCCACTAGATCATTTGTTGTTGGTCTGTTCATGTAATTGACATTTCGTGTCCTGATGGAAGGATCTACCTCCATTGGCACCTGTTTTGGATCTGGTTTTGCAGCTATCGGACGTGGTGGTGAGAAAATATTTGGGTTTTGAACGAATACCGGTCGAGGAGTTAATTGTGGTTGAGGGGCGTAGTATTGCCTGTAAGACCTTGGAGGAATTCTTGGTGCTTGAGTCTGTCGGACGAACTGTTGTTGGTTATTGCGTGCGTAATATAATCGAGGATCGAAATTTTTCCAGTTAGATACTTGATTATTAGTGTTCAGTTTTGTAGGGCTTGGTTTGGTCGGGAAATGCCCTTGAGGTTGTCTGAGTTTTTAATGTAAACGAGTTTCTATGCTCTTGGTTTTCGACCAGTTCGCATAGGTAAAGCGCATGACTCAGATCTCTTGGCTCTTTGATAGCCATGAGTCGAGGCCGTTGAGACCCCGAACAAAAGTGTCTAGGGCTTTTCCGCGATAGCTTTCGGTTAGAGCCAGTTATGATAATATATGAGTTGGGTGTGAGTAGATGTTGGGATCCGGGTTGTGCCAATGTTATTTCCGAGGTTTCAATGAGGAAGTCAACTGTCTGATTTGACTGGTCTTAATTTCTGCTTTTGGTTCTTAAGTCTAATACAAATGTGTGGAGTCAGCTATTTCCGAGTGGCCGAGAATCTGCTGACATGGACTGTTGCCCACTGATGGAATTGGGGTGGCCGAGAATCTGCTGACATGGAATGTGGCCCACTGATGGAATTGGAGCGGATGTTTTTATGTAGTGTCGTTTGGTATCGGTGGCCGCTATTTTGTTGTGGTAGGTTATGGTATCCGCAGAGGCTCTGGAAGGGTAAGGCCAAGGGCCGGTGCTGGGGTGGTAACTCCTTCCCCCACAGTCTGAACTACCGACCATAACGGAGGGATGGTTGGAGTGAGGGTTAGAGTCGGGGCAGCTGTGGTGTAGGTGCTGGTTTTCGTCGGTAGGCTTATGGCACATATTACGCCCACCAGCTTTAGACCAACTGCAGTATACGTCGCTGTAGAGTGTATCGCCGTCCCAATCTGTATCTTAGTGATTTGCCGATTCGTTTGGATACTCTCCATTTTTAACTCGTGAGTTCTTGAGTTGTTCTGTTTCGTTTCACCTCATCTGTTTGAAGGATTTCCAATTTCCACCCCTCTACATCCAAGTGCTCCTCATATTGATATTGTTGACCATTACTCCGCATCCGCTGAAGGTTATGACTGCTGATCCATTGACGACCCTCTCTGCGGCGCAGTCAGTGTGCACTTTAACGTATTCGCCGGTGAAGATCCCTACATACCCTTTCTCGGGTTCGAAGACTTCTCTGCGCAATCCAGTGTCTTTCGTCTCACATTCTGCCGCCATTCCTTCCATCAGATTCCTCAGGCACAACTCATTGACTCTCTGTACCGTTTAAGCATTCTTACAAATACAAAATTTTCTGATTTGCATGCACTTATTACTATAATAGTATATTTCCTGGTTACTACATGCTACAAAATTAGGTGTAACTATGTATTCAGTTTTGTTATTGTGTAAGGCCAGTAGCCTTTTAGGGTGTAGGTTTGATTTTTAAAGATTGGCATTCTCATAGCGAAAATTAAATCGGTGTTGTTCGTTATGGCCCTCAGCTGGAGGAATTCATACATATGCTCCTCCGATGTTATCTGAATGCCCTGTTCTTCTATTTCTTGCGTAATCTTTTGTGCCTCTTTATCCCCTAATATGAACCTCGGTATTACTCCTATCTTCACTAACAATACGCTTTCTGCCACATCGCTCACTTTCACCATTAACATATCTGCTGCCATTTGCATCTTATCTATGTATTCTATTCTATAAATTCTCCTGCTCTCCTAGACGAATGACTCACTTATCCTGTTACTCCTGTTGTTTATGAACGTGCTTACTCTAGCCTGCTCTTCGTTCATGAACTGTGTCAAGTTCTTAAACATGATACTAAACTTATTCTCTCTACTGTCCTGTACTTCTAGTACTTCTTCCATTTTCTTCTCCTGTACTTTCCTGATCTCCTTTTCTAGTCGTTCTGCATCTTCGGCATCGATATTCCCTGTTACCGCCTTAACTACTGACCCTAGGCCGTTGATAAGTCCCCTCTTTCTCCTTATTTTGGGGCTTATCTTCTCGAGTTTTCCCCTGACCTGGTCTAACTTTCGTTGGAGCGCCCTTACTACATCCTGAGTCTCTTCTTCCTCCTGCACCTTCTCGAGCATCTCCTCCAATTGGTCAATGCCCTCCTTATACTCTTTTAGTTGCACCACGTGGACAAAGGTCTTGTAAGTTTGGATAATCCGAGCTGGCCCCATCTCGATTTGGGCTAATGGCTCATTCTCCCTTAATCCGCGGATCTCGAGCACCTTAGCCGCTGCCGCCGTCCATCTGAAATGTATCACTCGTTAGCTTTTGTTATTCTTCGGATTTTTTTTTATGGACCTTTTTGGTTTTGTTGTGGTCAGCGTTAAGTTGTTATCTACCGCCACCTTGCGTGTACTGAATCTCGGTGTCAACTTATCCCTTCTATTTCCTTCCTAAATATCCTGAACTCTGCTCAAGGATCCTTGGGGAAAATTTCCCTCGTCCTCTTGAATATTATGCAACTGGCCTGCTGATTCTTGGCCTCCTATTCTAGTCGCGGTACTGGGCGCGTTCTGCGTTTGCTATGTACCATACGACTGTCGAGTGTTGTTCGAGTTGTACGACTAACCCAAATCGTTGGACAGCCTCGACATCCTCGTTTGCCCACTCCTGTACGTTTCCTGAGGTGATCCTGGCGATTATTCTGGCCCCACTGTCGCTCGCGGCTCTGTTGGTCGTTTCCCATCTGGAGTTATTGTTTTTGTGGTTCCTATACGAACCTCTCATGTACCCAGTCTCATTACTCTGCATGTAACTACCTGGCCTGAAGGGATTTCCCACCATTGGGTATACATACCCAAAACCTGGCCATCCCCTATATCTGTCATTGGGCACGGCATGCCGAATGGCTTTTGCGGGTTTCCCTGACATTGGTACTGCGGCTAAAAGCCTGTTCCACTGTTCCCCACTGGCGTTTGCCCTTCCTGTTTCCTTGGGGTCTTTACCACTGTACCCTCAGCCTCCCTGCTCTGGGTCTGCATTGCCATCTTGGCGTTTCCTTCCTGTTCTCTTTCTTCCGCCACATACACGTTTCTCTCTCTGCATGCTACCTCGTATTCTTTGGCAATATCCGTTATGCCCATATTTCTAATGGTCACCCCAATCGGTCCTTTCAACGCTGATATGAACACATTTAGCGCCATCTCCTCATACCACCTGACCTTCTCCTTCCTCAACAGTGTATTCGGCTCCTTCGCCTTATACGCACTAACAATCGCCCTTCTCAGCTCTAGTACGGTCGCGTACAATTCAAAAATTAAATCTTGCTCTGCCCTCTTCTCTCTGAAATGGGACGTCAACATATTCTTAATGCTGTCCCAATTCAATTCCACCTCTTCTAGATCTGGGACTTTATCTGCTTCCCCTACTATCTTGCTCCTCACCGCTCTGAGGGCTATGATTCCTATTACTGACCTCTCTTCTCCCTTGGTTATTGTCAATATTTGGTCCACCGCTCTATATGTGTCTTGTATATGTAATCTTATATCCCATATTAATTGTCTACTTGTATGCGTATTCTTATAGTAGTTGTGTACTTTTGTGTGTGTATTCTTATTTTAGTTGTGTACTTGTGTGTGTGTATTCTTATACTATTTGTGTACTTGTGTGTATATTCTTATCGTATTTGTATATGTGTCTGATGTGTATATATATTCTTATAGTAACGTGTGTTTTCTGTACTTAAACTGATACTTTTCTTGTGTGTTCGTGTCCTCAATCCGTGTTGTGAAATGGAGCTCTGTAATTAGTTGTGATAAGTATGTGTTTCGAAAAATATTGTTTCATATTGTGGCGTGATGTGAAATAGATTTCTTCTTTTTTTTTTTGTGGCCTGTTCTATGGCCCCTAATGCTTTATGCTTTAGTTTGCTTCATTTGATTGTTTCTTATTACCTTGCATGCCGAAGCTAGCTGTGATGCTGTGCGTTACAGCATTTACAACCAATTTCGGACAGTCATGTCTCCCCAGTAATATTCCCCTTTTCCTGTCACCCCTGCGCTAGGCGCCGCGCTGCTCGTTGCAGCACTTTCATTTTCTGCGTGATTCTCTCTCGCTGTCTCGGGTCCTCCGGGGTCCTAATTCCTCCAGTTTTCCCGTCTATAAAGGAGAGTGTGCGACTGCGCCAGTTATGATAATAATTGAGTTGGGTGTGAGTAGATGTTGGGATTCGGGTTATGCCAATGTTATTTCCGAGGTTTAGATAAAAAGTCAACTGTCTGATTCGAGAGTTAAATCCAATCTGATCTTTCTTTCTGCTTTTGGTTCTTAAGTCTTATACAAATGTGTGGAGTCAGCTATTTCCAAGTGGCCGAAAATCTGCTGACATAGACTCTGGCCCACTGATGGAATTGGAGCGGATGTTTGTGTGTAGTGTCATTTGGTATCGGCGGCCGCTACTTTGTTGTGGTAGGTTATGGTATCCGCGGGGGCTCTGGAAGGGGAAGGCCAAGGGCCGGTGCTGGGGTGGTAACTCGCGCATTTCTTTGACTGCTCTTGGATACTTATTTGGTTTAGTCTCAAAGAGAGTTAATGGTAAACGGCTTGATAAAACTCGTTTATTGTAGAACGTCCCTAGGATAAAGAGAATAGTTGATATTCTAAAGTTTTGACGTCGCGTTTATTGGGAAATTGCCTTCCAATTCATTGGTGTGTTGTAGGATTCTAGTACTATGTCAGCTTCTCCGATTACCTTGTTGCGTACTGCTAACGTGACCAGGTAATAGGTATAAGTGTTTTCCTGACCCTCATAGATGCTTATAATTCTATCTACATTTCTTTTCCAAGACCCAAACGAAGTGCGGTCCCCTGAAAAAAACTCGAATTAACTTCACTACCTCAGGGATTTTCTGCTGTTGGTCCTGATTGGGTCTTACTAATGGGACATCGACTATTAATTCTTTATTTGTATTGGAGTCTATGACCTCCTTTATCATCCTAGCTATAACATCCTTAAGCTCTGGACTAGTTGTGATTGCTGCCGTTTGGGGAGGTTGATTTCTATTGGCATTTCCAATATTGAGAATCGCCAGAGCATCAGACAATTCGTCTGGCATGATTATATCTTTTTTCTAAACACCCAGACGAGAAGTTGGACATCAAATTGTTAAAATTTTTAGTTTTTGTTTGTTTTTGTTCTTAAAATAAAAATTTTGAGCTTTTTCTTTAGATTTTTATATGCGGTTTACGTTTAGAATTTGTATTTTTCGTTTCATTTAATAATTTCAACCTTTGATTTCTTGAATCACTTTTAGTTTTCTCATTAGTATAAAATTTGTTATACAATTTAAATCACTTAAATAACTTACATTAATATTATAATTTTTCGTCGAAAAGCGCGAAAAGCGCGTTTGGCGTCGTTTTTTACCGACGTTTATAACTTGCGAGGATAAACGCACTATTTAGGGGGATATAACTATCCTTGACGTTACGTTGTGGCTGTATCAGGCACTTTATTGCACGTCGCGAGTTAATGTATCGGTCCCTGCTCGGGCGCCAGTTAAGACTTTTTATTTAGGCGAACAGAACGAATGTTCACTTTTCAAAGTTTTATGCAAAAATGATTTTCAAACTTAAAAGTAAATTAAATTCTACCCCAGCTCCGCTGTAGCTTCTGCCGCTGCTGCTGGTTGTTGTTGGTGTTGCTGCTTCTGTCGCTGCCGCTGTAGCCGCTTCCGCTGTAGCCGCTGCTGCTGGTTGTTGTTGGTGTTGCTGGCCGGTTTCCTATTGCATGGGCCGGCTGCAGTGCAGACGGTCGTTGGAATGCGTTGACATGGCGCACTTGTCGCGGGCTGTATTTTGTTGGGCAATGCTGACGTTAATCTGGTCAGCACCCTTTCTTTCTAGCTAGGGTTAACTTCTATATTCTTGATCAGCATCAATAGCCGAGTCGATATAGCTATGTCTGTCTGTCCGTCCGTCCGTTGGTCTGTCCATCTTCATAAGCGCCTAGATCTCAAAGACTAGGCGCTAGTTGCTAGAGCAACTAAGTTTTGTATCCAGACTCCTTTCATATCACACTGTTACAGGTGTACTTCTAAAATTCGCCCCGCCCCCTTCCACCCACTTCCGCCCACTCCAAGGACGAAAATCTGTGGCATGCACAATTTTAAAGATAAGATACTAAACACGAAGAATCGTAAAGAATAACAATAACAGAGTGTTGAATCTGGATCAGATCGAATCATTAAAATAGCCACAATGAAGAAAACCATTTCGAAATGCATCGTTCCCTCTCGCTCTCTCTCACACACCGGGTTGGGTGCTGTGCCCATTCGTCCAGATGAGCGCCTCAGAGACAATAAGAGCTTGAGCAACCAAACTCTATATCAAAGCTCCTGCGATGTCACTTCAATACAAGTGTATTTCAAAATTTTGCCACGCTAATCTTTCGCCCCCAAAAAAGACGAAAATCTGTGGAATCAACAATTCTTACGATACAAGAAAACCAAAAACGCAGAATAATGGAAAAAAAATTGTATCTACCAGATTGGGATATCTAAATCAGGTCGCATCTCTATAAAAGCCAAATGGAAACAGATAACACCTAATACATATTAAAAAATGTCCGAATGGGTTCGAATTATATTTTTTTCAATTTTATTTTTTGGCTAAAATTTAATTTTTCCTTATAATAAATTACAATTAAATTATAAATCGTAAACTCACGTATATTTAAATTGGAAATAATGTAAATTTCGGTATTATCTATTTATAGCCAATTGGAAATTTTAATATTCAATAGTTTTTAGAATTCATGTGTCTTAGGTAGTCTTGTTTTAATAATTTTGGGTTAAATACAATATATTAAATATAAGTCTAGTTTTTTCGCCCACCCAATTCTATATCCTCTATATATTCTGTGAAGTGTTGCATACTAAATATCAAAATATATATCCCAAATAAATATGCATATGTGGTTCCTTCTATATTTATTAGGCCTCTTGTTTCCCTCTTGAGTTTTTCTACTAAATATTGTACTTGGACTATATCTTTAAGTTCGTGAGCCTACTCTTTTAGGTTTTTTTATGTTTCTTATTTTTTGTTAAATGTATTGCTATGAAACTCGTAATTAATGGGTATATCTATTGTTACTGTTATAAATATGAGATATCCTGATCCGACAGGCCACTATTCCCTATCAATTTCGGGGATGATCCATAAGCTTTTGCCGTTTCGAACTTTCCCAGCTAGTTCCACCATCCATTTTGGATTTTCGTAAACCAGACGTTTCTATGCGATATTTAGCCGATGGTTTTCAAATGCAACTCTGAAAACTTGGCATTAACAAAAAAAAAATTTAGTTCACTGCGAAAATGTAAGCAATGACTGACATAAATAACTGATATTATCAAGCAAATAGTGAGGTGCCAGGAAATTTCTCAATCGCAAGTGCTCAATTTTCTGTTAGAGATGCTCCAATTTCTTCGGGAGATGAAGGCAAATAAATAAGAAGAAACAAGTGTTGTTTTATAAATTTTTTTTTTTTTTAAGCAATGTGGGATTGGGGTATATTGAGGGAACAGTAAAGACCAGCTGATGCCAAAGCAATAATAGGTGAGGTATCAGCCTAACCAACAGAGTCACATTCGCGATAACCCTCTCTCTCCCACACTTGGTCTCTCTTTGGATAAGGTAAGTCGCTGCGAACCGTCAATGAAGCAAGACATAATTTGTTATCTCGTGCCCATCTAGTGTTTTAAACCGTATTATTCCAATCTATATTATGTAAACTTAATCATTTAAACTTGCTACATTACCCAAGGTTAGGTTAGGTAGAAGCGGTTGCCAGGCTCGCCAGGAGCCCACCACACATAGGCCGATTACGGCCCGTTGTGATACCGCAAGAGAATCTTTCCCCTTTCCGCGTCGTGAGACCTTAATGTCAGCAGTTATCCTATCCGGCTGCTCTTATAAAGTTTGCTATCTTCCTGGGACAGATTATGGATATTTCTGAAATGTCTGCTATGAAGGGCGAGCCTATATGTTGTAGCCTTCTTCTGCTGAGAGCTGGACAGGAGCAGAACAGGTGCTCCACCGTCTCTTCTTCTTCCTCATCTCTGCAGCTTTGGCAAACATCGTTATAGCCTGTTTGCGTGGGTGCCTATCAGCCAGTGTCCCGTAAGGGAGCGTATGACTGCGCTACACCTTCTTCTGCCGAGCCTATAGTCGGTCATGTTTGCCGGGTTATTCGACATCGTGGTACCGATTGCCACATGTTGTCTCTTAGTCGCTTATATTGCTCTTTTATGATAAGCTTACAGGTGGCTATAGGCATACAAATATCTTCCTTATCTTGAAGAAGGGGGATAGTAGTGCCAGATCTGGCCAACTCGTCTGCTATGCAGTTACCTTCGATGTCCCGATGACCCGGACCCATATAAGGTTGATAGCATATTGCTTAGCCATCTCGTGAAGAGATTTGAGGCAGTCTGCCACGGTGGCCGAGCTCGAGGTAATCGCATTTAGCGATTTGAACGTGGCTTGGCTGTCGCTGTATATGTTTACATTGGTTACCAAGATGGTAACTTCCTGAAGGCAGTTCAGTGCTTCCCTGATTGCAAAAACCTCCGCCTGGAAGGCGCTGCAGTGATCTGGAAGCCTGAAGGAGTGCCGTATGTTTAGCTGTTTGTTTTCGATCCATCTGTGAATATGTTTATGGCCCTTTGAGGGCCTGGATGTCCCTCGAGCCATTCGTCTCTTTTGGGGATGATTATATTTAAGGGGGTGTCTGTGTGTTCCCTTGGGACGCAATAGTCCGTTTTTGTGATAACGGTACCGCTATTCAGTATTGATGAGTGACCCATGAGCTGTGGAGCTTATTGGTCAGAGTCTCTCAGACGTATTGCTTCCATTTCTGCACGCTTTTTTCCTGCCAGGTCGAGGATCTGAAGGCAAAGGATGGTGTTTGAGATGCCAAGCTTTTTTGGCACCTATTTATGTTCAGAAACAAAATGAGGACGAATTGATTTAATAATGTTTAATATTTATTTATACAGGCGGCTAGCAGAAGCCGATTGCTTGCTCTTTGCCCAGCCAGATAAATGTTCACGAGATCATATGCAACCAATGCGCAGAGAGATTAGCATAGCACTAAATTTCGCAACGTCGGCAGATCAATGCTAGAGCCGAAGCGGCGGCTGCGGAGAGCCCTTAGCATACAGAGAGAGCGCAGCAGCGCTGCCGAACGTTAGCGTTTACATATGTTGTTGTATTAATGTTAAGTACAGTGGGTTCTAATTATGATGATGCTGCTGGCCCGAACAGATGGCATTTAGCGCATCATTCGGTGTGGTGCGAAGAGCTCCACTGATGCTTAGGGCAGCAGTTCTCTGAACTTTACTCAGTTGTTTGGTGATCGTCCGTTTTGATGGGGCCGGCCACCACATTGTAACTCCATAGAGAAGTATAGGTCTAACTATTGCTAGATATATCCATTGGACTAAACTTGGGTTCATGCCCCACTTTAAGCCAATAGCATTTTTGCATGTATAGAGAGCTATCGTAGCCTTCTTTTTGGTCTTTTGTATTCAGGTTCCAATTTAGCTTCTTGTCAATTACCAACCCTAAGTAACTGGCACTGTCGCTAAAGGAGAGCCTGCAACCGTTTAGTGAGGGGGGATTGAGAGGCGGAATCTTATATTTATTTGTAAATAACAAATTTAATTTAATTTTAATATTCGCTCTACGCGGCCTCAACTGGGATGCAAGTGTGAGACTGCCGGTTTACTCTAGTAGATCGCTTTTAATAAACCTTCCATCCTTAGTTAACCGTAGAATAATGCTTGATGTGATTTTTGTGCACAACTTGATCAAGGGTGACGTAGATAGCCCTGACTTGTTGAGCCGCATAAACTTCATGATTCCTATTAGAAGTACTAGAAATTATATACCGTTGTTCCTTCCGATTTGTAGATTGAATTATTCCTTGTATGAACCTTTTAGAGTTTTATGCTCGGATTATAATTCCCTCTACCATATCATATCGGCAACTAATTCCCTTCCTCTTCTTAAATCACTATTCCTCACATACCTTTCTCGTAGTTAGAAATTGTAGTTGTTGAGTACGAGTAGTTATAATGCATAATTCCTTTAGTAAGATTAGTTCTAATATTTCTCGAATACTAGTCTAACATCTATCTTTCCTGCATGATCGCGATCGGTTCGGTTAACGAGTCGCGCGTTTTGCAGCAGCGCCCCTCGGTCAGTTGGGTGGGAGGAGGGCTGCGTTTCGGCCTGGGATTCGCGCGTAACAGCATTCGGCTGGTGTCCCATTGGCCACTTGATGGTGCAGTCATTGCACGTCAACGTCCAAACAACACAAGTTCCGTTTTCGAGGGGTTAACTCCCAGACCTCGAGATCCCGTCCATTCAGACAGTTTCGCGAGCTTAGCGGTCATTAGGTCGCAGAGTGTTTGCGGGTATTTCCCCGAAAAGATAACCGGAACGTCATCCGCGTATGCCACAACTTTTCAGGCCCCTCCCTCCAGGTCACATTGGATCATGTTGACTGCCAAGTTCCATAGAAGAGGAGACAGGACACCACCTTGCGGTGTGCCTCTGTTGACATACCTTGACTGGTTGGACGATCCCATTGATGATGTCACCGTCTTTAATGTGAGCAATTGATCGATGAGCATCACGAATTGACGGTCCACCGCCAGATCAGTCAGAGCTTCCGTAATGGCACCCGGCACGAAATTGTTGAAAGCTCCCTCGATATCGAGAAAGGCTATTAAGTAGTACTCTTTTAGGTGAAGAGAGTTCTCTATCACTGAGACTACTGCGTGAAGTGCCGTTTCCGTAAATTTTCCTTTTTGGCATGTTGTGAGCCTGACAACAACTGGGGACTTATAGTTGTCCTCAGTTGTAGCCCGACAAGTCTCGCAAAGGTTTTGAGAAGAAAGGACGATAAGCTAATTGGTCTGAAGTCCTTTGGAGTTGAATGTGAGGCTTTTCCCGCTTTGGGAATGAAGACTATCTTTGCCTTAAGCCAGGCATGTGGTATTTTTCCAACCACTAGTATATTTTTGAAAATACATTGCAGCCATTTGATGGCCATATCACCAGCCTTTTGAAGTTGGGCCGGAATGATCCGGTCCAGGCCTGGAGATTTGAACGGATGAAAGCTGTTTATTGCCCAGCTGATGTTCCGTTTTGTTAAGATGTGCGTCATCAAAGTTGCCGAGCCTTCAATTGAGAGGCATGCCGGCACGATGGTAGTACACCCGGGAAAGTGAGTGTCAAGAAGAATGTGTAGGGACTCCTTACTTGAGTTAGTCCAAGTACCATCACTTCTTTTCAGGTACTCCACCGCGGGGGTCGTTTTGGAGAGGATCTTGCGTAGCCGTGCGGCTTCCGACGTTTCTTCGATTTCAGAGCAAAATTTTTGCCAAGAGGCTCTTTTTTCCTTCCTTGTTTCTTTTTTGTAAAGGGACAGACTGGTCTTATAGTCTGCCCAGTGTTCCTCCCCGTTAGCGCTTTTGGCTCTGTTAAAGAGAGTCCTGCAGATTTTCCGTAGGATATCTATTTGTTTTAACCACCGGAGGGTTTTTTTTCCCTTATGTCTGTTTGGGGGGTATGCTGCCGTGAACGCTTTGTTGCATGCTTCAGTGAGCCTATCCACTAGACGGTTTAAGTCGTCCTCTGTGTTCGGGCATACTGGTTCTTCGGAGTGAAGAAGTTTGTACATTTCTTTATTATAGTTTTCCCAGTTAGCTTTCCTGGGATTAATGTAGTCAATGGGTTTTGGGCTCTCGAGAGATAGTTTCATCTCGATGTACCTGTGGTCAGAGAAGGATTGTCCTCTAGGACTTTCCATCTCTTGACTATGTCTGACAGTTTGTGAGACACCAGTGTGAGGTCGATAACCTCTTGCCGGTTCTTTATTATAAATGTAGGGTAATTTCCCCGATTACAGATAAGAAGGTAAGAGTTTAGGACGCAACTGAACAGTGACTCAGCCCTTACGTTTGGGTCCGAGCTCCCCCATTGGGTGTGGTGAGCGTTGGCATCGCAGCCTATTATCAGGCCTACATTTGACCTCTCGCTATCGCTGGCTAGCTCGCAAACGAGGTCACTCGGGGGATCGCATTCCTCGTGAGCCATATAGGACGAAATCAGTCTAAGATGCGTCCCCTCTAACTCAAGGCTTACAGCCGTGTTGTCGCCATTGCAAAAGTTATGGAGCAGAAAAATGTTTAGGTGTTTTCTTGCAAGAATGCAGGTGCGAATTTTACCTTCTTTTTGGGTTACAATCAGCTTGTACTTCTTCGTCGCTAGTCCACAGACCTTTTCTCCTACTATCCAAGGCTCCTGGACTAGGACTATGTCGGCTCCGCTCTCGATCAAGTGAAGTATGAGGGAAGCAGATGCTGCTTTACTGTGGTGGAGATTTATCTGTAGGAGTCTCCGAGACATCTTCCAGAATCAACACCACTGTGATGTCGGCATCTGAGTCGTCGGATACTTCCTCGCGACACATTTCCTCAAAATCGAGCAGTAGCTCTGCATCGGACGAGTAGCCTTCTTTAGCCTGCTCCAGCTCGTTGTCGGGTGCTTCGATCTCCGAGGCAACGTCCTGCTCGACTGGGTTGTCGACAGGATGGGCCTCGGCCGCTGCGTCCAACTTATACACCTTTATGGTGACCGAGCTGAAGCCGAAGTTCAGCTCGCCCTTAGCTGCCTCTATCGGGGCCAGCGACTTATTGTTGAGTACGATCACAGCCTGGTTCATCGGTCCCTGCGTCGTCTCAACCTCCAGTTTGTAGTGGGCAGTTGTGGATTGCACCTCTGCAGCATATTGAGGATGCGCTCAGGCTCCTTGAAGGTAGCCGGTGCCCATAGTCTTGCCCGCGGTCTACTGGGCACCTCGCTCCAATCTACTGCGACGAGCTTCGCCCCAGCGCAGACCTCTCCGATCTGCGCCACCGCTGCTTTATACAGCTTTACGGAGCGCTCGTCTTCACAGGCAATAACTTTAATATTGCCCTGGAACCACCCCATATCTTTGCAGACAGGAGGTGGCCCGGGGTCATTTTCGAGGAGCTCGAAGCAGCGGTCGGCCAATGCCGCTTCCACCCACTTCCACTGGCTCCTAGGTATCTTACCCTCAGCGCTGGACTTGTCAAGGACGCCAATTAGTGTCCTCTCCTTGACAATCTGCGCCAAGAATATGTTTGGCAGAACTCTAGACCGCTTTGTAGTCGGTCCAGGCATCTCCTGTGAGCGCTGCCTTTTCGGTTGTGGCGCCTGTTGTTGCTCCTTGGTGAAATCTGGAAACACAACTGAGGCCCACTTTACCTTATTCAGCCAGTCGGCTGATGGGCTTGCTGCCTTGCTCGCGTTTTGCCGACGGAGTATTTGCCCTGCATTCCACCTTTCGGCATACGAGTACTTCCTGGCTTGGGCACTTGCCGATGGCAAGTCAGCCCCCGCCACTTTACCAGGAGGTAGGGCAGCCGCACTAATGCCTTGTTGCCTTTCTAGGGTGTCAGTTTTGGGAGGTGCTTTGCCACCCACCCCAGAATCAGGGTGGGACCCCCTCGGGTTCGTACCAGCGCCTTCCACCGAGCAGGTCTTTCCTGCTGTTGAGCTGGTTGGGCCAGGCCTTGGGACCACTGCCTTTCGAAGCTTGGGATTGCTCCCAGTTGGCGTTTGGGGAGTGCCAGGCTCGGTTTTTTTGTTTTTTGTTTTTTCATAAGGCATCATTAGAGCAGGGAGCTGCCAAGTCCCTGAGCTCTCCGTTTACGACTGAGCTAGTTTCAAACCGGGCCCTCAGCCAGGCTGACTCTCGGCACGGATCGAGTGATACCTTAGTACGGCTCGGTGTGAGGTGAGTGTGGTGGTTGGGATGTGGGTTGGTAGTGTGTAGGGGTAGGATTATGTGAGCTACTTATACGAGGCGGCACCACAAGCGCATCGTCAGTGTTGCTACTTCGCGAACACCCGCTGGCTGTCCGGGACTGCTTATTTTCGGTACTCTCCATAGGGATGCCCGCTTATTCGCAACTGACCTACCTATCGAGGTAGGCCGTTCGCTATCCGCAACCTGCGACCCGTCCGGTGGGCCCCCTTTGAGCCACCTCACCAGCTCATCAGACCAGATACATTACCCAAAAAAAATACACAATTTGTAACACCTAAATCAATGTTTCGCAATGGCAGGTCTAATTATTTTTGCATGCTGATTAAAGTCATTAGAAGTGACGCTCCGATCGGGCCTTCTCATGTTGCTCACTAAAATTCAGTAGAAACCAATTCTCGCGAAAGCGGATTTTTCTCACGCACAACTGACATGTTTGGCTCCCACATCTTTACTCTCGATCTGTATTTTTGGTGGGCCTCTCCAAGCCGGTAATTCGAGCCATTGCCCACGGCCTCTGCTGGCGCTGCGAGTATTTTCTCCAGCTCTTTTTCGTGTCGGCCGCTGCAACTGTTATGCTGTTTATGTTGCATCGCTGCTCTCTGCCATGTTCTCTGTGGTGGTTCTGCTTGTGGTTCTCATCCCGTGATCCGCCCAAGCGGTCATCTTTTATTTTATGATAATTATATAGTAATAAAAGTCAACACGACATTCCCGCTGTGGCTCAAAATGAATTTTTCTGATAGATTTGGGGATTTCAAATTGTTTAAGGAATGATGGTTTTTTTATGGTATAGTTCTTTTTTAAAGAGCTTTTTAATACCTGTTGTTTTGTTTTATGTATTTTCATTGACATTTATAAAGAAAAGCTTATTTTTAAAACCAACTAATTCTGAAGCTGTTTTCCAGCGTTGACCTGACTTTACAAAAAAAGTTCATACATTTTCCCCAAATATTTTTTGTTTATGTTCTTTGTATAATCTTTTACCTTAGATCTCAATCCCGTTTCTGGAGATTGGAACGTTTGGTTTTTAGATCGATTTAAGTGACGCAACATTCCTTTAGAGGAAATACCGGTTATTGGAGGATGGAATTTGGGTTAGGTTATAGCGGTAGCTGGGTAGATGACCTCCCCCCAGCTCATATGTACCCATTAAAGGTCCATTGGGATGCCGCATGGGCGCAATCCTCTTCACAATGCCAAAACTGGGGTGAGAAAAAGTTGCCTCATCCAGTGGCTTGGCTATATCTTTACAAAAGCCCTCGTTTGACTTCGGAAAGGTCCGAAATATCCGTGAGGAAGGCAGCCCCAAGAATACGGCGTCTACGGCTTCCGAGGGCCGGGCAATGACAGAAGAAGTTGGGGACCGACTCCTCCTCCCACCCCGACCCGGCAACTTCTGCAGTATTCATTGTAAGGAATGCCGTGTCCCGTAATGGATCGAGTTTACTGCCGAGCATTGGACTCTGTTGAGTCTATATAGCTCTGCCGAACGTTTCTTCGATCGACATGGCCATATTGATCTAGAGGTTCTGCAGGTGATGGTTTCCCGCCATCACTTGTTTGCGAATTTCTATTGGTATCGCTATTTGCTCCTCCTCCGAGAGAGCAACACACAGAAGAGAAGTTGGACATCAAATTGTTAAAACTTTTAGTTTTTGTTGGTTTTTGTTCTTAAAATAAAAATTTGGAGCTTTTTCTTTAGATTTTTATATGCGGTTTACGTTTAACATTTTTTTTTTTCATTTTATTTAATAATTTCAACCTTTGATTTCTTGAATCACTTTTAGTTTTCTCATCAGTATACAATTTTTTATACAATTTAAATCACTTAAATAACTTACATAGCCGCTGTAGCCGCTTCCGCTGTAGCCGCTGCTGCTGGTTGTTGTTGGTGTTGCTGGCCGGTTTCCTATTGCATGGGCCGTCTGCAGTGCAGACAGTCGTTGGAATGCGCTGACATGGCGCACGTGTCGCGGGCTGTATTTTGTTGGGCAATGCTGACGTTAATCTGGTCAGCACCCTTTCTTTATAGCTAGGGTAAACTTATATATTTTTGATCAGCATCAATAGCCGTGTCGATATAGCTATATCTGTCTGTCCGTCCGTCCGTTGGTCTGTCCATCTTCATAAGCGCCTAGATCTCAAAGACTATAAAAGCTAAAGCAACTAAATTTTGTATCCAGACTCCTTTCATATCACACTGGTGTACTTCTAAAATTCGCCCCGCCCCCGTTCGCCAACGCAAAGAACGATAACTAAGCCCCTAGATCTCAAAGACTATAAAAGCTAAAGCAACTAAATTTTGTATCCAGACTCCTTTCATATCACACTGGTGTACTTCTAAAATTCGCCCCGCCCCCGTTCGCCAACGCAAAGAACGATAACTGTAGTATGGACAATTTTGAAAATACAAGAAAGCAAAAAACTTAATATCATAGAAAATTAGAAAATCGGATCATTAAAATAGCCACAATGGGGAAAATCACTCGAAAGGCAGCGTTCCCTCTCGCTCTCTCTCACACGCGACCCATTCTGCTTTGCTCATTCGTTGAAATGAACGCCTAGATCTCAGAGACAATAAGAGCTTGAGCAACCAAACTCTATATCTAAGCTCCTGCGATGTCACTTCTATACAAGTGTATTTCAAAATTTTGCTACGCTAACCTTTCGCCCCCAAAAAAGACGAAAATCTGTGGAATCAACAATTCTTACAATACAAGAAAACCAAAAACGCAGAATAATGGAAAAAAAATTGTATCTACCAGATTGGGATATCTAAATCAGGTCGCATCTCTATAATAGCCAAATGGAAACAGATAACACCTAATACATATTAAAAAATGTCCGAATGGGTTCGAATTATATATTTTTCAATTTTATTTTTTGGCTAAAATTTAATTTTTCCTTATAATAAATTACAATTAAATTATAAATCGTAAACTCACGTATTTGGAAATAATGTAAATTTCGGTATCATCTTTTTATAGCCAATTGGAAATTTTAATATTCAATAGTTTTTAGAATTCATGTGTCTTAGGTAGTCTTGTTTTAATAATTTTGGGTTAAATACAATATATTAAATATAAGTCTAATTTTTTCGCCCACCCAATTCTATATCCTCTATATATTCTGTGAAGTGTTGCATACTAAATATCAAAATATATATCCCAAATAAATATGCATATGTGGTTCCTTCTATATTTATTAGGCCTCTTGTTTCCCTCTTGAGTTTTTCTACTAAATATTGTACTTGGACTACTCTTTTAGGTTTTTTTATGTTTCTTATTTTTTGTTAAATGTATTGCTATGATACTCGTAATTAATGGGTATATCTATTGTTACTGTTATAAATATGAGATATCCTGATCCGACAGGCCACTATTCCCTATCAATTTCGGGGATGATCCATAAGCTTTTGCCGTTTCGAACTTTCCCAGCTAGTTCCACCATCCATTTTGGATTTTCGTAAACCAGACGTTTCTATGCGATATTTAGCCGATGGTTTTCAAATGCAACTCTGAAAACTTGGCATTAACAACGAAAAAATGTAGTTCACTGCGAAAATGTAAGCAATGACTGACATGAATAACTGATATTATCAAGCAAATAGCCTGGTGCGAGGAAATTTTTCAATCGCAAGTGCTCAATTTTTTGTTAGAGATGCTCCAATTTCTTCGGGAGATGAAGGCAAATAAATAAGAAGAAACAAGTGTTGTTTTATACATTTTCTTATTTGTTTAAGCAATGTGGGATTGGGGTATATTGAGGGAACAGTACAGACCATCTGATGCCAAAGCAAGCACAATAATAGGTGAGGTATCAGCATAAGCAACAGAGTCACATTCGCGATAACCCTCTCTCTCCCACACTTGGTCTTTCTTTGGATAAGGTAAGTCGCTGCCAACCGTCAATGAAGCAAGACATAATTTTTTAGCTCGTGCCCATCTAGTGTTTTAAACCGTTTTATTCCAATCTTTATTATGTAGGATTAATCAATTAAATTTTCTACATTACCCAAATAAAATACACAATTTGTAACCACTAAATCAATGTTTCGCAATGGCAGGTCTGATTATTTTTGCATGCTGATTAAAGTCATTAGAAGTGACGCTCCGATCGGGCCTTCTCATGTTGCTCACTAAAATTCAGTAGAAACCAATTCTCGCGAAAGCGGATTTTTCTCACGCACAACTGACATGTTTGGCTCCCACATCTTTACTCTCGATCTGTATTTTTGGTGGGCCTCTCCAAGCCGGTAATTCGAGCCATTGCCCACGGCCTCTGCTTGCGCTTCGAGTATTTTCTCGTTGTATTGAACTTTGAAATTCTGAAGCTGACATATGAAGCTATAAATCAAACATGAACACTTTGTAGCTTTTGCTAACTGACTGGAAGTTATTAGACTTTCAAATTCATATTTTATAATTCTTTGCGGGATATATTCCAGAAGTTTTGTCTTCGAAAACTCAGGAAAAGTCGATATTTGTTTCAAGATATTCGTTGCACAGTGGGACATCACACGCAAAGGGGTAGCAAAAGTCAAAGAATTTTATGAGCGCTTTGGAATACACGCATTTAACAGAGAATTTCCCAGAGCTTTTGAAATGTATGATTTTATTGTTGGTGTGTCCTTGAGGTAGAGATATAATACTCAATTATTAATACTCAATTAAAACCTGATTTGTTGCATTGACAGTTATAAAGAAAAGCTTATTTTTAGAACCAACTAATTCTTAAGCTGTTTTCCAGCGTTGACCTGACTTTACAAAAAAAGTTCATAAATTTTCCCCAAAATATTTGTTGTATATGTTCTTTGTATATTCCTTTACCTTAGATCTCAATCCCGTTTCTGGAGATTAAGGCGTTTGGTTTTTAAAGGAAATACCGGTTATTGGAGGTTGGAAGTTGGGTTAGGCTATAGCGGTAGCTGGGTAAATGGCCTCTCCCCAGCTCATATGTACCCATTAAAGGTCCGTTGGGATGCCGCATGGGCGCAATCCTCTTCACCGTGTCCCGTAATGGATACTGCCGAGCATTGGACTCTGTTGAGTCTATATAGCTCTGCCGAACGTTTCTTCGTTCGACGTGGCCATATTGATCTAGAGGTTCTGCAGGTGATGGTTTCCCGCCATCGCTTGTTTGCGAATTTCTATTGGCATCGCTACTTGCTCCTCCTCTGGTTGGGGATGAATTTTATTGCCCTGCCTGGCCAGTTCGTCGGAGGCCTCATTTCCCTGGATGTCCCTGTGTCCGGCGACCCACATTAGCAAAACTTTTAACTGCTCTAAAATCTCATTCAAAGATCTACGGCAGTCATTTGCATTCGTGGAGTTCGTGGAGTTCGACGATATTAAGCCTAAAGCTTTGAAAGCAGCCTGGCTGTCATAGAAGACGCACACCAAGCGCCTGTCAAGGGTTAGCTTGGAGACAATAGAGATGGCCTCTTTGATTGCTTCAACCTCCGATTGGAACACACTATAATGGTCCGGGATAATAAAGCAGTAGCTGATGCTGATGGCGCCTGTTGTTGCTCCTTGGTGAAATCTGGAAACACAACTGAGGCCCACTTTACCTTATTCAGCCAGTCGGCTGATGGGCTTGCTGCCTTGCTCGCGTTTTGCCGACGGAGTATTTGTCCTGCATTCCACCTTTCGGCATACGAGTACTTCCTGGCTTGGGCACTTGCCGATGGCAAGTCAGCCCCCGCCACTTTACCAGGAGGTAGGGCAGCCGCACTAATGCCTTGTTGCCTTTCTAGGGTGTCAGTTTTGGGAGGTGCTTTGCCACCCACCCCAGAATCAGGGTGGGACCACCTCGGGTTCGTACCAGCGCCTTCCACCGAGCAGGTCTTTCCTGCTGTTGAGCTGGTTGGGCCAGGCCTTGGGACCACTGCCTTTCGAAGCTTGGGATTGCTCCCAGTTGGCGTTTGGGGAGTGCCAGACTCGGTTTTTTTGTTTTTTGTTTTTTCATAAGGCATCATTAGAGCAGGGAGCTGCCAAGTCCCTGAGCTCTCCGTTTACGACTGAGCTAGTTTCAAACCGGGCCCTCAGCCAGGCTGACTCTCGGCACGGATCGAGTGATACCTTAGTACGGCTCGGTGTGAGGTGAGTGTGGTGGTTGGGATGTGGGTTGGTAGTGTGTAGGGGTAGGATTATGTGAGCTACTTATACGAGGCGGCACCACAAGCGCATCGTCAGTGTTGCTACTTCGCGAACACCCGCTGGCTGTCCGGGACTGCTTATTTTCGGTACTCTCCATAGGGATGCCCGCTTATTCGCAACTGACCTACCTATCGAGGTAGGCCGTTCGCTATCCGCAACCTGCGACCCGTCCGGTGGGCCCCCTTTGAGCCACCTCACCAGCTCATCAGACCAGATACATTACCCAAAAAAAATACACAATTTGTAACACCTAAATCAATGTTTCGCAATGGCAGGTCTAATTATTTTTGCATGCTGATTAAAGTCATTAGAAGTGACGCTCCGATCGGGCCTTCTCATGTTGCTCACTAAAATTCAGTAGAAACCAATTCTCGCGAAAGCGGATTTTTCTCACGCACAACTGACATGTTTGGCTCCCACATCTTTACTCTCGATCTGTATTTTTGGTGGGCCTCTCCAAGCCGGTAATTCGAGCCATTGCCCACGGCCTCTGCTGGCGCTGCGAGTATTTTCTCCAGCTCTTTTTCGTGTCGGCCGCTGCAACTGTTATGCTGTTTATGTTGCATCGCTGCTCTCTGCCATGTTCTCTGTGGTGGTTCTGCTTGTGGTTCTCATCCCGTGATCCGCCCAAGCGGTCATCTTTTATTTTATGATAATTATATAGTAATAAAAGTCAACACGACATTTCCGCTGTGGCTCAAAATGAATTTTTCTGATAGATTTGGGGATTTCAAATTGTTTAAGGAATAATGGTTTTTTTATGGTATAGTTCTTTTTTAAAGAGCTTTTTAATACCTGTTGTTTTGTTTTATGTATTTTCATTGACATTTATAAAGAAAAGCTTATTTTTAAAACCAACTAATTCTGAAGCTGTTTTCCAGCGTTGACCTGACTTTACAAAAAAAGTTCATACATTTTCCCCAAATATTTTTTGTTTATGTTCTTTGTATAATCTTTTACCTTAGATCTCAATCCCGTTTCTGGAGATTGGAACGTTTGGTTTTTAGATCGATTTAAGTGACGCAACATTCCTTTAGAGGAAATACCGGTTATTGGAGGATGGAATTTGGGTTAGGTTATAGCGGTAGCTGGGTAGATGACCTCCCCCCAGCTCATAAGTACCCATTAAAGGTCCATTGGGATGCCGCATGGGCGCAATCCTCTTCACAATGCCAAAACTGGGGTGAGAAAAAGTTGCCTCATCCAGTGGCTTGGCTATATCTTTACAAAAGCCCTCGTTTGACTTCGGAAAGGTCCGAAATATCCGTGAGGAAGGCAGCCCCAAGAATACGGCGTCTACGGCTTCCGAGGGCCGGGCAATGACAGAAGAAGTTGGGGACCGACTCCTCCTCCCACCCCGACCCGGCAACTTCTGCAGTATTCATTGTAAGGAATGCCGTGTCCCGTAATGGATCGAGTTTACTGCCGAGCATTGGACTCTGTTGAGTCTATATAGCTCTGCCGAACGTTTCTTCGATCGACATGGCCATATTGATCTAGAGGTTCTGCAGGTGATGGTTTCCCGCCATCACTTGTTTGCGAATTTCTATTGGTATCGCTATTTGCTCCTCCTCCGAGAGAGCAACACACAGAAGAGAAGTTGGACATCAAATTGTTAAAACTTTTAGTTTTTGTTGGTTTTTGTTCTTAAAATAAAAATTTGGAGCTTTTTCTTTAGATTTTTATATGCGGTTTACATTTAACATTTTTTTTTTTCATTTTATTTAATAATTTCAACCTTTGATTTCTTGAATCACTTTTAGTTTTCTCATCAGTATACAATTTTTTATACAATTTAAATCACTTAAATAACTTACATAGCCGCTGTAGCCGCTTCCGCTGTAGCCGCTGCTGCTGGTTGTTGTTGGTGTTGCTGGCCGGTTTCCTATTGCATGGGCCGTCTGCAGTGCAGACAGTCGTTGGAATGCGCTGACATGGCGCACGTGTCGCGGGCTGTATTTTGTTGGGCAATGCTGACGTTAATCTGGTCAGCACCCTTTCTTTATAGCTAGGGTAAACTTATATATTTTTGATCAGCATCAATAGCCGTGTCGATATAGCTATATCTGTCTGTCCGTCCGTCCGTTGGTCTGTCCATCTTCATAAGCGCCTAGATCTCAAAGACTATAAAAGCTAAAGCAACTAAATTTTGTATCCAGACTCCTTTCATATCACACTGGTGTACTTCTAAAATTCGCCCCGCCCCCGTTCACCAACGCAAAGAACGATAACTAAGCGCCTAGATCTCAAAGACTATAAAAGCTAAAGCAACTAAATTTTGTATCCAGACTCCTTTCATATCACACTGGTGTACTTCTAAAATTCGCCCGCCCCCGTTCGCCAACGCAAAGAACGATAACTGTAGTATGCACAATTTTGAAAATACAAGAAAGCAAAAAACTTAATATCATAGAAAATTAGAAAATCGGATCATTAAAATAGCCACAATGGGGAAAATCACTCGAAAGGCAGCGTTCCCTCTCGCTCTCTCTCACACGCGACCCATTCTGCTTTGCTCATTCGTTGAAATGAACGCCTAGATCTCAGAGACAATAAGAGCTTGAGCAACCAAACTCTATATCTAAGCTCCTGCGATGTCACTTCTATACAAGTGTATTTCAAAATTTTGCTACGCTAACCTTTCGCCCCCAAAAAAGACGAAAATCTGTGGAATCAACAATTCTTACAATACAAGAAAACCAAAAACGCAGAATAATGGAAAAAAAATTGTATCTACCAGATTGGGATATCTAAATCAGGTCGCATCTCTATAATAGCCAAATGGAAACAGATAACACCTAATACATATTAAAAAATGTCCGAATGGGTTCGAATTATATATTTTTCAATTTTATTTTTTGGCTAAAATTTAATTTTTCCTTATAATAAATTACAATTAAATTATAAATCGTAAACTCACGTATATTTATATTGGAAATAATGTAAATTTCGGTATCATCTATTTATAGCCAATTGGAAATTTTAATATTCAATAGTTTTTAGAATTCATGTGTCTTAGGTAGTCTTGTTTTAATAATTTTGGGTTAAATACAATATATTAAATATAAGTCTAATTTTTTCGCCCACCCAATTCTATATCCTCTATATATTCTGTGAAGTGTTGCATACTAAATATCAAAATATATATCCCAAATAAATATGCATATGTGGTTCCTTCTATATTTATTAGGCCTCTTGTTTCCCTCTTGAGTTTTTCTACTAAATATTGTACTTGGACTATATCTTTAAGTTCGTGAGCCTACTCTTTTAGGTTTTTTTATGTTTCTTATTTTTTGTTAAATGTATTGCTATGATACTCGTAATTAATGGGTGTTGGAAGCTGCCGAGCTTTTTCGGCAACTCTGAACTCCAATTTACAAAATAAAAGTTTTCTCCGTGTTTTTAGTTTAATGTTTTTTGTTTATTATATTTAAAGGCGTGCCCGTGAGTTCGAGGTGGTTTTTAAGGTGTGATTATAAACGAAATAGGGCCGGTATGACGAGGGTGTGTTACGCGATGCTGCGTTCGACGACGACTTTAACAGAGTGGGGGTGGGTTTCGCGAAGCACTGCAATTTAAGCAGTACGCGGACCATGAGCGTGTGTGAGCGTAGGCACCGAGAGCGCGAGAGTATGTGAGCGTGGATACAGTGATACATAATTGATTTTCTTAAGATCTACTGACGGCTGCTGCTCCGAACATACTCCCCCCCGTTGAAAGACCTGGGCTTTTAACAAGATCCTTAACGGGAAGGACGCACAGCTTGTTGACAGCTCGACGAGTGGTTCCGGATGGTGTCCGCAGTATGGCAACTCGCACAGCCCCATCAGTTCCAGCGACGACCTCGATCACCCGTGCTAAGGGCCACTTTAATGGTGGCAAGTTTTCGCCCTTGATGCAGACGACGTCGTTGACCTGGATCGATGGTTGTGGTGTGCGCCATTTGGCACGTTGTTGGAGCAGGGTCAAATATTCCTCACTCCAACGCTTCCAAAAAATCTGCTGGGCACAGGTGACTTGTTGCCAACGATCGAGTCGATTGAAGTTGAGCTTCGTAACGTCTGGCTCGGGAAACTCCATCAGCGGACGACCAATTAGAAAGTGTCCCGGTGTAAGGACGCCAAGATCATCAGGGTTTTCTGAAATCGAGATAAGAGGACGAGAGTTCATTATAGCCTGTATTTGGCAGACCAATGTCCGCAGCTCATCGAAGCCAAAGAGTGACGATCCCACGGAGCGATAAAAGTGATGTTTGGCCATCTTAACTGCTGCCTCCCACAAGCCCCCGAAATGAGGCGAGCGAGGCGGTATGAATTTCCAATCGAAGCCGTTGTTGATGCAATGATTATGAACTTCAGCACGATGCTTCTCGCTCATAAATAGCCGCCGAAGGTCCTCTAACTCGTTCCTTGAGCCCACGAAATTGGTGGCATTGTCCGACCAAATGCATCGGGGAATGCCGCGCGTAGCAACGAAGCGCTTGAGGGCACTCAAGAAAGCTGCAGTGGTTAAGTCCTTCACTAATTCCAACCAGACGGCCTTTGTTGCAAAGCAAATGAAGACGCTAATGTAACATTTCATAGGAGTTCGGTTACGCCCATCTGGCTTATAGTAGAAGGGACCGCAATAGTCAATTCCGGTGACGCTGAATGCAGGCGAATCCTGTATTCGATCCTTTGGTAGATCAGCCATGATGTGCTCCACAAGACGAGGCCTGGATCTGCAGCAGATGACGCATTTCCGTAAGGCACTAGCCACAGTCTTCAGGCCGCCGATGGGCCAGAACTGCAAGCGAATTGCTCCAAGTAAGGACTGCGGGCCAGCATGGTGATGCTTTCGATGAAAGTGAGCGATGATAGCGAATGTCAGTGGATGATCCCTGGGCAGAATGATTGGGTGGCGTGCATCGAATCCGAGAGTTGAGTGCCGCAGGCGGCCGCCAACACGAATCAGTCCAAAATCATCTATGAATGGCGAGAGCGATACGATACTACTGGACGAATCCACGCAGTTCCTTTTCCTCAGAGCAAGATACTCAGGATAGAGGTGGGCCCGTTGAACGATGCGGCATAACAAGTGTGAGCCTTTGCGAAGGTCCTCTGATGAGAGATCCGGTGACTTCGTCCTATTGATGAATTTGAGAACGTAGCCAAAGATGCGCATCATGACTCCGAATGAGTTGATGTGCTTAAACGAAAGCGAAATGTCGGCGCGCTCAGACGACAGCAAAACCCGGTGTCGAATTTCCGGAAGGTTGCTTTCTGGCGAACACCGTTCAGGCCAGCAGCTTTGTTCGCCTTGCAGGAAGATAGGTCCATTCATCCACAACCTGGAATGCAGGAGATCCTGTGGTGCTGATCCCTTTGAGAGAATGTCAGCCGGGTTCATCTCAGTGGGCACATAGCGCCAATCCATGCCTCTCGTAAGTTGTTGAATCCCAGAAATCTTGTTGGATACAAATACGTTGAACTTGGATGGTTCCTCTCGCAACCAAGACAGGACCACAGTTGAATCCGACCAGCAATGAATTGGGCAGTCAAAGGTATCCATTTTTCTGATGTCGCGAAGTAGATTGGCTAATAGGAACGCTGCGCAGAGTTCAAGCTTCGGCACCGTGAGGGTTTTCAGTGGGGCAATCCTTGCCTTAGAACAAAGCAAGTGAACCTTAACAGTGGTGTCAGTAAACGAACGAGCATAAATGCACGCTCCATAGGCTTGGAGGCTGGCATCACAGAAGGCATGCAATTCAAACCTTGCCTTGGGTTGAAGTACGTAGCGAGGAAATGTAGCATGACCCACAGTGGAGAAATCCTTGCAAAACTCAGTCCATGCCGAATCCAGTGACTGAGGAAGGCTCTCATCCCAATGCAGCTTGTCTCTCCACATGCGCTGCATGAGGATTTTAGCTCTGGTCAAAGTAGGTCCGATCAGTCCCATAGGATCATAGCACCGTGCAATAGTTGACAATACAGAACGCTTGGTGTGCTTGCCAACACCGAGTTGAGGAGAAAATGTAAACAGAAAGCAGTCCTTATGGGGCTCCCAAATGAGCCCAAGCGCCTTTGTTACATCACTGCCATCATCAAGCTTCAGAAAGCTTTCCCTTTCGGCCTCTGGGACTGTACGAAGCACATCGGAAGAGTTTGAACACCATTTTCGCAATTGAAAATTGCCTCGAGCAAGAAGATCCGTGGTTTGACGCATAATATCCAGCACTTCCTCAACCGAATTGCCTCCAGATATCATGTCGTCGACGTAGAAGTCATGTAGAATGGTTTCGGATCCCAGTGGATACGACGACGAATCATCCATGGCTAGCTGATGCATAGCTCGAATAGCTAAAAATGATGCAGGCTTAGTTCCATAAGTGACTGTGTTTAATTTGAAGATCTGTATGTCGTCGTCAACCGAGTCCCGCCATAATATGCATTGGAGCATGGTGTCAGGCATTGAGACACGCACGCACCTATACATTTTACCAATATCACCTGTAAGAGCAATGGAAAATGTACGAAAACGGATGAGTGTGTGAAATAGCTTGGCTTGAATGGTGGGACCTGACATAAGCAGATCATTTAGCGAAAGACCAGATGTGGTGGCTGCAGAGCCGTCGAATACGACCCTCAGCTTTGTGGTGGAGCTGTCCTCTTTGATGACACAATGATGTGGCAAGAAATATTTGCATTTGTGCCTATTCTCGCTGGGTACTAGAGACATGTGATCAAGGGACAGGTACTCCTTCATAAATGCCGAGTATTGTGCATGAAGAGCTGGATTGCGCACGAACTTGCGCTCCAAGTTTTCCAAGCGCCGCTTTGCTTGGAAGTAGGAATCGCCCAAAGACTCCAAACTTCGCTTCATAGGCAAGCGGACTGAATATTCCCCTGAGGGAAACGAGTGTAATTGTTGATGAAATGTTCCTCGCAGTGAAGCTCCTCCTTTGTGGCCCTAGCGATCGGCTCAAAGATGTGCTCCACTTCCCAAAATTGACGAACCAAGTCATCGAGCCGAGTGCTGTGATTGGTGTCATCCGAAGACTGGGTTGCGATAAACGACGAAAGAGTGGGGGCCGAGTGCCCGCCACCAGACAGAATCCATCCGAAATGTGTTTTCTGCAGCAAAGGTAATCCAGGCGCCAGCTGAATTTGTCCCACGCACAGCAGCTCAAAGAAAAGTCCAGCTCCGATGAGCAGATCAATCCGCTGCGGCAGGTGGAACGAAGGGTCAGCAAGCCGGATATTCGACGGTATACGCCAATTAGCTGTGCTAATCGACGAGCGAGGTTGATGATCCGTTATCTTCTGGGCAACGACGGCAGTGATGCTAGTGGTGAATTCTGAAATCCGAGACTTCAGAACGAGATCCACCGAGATACCTTCAGTTGAGAAGCTAGCATCGCCGATGCCAGAGACTGCGGCGAGCGATTTGGTTTTGCGAAGTTTTAGCTGATTAGCTAGACGACTGGTTACGAAATGTAATTGAGATCCAGAATCCAAAAGTGCGCGACAAGGCACAAAAACTCCTGTGCTGTTTTTGACGAGAATGACGACAGTGGCTAATAGCACAGCATCAGACGGACTTTGAGATATGAGGGCTTGCGGCAAGGAGGGCGAGACTGCAACCATGGCGGTCTGACTCAGTTGGGTTTGTGAGGCTTCACTGGGAGAAGCAGATTGGGCTGTTTCTGATCGACGAACGAAATGCAAAAGTGAGTGATGCATCAATCGGCAAGTACGGCAGGGACCGGATTTGCAATCCTTCACGCGATGGCCCTTTCGTAGGCAATTGCCGCATAAACCTAGCCTCTTTGATTCCTTGTAGCGCTCATCCGGCGATAAACCTTTAAAAAGTTCACAATTTGCAATCGTGTGGTTCAGGCCCTCGCACAACACACAAGAAACCGGAATGGGAGCGCTCGATGCTACGAAAGCCTTTCTATGTTTCGTACTCACGGTTTTTTCAGACTGGCCAACAGGACCATCTTGCCCTTGCATGGAATGATGAATGCTTTCAAGGGTACGACATCTATGTTCCAGGAAGGCAGAAAGTTTCTCCCAGGATGGAAGCCCGTGATCCGATGAAGCTGCTTCCCATTTGGCTTGAGTCGACTTGTCCAAGTTGCGCCAGACTGCATGGACGATTATAGCATCTGCAATCTCCTCCTTAGTTCCCAGCGATTCTAGCGCGCGAGATGTGAGGTGACGACGTCCACGAACGCCCTCAACTTGGAAGGTGATGAGTCAATACGCGTCAGCCCAAATACCTCTCTGATGGGTGCCTGTAGAATAAGACGTTTGTTATCAAATCTGTTTTTTAGAATCTCTAACGCCTTGCTATAGTTAGCCTCGATCATCTCCAACGAACTGATGGCAAGCAATGCCACTCCACTCAAACAGGACCGCAAATGCTGAAGCTTCTCGATAGAAGTCAGCTCTGCTTCACTATCAATGACCGCTGTGAACATGGAGTAGAAACTTGTCCACTCCGTGTATTCTCCACTGAACTTGGGTAGCTGCAGCTGTGGCAGGCGCGATCGATTGGCCATGTACATGAAGGATTGGGAATCATTTGGATTCACTCGAAACGTGGAACAATGCGAGGGCTGAGAACGCCTCCCTAGCTCACGCTGCAGAACAGTCCTCAATGATAGTATCGAAGAGTCGAATTTTCCAGGTATTTCACTGGACATGGATTCAAAATCCACTTCCTCCAAGTTGGTGTGTGCCGCCACAAAACTAGATTTCAGTTCCGTCAGCGATTCCAATAGTGCTTGCAGGTCATACTCATCCATTTGGCGCAGCCTTTCACTATCCATCTCTGTGCGTATGACTTCTAGCCGGTCGAAAATGGCTCGAACCTTCAGCCTCATGAAGGAATTCCGAGATAAAGATGATTGGGTGCTAGCAGCGTTCACACCAACACTTTCGGCAGGTGGAGCAGCGCTAACGGCCACAGAATCACTATCATTGCCCATAGAAAACGATCCGATTCTTCTGCCATTTTTCTTCTTGCCCATGGTTTTGGCTATAGTCAGTTGACGCGGAGTGTATCAGTCGATCACAGCTGATATGTTTGAAGAGCTCAAACCGTTTGTATGTTCGCTTTTTTCGGCACTTTATGTGCGAAATATGTGCACAGGCAAACAACGAAACGAAGCGACGAAAGCGAAGGCGAAACACTGTATATGTGTGTATATGTCTGTATATTCACTGCACCGGCAAAAGCGACGACCGATACTGCCGCGAAGCAACAAACAAAACCAACAGTTATGCACAAGAGAACGATCTCGAATTCGAGTTCGAAAGAGAGTTCTCGGTATGCAGCCTCTCACGAGCGCGGGCTGAAGCAAACGACGAAAGAGGAGACGATGAAAGCTAACGGATTTCGCTTAGAACGCTATGCAGCCGGTCTCGACAGTGCGTTGTAAGGCTGAAGCAGACGGCGAAAGAGAACACGAAAAACGAATAGCGGCCCGCTAGAAACTGTCACGGTCGGCCACAACGACTTTTTGTTCGGTACTTTTCCGACGAAAATTGGTTTAAATCTTTGATGCAGATTTAAACTCAATGTTTTTGAACACTTTTTCCACTCAAAGGTCACGGGGATCACGTCGGGGTCACCAAAATGTTGGAAGCTGCCGAGCTTTTTCGGCAACTCTGAACTCCAATTTACAAAATAAAAGTTTTCTCCGTGTTTTTAGTTTAATGTTTTTTGTTTATTATATTTAAAGGCGTGCCCGTGAGTTCGAGGTGGTTTTTAAGGTGTGATTATAAACGAAATAGGGCCGGTATGACGAGGGTGTGTTACGCGATGCTGCGTTCGACGACGACTTTAACAGAGTGGGGGTGGGTTTCGCGAAGCACTGCAATTTAAGCAGTACGCGGACCATGAGCGTGTGTGAGCGTAGGCACCGAGAGCGCGAGAGTATGTGAGCGTGGATACAGTGATACATAATTGATTTTCTTAAGATCTACTGACGGCTGCTGCTCCGAACAATGGGTATATCTATTGTTACTGTTATAAATATGAGATATCCTGATCCGACAGGCCACTATTCCCTATCAATTTCGGGGATGATCCATAAGCTTTTGCCATAGCTGGGAAAGCCCAGCTAGTTCCACCATCCATTTTGGATTTTCGTAAACCAGACGTTTCTATGCGATATTTAGCCGATGGTTTTCAAATGCAACTCTGAAAACTTGGCATTAACAACGAAAAAATGTAGTTCACTGCGAAAATGTAAGCAATGACTGACATGAATAACTGATATTATCAAGCAAATAGCCTGGTGCGAGGAAATTTTTCAATCGCAAGTGCTCAATTTTTTGTTAGAGATGCTCCAATTTCTTCGGGAGATGAAGGCAAATAAATAAGAAGAAACAAGTGTTGTTTTATACATTTTCTTATTTGTTTAAGCAATGTGGGATTGGGGTATATTGAGGGAACAGTACAGACCATCTGATGCCAAAGCAAGCACAATAATAGGTGAGGTATCAGCATAAGCAACAGAGTCACATTCGCGATAACCCTCTCTCTCCCACACTTGGTCTTTCTTTGGATAAGGTAAGTCGCTGCCAACCGTCAATGAAGCAAGACATAATTTTTTAGCTCGTGCCCATCTAGTGTTTTAAACCGTTTTATTCCAATCTTTATTATGTAGGATTAATCAATTAAACTTTCTACATTACCCAAATAAAATACACAATTTGTAACCGCTAAATCAATGTTTCGCAATGGCAGGTCTGATTATTTTTGCATGCTGATTGAAGTCAGTAGAAGTGATGCCCCGATCGGGCCTTCTCATGTTGCTTACTAGAATTCAGCAGAAATCAATTCTCGCGAAAGCGGATTTTTCTCACGCATAACTGACATGTTTTGCTCCCACATCTTTACTCTCGATCTGTATTTTTGGTGGGCCTCTCCAAGCCGGTAATTCGAGCCATTGCCCACGGCCTCTGCTTGCGCTGCGAGTATTTTCTCGTTGTATTGAACTTTGAAATTCTGAAGCTGACATATGAAGCTATAAATCAAACATGAACACTTTGTAGCTTTTGCTAACTGACTGGAAGTTATTAGACTTTCAAATTCATATTTTATAATTCTTTGCGGGATATATTCCAGAAGTTTTGTCTTCGAAAACTCAGGAAAAGTCGATATTTGTTTCAAGATATTCGTTGCACAGTGGGACATCACACGCAAAGGGGTAGCAAAAGTCAAAGAATTTTATGAGCGCTTTGGAATACACGCATTTAACAGAGAATTTCCCAGAGCTTTTGAAATGTATGATTTTATTGTTGGTGTGTCCTTGAGGTAGAGATATAATACTCAATTATTAATACTCAATTAAAACCTGATTTGTTGCATTGACAGTTATAAAGAAAAGCTTATTTTTAAAACCAACTAATTCTTAAGCTGTTTTCCAGCGTTGACCTGACTTTACAAAAAAAGTTCATAAATTTTCCCCAAAATATTTGTTGTATATGTTCTTTGTATATTCCTTTACCTTAGATCTCAATCCCGTTTCTGGAGATTAAGGCGTTTGGTTTTTAAAGGAAATACCGGTTATTGGAGGTTGGAAGTTGGGTTAGGCTATAGCGGTAGCTGGGTAGATGGCCTCTCCCCAGCTCATATGTACCCATTAAAGGTCCGTTGGGATGCCGCATGGGCGCAATCCTCTTCACCGTGTCCCGTAATGGTTACTGCCGAGCATTGGACTCTGTTGAGTCTATATAGCTCTGCCGAACGTTTCTTCGTTCGACGTGGCCATATTGATCTAGAGGTTCTGCAGGTGATGGTTTCCCGCCATCGCTTGTTTGCGAATTTCTATTGGCATCGCTACTTGCTCCTCCTCTGGTTGGGGATGAATTTTATTGCCCTGCCTGGCCAGTTCGTCGGAGGCCTCATTTCCCTGGATGTCCCTGTGTCCGGCGACCCACATTAGCAAAACTTTTAACTGCTCTAAAATCTCATTCAAAGATCTACGGCAGTCATTTGCATTCGTGGAGTTCGTGGAGTTCGACGATATTAAGCCTAAAGCTTTGAAAGCAGCCTGGCTGTCATAGAAGACGCACACCAAGCGCCTGTCAAGGGTTAGCTTGGAGACAATAGAGATGGCCTCTTTGATTGCTTCAACCTCCGATTGGAACACACTATAATGGTCCGGGATAATAAAGCAGTAGCTGATGCTGAGCTCATTACGATAGCATTGAGCCATCAGTCTAGATGTGGACCGTATTAGCAAGCCCAGGTTCGCCCATCTCCCAGTCCTCCTTTAGTGGGCTTGATACCTAGAAAGGCGTCGAAAGATAATCGCTCGGGGTGCAGTAGTCAGTCCTCTCTGGAATTAAGGAAGTCTCGTCCAAATTCCCGTGTGACCAGTCACAGATGTTTTCAACCTTCTGCTGCTGAGAGCGGAAAGTGGTGCCAGTGTTGGCAAGTGTTGGTGTACGTCGATATCCCCAGTGATGCCTCAACGTCAGTCAGTGCACCCGTGATGTCGGTCGGACGATTTTGTTAAAGGCGTCTTCTATGTCTAGGAAAGCGACCAGGGTGTACTCCTTGCAGTTGAGGGACGTTTCAATAATCAATGTGATCGTGTGTAGGGCCGTTTCGGTGGATTTTCCGTTCCGATAGACATACTGAGAGTCTGAGATTAGACTGGACGGAATACTCACCATGAGAAAGGTTATGCTTTTGAGCCTGTTTATGGCTTTTTGGCCTGCATGGATTAGTTGAACTGGAATGATGTCATCTGGTTCAGCAGACTTGTAGGGCTTAAAGCTCTTGATTGCTTAGGAATTGTTCTCCTGACTGAACAGGCTCAGGATAGAACTGGGGCAACTGACGGGGGCGCAATGTAGTCAGGTCTGTTTACATTGCAATATCTAGGTTGCAGCCCGAGAAGTGTGTGTTGAGGAGAAGATTTAACGACTCTTCGCTGGACGTTGTCCAGGACTGGTCGGCTTTTCTTAGGTAGCCCAGGGTGGGCGTTGTCTTCGAGTAAACTTTGCGCAGGCGCGAGGCTTCTGAGTTGCTCTTGATTTTGCTGCAAGACTTATGCCATGAGGCGCGTTTGGCTTTCCTAAGTTCCTTATTGTAGGTTGACAGACTGGTTTTGTACTCGACACAGTTCTGCTAAACATTAATATCTTTAGCTTTGTTGAAGAGTCTCCGCGAGGCTTTACGGAGTTCTCCCAGTCTTGTAGTCCATTATTCAGGTTTCATCCGGACTCTGGTTTTACTAGAGGGGCAGGATTTATCGAGCGCCTCACTACGGGCATCGGTAAAAGTAGGGTCGTAGCCTCCCGCGAAAACCCTTTCTCCGGGGGGGACTCAGGGAGAATACGGCCAGGTGATTTGAGTACCGAGTTTAGTTTGTCCGCCTGAGGTTTCGAAATGGGGCTGAACTCGGTACTGAGAAAGCATATTAGCGGCCGAGCACCCCCTCGTCCATGCATCCCTCGCCATATGACAGTGTCACCTTGGATTGAGTAACTTCACTGAGAGTTTTCTTAGACATAGCCGTACCAGGACTTACCAGCCGCCCTCACGGGGAGAGTATAGTCGCACTTCCGCCGTTGTGTTCAGTTACTGCGGGTAATGGTTCGCTCGTGATCCCCTTCTATTCTTTGAACATTGAACAAACGCCTCGGGTTAGGGTAGACCCAGTGCACCTGTGCCTAAGCCAGAGCCTCCAGTTGTGTCGAGTCGAGTGAAAATGGTTTGGGACATCAAAACGTATAAATGCAAATGAAAGACCAAGACATTATATTACCATCATTGAGCATTAAACTAAGACTGATCAAAAATTTTTTTAAGGAAAGCTTACTGACTGACTTTTGGCACTGGCCAAAACGGGCGAAAATGGTTTTGGACATCAAAACGTAGAAGTGCAGCTTTTGTGAAAGACCAAGACATTATATTACCATCATTGAGCATTAAACAAGGACTGATCAAAAATTTTGTTAAATCACTGTATTAGGAAGGTGAATCGATGATGTTCAGTCGGAGAATTATACATAAGCAACATGATACATACATACATAACAATGCAGACATATTATGTAATACACATGACACTTTTACCAAAACAACAACTTCGCCCGGTCAACAGGAAATATGACGACTCAGCATTATAGCTGAGTCAACAATAAACCGCCTCGGCAGCGAATTCTGCTGACAATGCGATCATTCCTCAGAGACCAACAACACTGGTGCAATTGCTGACCATCACAATTGCCCAAATTGAGCACCTGCCAATAAAATCATATTGCATCAATATTAATTCCAAATTATTTATAATAATTACCATTGTATCATATTCTTATTAGATCAGCACTTTTGTACCTTTTGTTACCTATAAATAGAGTTAAGTTTTGTTGAATAAAATCAGTATCAGAAACAGTACCAAAGCTGCCTGTCACTCAATTCCCACTGCAATCATCAGAGGCTGTCGCTGTGTCTTCAGATCCTCAATTGCGCACCGGAGGATACCCTCTCCGCAGTCCAACTGGTTCAAGGTCTAGTTGCGACGACCTAACTGTAGACGGCTTATGTACCGTATACAACCCAGCTTCATACACGCACACACACACATTAACAGATGAATTACCACAAGTTTTTCCACGTCCGTCGCTGGAAAAAGTTAAGGAAGGCTTATTTGATGGTCTTCAAATTCGAAAACTACTAAAAAATTATGGATTTGAAAATATTGTATCTACGAATAAAAAAGCAGCCTGAAACTCATTCCATCTGTTTACAACAAACATTTTTTTTATACCCGGTACTTGAAGAGTAAAGGGGTATATTAGATTTGTGCAAAAAATGTATGTGTGTAACACCCAGAAGGAAGCGTTTCCGACCCCATAAAGTATATATATTCTTGATCAGCATCAATAGCCGAGTCGATATAGCTATGTCTGCCTGTCCGTCCGTCTGTCCGTCTGTCCGTCTTCATTAGCGCCTATAGCTCAAAGACTATAAAAGCTAGAGGAACACAATTTTGTATCCAGACTCCTGTCCTATTGGACTGTTACAGGTGATCGTCTATCTCTCTCGTAGTGTTCAGACGCGTTTTTTCATTGCGCTCCGCTCATTTTTCACTTATTTTGTATAAACAACCGGTGTTTGTCCAAAATAAATCTTTTGCGAACTAACAAATTAACTTGCTAACTTAAAGTCTATCCTGAATCGCGAGTGCATGCCTATTTACTGTGTAAATCATAATTTAATAATTCTTTTTTGCGTCGGTTAACATTGTGTTTTTGTTGTTGCTTTTCGTAAGTACGCTCTCACATTGAATTTAGCCCGCTCTCATCTTGTAGTCTGTGCTTTAGCATCACTCTCTCCCTATAACCCAAACATAAATAACTGTTCTTCCTCTCTCGCTCTCAATACTTTCCGTGTAGTAGCGCTCTCTCTCTCTCATTGCAGCTGCTGCAACCGCACTCCTCTCTCCGCTCAGTTTTTACTAATTCCGCTTTAAGCGTTTGCCTGGCACACTGGTCTGATTTCTATTTGTTTTGAAATAAATTTTGTTTATTGTATTTAAAATGGAATCACCTATTATCTGTACCCAAAAAACCTGCAAACAGGTGATCAATGCACGCAAAGTGCGCTGGGTACTCAGGCCTCGTGGGTGATGCAATTTCCAAGCATAATGGCTTGTTCTACTGTTGTGAGGCATGCCGGGGGGCTCACATAGAGATAAGTCTCCTAGGCGAAAAAAGGTCACTCCGCGGGATCTGCAAGCCCCAACTGTCCCTCTGCCGCCCGTTGCCGAACAACCGACTCCGACCACTCCAATTGTGCAGCAGCCGATATCGTTTGCTATTCCAAGGGCAACGACAGCTGCTGGTAATGCAAATTCGGCAGCCGAATTTATCACTTCGGAGAACGCACAACCAGAAATTTCCGTAGCGTCCGTGTCCGTCGAGTCCGCCAGCATTACTAATATCCCGTCCACTTCGATCCCACCAACAAACATACGACCCGGACCACCGGGTATTGCCATCACAGGTACAAGGTCTGTGGTGCCAAACCCAAGATTGGTGGTGATCACACCTACACCTAAACGACAAATATTTGTCTCACGGCTTGCCCCTTACACCACTATAGATGACGTTACTGCTTTTATTCAAAGAAATATACAAGCCGATGGTTTAAAGGTGGAGAAGTTTAACTTCTCTTATGCCAGGGATGTAGCTTCATTCAAAATAAGCGACTCCCCAACTCATTTTGACACCATTTGCTCTGCCAAATTTTGGCCAGAGAACATGGTGGTGAAGGAGTTTAAGGCAAAGAAGAAGAGTAGGCCCCCAATAACTCTTAATACTAGTCAGGCCAGTGCTCCATCCTCTACTTCCCAGTCCACCCATCCAAAAAACTAACTTCCTCTCTCTTAATCACCTACCAGAATGTTAGAGGCTTGCGTAGTAAGCTCAGCACTCTGTTTCGGGATAGCGTCGCATTTGCATCCCATGTAATTGTGTTTACAGAGACCTGGTTAAAACCGGAAATTCTTAGTTCTGAAGTTTTGGCAGGTCGGTACACAATCTTTAGAAATGACCGTTCGTCTCGACGTGCAGGTGAGGTTCTGATTGCAGTGGACTCTAACTTCACGTCGGAACATTTTACAGTCCAGATTCAACAAGAACTGGAATTCCTGTGTATAAAACTGATTCTTCCCGCTTTTTCAGTCTTTATTACATGCTCGTATATTCCACCTTCTTCGGATATCGCAATTTATGAGCAGCACTTGCCCGCCTTAAGCGCTGTTTCTTCCTCGCTATCAGATAAAGATCATATGGTAGTTCTTGGGGATTTCAATTTACCAGGAACTGTTTGGTCTTCGGTAAACGAGTCTAATAACCTAGTCCCCATATCACGACATGTCTTTATAGACGGCTTACTGCTTGATCTGTGCTTTGTAACGGATCCGACCATTGCGTTGTTAACCCGAGTCCCTCCGCTCACTATACCTGAAGACGCCTACCATCCTACACTTGAAGTGTCGCTCGATATAGGACCAACCGCATTGGATCGGTCGGGTAGGCTACCTCAATGTGTCCGCTGCTTTCGTAAAGCCGAGTTTGCGAAGCTTAATAACCTCATTAGGGATTTTGATTGGTCCGCTTTGTATTTATGCACTGATGTTACAATATGCACAAACATTTTCTACGATGCACTTGACTCACTTTTTGAGTCTTGTGTCCCACTTTCCTGTCCTATTAGATCTGGGAAGCCCTCTTGGTTTACCAAAGAGTTATCCAGTCTAAAAAACTTAAAATCAAGACTTTACAAAAAATTTCAAGAAGTTGGCTCTCCTTCTCTCTCTCGCTATGTAATGGCTCGGTCAAACTTTTCAGTTCTTAATTCCCAGTGCTATAAGAACTACCTATCTAGATGCAGGATACGTTTTTCTCAGGACCCTAAGCAGTTTTACAGCTTCGTAAACAGTAAGCGTAAAACGTCCGCTCATACATCCTCGCCATCGTTTCTTAATACGTCGGCAAACACTGATCAGGCAATTGCCGATCTTTTTGCCCAATACTTCCAAACAACCTATTCTCAGGAATGCTACTCCGGGCAGCTGTACCCATACGGTTTACCCAGGTCGAACGGCATCTTCAGTCCCTTGCTAAATGAAAGCTCTCTGCTTCTTGACCTCCGGAAAGTTAAGCCGGTGTTTTCACCGGGTCCGGACGGAGTTCCCGGCTGTGTACTTAGATACTGCGCCGAGTCTCTGTGTGGACCGTTGCTTAAACTATTCAGCCTGTCCATTAACTCTTCATGCTTCCCCTCAATATGGAAGGAGTCGTTCATTATTCCTCTCCATAAGAAAGGTAGTAAGTCTGACGCGAAGAACTACACGGGTATATCAAAGTTATCCGCAATTCCTAAAGTGTTTGAGAAAATTTTATCTCCGCACCTGCAGCATCTTTGCAGATCACTTATATCTCCAGCCCAGCATGGGTTTATAAGGCGGAGATCAACAACCAAGAATTTATTGGAGTTCACCTCCTTTATCATTAAAGGCTTCCAAGGTAATCTACAGACGGATGTCATTTACACAGATTTCAGTAAAGCATTCGACTCTGTAAACCATACTCTCCTAGCACAAAAACCTGACCTTTTAGGGTTTCCACCCAATCTCTTGAGATGGATTTCTAGCTACCTTTGTTCCAGGTCCCAAAGAGTCCTCTTCAAAAACTCCCTATCTTCACCAGTTATGGTTACTTCGGGCGTACCACAGGGCAGCCATCTAGGCCCCCTACTCTTTACACTCTTTATTAATGACCTGCCTTCGGTATTAACATACTCTCGAGTACTTATGTATGCAGATGATGTTCAGCTGTGTGTCCAGTTCAAGGACAGCTTATCTCACTTCAGGTTGCAATCCGATCTTAATACCTTTCAGTCATGGTGTTGTGCAAATTTGTTATACCTTAATGCTTCGAAATGTAAAGTAATGACATTTCATCGCTCCAGCGCCTTTCTGGCTCCTTACACACTAGGCGGGGGTTCTCTCGAGAGAATTACCCTAGTTGATGATCTTGGTGTTCTTTTAGATCCCAAGTTAAAGTTTTCTGAACACATTTCTACCATGGTAAATAAGGCCATGGGCGTGCTTGGGTTTATAAAGAGGTGGTCAAAGGAATTTGACGACCCCTATATAACAAAGACTCTCTATGTATCGCTTGTTCGTCCGATTTTAGAATATGGTTCTTGTGTATGGTGCCCTCAGTACAAAGTACACCAGGACCGTATAGAATCAGTACAGAAAAACTTTTTAATTTTCGCTCTACGCGGCCTCATCTGGGATGCAAGTGTGAGACTGCCGTCTTACTCTAGTAGATCGCTTTTAATAAACCTTCCATCTTTAGTTAACCGTAGAACAATGCTTGGTGTGATTTTTGTGCACAACTTGATCAAGGGTGACGTAGATAGATAGATTACCAGAAATTATACCCCTCTGTTCCTTCCGATTTGTAGATCGAATTATTCCTTGCATGAACCTTTTAGAGTTTTATGCTCGGATTATAATTCCCTCTACCATATTATATCGGCAACTAATTCCCTTCCTCTTCTTAAAATACGAATACTCACATACCTTTCTCGTAGTTAGTAATTGTAGTTGTGGAGTACGATAGTTTTAATGCATGATTAACTCCTTTAGTAAGATTAGTTCTAATTTTCCTCGAATACTAGTCTAACATCTATCTTTCCTGCGTGATCGCGATCGGTTCGGTTAACGAGTCGCGCGTTTTGCGGCAGCGCCCCTCGGTCGGTTGGGTGGGAGGAGGGCTGCGTTTCGACCTGGGATTCGCGCGTAACAGCATTCGGCTGGTGTCCCATGGGCCACTTGATGGTGCAGTCATTGCACGTCAACGTCCAAACAAGAAACTCATTCCGTCTGTTTACAACAAACATTTTTTTTATACCCGGTACTTGAAGAGTAAAGGGGTATATTAGATTTGTGCAAAAAATGTATGTGTGTAGAAAGAGAGAGAATGAGTCTGCACTTTTAAGGCCACTGAAATTTCATTTGTTCCTTCTGGCTATGCTAATGATTCGATCTGATCCAAATTCAACACTCATTTTCTATGATTCTACGTTTTTGGTTTTCTTGTATCTTAAAATTTGTGGATTCCACATATTTTCGACTTTTGTGGGGGCGGAAGGGGGCGTGGCCAAATTTTGAAACAAACTCGTCTCGGTTCGATATTACAGGAGCATGGATAGAAAGTTTGGTTGATCTAGCTCTTGTAGTCTCTGAGATCTAGGCGTCAAAAAATGCGTTCAGACATAGCGCCCACCCCTGTGTGCAAGAGAGAGCGAGAGGGAAAAATTAATTTCGAAATTGGTTTCTCATTGTGGCTATATTTATGATCCGAACTAATCCAAATTCAATACTCTGACAGATATGGTCATTGTCTATGATTCTGCGTTCTTAGTTTTCTCGTATCTTTAAAAGAGTGCATGCCAAAGTTTTTCGTCCTTTTTGTGGGCGGGGCGAAATTTCGAAATACACTTGTAACAGTGTGATGCAAAAGGAGTCTGGATACAAAATTTGGTTGCTCTAGCTCTTATAGTCTCTGAGCAATAGGCGCTAATGAAGACGGACGGACGGAGAGACGGACGGACAGACAGACATAGCTATATCGACTCGGCTTTATGGGGACTTTATGGGGTCGGAAACGATTCCTTCTGGGTGTTACACACAACCGTAATCACCACAAATCTAATATACCCCTATATTCTATATGATGCCATTGCTACTGAAACGCCGCAGACATCGGTTGCTAGATCATTCTCCCAGCCGTTTAAATTTAAGAGAAGAGATTATGTTGGTGGTGGCATATATTGTGTCAAAAAAAAAAAGGATGAAGTACAGCGGAGATGGAGGCGCCAAAGTGTCATAATGATCAAAATGCTTCTTTTAAGTGATACGCCAAAGACATGGTGTTGACTCAAATGCTTTTATTAAAACAATATCATCTTTCTTATTTTTTTTACCTACTACATAAACTTTAAATAGAATCCCTTGATTCTAACGGGAGTTAAATTCCGAAGACAACAGATGCATATGTATAGCATACACCCACAAAATCAAAACAAAACGGGAATGAAAAAAAAAGGTTTATCGATCTGCTCCAAAAGATTGGTTGCGCGAGGCCTTGAGGTGGTGTTCGACCCGCACGTTTATATACCCACCCTTCCATGATTTCCACTAATGCAGAAGGAGATCCCTTAAAGTTCCCACCCTATCTCATTATGCCACCATGTCACCAGGAAATTATTACTCTAACTGTTCATATTCATTTGTACATTATATTTCCAGTTATATTTCTGGACATCACAATAATAAGCAATGAAAAAACTATTAGAACAAAATCTATATCTTATTCTAACGAAATAATATAATGGCTAAATTAAACAATAAAGAAAAACAATTCTAAAAAATAATATATATAACCATTATATGATAAAAGATAACCATTTAAGGCATGGTTGAAAAATATCAAAGAAAGGGTTTAATAACAGAAATCTGCAAACCAAATTCATATCCGTTTTTTTTCCTTTTTCTTTGTTTTTTGTTTGTTGCGTAGTGTGATTTTACTGCATTGGGATAATGCAATAAATGCGATCAAACCAAAACCAAATTAACATGCAAAACGGAATTACCGACTAAGCCAACGGAAAGCTTATACTCAGCATTCGAAGCTAGGCGCCAGCTTAGTGGCCCCGAAGATCGCTAGCGCAAGCGTTTGGTTTAGGCGAATGAATTATCAAAAGGAAGAGGGGGAATATTTCGGCTCACTTACAGTTGCATTAGGGCGCGCGCACACTGTAGCTGAAAGCAGAGCTGATAGCTTTTTTTTCAGCTCCAAAAAAACAAACACACTGCACCGGTGCAAGTGCGCACATTGCTGACTGAGCTGAGCTTAAAGCTGAAAAAGCTCCCTGAAATCAGGTCAGCTTTGTTTGATCGAACAAGCATGTTTGTTTTTTCAGCAAGCGGATTGCTGATAGTTACCATCAATGTTATCAATCTATGCGATATAGTGGTCCGAATTTCACCAAATTTTCGAGCGTTATGTACAATCAGGTAATTACACAAATGGGCTGACTACTTTAAGAAATCAAGAAGTTTTTCATAGAAAAAATAACTTTATATAGATATAGATATAGATATCCGATCTGCCCCATTCGAAAAAATGCTTGATAAAGTCATAAAATATAGCTATGTACAAGAAACGTTTTGTGGAGATAGTTCTTAAAGTAAAATAATAGTTTAGTAGAAACAGACGGACGCATTGCTATCAGTTCATCTTTCAGCTCAGTCGACAGTGTACGCACCTACCGGCTGATTCTATCTGAAAAAAGCTTAGAGCTTTCAGCGCCGTTTTCAGCTCTGCTTTCAGCTCCGCTTTCAGCTACAGTGTGCGCGCGCCCTTAATTGGTAAGGAAATTATTCTGTAGAATTTGTATATGGTTTCTTCGAAAATGGGTACTTGGATATTGAACATTATATGATTCTTATGTATGGTGGTTTGTGTCTGGATGATAGAAAGTACCTCTTTTTCTAAGTTTATTTGTAGGTTTTGTTTATTTAAAATATTTTTGATTTTGCTTATTTCGTTTTTATCAAAAATGAATTTGGGGAGTATATTGGCTCTTGCAAAAACCATACTTTCTGCGATGTTTTCGATAATTTTACTTATAGTGTCTATATTAAAAGCTATTCTATTTAGATATTGTAGTGTGTGTAAATTACTATTTTCGTTATCTATTTCCTTATATATTGAATTTTGTATATTATTGAAGAATTGCTTTATTTTTTGTTCTATGTTTATATGTTTTGTTATGTTTGAAAACCTGAGCATAATTTCATGATTTAGGTTGTTCTGAATTTTGTTTTCTATGTTTATGTCATTTTGCGTAGCCTTTAATGCATTTAGTTCTTTAAAAATTTCCTCTGCATCTTCATTGTCCATATTTCCTGATATTGTTTTTATAATTGATCCTAAACCATTTACCAATCCTCTTTTCATTCTGTATTGTGGTATAAGGTTACCTAATTTTGATTCAAGGTTTGTGATTTTAATTTTTAATATCTCTACTGATGGGTTAAGTATTGGGTCTACGGCTTAGTTTCTTACTGTGTCGCCTAGTATTTTCGTGCAATTCTCGTATTCTGATGTGTGGTGATTGATTTGTGGTTATGGTCGATGAGGGCTTCTCCTAGGTAAATGGTTGCGATTGGTTGTGTTCCATTTATTTTATGTATACACATGTGAGCTTTTACATGTATCAACCTAAGGGCGAAATGAGTATGATGGGAGTTAGGTGAGATGAGTTGTAAAATGGGTTATTTATATGGTTTGGGATGGTTGTTCATTGGTTTCGTTAGGTGAGTTTGTTTGACCAACGGCATTTATTAGGTTAGTATGATTTCTTACTAATCTTCTTATTTTTGCTTTATGAAGTTTCTGACCTTTAGTTGTTATAAAGGTTGTGTGTTTGTTGGAGACTACTTTATGTCTTGTAAATCTTGGGGTTATTTTGTTTCTTCTATTTTCTTTACGAAATACTATGTCGCCCTGATTTAGAGGAGTCGGTTCGTCCCTGTCTTGGTTTACCTTGTCAATTCTGGTTTGCGCTGTTTTATTTAATATTTGTTCTATTTGTAGGTAGAGTTTCTGTTGGTATTCGTTAAGTTTCTGTAAATAGTCGTGGTTATCGTTGTAGGTAATTGTTTTATCGAAAATGTGTGTCCGTCCTGTAAATAATTCGAATGGAGTGAGATTGATCGTTGAGTGAATCGCGTTGTTATATGTTATAATGGTTTCTGTCATAATCGCTTCGTGTTCGAGTGTTAGTTGTTGTTCCTTCTTCGTCGTTAAAATTATCCGGAAGATTTCCGTCAGGGTGGAATGAAGTCGTTCGACAGGGGAATTGCTTGATGACTGTTGAAATGAAGTAACGTGGGGAGTGATATTGTATTGGGTAAGGAAATCTTGAAACATGCCTCCTGAGAATTCTGCGCCCTGATCAAAAACGATTTTTGAGGGGATGCCGAATTGACAAAGGAATGTTTTCAAGGCTTTAATTACGCATACAGTATTTCTATTTGTTAGTACGTAAGCTTGCGCGAATTTCGAGAACTTATCTATAATTGTGAGGTGTAAATTATGGTTGATAGTGTAGATATCGATGTGGAGTATGTCTAAAGGTCTTTTGGGTGTTTCTGACAATTGAAGTGCTACTTTAGGTGGGTTTCTATCGTATTTTAATGTTGAACAAATATCGCATTCTCTTATAACTTGCGACACTTTATTCTTTAGTTGGGGGAAGTAGATTTCTCTTTTCAAGTGTTTATAAGTTTTTTCGCTGCCTCTGTGATTATTATTGATGTGGTATTCCGATATTCTGGAAATTTGGTCGTTTTGGTTTGGGATATCCTCTAATAGTGTTAAGCATCGAAAGAGTTTGTAGAGACTATTCTCTGAAAAATGTGTGACGAAGGCTTCTTGAAGGGTGTTGAAAATGTTGTTTGTGGTAAATACTGCGTAAGTCTTGTTAGGTTTTAGGATTGTTGCTAATAGTCTACTAACAATTTCTAAATCAAAATTTGGTTCTGTTATGATTCAACGTATTTTATTTGTAAAGGGGACTGAGGTTGTTAAGGAGAACTGTGTTCCGATTTTGAAGATTGTCTGTATGTTGTATATGTTTAAGGGTTGTGTGGATGTGGGTATTGCAGAAGGGCCTTCTATTATATTAAGGTTGGGTTCTATTCTGCTAAGGGCGTCTGCTACTACATTTTGGGAGCCTTTTTTATAAGTTATCTCGAAGTCATAGGAGGCTAGTGTTGTTTTCCAGCGTAAAAACTTAGTGTTTTGATTATTGAGGTTTTGTAACCAAATTAAAGGATTGTGATCCGTGATAATTTTGAATCTCCTACCGAATAGGTAAGGTCTGAAGTGTCCCACTGCCCATATAATAGTTAGCATTTCTTTTTCTATAGTAGAGTATCTGGTTTCGGTGTCCGATAAGGTTCTGCTAGCAAACGACACTGGTTTATCATTAGACTCGGGGCCTTGGGATAGTACTGCTCCTATTGCAAAATTACTAGCGTCTGTGGTGAGTGTGAATTGTTTCTCAAAGTCTGGGTATTGAAGGATCGGTTGATTACAGAGTAGTGTTTTGGATAATTCGAAAGCTTTCAAGAATTCTGTGTCTATTACTACGGATTTTTTTCCTTTCAGTTGTTGGGTCATTGGTTTTGTGAGTTTGGCGAAGTCTTTGATGAATTTCCTGTAGTATCCTAATAGCCCTAGGAAAGATTTTATTTCTTTCACGTTTTTGGGGCATGGGAAATTTTTTATTGCTTCTATTTTATTTGGATTGGGTTTCACCCCTTCTTGTGTGACGATATGTCCGAGGAACTCTATTTCTTTATGCATAAAGTTGCATTTGGAAGGTTGCATCTTGAGATTAGCTGTTTGAAGTTTTCGGAAAACGGCTTTTAAGTTGGCAATATGTTCTATTAGTGATGGAGAAAAAACTATTATGTCGTCTAAATAGACTAAGCAATTGTTGCCGATTAATTCACCAAGGACGTTGTCCATGACTCGTTGGAATGTGGCCGGGGCGTTTTTCAACCCGAAAGGCATTCTTGTGAATTCGTAGTGGCCGTTCTCAACGGAAAACGCGGTCTTGGACATGTCTTTCGGATCCATTTCTATTTGATGGAATCCACTCGCGAGGTCGAGTGTCGTGAAATATTTTGTTTTACCGATTTTGTCTAGAATGTCGTTGATATTTGGTATAGGGTATTTATCCGAAATTGTTTTGTCATTGAGCTTCCGGAAGTCTATGACTAGTCTCCATTTCTGGTTTCCGTCATTATCGGCTTTTTTGGGAACTACCCACACCGGTGAGCTCCAGGGTGAGTGGCTGTTTTTAATGATTTTTTCGTCTAGCATTTTCGTTATTTGTTTGCGTACTTCTTCTTTGTGTGCGAAAGGGTAACGGTAAGATTTAGTGTAAATTGGTATGGAGTCCGTTGTCGGAATATTGTGTTTGACAACGTTTGTGAAGGAAAGTGGTTTCCCTTCGCTATGGAGGAGGTTTGGGAACATTTTGAGCAATTTGCTGAGTGCTAGTTTCTATTCGCTATTCAGGTGATCTGTTTGTATTTGGTGTTCATTGTTCGTGTTGTTATCAGTGGTATGTATTTTCATTGATTGGGATATGTGGAAGTTTTCTGCTTCGAATCTAAATACTTCAAGAGGTTTCTCTAGATAGAAGATTTGGTCCTGCTCTGACTCATTAACTATTTCCAATATTCCTGTATTATCTGTGGCTGTGTACAATCCTCCTGTAATTGATAGGTTATCTCGAATTTTCGTGTTTGGGCAGAGGAAATCTCCGTCCCGAATTTCTACGTTTATTGTTAATCGGACTTTTGTGAGTGGGGGAATTGTATGTGTATCTGTGATAGGGTTACTTTGAATGGAGATTTTAATTTTTGCAAACGGGGTTTCTAATAGGTTCTTTTCGAGGTTTATTTTTGTTTTATGTTTTCTCAAAAAGTCTATCCTCAGTAGGCCGTTGAAGTATGGGTGGAACTTGAAGATTAAGACTTGTGAAATTCCTGTTTCTGAAAATTCCCTAAATGTTGCCAAGTTAGAAAAATGAGTAATTGTGAAGTTATTAAGTACGGTGTTGACTTGGATGTCATTGTCCAGTTTTGTCTGGGTTGAATCGGGGATCATATCTGGGTCGACGAAGGAGTATGTCGATCCCGTATCGATTAAGAATTTAACAGTTTGGTTTGGGTCATTGGGGGAAGCTAGTTTTATGAATGGTAGTGCTGAGCCGTGGGTTTGCCTACTCAAGTATCCGATTGGACTGTCAAGGCTGATGTCGGAAAATTTTCGGAATCCGCGATGTTGCATAAATATGCAGGATGGGTCGAATTTTGTCCGTTAAAGGGGTTATTACGGTTCGGGTTAGGGTTCGTGGAAGAGTTATTACGGTTAGTTTCTGGGTCCCGTCTTTGGTTATTGTTGTTGCGATGATTGTCGTATCTCTTGTTGGATCTAGTGTTGTTGTCGTTTCTATTATTGTTCCTTGTATTATTATCGTATCTATTGTTGTTCCTTGGGTTATTGTTGTATATATTGTTGTTGTACCCTGTATTATTATCGTATCTATTATTGTTCCTCCCTGAATTGTTTTCCTGTTTACGTTAGTACGGCCTATCGCGGTCATACGAATTGTCCCGCTGCCTGTAATAAGTCTGGGATAAGAAAGCTTGTTCTGTTCTACAAATTTGATATCCCTTGTCTAGGTTCTTGGGTTTTCGAGATCGGACAGCGCTCCTGAGGGGTCCTCTAAGCCCTATGAAGAATGCATATAAGCAGATTTTGTCATATAAATCTTCCTTGTTTGAATGCCCCTCCTCGAATGGGTCATCCGTGTTTTTGAGAGACAGAAGTTGGTCCTTAAGTCGGGCTATCGCGAAGTATAGTTGCCCTATCGAGGAGTAAGGTGGGAATGTTTGTATTTCCCTTATTAGCATCGCTACCGTTTTCTTGAGTACGTAGATGTTACGTCTATCTCTCTCGTAGTGTTCAGACGCGTTTTTTCATTGCGCTCCGCTCATTTTTCACTTATTTTGTATAAACAACCGATGTTTGTCCAAAATAAACCTTTAGCGAACTAACAAATTAACTTGCTAACTTAAAGTCTATCCTGAATCGCGAGTGCATGCCTATTTACTGTGTAAAACATAATTTAATAATTCGATTTTGCGTCGGCTAACATTGTGTTTTTGTTGTTGCTTTTCGTAAGTACGCTCTCACATTGAATTTAGCCCGCTCTCATCTTGTAGTCTGTGCTTTAGCATCACTCTCTCCCTATAACTCAAACATAAATAACTGTTCTTCCTCTCTCGCTCTCAATACTTTCCGTGTAGTAGCGCTCTCTCTCTCTCATTGCAGCTGCTGCAACCGCTCTCCTCTCTCCGCTCAGTTTTTACTAATTCCGCTTTAAGCGTTTGCCTGGCACACTGGTCTGATTTCTATTTGTTTTGAAATAAATTTTGTTTATTGTATTTAAAATGGAATCACCTATTATCTGTACCAAAAAAACCTGCAAACAGGTGGTCACCCCTGCTCAGTCGAGTATCCCCTGCTATCTTTGCGGAAAAGAAATGCACGCAAAGTGCGCTGGGTACTCAGGCCTCGTGGGTGATGCAATTTCCAAGCATAATGGCTTGTTCTACTGTTGTGAGGCATGCCGGGGGGCTCACATAGAGATGGCCAGGTTTATGGGGCAGACGCGGAATGGCTTTAAGGAACTGACCGTAGGCTTTAAAAAGCAGTACGATCGGCTCCTAGCCATGGGGTCTTTGTTTAGCAGTTTGCAACTGCTGAATGAGTCTCCTAGGCGAAAAAAGGTCACTCCGCGGGATCTGCAAGCCCCAACTGTCCCCCTGCCGCCCGTTGCCGAACAACCGACTCCGACCACTCCAATTGTGCAGCAGCCGATATCGTTTGCTATTCCAAGGGCAACGACAGCTGCTGGTGATGCAAATTCGGCAGCCAACTTTATCACTTCGGAGAACGCACAACCAGAAATTTCCGTAGCGTCCGTGTCCGTCGAGTCCTAATATCCCATTCCTAATATCCCGTCCACTTCGATCCCACCAATAAACATACGACCCGGACCACCGGGTATTGCCATCACAGGTACAAGGTCTGTGGTGCCAAACCCAAGATTGGTAGTGATCACACCTACACCTAAACGACAAATATTTGTCTCACGGCTTGCCCCTTACACCACTATAGATGACGTTACTGCTTTTATTCAAAGCAATATACATGCCGTCAGTTTAAAAGTGAAGAAGTTTAACTTCTCTTATGCCAGGGATGTAGCTTCATTCAAAATAGGCGTCTCCCCGACTCATTTTGACACCATTTGCTCTGCCAAATTTTTGCCAGAGAACATGGTGGTGAAGGAGTTTAAGGCAAAGAAGAAGAGTAGGCCCCCAATAACTCTTAATACTAGTCAGGCCAGTGCTCCATCCTCATCTTCCCAGTCCACCTATCCAAAAAACTAACTTCCTCTCTCTTAATCACCTACCAGAATGTTAGAGGCTTGCGTAGTAAGCTCAGCACTCTGTTTCGGGATAGCGTCGCATTTGCATCCCATGTAATTGTGTTTACAGAGACCTGGTTAAAACCGGAAATTCTTAGTTCTGAAGTTTTGGCAGGTCAGTACACAACCTTTTGAAATGACCGTTCGTCTCGACGTGCAGGTGGGGTTCTGATTGCAGTGGACTCTCACTTCACGTCGGAACATTTTACAGTCCAGATTCCACAAGAACTGGAATTCCTGTGTATAAAACTGATTCTTCCCGCTTTTTCAGTCTTTATTACATGCTCGTATATTCCACCTTCTTCGGATATCGCAATTTATGAGCAGCACTTGTCCGCCTTAAGCGCTGTTTCTTCCTCGCTATCAGATAAAGATCATATGATAGTTCTTGGGGATTTCAATTTACCAGGAACTGTTTGGTCTTCGGTAAACGAGTCTAATAACCTAGTCCCCATGTCACGACATGACTTTATAGACGGCTTACTCGACTTATCCCTGTCTCAAGTCAACCATGTGAAAAATTCCCTGGGTCGATTGCTTGATCTGTGCTTTGTAACGGATCCGACCATTGCGTTGTTAACCCGAGTCCCTCCGCTCAGTATACCTGAAGACGCCTACCATCCTACACTTGAAGTGTCGCTCGATATAGGACCAACCGCATTGGATCGGTCGGGTAGGCTACCTCAATGTGTCCGCTGCTTTCGTAAAGCCGAGTTTGCGAAGCTTAATAACCTCATTAGGGATTTTGATTGGTCCGCTTTGTATTTATGCACTGATGTTACAATATGCACAAACATTTTCTACGATGCACTTGACTCACTTTTTGAGTCTTGTGTCCCACTTTCCTGTCCTATTAGATCTGGGAAGCCCTCTTGGTTTACCAAAGAGTTATCCAGTCTAAAAAACTTAAAATCAAGACTTTACAAAAAATTTCAAGAAGTTGGCTCTCCTTCTCTCTCTCGCTATGTAATGGCTCGGTCAAACTTTTCAGTTCTTAATTCCCAGTGCCACAAGAACTACCTATCTAGATGCAGGATACGTTTTTCTCAGGACCATAAGCAGTTTTACAGCTTCGTAAACAGTAAGCGTAAAACGTCCGCTCATCTATCCTCGCTATCATTTCTTAATACGTCGGCAAATACTGATCAGGCAATTGCCGATCTTTTTGCCCAATTCTTTCAAACAACCTATTCACAGGAATGCTACTCCGGGCAGCCGTACCCATACTTTTTACCCAGGTCGAACGGCATCTTCAGTCCCTTTCTAAATGAAAGCTCTCTGCTTCTTGATCTCCGGAAAGTTAAGCCGGTGTTTTCACCGGGTCCGGACGGAGTTCCCGTCTGTGTACTTAGATACTGCGCCGAGTCTCTGTGTGGACCGTTGCTTAAACTATTCAGCCTGTCCATTAACTCTTCATGCTTCCCCTTCATATGGATGGAGTCGTTCATTATTCCTCTCCATAAGAAAGGTAGCAAGTCTGACACGAAGAACTACAGAGGTATATCAAAGTTATCCGCAATTCCTAAAGTGTTTGAGAAAATTGTAACTCCGCACCTGCAGCATCTTTGCAGATCACTTATATCTCCAGCCCAGCATGGATTTATAAGGCGGAGATCAACAACCACGAATTTATTGGAGTTCACCTCCTTTTTCATTAAAGGCTTCCAAGGTAATCTACAGACGGATGTCATTTACACAGATTTCAGTAAAGCATTCGACTCTGTAAACCACACTCTCCTAGCACAAAAACTTGACCTTTTAGGGTTTCCACCCAATCTCTTGAGATGGATTTCTAGCTGCCTTTGTTCCAGGTCCCAAAGAGCCCTCTTCAAAAACTCCCTATCTTCACCAGTTATGGTTACTTCGGGCTTACCACAGGGCAGCCATCTAGGCCCCCTACTCTTTACACTCTTTATAAATGACCTGCCTTCGCTATTAACATACTTTCGAGTGATTATAAATGCGGATGATGTTAAGCTGTGTGTCCAGTTCAAGGACAGCTTATCTCACTTCAGGTTGCAATCCGATCTTAATAGCTTTCAGTCATGGTGTTGTGCAAATTTGTTATACCTTAATGCTTCGAAATGTAAAGTAATGACATTTCATCGCTCCAGCGCCTTTCTGGCTCCTTACACACTAGGCGGGGGTTCTCTCGAGAGAATTACCCTAGTTGATGATCTTGGTGTTCTTTTAGATCCCAAGTTAAAGTTTTCTGAACACATTTCTACCATGGTAAATAAGGCCATGGGCGTGCTTGGGTTTATAAAGAGGTGGTCAAAGGAATTTGACGACCCCTATATAACAAAGACTCTCTATGTATCGCTTGTTCGTCCGATTTTAGAATATGGTTCTTGTGTATGGTGCCCTCAGTACAAAGTACACCAGGACCGTATAGAATCAGTACAGAAAAACTTTTTAATTTTCGCTCTACGCGGCCTCATCTGGGATGCAAGTGTGAGACTGCCGTCTTACTCTAGTAGATCGCTTTTAATAAACCTTCCATCTTTAGTTAACCGTAGAAAAATGCTTGGTGTGATTTTTGTGCACAACTTGATCAAGGGTGACGTAGATAGATAGATTACCAGAAATTATACCCCTCTGTTCCTTCCGATTTGTAGATCGAATTATTCCTTGCATGAACCTTTTAGAGTTTTATGCTCGGATTATAATTCCCTCTACCATATTATATCGGCAACTAATTCCCTTCCTCTTCTTAAAATACGAATACTCACATACCTTTCTCGTAGTTAGTAATTGTAGTTGTGGAGTACGATAGTTTTAATGCATGATTAACTCCTTTAGTAAGATTAGTACTAATTTTCCTCGAATACTAGTCTAACATCTATCTTTCCTGCGTGATCGCGATCGGTTCGGTTAACGAGTCGCGCGTTTTGCGGCAGCGCCCCTCGGTCGGTTGGGTGGGAGGAGGGCTGCGTTTCGACCTGGGATTCGCGCGTAACAGCATTCGGCTGGTGTCCCATGGGCCACTTGATGGTGCAGTCATTGCACGTCAACGTCCAAACAAGAAACTCATTCCGTCTGTTTACAACAAACATTTTTTTTATACCCGGTACTTGAAGAGTAAAGGGGTATATTAGATTTGTGCAAAAAATGTATGTGTGTAGAAAGAGAGAGAATGAGTCTGCACTTTTAAGGCCACTGAAATTTCATTTGTTCCTTCTGGCTATGCTAATGATTCGATCTGATCCAAATTCAACACTCATTTTCTATGATTCTACGTTTTTGGTTTTCTTGTATCTTAAAATTTGTGGATTCCACATATTTTCGACTTTTGTGGGGGCGGAAGGGGGCGTGGCCAAATTTTGAAACAAACTCGTCTCGGTTCGATATTACAGGAGCATGGATAGAAAGTTTGGTTGATCTAGCTCTTGTAGTCTCTGAGATCTAGGCGTCAAAAAATGTGTTCAGACATAGCGCCCACCCCTGTGTGCAAGAGAGAGCGAGAGGGAAAAATTAATTTCGAAATTGGTTTCTCATTGTGGCTATATTTATGATCCGAACTAATCCAAATTCAATACTCTGACAGATATGGTCATTGTCTATGATTCTGCGTTCTTAGTTTTCTCGTATCTTTAAAAGAGTGCATGCCAAAGTTTTTCGTCCTTTTTGTGGGCGGGGCGAAATTTCGAAATACACTTGTAACAGTGTCATGCAAAAGGAGTCTGGATACAAAATTTGGTTGCTCTAGCTCTTATAGTCTCTGAGCAATAGGCGCTAATGAAGACGGACGGACGGAGAGACGGACGGACAGACAGACATAGCTATATCGACTCGGCTTTATGGGGACTTTATGGGGTCGGAAACGATTCCTTCTGGGTGTTACACACAACCGTAATCACCACAAATCTAATATACCCCTATATTCTATATGATGCCATTGCTACTGAAACGCCGCAGACATCGGTTGCTAGATCATTCTCCCAGCCGTTTAAATTTAAGAGAAGAGATTATGTTGGTGGTGGCATATATTGTGTCAAAAAAAAAAAGGATGAAGTACAGCGGAGATGGAGGCGCCAAAGTGTCATAATGATCAAAATGCTTCTTTTAAGTGATACGCCAAAGACATGGTGTTGACTCAAATGCTTTTATTAAAACAATATCATCTTTCTTATTTTTTTTACCTACTACATAAACTTTAAATAGAATCCCTTGATTCTAACGGGAGTTAAATTCCGAAGACAACAGATGCATATGTATAGCATACACCCACAAAATCAAAACAAAACGGGAATGAAAAAAAAAGGTTTATCGATCTGCTCCAAAAGATTGGTTGCGCGAGGCCTTGAGGTGGTGTTCGACCCGCACGTTTATATACCCACCCTTCCATGATTTCCACTAATGCAGAAGGAGATCCCTTAAAGTTCCCACCCTATCTCATTATGCCACCATGTCACCAGGAAATTATTACTCTAACTGTTCATATTCATTTGTACATTATATTTCCAGTTATATTTCTGGACATCACAATAATAAGCAATGAAAAAACTATTAGAACAAAATCTATATCTTATTCTAACGAAATAATATAATGGCTAAATTAAACAATAAAGAAAAACAATTCTAAAAAATAATATATATAACCATTATATGATAAAAGATAACCATTTAAGGCATGGTTGAAAAATATCAAAGAAAGGGTTTAATAACAGAAATCTGCAAACCAAATTCATATCCGTTTTTTTTCCTTTTTCTTTGTTTTTTGTTTGTTGCGTAGTGTGATTTTACTGCATTGGGATAATGCAATAAATGCGATCAAACCAAAACCAAATTAACATGCAAAACGGAATTACCGACTAAGCCAACGGAAAGCTTATACTCAGCATTCGAAGCTAGGCGCCAGCTTAGTGGCCCCGAAGATCGCTAGCGCAAGCGTTTGGTTTAGGCGAATGAATTATCAAAAGGAAGAGGGGGAATATTTCGGCTCACTTACAGTTGCATTAGGGCGCGCGCACACTGTAGCTGAAAGCAGAGCTGATAGCTTTTTTTTCAGCTCCAAAAAAACAAACACACTGCACCGGTGCAAGTGCGCACATTGCTGACTGAGCTGAGCTTAAAGCTGAAAAAGCTCCCTGAAATCAGGTCAGCTTTGTTTGATCGAACAAGCATGTTTGTTTTTTCAGCAAGCGGATTGCTGATAGTTACCATCAATGTTATCAATCTATGCGATATAGTGGTCCGAATTTCACCAAATTTTCGAGCGTTATGTACAATCAGGTAATTACACAAATGGGCTGACTACTTTAAGAAATCAAGAAGTTTTTCATAGAAAAAATAACTTTATATAGATATAGATATCCGATCTGCCCCATTCGAAAAAATGCTTGATAAAGTCATAAAATATAGCTATGTACAAGAAACGTTTTGTGGAGATAGTTCTTAAAGTAAAATAATAGTTTAGTAGAAACAGACGGACGCATTGCTATCAGTTCATCTTTCAGCTCAGTCGACAGTGTACGCACCTACCGGCTGATTCTATCTGAAAAAAGCTTAGAGCTTTCAGCGCCGTTTTCAGCTCTGCTTTCAGCTCCGCTTTCAGCTACAGTGTGCGCGCGCCCTTAATTGGTAAGGAAATTATTCTGTAGAATTTGTATATGGTTTCTTCGAAAATGGGTACTTGGATATTGAACATTATATGATTCTTATGTATGGTGGTTTGTGTCTGGATGATAGAAAGTACCTCTTTTTCTAAGTTTATTTGTAGGTTTTGTTTATTTAAAATATTTTTGATTTTGCTTATTTCGTTTTTATCAAAAATGAATTTGGGGAGTATATTGGCTCTTGCAAAAACCATACTTTCTGCGATGTTTTCGATAATTTTACTTATAGTGTCTATATTAAAAGCTATTCTATTTAGATATTGTAGTGTGTGTAAATTACTATTTTCGTTATCTATTTCCTTATATATTGAATTTTGTATATTATTGAAGAATTGCTTTATTTTTTGTTCTATGTTTATATGTTTTGTTATGTTTGAAAACCTGAGCATAATTTCATGATTTAGGTTGTTCTGAATTTTGTTTTCTATGTTTATGTCATTTTGCGTAGCCTTTAATGCATTTAGTTCTTTAAAAATTTCCTCTGCATCTTCATTGTCCATATTTCCTGATATTGTTTTTATAATTGATCCTAAACCATTTACCAATCCTCTTTTCATTCTGTATTGTGGTATAAGGTTACCTAATTTTGATTCAAGGTTTGTGATTTTAATTTTTAATATCTCTACTGATGGGTTAAGTATTGGGTCTACGGCTTAGTTTCTTACTGTGTCGCCTAGTATTTTCGTGCAATTCTCGTATTCTGATGTGGGTGATTGATTTGTGGTTATGGTCGATGAGGGCTTCTCCTAGGTAAATGGTTGCGATTGGTTGTGTTCCATTTATTTTATGTATACACATGTGAGCTTTTACATGTATCAACCTAAGGGCGAAATGAGTATGATGGGAGTTAGGTGAGATGAGTTGTAAAATGGGTTATTTATATGGTTTGGGATGGTTGTTCATTGGTTTCGTTAGGTGAGTTTGTTTGACCAACGGCATTTATTAGGTTAGTATGATTTCTTACTAATCTTCTTATTTTTGCTTTATGAAGTTTCTGACCTTTAGTTGTTATAAAGGTTGTGTGTTTGTTGGAGACTACTTTATGTCTTGTAAATCTTGGGGTTATTTTGTTTCTTCTATTTTCTTTACGAAATACTATGTCGCCCTGATTTAGAGGAGTCGGTTCGTCCCTGTCTTGGTTTACCTTGTCAATTCTGGTTTGCGCTGTTTTATTTAATATTTGTTCTATTTGTAGGTAGAGTTTCTGTTGGTATTCGTTAAGTTTCTGTAAATAGTCGTGGTTATCGTTGTAGGTAATTGTTTTATCGAAAATGTGTGTCCGTCCTGTAAATAATTCGAATGGAGTGAGATTGATCGTTGAGTGAATCGCGTTGTTATATGTTATAATGGTTTCTGTCATAATCGCTTCGTGTTCGAGTGTTAGTTGTTGTTCCTTCTTCGTCGTTAAAATTATCCGGAAGATTTCCGTCAGGGTGGAATGAAGTCGTTCGACAGGGGAATTGCTTGATGACTGTTGAAATGAAGTAACGTGGGGAGTGATATTGTATTGGGTAAGGAAATCTTGAAACATGCCTCCTGAGAATTCTGCGCCCTGATCAAAAACGATTTTTGAGGGGATGCCGAATTGACAAAGGAATGTTTTCAAGGCTTTAATTACGCATACAGTATTTCTATTTGTTAGTACGTAAGCTTGCGCGAATTTCGAGAACTTATCTATAATTGTGAGGTGTAAATTATGGTTGATAGTGTAGATATCGATGTGGAGTATGTCTAAAGGTCTTTTGGGTATTTCTGACAATTGAAGTGCTACTTTAGGTGGGTTTCTATCGTATTTTAATGTTGAACAAATATCGCATTCTCTTATAACTTGCGACACTTTATTCTTTAGTTGGGGGAAGTAGATTTCTCTTTTCAAGTGTTTATAAGTTTTTTCGCTGCCTCTGTGATTATTATTGATGTGGTATTCCGATATTCTGGAAATTTGGTCGTTTTGGTTTGGGATATCCTCTAATAGTGTTAAGCATCGAAAGAGTTTGTAGAGACTATTCTCTGAAAAATGTGTGACGAAGGCTTCTTGAAGGGTGTTGAAAATGTTGTTTGTGGTAAATACTGCGTAAGTCTTGTTAGGTTTTAGGATTGTTGCTAATAGTCTACTAACAATTTCTAAATCAAAATTTGGTTCTGTTATGATTCAACGTATTTTATTTGTAAAGGGGACTGAGGTTGTTAAGGAGAACTGTGTTCCGATTTTGAAGATTGTCTGTATGTTGTATATGTTTAAGGGTTGTGTGGATGTGGGTATTGCAGAAGGGCCTTCTATTATATTAAGGTTGGGTTCTATTCTGCTAAGGGCGTCTGCTACTACATTTTGGGAGCCTTTTTTATAAGTTATCTCGAAGTCATAGGAGGCTAGTGTTGTTTTCCAGCGTAAAAACTTAGTGTTTTGATTATTGAGGTTTTGTAACCAAATTAAAGGATTGTGATCCGTGATAATTTTGAATCTCCTACCGAATAGGTAAGGTCTGAAGTGTCCCACTGCCCATATAATAGTTAGCATTTCTTTTTCTATAGTAGAGTATCTGGTTTCGGTGTCCGATAAGGTTCTGCTAGCAAACGACACTGGTTTATCATTAGACTCGGGGCCTTGGGATAGTACTGCTCCTATTGCAAAATTACTAGCGTCTGTGGTGAGTGTGAATTGTTTCTCAAAGTCTGGGTATTGAAGGATCGGTTGATTACAGAGTAGTGTTTTGGATAATTCGAAAGCTTTCAAGAATTCTGTGTCTATTACTACGGATTTTTTTCCTTTCAGTTGTTGGGTCATTGGTTTTGTGAGTTTGGCGAAGTCTTTGATGAATTTCCTGTAGTATCCTAATAGCCCTAGGAAAGATTTTATTTCTTTCACGTTTTTGGGGCATGGGAAATTTTTTATTGCTTCTATTTTATTTGGATTGGGTTTCACCCCTTCTTGTGTGACGATATGTCCGAGGAACTCTATTTCTTTATGCATAAAGTTGCATTTGGAAGGTTGCATCTTGAGATTAGCTGTTTGAAGTTTTCGGAAAACGGCTTTTAAGTTGGCAATATGTTCTATTAGTGATGGAGAAAAAACTATTATGTCGTCTAAATAGACTAAGCAATTGTTGCCGATTAATTCACCAAGGACGTTGTCCATGACTCGTTGGAATGTGGCCGGGGCGTTTTTCAACCCGAAAGGCATTCTTGTGAATTCGTAGTGGCCGTTCTCAACGGAAAACGCGGTCTTGGACATGTCTTTCGGATCCATTTCTATTTGATGGAATCCACTCGCGAGGTCGAGTGTCGTGAAATATTTTGTTTTACCGATTTTGTCTAGAATGTCGTTGATATTTGGTATAGGGTATTTATCCGAAATTGTTTTGTCATTGAGCTTCCGGAAGTCTATGACTAGTCTCCATTTCTGGTTTCCGTCATTATCGGCTTTTTTGGGAACTACCCACACCGGTGAGCTCCAGGGTGAGTGGCTGTTTTTAATGATTTTTTCGTCTAGCATTTTCGTTATTTGTTTGCGTACTTCTTCTTTGTGTGCGAAAGGGTAACGGTAAGATTTAGTGTAAATTGGTATGGAGTCCGTTGTCGGAATATTGTGTTTGACAACGTTTGTGAAGGAAAGTGGTTTCCCTTCGCTATGGAGGAGGTTTGGGAACATTTTGAGCAATTTGCTGAGTGCTAGTTTCTATTCGCTATTCAGGTGATCTGTTTGTATTTGGTGTTCATTGTTCGTGTTGTTATCAGTGGTATGTATTTTCATTGATTGGGATATGTGGAAGTTTTCTGCTTCGAATCTAAATACTTCAAGAGGTTTCTCTAGATAGAAGATTTGGTCCTGCTCTGACTCATTAACTATTTCCAATATTCCTGTATTATCTGTGGCTGTGTACAATCCTCCTGTAATTGATAGGTTATCTCGAATTTTCGTGTTTGGGCAGAGGAAATCTCCGTCCCGAATTTCTACGTTTATTGTTAATCGGACTTTTGTGAGTGGGGGAATTGTATGTGTATCTGTGATAGGGTTACTTTGAATGGAGATTTTAATTTTTGCAAACGGGGTTTCTAATAGGTTCTTTTCGAGGTTTATTTTTGTTTTATGTTTTCTCAAAAAGTCTATCCTCAGTAGGCCGTTGAAGTATGGGTGGAACTTGAAGATTAAGACTTGTGAAATTCCTGTTTCTGAAAATTCCCTAAATGTTGCCAAGTTAGAAAAATGAGTAATTGTGAAGTTATTAAGTACGGTGTTGACTTGGATGTCATTGTCCAGTTTTGTCTGGGTTGAATCGGGGATCATATCTGGGTCGACGAAGGAGTATGTCGATCCCGTATCGATTAAGAATTTAACAGTTTGGTTTGGGTCATTGGGGGAAGCTAGTTTTATGAATGGTAGTGCTGAGCCGTGGGTTTGCCTACTCAAGTATCCGATTGGACTGTCAAGGCTGATGTCGGAAAATTTTCGGAATCCGCGATGTTGCATAAATATGCAGGATGGGTCGAATTTTGTCCGTTAAAGGGGTTATTACGGTTCGGGTTAGGGTTCGTGGAAGAGTTATTACGGTTAGTTTCTGGGTCCCGTCTTTGGTTATTGTTGTTGCGATGATTGTCGTATCTCTTGTTGGATCTAGTGTTGTTGTCGTTTCTATTATTGTTCCTTGTATTATTATCGTATCTATTGTTGTTCCTTGGGTTATTGTTGTATATATTGTTGTTGTACCCTGTATTATTATCGTATCTATTATTGTTCCTCCCTGAATTGTTTTCCTGTTTACGTTAGTACGGCCTATCGCGGTCATACGAATTGTCCCGCTGCCTGTAATAAGTCTGGGATAAGAAAGCTTGTTCTGTTCTACAAATTTGATATCCCTTGTCTAGGTTCTTGGGTTTTCGAGATCGGACAGCGCTCCTGAGGGGTCCTCTAAGCCCTATGAAGAATGCATATAAGCAGATTTTGTCATATAAATCTTCCTTGTTTGAATGCCCCTCCTCGAATGGGTCATCCGTGTTTTTGAGAGACAGAAGTTGGTCCTTAAGTCGGGCTATCGCGAAGTATAGTTGCCCTATCGAGGAGTAAGGTGGGAATGTTTGTATTTCCCTTATTAGCATCGCTACCGTTTTCTTGAGTACGTAGATGTTACGTCTATCTCTCTCGTAGTGTTCAGACGCGTTTTTTCATTGCGCTCCGCTCATTTTTCACTTATTTTGTATAAACAACCGATGTTTGTCCAAAATAAACCTTTAGCGAACTAACAAATTAACTTGCTAACTTAAAGTCTATCCTGAATCGCGAGTGCATGCCTATTTACTGTGTAAAACATAATTTAATAATTCGATTTTGCGTCGGCTAACATTGTGTTTTTGTTGTTGCTTTTCGTAAGTACGCTCTCACATTGAATTTAGCCCGCTCTCATCTTGTAGTCTGTGCTTTAGCATCACTCTCTCCCTATAACTCAAACATAAATAACTGTTCTTCCTCTCTCGCTCTCAATACTTTCCGTGTAGTAGCGCTCTCTCTCTCTCATTGCAGCTGCTGCAACCGCTCTCCTCTCTCCGCTCAGTTTTTACTAATTCCGCTTTAAGCGTTTGCCTGGCACACTGGTCTGATTTCTATTTGTTTTGAAATAAATTTTGTTTATTGTATTTAAAATGGAATCACCTATTATCTGTACCAAAAAAATCTGCAAACAGGTGGTCACCCCTGCTCAGTCGAGTATCCCCTGCTATCTTTGCGGAAAAGAAATGCACGCAAAGTGCGCTGGGTACTCAGGCCTCGTGGGTGATGCAATTTCCAAGCATAATGGCTTGTTCTACTGTTGTGAGGCATGCCGGGGGGCTCACATAGAGATGGCCAGGTTTATGGGGCAGACGCGGAATGGCTTTAAGGAACTGACCGTAGGCTTTAAAAAGCAGTACGATCGGCTCCTAGCCATGGGGTCTTTGTTTAGCAGTTTGCAACTGCTGAATGAGTCTCCTAGGCGAAAAAAGGTCACTCCGCGGGATCTGCAAGCCCCAACTGTCCCCCTGCCGCCCGTTGCCGAACAACCGACTCCGACCACTCCAATTGTGCAGCAGCCGATATCGTTTGCTATTCCAAGGGCAACGACAGCTGCTGGTGATGCAAATTCGGCAGCCAACTTTATCACTTCGGAGAACGCACAACCAGAAATTTCCGTAGCGTCCGTGTCCGTCGAGTCCTAATATCCCATTCCTAATATCCCGTCCACTTCGATCCCACCAATAAACATACGACCCGGACCACCGGGTATTGCCATCACAGGTACAAGGTCTGTGGTGCCAAACCCAAGATTGGTAGTGATCACACCTACACCTAAACGACAAATATTTGTCTCACGGCTTGCCCCTTACACCACTATAGATGACGTTACTGCTTTTATTCAAAGCAATATACATGCCGTCAGTTTAAAAGTGAAGAAGTTTAACTTCTCTTATGCCAGGGATGTAGCTTCATTCAAAATAGGCGTCTCCCCGACTCATTTTGACACCATTTGCTCTGCCAAATTTTGGCCAGAGAACATGGTGGTGAAGGAGTTTAAGGCAAAGAAGAAGAGTAGGCCCCCAATAACTCTTAATACTAGTCAGGCCAGTGCTCCATCCTCATCTTCCCAGTCCACCTATCCAAAAAACTAACTTCCTCTCTCTTAATCACCTACCAGAATGTTAGAGGCTTGCGTAGTAAGCGCAGCACTCTGTTTCGGGATAGCGTCGCATTTGCATCCCATGTAATTGTGTTTACAGAGACCTGGTTAAAACCGGAAATTCTTAGTTCTGAAGTTTTGGCAGGTCAGTACACAACCTTTTGAAATGACCGTTCGTCTCGACGTGCAGGTGGGGTTCTGATTGCAGTGGACTCTCACTTCACGTCAGAACATTTTACAGTCCAGATTCCACAAGAACTGGAATTCCTGTGTATAAAACTGATTCTTCCCGCTTTTTCAGTCTTTATTACATGCTCGTATATTCCACCTTCTTCGGATATCGCAATTTATGAGCAGCACTTGTCCGCCTTAAGCGCTGTTTCTTCCTCGCTATCAGATAAAGATCATATGATAGTTCTTGGGGATTTCAATTTACCAGGAACTGTTTGGTCTTCGGTAAACGAGTCTAATAACCTAGTCCCCATGTCACGACATGACTTTATAGACGGCTTACTCGACTTATCCCTGTCTCAAGTCAACCATGTGAAAAATTCCCTGGGTCGATTGCTTGATCTGTGCTTTGTAACGGATCCGACCATTGCGTTGTTAACCCGAGTCCCTCCGCTCACTATACCTGAAGACGCCTACCATCCTACACTTGAAGTGTCGCTCGATATAGGACCAACCGCATTGGATCGGTCGGGTAGGCTACCTCAATGTGTCCGCTGCTTTCGTAAAGCCGAGTTTGCGAAGCTTAATAACCTCATTAGGGATTTTGATTGGTCCGCTTTGTATTTATGCACTGATGTTACAATATGCACAAACATTTTCTACGATGCACTTGACTCACTTTTTGAGTCTTGTGTCCCACTTTCCTGTCCTATTAGATCTGGGAAGCCCTCTTGGTTTACCAAAGAGTTATCCAGTCTAAAAAACTTAAAATCAAGACTTTACAAAAAATTTCAAGAAGTTGGCTCTCCTTCTCTCTCTCGCTATGTAATGGCTCGGTCAAACTTTTCAGTTCTTAATTCCCAGTGCCACAAGAACTACCTATCTAGATGCAGGATACGTTTTTCTCAGGACCATAAGCAGTTTTACAGCTTCGTAAACAGTAAGCGTAAAACGTCCGCTCATCTATCCTCGCTATCATTTCTTAATACGTCGGCAAATACTGATCAGGCAATTGCCGATCTTTTTGCCCAATTCTTTCAAACAACCTATTCACAGGAATGCTACTCCGGGCAGCCGTACCCATACTTTTTACCCAGGTCGAACGGCATCTTCAGTCCCTTTCTAAATGAAAGCTCTCTGCTTCTTGATCTCCGGAAAGTTAAGCCGGTGTTTTCACCGGGTCCGGACGGAGTTCCCGTCTGTGTACTTAGATACTGCGCCGAGTCTCTGTGTGGACCGTTGCTTAAACTATTCAGCCTGTCCATTAACTCTTCATGCTTCCCCTTCATATGGATGGAGTCGTTCATTATTCCTCTCCATAAGAAAGGTAGCAAGTCTGACACGAAGAACTACAGAGGTATATCAAAGTTATCCGCAATTCCTAAAGTGTTTGAGAAAATTGTAACTCCGCACCTGCAGCATCTTTGCAGATCACTTATATCTCCAGCCCAGCATGGATTTATAAGGCGGAGATCAACAACCACGAATTTATTGGAGTTCACCTCCTTTTTCATTAAAGGCTTCCAAGGTAATCTACAGACGGATGTCATTTACACAGATTTCAGTAAAGCATTCGACTCTGTAAACCACACTCTCCTAGCACAAAAACTTGACCTTTTAGGGTTTCCACCCAATCTCTTGAGATGGATTTCTAGCTGCCTTTGTTCCAGGTCCCAAAGAGCCCTCTTCAAAAACTCCCTATCTTCACCAGTTATGGTTACTTCGGGCTTACCACAGGGCAGCCATCTAGGCCCCCTACTCTTTACACTCTTTATAAATGACCTGCCTTCGGTATTAACATACTTTCGAGTGATTATAAATGCGGATGATGTTAAGCTGTGTGTCCAGTTCAAGGACAGCTTATCTCACTTCAGGTTGCAATCCGATCTTAATAGCTTTCAGTCATGGTGTTGTGCAAATTTGTTATACCTTAATGCTTCGAAATGTAAAGTAATGACATTTCAACGCTCCAGCGCCTTTCTGGCTCCTTACACACTAGGCGGGGGTTCTCTCGAGAGAATTACCCTAGTTGATGATCTTGGTGTTCTTTTAGATCCCAAGTTAAAGTTTTTGAACACATTTCTACCATGGTAAATAAGGCCATGGGCGTGCTTGGGTTTATAAAGAGGTGGTCAAAGGAATTTGACGACCCCTATATAACAAAGACTCTCTATGTATCGCTTGTTCGTCCGATTTTATAATATGGTTCTTGTGTATGGTGCCCTCAGTACAAAGTACACCAGGACCGTATAGAATCAGTACAGACTGCCGTCTTACTCTAGTAGATCGCTTTTAATAAACCTTCCATCTTTAGTTAACCGTAGAAAAATGCTTGGTGTGATTTTTGTGCACAACTTGATCAAGGGTGACGTAGATAGATAGATTACCAGAAATTATACCCCTCTGTTCCTTCCGATTTGTAGATCGAATTATTCCTTGCATGAACCTTTTAGAGTTTTATGCTCGGATTATAATTCCCTCTACCATATTATATCGGCAACTAATTCCCTTCCTCTTCTTAAAATACTAATACTCACATACCTTTCTCGTAGTTAGTAATTGTAGTTGTGGAGTACGATAGTTTTAATGCATGATTAACTCCTTTAGTAAGATTAGTTCTAATTTTCCTCGAATACTAGTCTAACATCTATCTTTCCTGCGTGATCGCGATCGGTTCGGTTAACGAGTCGCGCGTTTTGCGGCAGCGCCCCTCGGTCGGTTGGGTGGGAGGAGGGCTGTGTTTCGACCTGGGATTCGCGCGTAACAGCATTCGGCTGGTGTCCCATGGGCCACTTGATGGTGCAGTCATTGCACGTCAACGTCCAAACAGTGGGAAGATTGGTTTTTATGTGGTCCCAATCTAACTTGCTCCTGGCTAATGTTAGGGCTTCATGAGCCTTCCTTTTAATTTTGTTCCTGATCGCCCTCATAAGTAGTACCCCGTATGGTGTTTGGTCTGCCTCCCAAATGAGCATTATGATCTCTTCTATAATGTCGATAAATAGGTCCAGGTTGTCTGGTGGTCCCTCGTAAGTGGTTAGTTGGTCAATAAAGGCGAGAAGGTCTGTTGGCTTGAGGTTTGTCGAAATGGTTGTTTGGGTACTGATAGTTGGGGTTGGGGTCTGGATGAAGTGGGTGGCGTGGGTGGTGTTTCCATATTGGTTTTGTTAGTGTCTATCTCTGTGATTGTTTCTTCTATGGATGCTAAGCTACTGCTTCCGCTACTCCTAAGTCCGAACCTGGTTCTAACTTTGCCTGTTTCCTCTTGTACATTTATTTATGGGTATTATTAGTGTTTGTGTTTGTTTTTCTTATATGCTATTTTGTGTATTCGTAATCTTATGAAGTATTTTTTTTTTGTTTTTTTATTCTTATGTAATAATTTTTTTGTTCGTATTCTTATATACTATATTTTTGTGTGTTTGTAAACATTTTTTTTTACTATATTTTTGTATTTTATTTATATGTAGATGGTACTTATGTGTTGTGTGTGTTGGTTTGTCGTTAGGTGTTTAAATTATATGAATATTATCAGGAGCGTAGTAGGTATTTCCTCTAATCCTGTTGTTCGCCGTCGGCTGCGCCAGTTATCTCCTGTCCTCGTAGGTGGTGAGAACTCAGAGTGGTTATATATGTATTATATCCTCCTTTTTGGTTGTGAGTGATTAATGAAATTTGTACGATCTTCAGATCGAGATTGAATAGAAGTGTTTCGTTTGGAAGTTGGAAATCAAGTGGTTTATTCTACATATTGTTGGCTCCGCCGAAGCTCGGCCCTTACTCTAAGAAATGCAGCATAAGCATTTCTGTTAAGTGTATATATGTCTAAGTGTAAGAATATCGCTGTATGTATGTATGTATGTATGTATGTCCGGCCGGATGTATATGTGGCTGCTGACCGTTTGGTTTTTATTATGTCAGGTCCCCAGCTACGTCGGCCGGACGTCTATGTGCTGTTGACCGGTGGAGAGGGTTGCTCAACCGGTAACTCGCGCGCCCTTAGGTGGAACGAAACAGAAACAGTGTGACCAAGTACCTATAAAAAAAGCTTGGTTTCGCTCAAATGAATCAGCTTTGTTTTGTAAATATAGCCAATTGTGATAGTTCAATTAAAATTGAAAAAGATTAATATGGAATCTGAAGGCGAATTGATTGTGTTGGTGGTGGCATATATTGTTGCCAAAAAAAAGGATGAAGTACAGCGCAGACGGAGACGCCAAAATGATAAAATTGTCAATGTGCTTATTTTCCGTGATCCAAAGTTTTTGCCTCTATCTTTCACTTTTAATTCAGTTATAATAGTCGCATATATTTTACTGGCCTGAATATCAGCTTTTCTCTCAGTCCACAATCGTGTCCATAGGCCAACTTTTTTTTTAACATTTATTGAATGAATATTAATAAATATTCTGCTAATAAAGTCTTAATAATTGAAAAGAATTCATTTAGAGGAAGTAAGAAAAAAATAAAAAATTAGCTGTATTCAGGTGGTGGTAAATAATAAGTATTATAGTCTTTTTACATTGGGCGCGTTGTGGCATACGCGGATGACGTTGCAGTTATCTTTTCGGGGAAATACCCGCAAACACTCTGCGACCTAATGACCGCAAAGCTCGCCAAACTGTCTGAATGGACGGAATCTCGAGGTCTAGGAAATAATCCCTCGAAAACGGAACTTCTGATGTCACGGAACTTGATGATGTCACATGTAAGAAATTTATCGATAAGCATCAGCATCGATGAGTCAGTAAGCGCTTTAATAATGGCACCCGGCACGACATTGTTGAAAGCTCCCTCGATATCGAGAAAGGCTATTAAGGAGTATGCTTTGAGGTGAAGAGATTTCTCTACCACTGAAACTACTGCGTGAAGTGCCGCTTCCGTGGATTTTCCTTTTTGGTAGGCATGTTGTGAGCCTGACAACAACTGGGGACTCATAGTTTTCCTCAGCTATACCCCGAAGAGTCTCTCAAAGGTTTTGAAGAGAAAAGGACGATAGACTAATTGGTCTGAAGTCCTTTGGAGTTGAATGTGAGGCTTTTCCCGCTTTGGGAATGAAGACTATCTTTGCCTTAAGCCAGGCATGTGGTATTTTTCCCACCACTAGTATCTTCTTGAAGATACATTGCAGTCATTTGATGGCCATATCACCAGCCTTTTGAAGTTGGGCCGGAATGTTCCGGTCCGGGCCTGGAGATTTGAACGGATGAAAGCTGTTTATTGCCAAACTGATGTTCTGTTTTGTAAGGATGTGCGTCATCAAAGTTGCCGAGCCTTCACCTGAGAGGCGTACCGGCTCGATGGTAGTACACCCGGGAAAGTGAGTGTCAAGAAGAATGTGTAGCGACTCATTACTTGAGTTAGTCCACGTACCATCGCTTCTTTTAAGGTACCTCACCGCGGGGGTCGTTTTGGAGAGGATCCTGCGTAGCCGTGCGGCTTCCGATTTTCTTCGATTTCAGAGCAAAATTTTTGCCAAGAGGCTCTTTTTTCCTTCCTTGTTTCTTTTTTGTATAGGGACAGACTGGTCTTATAGTCTGCCCAGTGTTCCTCCCCGTTAGCGCTTTTGGCTCTGTTGAAGAGAGTCCTGCAGCTTTTCCGTAGGATATCTATTTGTTTTGTCCACCGGGGGGTTTTTTTTTCCCTTATGTCTGTTTGGGGGGCATGCCACCGTGAAGGCTTTGTTGCATGCTTCAGTGAGCCTATTCACTAGACGGTTTAAATCGTCCTTTGTGTTCGGGCATACTAGTGCTTCAGATGGAAGAAGTTTGTACATTTCTTTAATATATTTTCTCAGTTGGCTTTCCTGTGATTAATGTAGTCAATGGGTTTCGGGCTTTCGAGAGATATTATCATCTTGATGTACCTGTGGTCAGAGAAGGATTGTTCCTCTAGGACTTTCCATCTCTTGACTATGTCTGACAGTTTGTGAGACACTGGTGTGAGGTCGATAACCTCTTGCCGGTTCTTTATTATGAATGTAGGGTCATGGCCCCGATTGCAGATTATTAGGTTAGAGTTAAGGACGAAGCTGAAAAGTACTCACCCCTTACGTTTGTGTCCGAGCTCCCCCATTGGGTGTGGTGAGCGTTGGCATCGCAGCCTATTATCAGGCCTACGTTTGACCTCTCGCTATCGCTGGCTAGCTCGCGAACGAGGTCACTCGGAGGATCGCATTCCTTGTGAGCCATATAGGACGAAATCAGTCTAAGATGCGTCCCCTCCAACTCTAGGCTCACAGCCGTGTTCTCTCCATTGCTAAAGTTATGGAGCAGAAAAATATTGAGGTGTTTTCTTGAAAGGATGCAGGTACGAATTTGACCTTTTTTTTGGGTTACAATCAGCTTGTACTCCTTCGTCGCTAGTCCACAGACCTTTTCTCCTACTATCTAATTCTCCTCGACTAGGACTACGTCGGCTCCGCTCGCGATCAAGCGGAGTATGAGGGAAGCTGATGCTGCTTTACTATGGTGGAGGTTTATCTGAAGGAGTCTTAGAGATATCTTCCAGAATCCCCACCACTGTGATGTCGGCGTCTGAGTCGTCGGATACATCCTCGTGACACATCGCCTCATAGTCGAGCAGAAGCTCTGCATCGGATGAGTAGCCTTCTTTGGCCTGCTCCAGCTCGTTGTCGGGTGCTTCGATCTCCGAGGCAACGTCCTGCTCGACTGGGCTGTCGACAGGACAGGCCTCGGCCGCTGCGTCTGACTTGTACACCTTTATGGTGACCGAGCTGAAACCGAAGTTCTGCTCGCCCTTAGCTGCCTCTATTGGGGCCAGCGACTCCTTGTTGAGTACGAGCACAGCCTGGTTCATCGAACCTTGCGTCGTCTCAGCCTTCACAAGCTTCCAGTTTGTGGTCGGCAGTCCTGGATTGCACCTCTGCAACATTTTGAGGATGCGCTCAGGCTCCTTGACGGTAGCCGGCACCCATAGTCTACTGCGACGAGCTTCGCTCCAGCGTAGACCTCTCCGATCTGCGCCATCGCTGCTTTATACAGCTTCACGGAGCGCTCGTCTTCACAGACAATTACTTTAATATTGCCCTGGAACAACCCCATGTCTTTGCAGACTGGAGGGGGCCCGGGGTCGTTCTCGAGGAGCTCGAAGCAGCGGTCGGCCAATGCCGCTTCCACCCACTTCCACAGGCTCCTAGGTATCTTGCCCTTCGCTCTGCCCTTATTAAGGATGCCGATAAGCGTCCTCTCCTTGGCAATCTGCGTGAAGGATATATTTGGCAGTACTCTAGACCGCTTTGAAGTCAGTCCAGGCATCTCCTGCGAGCGCATTGCATCTTCGGTTGTGGCGCCTGTTGTTGCTCCTTGGTGAAGCCTGGGAGCACTGCCGAGGCCCACTTCACCTTCTTCAGCCAGTCGGCTGATGGGCTTGCTGCTTTGCTCGCGTTTTGCCGACGGAGTATTTATTAGAACAGGGAGCTGCCAAGTCCCTGAGCTCTCCGTTTACGACTGAGCTAGTTTTTAACTGGGCCTTCAGACAGGCTGACTCTCGGCACGGGTCGAATGACACCTTAGTCCGGCCCGGTGTGAAGTTAGTGTGGGGTTTGGGATGTGGGTAACGCATCGTCAGTATTGCTGCTTCGCGAACACCCGCTGGCTGTCCGGGACTGCTTATTTTCGGGACTCTCCATAGTACCGCTATCCGCAACCTGCGACCCGTCCGGTGGCCTCAGCTGTGCCCCCTTTGAGCCACCTCACCAGCTCTTCAGACCAGATATTCAGACTTAGATAAAAGATAAAATTATGCATAATATACTCAGCAAAATCTGTCATAGATGGCTGCCACGTCGAGATCTAATCGAAATCTGAGGATGCAGTGGATTACCGGTATTCAACCGTCCTATTCGCCTTGGTTGACCATAAGTTTTTATAGACCATAAGTTTTATAGCTAGAAGTTTTTATAGTTACAGATTCACATACATAAATGTAGGATGTCCAAGCCGAGCTCATGACTCAAAAATTTTCGAAAAATCCAGCTTTAAAACAAAATTGGATGAGTCACCTTTACTCGACGAGAATTCAAAAAATTATAAATGATGTCGAAATAAATATTCTAATATTAAAAGATTCTGGATTTCGATTTTCAAAAAATGTAATGAAACCATATCCGTTTTCTGTTGAGGTTTCTCCAGAACATAAAGCCTATTATAGCTTATTCCCACAGACCATCCACCATCCATTTCGGGGATAGTCCGTTAGGTTTTGCCGTTCCGAAATTTCCCAGTAAGTTCCACCATCCATTTTGGATGTTCCTAAACCGTACGTTTCTATGCGATATTTAGCCGATGTTTTTAAAAACAACTCTGAAAAATTGACATTCACAGCGGAAAAATGGAATTCACTGTGAAAATGTATGACATGTATGTATGTCACAATGAATGACAAGAATAACTGATATTCTCCAGAAAATGGCAAGGAGCCAGGAGGTTTTTTAATGGCAGATGATCAATTTTCAATTCGAAATGCTCCAATTTCTTCAGGAGATGAAGGCAAATAAATAAAAAGAAACAATTTTAGCGTAACCAATGTTTTAATTTGTTTAAGCAATATTTTGCTTGTTAATGGTACCGACACTTTGCAAATTTTCTTGGAATTTTCCTCCAATATTGCCGACAATTCGATCCGTTGTGCAAGGCTCGATTTAATGATATAATGTCGAATCGTTGCAACTTCCTGGAGAACCCATTTTCACTTGCGTAAATCTATATCTGAAGTAAATTGTAATGAAATACATTTGGAAGACTACGATGAAGACAAAAAGTGACGTACCGCTTCTAAAATACATAAAACAATTCTACTTGAATTTCATTTTGTGAACAACCAACCAGTAACAACTTGGCATACATTTACTAAAATAATTTAGCATTGCAAAACATTCTTCCTCATTCTCATATTTGGTTTTCCCCACCATCAATTTTTGCAACAACATTTGTTGCTGTTGAACCACAGTCGAAACAATAATTAAATTTTCCATATTTGCTGTTTAATTTTGACAAAATGCAGAGCACAAATTTTTGTTTTGTTGTTTTCAACTGTGTTTTCAATGGATAGTAGATAGTGGATGGTGGTCTGTGGGAATCGAGGTTTCACATCTGTCACCGTTCCCCATTAATGTACTGTGTGGGAAAAGGCTATTTGACGAGTTTTAGAAAACATTCGGCCACCTAAAGGCTAGGTATCGTAGTATTGGAAAGGGGCTAGACAACAACATCAAAAACACTGCAAAAATAATTGTCCGCTGCTACATACTCCACAATTTCTGTTCAGTCCATAACTGCGAAGTCTCCGACAGATTGCAGCTAGATGATGAAACCATACAAGTCCAAGAACAACCTGAGCATGAAGTTTGGCTGGGAAATTCGAATACTTGGGCCGAAACTATAAGGAATGCTTTATCACTCAACTTCTTAAATTCCAACTCGTTATAAATAAACAAGGTACATTCACTTAACATACAATTATTTATTTAATATTTTAACAAACTAAATATTTATTTTCGAATACCTCCAGCATTTTTGTGCTAAGTCCTTAATTTTGCGACGTTTCGCTTGGGAACCAGATGTCTCTACCAAAGAGGAGTTCAACGTCGATGCATGAAAATCCAGCTTAAAAATTGCTATTTACAAATGTTTATTCCATTTAATACCTGTACTCTCAAATCCGTTTACGTCTATTGACTTGGTGGACTGAAGGATTATAGATACCCTCTCGAAGTGCTCCCATGTTGATGGACGCACCTTAGCCAGTTCAGTTCTAAAAAGTTCAACAAGTAAATTAAAAAAAATGTATGCAAATAATGTTAGGCATGTAACTTACTTGTATTTCCTCGTCAAATTATCAATTTTTATTAACTTCAACGTGATTAGGTCGTTGTTTTTGTTGTAAAATATTGGCAAAGAAACTCACAAATGTATTTTTTTTATTTTTGGCTAATTTTATTGCTGGTTTTGCTTTTCGTTGTTATTTATTACATATTCATGTAATGGTTGCAATCTTCTTTCAAGATATTAGTACCAACAACAAACTAATACGAGAATAGAAAAACAGATAAGGCAAGCATCGGCTATTTCTTTGTCACGTTCGCGAGCCCAAAAATGCATTTTTCTTCAGTGCTTCTCATCTAGTCGAAGGAAGTAGATAGAAATGAATATTTAAAGCAATTTAATTGCGCTTAACTTAACTAAACAAAATATTTTGTGTTTTCGCACCAGAGAAAGTTTTAATTTCAAATAAAAGTTTGTCGCGTTCGCCATCGTAATTTAGACAAAAATGTTTTGTTTTCCATAAATGCTTACTTTTTATGCAGATGAGTAAAAATTATAATAAACTAGGATCACGACGATATTTAGAAACAATTAACACAGATCAACCCTCAAGCGCCAGATGTACCTAGACAATGCTGCAATGAGAATCTTAAAATTCAAATAGCTCAAGCACAATATTAAAAAAAAAAAATATTTTCTAATGTTTTTCCGCTTATTAAATATGTATTCCTTGTTATTATTGTTTTTCTAAATAAAATTTGATGAAAAATTCCTGTCCCATACTAAGTGGAAATCTTGTCACGTCCGCGATGTCACGTTACAAATGACTAAAAAAACTTGTAAAATAAATAAAATAAATAACATACCAAAATTATTTCTAAAATGGAAAACTACATTATTTTATTATGGTTTAAGAGTATTTTCTTTCAAATTTCAAATTTTATACTGAAAATAGTGTTGATAAAATGCATTATAATCGTTAGAAACATTTTTTGAATATTTCAAGTTTATACCCATATATATAATATACTAGCAGACCAGCACGCTTCGGTGCTAGACCAAATAAAATGAAATAGGCGTTCAAACAAACATTTTTGGCCGAAATTTGAGATTTCTTAAACTAATTTTTAATTTTTGAGGAACCGTTTTAAGGAAAAGTGCAAATTTTTGTTTATAAAAACCAAGCCACATACTCTGGCTATCATTTAAAAAATTATATAATGCAATTTGGTGCACGCGTTGCGGAGATAGCCACTTACACACATTTTGTTCTACTTTTTGGGGCTTTTTCTCCTTCTGCTTCTCTCCTTAATCGCAATCGCTTAATTCTCAGCGTCAATTCAAAGGGACTCCATTTTGTTGTCAAAATGTCGAGAGTAGAGCATCGCTCTAACAACTGAAGAGGACTTGTATATAAATGGACTCGAACAACACGCACACATCCCATTACTCAAACTTAATACAGCAACAAACAAAGCGACTCAACCAAATAAAATTCACCAGACTCCGACTGGGACACACAAACCTTACACGCAAATAATTTCTGGATCCCACAACTTTACGAAACTTCCCCATCTGCCAGTCACATACTCCAGTAACGATCGAACACATCCTCAACTTATGTCCTGCAACTACCCGAATAAGACAAACAATTTTCAATACCCTAAATATCACCCAATACTTAAGTTATCCCTCCACAGAAAATATAAAAGATAAAACATAAAAACAACATGTTACATGTTTGCAAAAGGGACAAATTTTATTTTAGCCAAAAAAGAACAGAGTAATTAAGTAGAACCTTTTCGGAGATTTTCATCTATTAGATGTTTCAACTTTTGTTTACATACCTTTTTTACATCTGCCTTTTCTACATGTCCTTATCTACTTCCTACATATACATACACGGCTGTGGGCGACAGAGAAAAAAAATGAGTCTGCGCTTGGAAGGCCACTGAAATTTCATTTGTTCCTTCTGACTATATTTATAATCCGATCTGATCCAGATTCAACACTCTGATAGATATGGTCATTCTCTTAGATTCTGCGTTTTTGGTTTTCCCGTATCTTCAAAATTGTAGATTTTCATCTATTGTGGGGGCGGAAGGGGGCTAAATTTTGAAATACACTTATACCGAAGTGATATCACAGAAGCATGGATACAGAGTTTGGTTGCTCCAGCTCTTATAGTCTCTAAGATCTAGGCGCTCATCTGAACGAATGGGCACAGCACCCAACCCTGTGTGTGAGAGAGAGCGATAGGGAACGATGCATTTCGAAATGGTTTTCTTTATTGTGGCTATATTTATGATCCAATCTAATCCAGATTGAACACTCTGATAGATATACTCATTCTCTATGATTCTGATTTTAGTTTTCTCGTATCTTTAAAATTGTGCATGCCACAGATTTTCCTCCTTGGAGTGGGCGGAAGGGGGCGGGGCGAAATTTTGAAATACACTTGTAACAGTGTGATAGGACAGGAGTCTGGATACAAAATTGTGTTCCTCTAGCTTTTATAGTCTCTGAGCTATGACGGACAGACGGACAGACGGACGGACAGACAGACATAGCTATATCGACTCGGCTATTGATGCTGATCAAGAATATATATACTTTATAGGGTCGGAAACGCTTCCTTCTGGGTGTTACACACATCCATTTTTTCAACAAATCTAATATACCCCTTTACTCTTCGAGTAGTTCTGAATAAACCATTTATGTATACAGACGTCGTTCGCTCTTTAATACGCAAGAAGCGCATATAACAATAGGTTATGGGCCCAGATCACCGAAAGATCGGGCGTGTATTAAAGACATTTTAAGCGTGTATAAAAAACCATGGTTGAACTTCAAGTTAACATTTTGTTTGATGCAATTGCAAATAAATCGTGCACCAGTTAGAAAGTGACGTGTGGCAATTAAAACAAAATGAGTGTGTCTCTGCAAATTGAAAAATTGGGTGAAGACAACTACGATGTGTGGTCAATGTCCATGCGTAGTGTATTGATCACAACGGATTTGTGGACACATGTTAGTGGTAAAATCGAAAGGCCACAGGAGGAAGAACAGTTTGCACAGTGGGACAAGTTTGACCAAAAGGCACTGGCATGCATTATATTAAATGTAAAACCAACGCAGTTGATGCACATTAAGTCATGCACAACGTCGAAGCAAGCGTGGCAAAAATTACGCGATGTTCATGTGTCAGTGGGACCAGTGCGAAAGGTACAGTTATACCAAAAACTTTTGCGGCAAAATATGCAAAACGGTGATAACTTGGTACAATATGTAAACTCTTTCGTGGAAATTACTGAAAAGTTAGCCGAGCTTAATATCGAAATTCAAGACGAGCTAAAAGTAATAATGTTGTTGTCAAGCTTGCCCAGCGGTTGGGAAAATTTCGTCGTGGCGATAGAAACACGCGACACTCTGCCCTCGTTTGAAACGGTAAAAGTAAAAATACTTGAAGAAGGAGCACGTAAAAATGAAAGAGACGATCGTGAACTTGCTGTACAGGCTGTGTACGCACACACACAGACTCAAAAAAACAACGGTTCGCGTTCGGAGAATTAGCAAACGAGACGGCAAGAAATCCAACGAGCATCGCGAGTTTCGAGGAAAATGCTACAAATGTAAACAAAGCGGGCACCGCGCATCTGAGTGCAAAAGCAATAAAGAGAATTCGAAACAGTGCGCAAGGGATGAAAGATCTAACTTTTTAATGCACAGCTGCGTCTCTACACAGCGAAAAAATTCTTGGTGTATCGACAGTGGAGCAACATCGCATATGTGTTGCAATAAAGATTTGTTTGAAACCTTTAAAAAGACAAGCACAACAATTATGTTGGCTGCAGAAAAGTATATTGAGTCCCCAGGCTTTGGAACTGTGAAAATTAAATCCAATGAAGCAAATATAGAATTGCGAAACGTGTTGTATGTGCCGGATCTAAAAATGAATTTTTTGTCGGTGAGCAAAGCAGCCGAGTTCGGGAATATCACAACATTCGGAATGCAGAAGCTTTAGTGCGAAATAAACACGGACATATAATGTTGCGTGCGGTACAAAAAAACAATTTATACGTGTATGGAGTGGAAAAAACACATGATGCAGTGCATTTAATATCCGATATATCTCTTGCAAAGAAATGGCATAGCCGCTACGGGCATTTAAATTTTCAAAATTTAAAGAATCTTTGCGAAAAAGAACGTGTTATCGGAATGAAAATTAAAAACGTATTTGTAGACACAAATTGCGACACATGCAATAAGGCTAAAATATGCGCATTGCCGTTCCCACAAAAGGCAGAACGTGTTACGAAAAGTGTTCTCGAATTGATCCATACCGATGAATGCGGACCTATGAATGTTAAATCTCTGGCTGGAAACCGTTATTTTGTTACATTTATAGACGATTACTCGCGAAAAATTCACGTATATTTTATGCGCGCCAAAAATGAAGTTTTTGAGAAATTTAAAATGTATAAAAGTTATGTCGAGTGCCAAACCGAAAAAACAATTAAAGCTTTGCGTAGCGATAATGGTACTGAGTACATAAACAATGAATTTACAAATTTTTTAAGCACGTGCGGAATAAAAAGAGAATTAACGGTACCTTACACACCTCAGCAAAACGGCGTTGCTGAGCGCGCAAATCATACAATCGTTGAAATGGCCAGGAGTATGTTAATTCACGCAAATTTAAATGAATTTTTGTGGGCCGAAGCAATACACACTGCAGTCTATTTGCGAAATAGATGTCCGACTAGAGCGTTAAATGGATGCACCCCCTTCGAGGCTTGGAATCAGCGCAAACCATCGGTAAACAATCTGAAAATATTTGGTTCACGCGCATTTGCACTGGACAAAACAAAAAAAGGCAAATTTGTTGCTAAAGGAAAAGAGTACATTTTTGTTGGCTACTCTTTTGCAGCAAAAGCATATCGATTATATGACCCAGAAAAGCGAATAGTAGTGGAACGCCGAGACGTCAAGATTGTGGAGGGTGAGTTCGTCAATAAAGTAAATGATATTCACGAAAATGGAGATCAGACTGAGGATCTTGCTAAAATTATCATACGCTTTGAGTCAAACGAAGAACCTGTGCAGGTACAAACTGTTGATGAGCCCGAAGACGAAACGGAAGGCAACGTTGACAACAGCGATGATGAGAAGGAGGAGTACTTCGTAAGTGCAAGCGATCCAGAACAGAGCCAAAGCTCAGATGAAGACATCCCACAAATACGTGGCCCAGGAAGGCCAAAAATCATTCGTACTGGTCAACCTGGCAGACCAAAGAAACAGAACAATGTTCTCAACAATCTAAGCTGCTCCGATGACATTGAAACTCAAATAATACATGGACTCCTGTTAATCTTCCGCCGGGACAAAAGGCCATAGGCTCAAAATGGGTCTTCAGAATCAAACGCAACAAAAACGGTGACATTGAAAGGTTTAAGTCGAGACTTGTGGCACAAGGATGTAGCCAGCAGTTTGGCGTAAACTACTGGGGGACATATTCTCCAGTGATACGCTATGAGACAATCCGAATGTTATTTGCAATCGCTGCAGAAAAGCAGTTACACATGCATCAGGTGGATATCTCTAACGCGTATCTCAACGGTAAACTCCAATTGTCGTCTATATGAAGCAACCCTCAGGCTTTATAGATGAGCAGAACCCGGAAAAGGGACTCAAACTTCAAAAGGCTATCTACGGGCTGAAGCAGTCCGGACGTGTCTGGAATGACACATTGAACGAGGTGCTGGTTAACATGGGCTTAAAAAGAAGTCAACACGAGCAATGTCTATACGTCAAACAGAATCAACAAGGCTTCAGTTATATAGCAGTTTACGTCGACGATCTGATAATCATCTGTCCTAAAGAGAAGGACGTGAGCGCGATCAAGCAAAAGATCGCATCCGTATTTGAGATGAAAGATGGAGGCCAGCTCAACTTTTTCCTAGGGATGGAAATTCATCGAGAAGGCAAACAAGGCGCCCTCAAGTTCTGCCAGACAAAGTATATTGAAAGCGTTTTGAATACTTTCGGTATGCTGGATTGCCGTCCAGTCGCCACACCACTTGACCCAGGTTTTCACGTTGGTTGTAAAAATTAAGAATGTGCAAAGGTAAATATGACATATTATCAATCACTAATTGGTTCGCTCATGTACTTAGCAGTTTTGAGCCGACCCGACATTCTTCATGCTGTAAGCAAACTATCACAGCGAAACCAAGACCCTCATGTGGAGCACGAAACTGCAGCTAAGCATGTGTTGCGCTATTTGCGCGGCACTATGAATATGAGCATCATCTACCAAAAGTCTGGAGCGCCAGTAAAAGGATTCGCCGATGTTGATTGGGGCAACGACAAGCTGGACCGAAAATCATATTCTGGATACGTTTTTTTCCTAGCTGATAGTGCGTTTTCATGGACATCAGCAAAGCAGAGTGTCGTCGCCATGAGCAGCACCGAAGCAGAGTATGTGGCGCTACCAACAGCTGCTAGAGAAGCAGTATATCTACAAGGGCTGTTGCAAGAGATTGGATACTCAAATCAAGAGCCGATGACCATCTATGGTGACAACCTCAGTGCGCATCATATTGCGAAAAATCCTATTCACCATAAACGCACAAAGCATATAGATTTAAAATATCATTTTTTTAGAGACAAAGTAGAAAGTAAAGCGATAAAACTTGAATACGTATCCACACAGAAAAACGTTGCCGATGTATTAACCAAAAGTTTATGTAAGCAAAAGCATTACGAATTTGTAAAATCGCTTGGATTAATTGATTAATACATTGTAATCACATAATATTATGTTTAAGCAAAAGTGTTGAAATTTGAATTGTAACCATAACATGATCTGTGTGGCAACGCTAATTAACATAATGTACATGAACAGCGAGAGCCTATGTTATCTCTCGCCTCTCCTTTGAATTCTTATTCGTATGTATGCATGTACATATCTCATCTTTTTAGTTCTGAATAAACCATTTATGTATATAGACGTCGTTCGCTCTTTAATACGCGAGAAGCTTATATTACAATACTAACCTTAACACATACATTCATACAATTATATAGTCGATGGCCCTGGCAGCTCATTTTATTAAGATTTAGTCGGACTCGACTTTGTAAGCAGTCCCTGACATTAAATAAATAAATAAATAAATGGACTCGAGCTCTAAGAAGAATTACAACAATTACGAAGTATCGCACCTGCAACCATCAAAGGGCATTAGAAGTTCTTCAATATATCTGTACGATTTCAATTAAAGGGTAAACGTATTCAAATCTCCGAAGTCCAATTTGTTTCAAGTACAGATTTTGTTATTGGTACATGAAACGGTGGCATACACATTTAAAATTTCAGCATAGAATTGTCATATTGAGAATTATCAGATGAAAATTTACATCAACAGAATCAGTTGATTCGTACAATATAGTTGAAAAAATTGTTACCGATTTTTTCCCCAATGTTTGGGCTTTTCTTAGAAATCTTGCTAACTTGGCCAGTAAATGTTGCAAGCGGGGAGCGAAATTTTTCAAAATTGAAACTCATAAAGTCCTAACTAAGATCAACTGTGTCACATCATTGATTAAGCTCTTTGGCTGTATTGTCTATTAAAAATTAGATTGTTACCCAGCTTGACTTATCAAGGATCACAGAAAAATTCGCGTAGGCCAAAGCTCGAAAAGTTACTTTCTTGTAATATTTCCAAAAAAAAAGTTTATTTTATTTGTTCATATATTTCTACATCTATCTACATAGATACATAAAAAAAGAAAAAGAATTGATAAAAACTATTGTCAAGGGGCGCCTAGTCTCATTTCCGCCCGGGCGTCATAGCACCTAAAACCGGCCCTGATTAAATATTTATTTTTACCTTTTCCACCATCAGACATTTTTGCCGGCAAAATTATATTTTTTTGATCAGCTGTTTTTGGTTGTTGCTAGTGGTGATAGTTTTTCTGATAGGCAAAAAAGTGTGAAATGTGCTGCTAAGCGCAAAAACAATCGAATATACTGAATAGACGCAACTGCGTCGGAAACCGACGCAACTTTTTTCCACCACTAGGGCCCTATGCTTAACCTATTTAAAAAAGCCGTATATTATTAAAGGATAATTCAGGGGATCAAAAATGGCAAAAGGGTATTCAAGTTATGGCATAAAACCCTAAAAGGTTCATGGTAGGCATAGTTTGACCTACATAAGGGTAGTCCACACTTGTGGCATACGCGGATGACGTTGCCATTATATTTTCGGGGAAATACACTCCAACACTCTGCGACCTAATGACCGCAATATTTGCGAAACTGTCAGAATGGACAGAATCTAGAGGACTGGGAGTTAATCCCTCCAAAAACGGAACTTGCATTATTTATAAGACAAGATTCCGCCTCTCAACCCCCCAACACTAAACGGATGCAGACCTTCAGCGACAGTGCCAGTTACTTAGAATTGGTAATTGACAAAAAACTCAAATGGAACCTGAATATAAAAGACAGTGAAGAAGGCCAAAATAGCCCTCTACACTAGCAAAAAAGCTATTGGCTTGAAATGGGGCATGAAACCAAGCATATTCCAATGGATATATCTAGCAATAGTTAGACCAATATTACTCTATGAGTTACAGTGTGGTGGCCGGCCCTGTCTTAAAGGATGATCACCAAACAACTATGCAAAGTCCCATCCCAAATGACATTTTACCGTTAAAAACACAAATTTGTTTAAGAAAAGTAACGGTTATATGTCGACTAACGGAATTTATCGGCACAATTCGGCATGCCTAGATTTGGTCAAACGGCTCCACCTTAGCCATTTATTCATCGATTCTTACAAACGATACTTTGAATAACGCCTCACTAATGTATCTATCTAAAATCAAAAAAGTTGGCTAGGAAATATTTTTGTTTCGACTTTTCCTGAGTTTTCATCTTGACGATAAGCTGCATTTAGAAAGTATTTAAGTACGATTTATAGCTGCACTTATTAGCTTTTCAGAACTGCAAAGTTTAAAACAAAGTGAAAAAAACAGTGGAACATCTTTTCTGTTCCTGTTCAGCTCTCAGCAGAAGAAGGCTACAACGCCTACAGGCCCTTCATAGCAGACATTTCAGAAATGTCCATACTTTCATTATCATAATTAATCGAATTCGAGCGCTTGCTGTCAGCTGATCGGTGATTTTCTTGATGTGGCTTTTGAACGTTAGTGTTGAGTCAAGGGTAATGCCAAGGTATTTATGTTCCCTTTGTTGATTGATTAGAATTCCGTGCAGGAATACCCTAGGGCAGCTTCCTTGTTTTAGGGTGTGTGTTACTAACGCGCATTTGTCGGGGTTCATGATGATGTTCCACCTGCAAGCACAAATTTCAAACTTTTTGAGGTATCCCTGCAGAATTTCTGTAGCCTCGTAAATGCATTCTGCTCTAGCCATTGCAGCAGTCTCGGCAGTAGCCACAGTAAGGGTTTGGCTACCGTGCATTCTAGTGATGTTTGGCTTCGGCATGTCATGAGTGTACAGTGTGTATAGAAGTGGCCCCAGTACACTGCCCTGAGGGACTCCAGCTCGGATGTATTTGGGTGCGGAGGCCACGCCACTCTGTTTGGGATAGATTCTATAATAGAAAGCTAATTTGCAAGTTTATCAAAAGTTGATTTTGAAAAAACACAAGCTGTTTGGCAAAATAAATGAAAGATATGCGGAGCGCAAAGAAAAAACACGTCTGTTGACTACGAAAGAGATAGGCGAGACGTCAAATCCCAATTATTAGCTACAAGTATATGGTTTATCAAGAGATACTTTACAATAGAAAAATTATTTTGAAAATCTGTCTTATTTTGACGGATAGTTGCAATCTGTACGATTGTCCCGTTCCACATCTGAAAAATGCGGAAGTTACTAGTATATTAATTAAAATAAGTATGACCCATTTTATTTCTGCGGAGGCGTTGGCCTACGGCAATGAAATAACGAAATTCAGTGTTATATTTTATGTGCCGGTAATAAAATATAAAACCAAATTTCGTTATTACTGGGGTGGGTTAGAATCAACCTAAACCTAAAATACAAAATTGAAATAAGAAAATGATATGCTTAAGACTGCCCTCCAGCTGGGAAAGCGCTGCTCATGCAGCGGGCCTTAGGCACCTTAAGGCCGTATTGGTAACGATGTATCGATGTAATCCATAGGTTGTAGAGAAAGATCCTTCGATCATCGAGAGAGGAGAGATGCACAAGGCGAAATCTGCACCCATAAGATGGCAACGGAATGAAAAGTGCAATGCCTGGAGTAGAAACTTAAAAAAATTTCTTTGCAAACTCCACACACGCAAGTTTAACGATCCCAGTGGGACTGAAAACCACTTAAGCATACTCAAGGCGCAAGCGCACAAGGAATAAATATAGACTAAGCCTCGTATATGGGTCCCTAAACTGGGATGAATTTCGCGTAAAAAAGAAGAACATAGCACAGGCTTTTGACAAAATGAAGTTCAAGTGCTCGATAAAGAGAAATTTGGAATCGAAAAAGACCCCTGGGTCAATTGTTTCCGTCTGCTGAAAGAGCGGATTGCCATCTATCGAATATGAAGCCTGAACATTAAATACACTCTTGCTAAAAGTGACAAAGCATTATTTGAGAGGGAGCGAGTTAAATATACATCAATGAGTAACTCCATCCAGGTCGCGCTAAGACCTGCTCAGAAGCTTGAGTGCTGAGACATATGTCATTGATGAATATAGCAAACTGCAGCGCACCAAAAGCACTTCCATGTGAAAGACCGGAAGTAGCCATATATGGGTAATACTGTTTTCCATTCACAAATGAGCAGGCAGGAATGAAATTTAACAATTAACAAGGCGACCAGATTAGTAGTCGTTGATCTACCTGGCATAAAACCATGCTGATTTGGGCTTATGTACAACTTCATGGGGAAAGTAACCTTTTTGGCAATGACAAAAACGCCATCACTGTCGGGTTGCTTATATTTGTCGAAATTGGCAATTGCCGCAAAATGTCCGCCTCCGATACATCAAGTGTGCCAACATTGACCACCGAAGCCAACCTGCGTATGCCTAAAAAATTTAGCTAACGAAAGAAGCAAAAAGATTTTCTATGATAATATTAGTATTTGAGATCTGGATACGAAGAAGAGGTCAGGTGTATCACACAGAGTAAGAGGGGCGAGGTTCATACGTAAAACCTGCACAAATATCGCAGTGCGAAATAGCAGCATACCATCCTTGTCCAGAAAATTGGGCAGGGCAGCGGCAGGGTAAACCAATCCAGGTGCTAATGGTGAATAAAGTTTTCCATTTAAGAGCAAACGCCGGTCTGTTGACTTTCGCCAAAAATCGAGTGCATCGACGGCGCAAGCAAGGCACACGAAGCAATGCCTTGGCGTATGTAGCTGTAACAACGACGTCAGAGGTGCTCGTTATCAAAAAAGAGCACCAGCCAGAACATCGACGTTTGATCCAGAAGCAGCCGAGCGAATATTGCACAACGCGCAGAGCGAAATGGCAATATTTTGTTCTTGACCTGAAAAGGAATGCCAAATATAAAGCAATGGGCCGTTGCTCATTGAAAAGAGGCGAGAAAGTACATGCTGACTCTGCTGTCGAGAAGCGGTGATGCAGAAACCATAGGCGCTGCTCACTGGGAGTTTTTTGAAGTGGATGGAACTGGAACTTCCGTAGTTAGGGTAGACGTCCGCAATTGCACGCCTGCACGCAGATTAACTGCCGTCAAATCAGCTATCGGAATCTTTGTATGCACAAAGCGGGAGTCCCTTACCGATACTTGCCAGAATTGTTTGACCCCAAGTTTGTGACCAGTGACCAGACCAGTGGGACCAAATACTTAAAAAAAAGTTGTTTCTCTCTCATGAGCCAGTTGTGTTTTGTAAACATAGCCAATTGTGATAGTTCAATTAAAATTGAAAAATGAGTAATATAGACTATGAAGGTGAATAGATTGTGTTGATGGCGGCCAGAATGAAATAGAGCGCAGAGCGCATCAAAGTGCTATTATTCCATGATCCGCCAAAGACATGGTGTTGCCTCAAATGCTTTTATTAAAAAAAATTTTTCCTCACCTTGAAAATTTGCATTTTTTTTTTTTTTTTTTCGAAGAGTTTTTGACTCTTTCTTTTACTTTTACTTCAGTAATAATAGTCACATATATTTTATTGGCCTGAATATCAGCTGTTCTCTCAGTCCACAATCGTGTTCATAGGCCAACTATCGGTAATTATCTGTGGATTGCGTTCAGCTTTCTTTATACTAAGGCCAGTAAAACGCAACCGAAAAATTCCTGGCCCAATTTTTTCTATATTAAGTTTTGCAGTAATTTTTAGTTTCCGCGGTTCTGGATTCGGCCCCTCTTTCTGGGTACGCCTTTGTATCGGTCGAAGGCGGAATACAACAAGTATGAAGTACGGAGTACGAAATGTTATTAAGATAGACAAGTTGGGAAGAATGAGTCTTACCCACAGGACTCCAGGTTTTTTTTAACCTGGACTGTGATATGTACCGACGTGTATTTAAGTCCACTATAATCAGATACCCTTCTCCACGTCAAGACGAATGGTCAGTTATTTCTAAACTTAGTAAAAACTTTGGAACTAAGGATATCCGGCTTTAACCAGGCGTCCGTAAAATTAATAACGTGGGATTAAAACCTTTGGCCTTCTAAGAAGTTACTAAAAGAAAGAAGAATCTTTGTTCTTTGGATGGGTGAACGCAGATCGGGATGATGAGGATAAGGCATTGGCCTGATTTGTAAGCTATCTCTTTGGCATAAGAGAAATTAAACATTTCCACCTTTAAGCCCATGGCTTTTAGAAATGGAAGAATTCGAGGGCGGTGCACTTTGCGGATGGTTTTATAAATGGTTCAATATATATAGTTTGTTTAAATTCAAATCGAAAGGCTCGGTTGTTTCTCTGTTTAATTCATTTATTTTCCTACCTGCTCTCCTCTTCAGAGGCGGGGCGTGGCTTGAGTTGTCTGTAGCGTCTCTTTTTCGTACCTGGTATGAGTCGTGATGGATCCTGTGTTTCACTTGTTACTTCTCCGAAAGCAGGATTTTCCGCACACACAACTGCTGCATGGGCTCTCGATCTGCCCTTTTTTAAGCTAGTCCCAAGCCGGTATCTCGAGCGTCTGCCTGCAGCCTCTGCTGTGGCTCGACGCTTTTGGCACGGCATTACGTGGGTGCGAGAGCGTAGCCGAGATCTATGCTCGCTCTCTTCCGTGTCTGCTGCTCTCTCCTCTGCTTCTACTATTCTGTAGCTGGCCGGTATCTAAGCTTATTCGTGGGTGCGAGAACGTAGCCGAGATCCATGCTCGCTCTCTTCTGTGCCTGCTGCTGCTCCAGTTCTGCGGCTCTGCTGTTCTCTTCTTTTGCCGTTCCCTGCCTTGCTCTCTGCCAGTGATGCTCGTTGTTCTGCTCTCGTGATTCGCTCCCAGCAATCCCTAAGCTGCATGTATTGTGGAGAGGTATGCCGAATGTATAACGAATGTTTTGGCTAAAAACGCAAAACGCAAAAGTAAATAAAAACCGGAGCCTGCCAGAATAAAAAACTTTGAACTTCACCAACACCCACAAAGCTATGGTGAAAGTTCAGTTAAGGCTGTGTTTATCTGTCAGTAAGTCAATTTATTTTGGGCAAATACAAATATAATCTTATACTAGGGAGCAAGCACTCTGCACACTCGCTTTGCTCATGCGGACGATTCCTTGGTTTAATGTGGAAATAGTAGAGAGATAGATCACGCTTAAATATTATTTATTTTTCTTTCTATTTTAGGAAAATGAATGTAAGTGCAAACACCGTCTTTCTTCTGGTTATGAGGAACCCGATTATAACATTACCGAAAATGTTCTATGTGCACTAATGCCAGTACACGAAAATGGTTTATTTAAAGATGAAAAACAAGACGATGATGAGAGTACAGCATATATCTTAGAAGTATTGGAGGAGAGCAAAAATTCCTTAAGTAAACTAGTACGATTATAAATATCTTATAAATTAACATTATTGCCAATAAATTCCGTTGGCCGACATAAAACCGTTAATTTTCTTAATAAAAATATCAAAAATAATTTTAACAGTTGTTAACGTCAAAATAGAATTTGGGATGGTATTGAACAGCCAAATTTAGCATACGAAGGTTTGGTCAAACGGCTCCATCATAGCCGTTTATTTATCGGTTCACACAAGCGATACCTTAATTAATACGTGGCAAAGTATTTTCCTTTTTCGACTTTTCCTAAGTTTTTAGGGTCAAAACTTAAAAAAAAAAAATTAATTTGAATTCGATAGCTTAATATCTTCCAGACGTTAAGCTGCAGCTACAAAGGGTTGCGTTGTATTTATAGCTGATTTTGTCAGATTTTCAAAACTGCAAAGTTCTATGAAACCAGATATAAGATATTTAAGTTATGTGAAAATAGAACCACTACCTCTGAAAAAAAACATGAAAAAATTCCAGATTTTAAAAAATTCGTATAAAAAACTAAAGCCTAGTAATTAGACCAGCAAAAGTTCCTCTGGCGGAATGTGCAATGTAAAAATACTAGCGACCGAGTGTGACTAGGTGTGCATGCCCTACGGTTACACTGCTCAGTCAGCTGTGTTTTGTTTACAAATTTAAATCTATTATTTAAATTTAATACAATGGATTTGTATGTGGCATTGGCAGTTCTTTATGTGGCGGAGAAGGAGGACAACAGTCGCAAAAAACGCAGACAACATTGGGTAAATCCATAGCTGCTGGAAAGAAGCAAGAAGGATCGATTTTGTACCGATGTGAGTACTATTAATAACATATGCAAACACATCTAACACATCTATGTATGTACATTTCGTAGTTTGAAAATATGACACAGAGCCCTACAGTGTTCTTTGAGAACTTTCTCAAGTCGGAGAAAGACTTCTGTGAACATTTTGGATTGGTAGAGCAGTTTCTGGTCCCGAAACGGAATTCCCGCCCAGACGCTATCCCGCCCAAAGCCAAGTTGGCCGTTGTTTTAGAGTGAATATTTTATATACCCATGAATTTATACATAGTATAGCGATTGTTTTATTATATTCCTTGACTTGCAGCGCCACGTTAGCAGTACCTGCCGCATAAGCAAACAACATTTCGGAGTCATTATCGACCATGTTTGTGGCGCTATTTGTACTGCCCTGGCAAACGAATTTCCCAAATGGAGCACAAACCACATGCTGCAGTGGTGAAACTCCTCCAATCTTTTCATATTTTGCTTTTTGCAATCCATAGCTTTTTCCTTGTTTTCCTTGTATTTCGATTTATTTCGATTGTAATCACACGCATATGCACGCGCACCACTTCATTTATTTCACCGGCCAATTAAATTTGTCGTGCCTGGCGGAATACCACAAATACCATTAAATACTTGTTTAGCAAAACCAAGTACAACCAAAATAATGACCAAAGAGGAATCATTCGGCTGGAAAAATATTTGTATCGGTTTTATACGAATATCAACCCTGATTCCTCTCGATAGCCATTCCTTCACTACTAAATACTAGGCTTAACTAAAAAAAATTTTAAATTCCGAAATCTATCAGAAAAAATCCTATTTGGCCACAGCGGAATGTCGTGTTGACCAGTGTAATTAAAATAATCAAAAGATGACTGTTCTGGTACTTTGTATTATTTTCTCCTATAAGAAAGTATCTCTAACATATTGACCTATATACAAAAAATCACAGAACATTTTCTGCATATCGGTTAACGGTTTATTTTGTAACCTTTAGGTAAGGTTAGGTTAGGTTAGGTTAGGTAAAGGCGGTTGCCAGGCTCGCTAGGAGTCCATCACATTTAAGCCGGTTGTCTTCCCGTTGTGGTACAGCATGGAATCTGAAATATTTTTCGCGCCGTGACTTTTTTTAAGCTAAGAATTCGGTGATAGAGTCATAAATGAAATTTAAAAAAAAAAAATAGTATTTGCGTATAATTATAACTATTGTAAGGGATATCAAAGCACAAAATTAATAAGAAACTCACATCAATATATGGCCTCAACTTTCACTGGAATCTGAGTTTGAATTAATCGCTACGATGGGCACTTCCATTTATTTCCAGTGCGAATTCCTTGACTTTTTTGCAAAAAATTCCGAAAACAAACAGTTGACCAAAATCAATCTTATTGCCTGTTCCCACAGGCGACCATCCACCATTCATTTCGGGGATGGTCCATTGGACCGCACGTTTCTATGCGATATTTAACCAAAACTTGGCATTCACGACGAAAAATTGGAACTGTTATGTTATCAATGACAGACAGGAATAATTGATATTCTCCAGCAAATGGGGAGGAGCCAAAAGGTTTTTCAATAGCAGATGCTCCATTTTCAATTAGAGATGTTCCAATTTCTTCGGGAGAAAAAGCGAATAGATAAAAAGAAACAATTGAAGTTTTACAAAATGTTCTATTTGTTTAAGCGATGTTTTGCTTATTGTTGATACCGAAACTCCGCAAATTTTTTTTGGTTTTTATTCCCGGTACTCGAAGATTATGGGGGTTTATTAGATTTGTGCAAAAGTGGATGTGTGCAACACCCATAAGGAAGCGTTTTCGACGCCATAATGTATATATATTCTTGATCAGCATCAATGGCCGAGTAGATAAAGCAATGTCTAAGCAACCGAACTTTCTATCCAAGCTCCTGTGATATCAAACCGAGACGAGTTTATTTAAAAATTTTGCCACGCCTCCGTCCGCCCCACAAGGGACGAAAATATGTGAAATTCATACTTTTTAAGATACGGCAATATATATCAGGCCATATATATCAGAGTGTAGAATTGACATCAGGTCGGATCATTATTATAGCCAGAAGGAACAAATGAAATTTCAGTGGCCTTCCAAGCGCTTACTCATTCGCTCTCTCTCTCGCACACATTTCCACGAGTCATGGTAAAGACGTATGTAGATGTAGAAATGTAGAGAAGACATATGTAAAAACAAATGTAAATAAAAGTGGAAACATATAATATCTAATATACGAAGGGGAAACATGACTAGAAAAAGCCCCTCCCACAGTTACAGGGCCCCAAATTTTCCCGAGATATATTTTTACGTTTTTTTCTTCACTAAGAGTTTATAAATATACAAATAAAGCAGTGTTATGCTAAGAAAAAGATGGTAAACAGATGGTCCAGACTCCAGTAGCACCGTCAATTGCTGATGATGGCCTCCAGGGCGGCCACAACATCGCCGATCTGCTCTCGTAGAACCTTCTCGGCATGCACTTTTCTAACCAGCAGCTCGTTCATAATCAGTTCGATGTCTTCCTATTTCACTTGGACCATTTGCAGCTCCTTTTCCTTGGCGACACGCAGCTCGTTCTCCTTGTTCCGCTGATTGCCAAACTGTGCTACCGCACTGGATATATTTGCTGCAGAGATCTCCTTTTCCTCCGCGTAGTCCGTAACACGTCTCAAATCCGCGGCGCCACCGTCGTGACGCGTTTGTTTCTTTTGTTTTGTGTCCTGCTCGTCGTGCCCATCATCCTCCGCCTCGGTGACATTCACCTCCACCTCTTGTCCGGCTTCCGTCATGTCGTCTGGCTTTGATAATTTGAAATTTAATGGTAATTTAATTTAATTTTTTACTTTTTTATGCTCGCGAGGCGGCCTCGTGCTATGTACTGTGTATGTTTTGTATATTCTCGCTGAATATTTCTTTACCTAAGTTTACAATCCCTATTCTCGATTTAAGTGACGCTACCTCGCACGAAAAACGGTCAAAACACGATTTTGTATTGGAGTTAGCACCTGCGACAACCCTGTCTGTTCTTTGCGCGAGGTAGCGTCACTTAAATGGATGTAAAAACCAAACGCCTCATTTTCGAGAATAGAGATTGTAAACTTAAGAAAATAAATATTCAATAAACATATATAAAAACTATCTTGGGAAAACTTGATGAAGGTCTAAACGAGTACCTCCTTCACAACACACGATGATAGGCTGGAGCGTCTCAGGGGCGTAACAGGGGAGAACCCCGACCAGGATAGTCACAGAAGGAAAAGCAGCAGCTAAAACACTTAGATTTAAGATATATAGAAGGTACTGGAGAAAAGAGAGCTAGGTATCATTCACGGGTCCCCCACCGAGTCACATTTCCCACATCGATTCACGGGTACCAGCAGCCGGGATCACTGAAGAAAAAAGCAGCACCACTGACGCAGAGAGCGCTAGCAGCAACGGCAAGCATAGAGCAGCTACAACGAACGACAGAAGACCCGAAGGGCCACAGCGGAGAGCAGCAGCAACAACAGCAGAGAGAGAAGCAGAGGCCCGAAAAACGAGCAAAGGGCCGATCACCAATGCACCCCGAAAATAGCAGAGAGAAATGCAGAGGCCCAAAACACGAGCGAGAGGCTCGTGTCTAACGCCCACGCAAGGGGACCCTAAACTGGGGCGACAAAACGGCACGCGACTAAGCGACATGCGACAAAAGTGCGACCGCAAAGCTGGCAGAGGCAGAGCGGCTGGATCGGTTTGGCATGGGCCTCGAAGATGATGGCTCGAGAGTGATGAAATGACTTCCAATCTGACAAAACGTATGCGCGGGTAAAAAGTAAAAAGCAGAAGACACGGCCGGGAACAACCAAGCCAAGGACCCAGACCCATCGAAGAAGAATAGGAGAGACAGAAGGAAGGGGTGTGGGGAGAGAAAAACGGTGCGAGAGGTAGGAAAGAGGGGCCTGGAAAACGATAGGAGAAAATGAAGTGTTAAATTCTACAAATTCTGATTCCAATTCAATTTCTGGCGTGTATGGCGGAATGTTTAATGTAGCATTACCTTCCCTCACCAAATCCTTGGGAAAGATCGGTCTATAACACTTTTCCCCTGTAGTTAATTCTCCTCCACCCTGGGGAAAACTGGCTGAGTGGTGCTGTCCGCGGTCAAGCACGGTGCCCCCTGCCCAATTTTCTCCCCTCCCATAGAACATTTGGCCCTAGACAGACTGAGAGGCTATACCCCAGCGAAACTTCCTTACAAAGATTTTTTTTCAAAGTCCAGTCAAAGTTGAAAAACAGCCCAAAAATTAGATGGTTTTGAAAATACATTTTTCTTTATAACTTGCTATGCAACAGACCAGGACTTTATTGAGTTTTAATAATAATGAATATACCTAAACCGACACACTAAAAACAAACTCATACGTAACGTAGTTTATTTTTTATTCATTCTGAAAGATGCAACAAGTAAAAAAAAGTCGAATACATTTCTGCTCACTGACATAATTTTTAATTTTAAACAGGGACCGTAACGATTATAATTTTTATGAAAAAAATTATAAAATAAGAATTATTTTTTAATTAAAAAAAAAAATTTTTTTTTATTCTTAAAATTTATTTATATATTAAAAATAAAAAAAAATTATTATAATTAATTTAAAAAATAAAAATCAATTCATAACTTTTATTTTAAATTTTTATAATAAAAATTGAATTATAAAAATTTAAAATAAAAGTTATGAATTGATTTTTATTTTTTAAATTAATTATAATAATTATTTTTTATTTTTATTAAATAAATAAATTTTAATAATTAAAAAATAATTTTAATCAAAAAAATTGCAAATAAAAGTTTATCCTGTTTTTGAATTTTCCGTGCGAAAATAACATATGTCCATTTTCCCCTTCCTTTTGGGAGGCTTTTTTGTGCCTCAATTTTTTTGAACCCATAACTCTTATTTACGGTCCCTGATTTTAAATGCTCATATCTCCTAAAATAAAAGTCTGATTATCTGGTAGATTTGATTTTTGAAAGCTCTGTTAAATTCTGTTTTAGATGTTCAGTCCATATATATATATATATATATATATATATATATACCTACATAATTATTTATTTAGCTGAGTCATCAAAAACATAAATACAGCTAAGTTAAGTGTTGAAACAGCACCACAACTGCCTGTCACTCATCTCCCACTGCAATTCAACAGAGGCTGTCGCTGTGTCTTCAGACCCTCATTTGCACACCAAAGGATATCCTTTCCATCGCAATCAGCAGCGGTTGTCGCCGTGTCTTCAGACCCTCAATTGCGCACCGCAGGATACCCTCTCCGCAGTCAAACTGGTTCAAGTTCTGGGCACAGTGGGTCATTCGGCCATTTCAGCTTTCTAAATAAAAAAGTTTTGAACGAATAAAGATTTCTTCATGAAATAAACTGCATTTTAAAGATACATTTCTCAAAATATAGCCTGCACAAGTACACTGTGATAGAATGTCACAAAACTTAACAACACATTTTCAAAGTTGAACTTTGTTCCGGTGAATATTTGACCATATAAAATAAGAATTTTTTATTTTGTTTGTATCAATAAAGAACGTTTGATGGTCAGTTTCATAATAAAAAATAATTTTGGTTTGAATATATTTTTTTTTAAATTAAAAAAAAATATATTTTGAATGAAAAGCTTGTACAATTTTCTATTTTTTTTTTTTAAATAATCATCTACACTAGAAATATAGTCTTATAAGCTTAATTTTACTAAACAATATTTTTTTGCCTATTTATTTTGGTACATACCATGTCTGATATATGAATTATATGTATGAATTAGCATATGGATCTCATTTATGGTCTGTTATTTCAACTTCGACTTGACTTTACAAAAAAACTTCATGAAATTGCAAAGGGTTATATATTTTATATATTTTACTGCTTTACTTTAGTTAACAATCCCTATTCTTGGAAATGAGGCGTTTGGCTTCTAGGTCGATTTAAGTAACGCTACCTCGCACTCAAATTCCATCCTTGAATGGCTTCCACTACAGTGAGAAACGCATCACCCAGTTCGTCAGTTGACGGAGAGATTGAAAAAAACATGAGCCATGGGATGGCCGAAAGAAGCGCAGATTTTACGTATTGGCCCGTGTCACTTATTACTAAGTTAATTTAAATATTCCATAGTGCACTGGCATATTGTGCAATTTAGTTCACAATTAACTTATATTTACAAGAATAAATTAATCAGAGTATATAATTTATGAAACAATAATAGAAAATCATTTAAACATTAGAATAATATTGTGAAGAGGCAAACCCCTCCACAACACATGTAGCTAAGGGGTGATGGATCAGGGGGGCGGTCACCAGAGAGCGAATCACTGACACGCCGCAGACACAGCAGCAAAGGCCGAAACAGCAGACGCAGCTGCAGAGACCGGCGCGAAGACAAGCAGCAGACGCAGCAGCAGAGGCCGGCGCAGAGAAACAGCAGCAGAGGCCGGAGCAGAGACCAACAGCAGACGCAGCAGCAGAGGCCGGCGCAGAGATCAGCGGAGATCGGCCCCAGCCACGAGAACAAAGATCAGCGACCACAAGGTGCGCGAAACCCACCCACGTGCAGAAGACAGCAAGGCAGACGCCGGCGACAAGGAGAGCGAAAGCTACGCCAAAGCAGCTACGCCAAAGCAGCCACGCCCGACTAAGAGAGAGCAAGAGTAAATAGGAAGCCGAAATGGCACGCGACAAAAGCGCCGGGCCATGGCAGAAGCTGCGGGCAGAGGCTCGAACGGTCGGCTGAGCCGGCACCCGAAATTTTGGAGGTCGGAGGAATCGAAAACCAGCCTCCAGAGAGGACCACCCACCGCCCGATTGTTTTCTCCCCCTTCCCCTCTGTCATTGCACCAAATTCCTTTTGCATGCCCGGGACCTAAGCCAGTGGAGTTGCACGCGGATGCCACGGCTTCCACGAACTGAGTTCTCCCCTCCCAGTAGAAAACTCCTCCTGTAAAACACCCCCCCTATCCTTGGGGACGCCAGCTAGCAACTTTGTACGTGGACGCCACGAATTTGCGAACCTGACTCCCCCTTCCATTTGGCTTTCTCCTTAACCTATTCTTCCCAGTTGATGGTACAATCGACACCACGTGCTCCACTCCACGCACGCCGAGCCCACGGGTCATATGCCCCGCACGTTCCACGAAGCGCTGGACAAACCCTACCCCCCACTGGCCACGGCCACTCCACACGTGTTTTCCTCGCAGGCGGCCATAGCCAGGCCGCCCGCGCTACGGCCTGTAGCCGCGGAGGGTGCACCCCTCCCGCGCCCCTGCAAACCTAACCTAGTGTAACCTGCGCTCAGTGAGCCACGTGTGTCGCCGGGTGACCCTCACACCCGTGATCTCTTTGCACACGTTTTCCCCTCTCTCGGTCGGGGCGAGCCCCGCTCCTGACACGCGTCCCTCCGATCCCTCTTTTTGGTCTGCAAATACAAATTGCCTGTATTGAAGATCGGGCCCTGGACCGACTGAGAGGCTGTACCCCGGCCTGAGACAGGAACTTCCTTACAGATGGCGCCCGAGCAGGGAATTGAGAGTGGATCGAGAGGAAAGTAGTGCGGGAAAGTGAAAAAAAGGAAAAGCGGTCACAGAACGAGTGCCAAGTGGTCGGCGCCCGAGGACTCAAGATTTGTGAGCCTCCCCAAACCCAAATTTCAAAGCCACGGCCGAAAATACCTCCCGCGTCTTGCGCGGCCCCGGGCCTACCATACATCCCCGCCTAAGTACAGTCAGACAGGCTACCAGCGTGGTAGTAGCAGATCCACGTGGCCTCGTAGCCCGGCCACGAAGCTGTGCCGCAAATTTAAGGGCGGACAGCCAGTAGCAGCATAAAGGAAAGGGAACCAAATAACGGCTGTGCACCAACCTAAAAACTCTGGCTCAAATACAGCTGAGGCTGGCTCTTTCCCCCCCCCCCCCCCCCTAGCAACAGCAACAGCAAGCCTTGAACCACGAGCCCGAACGGGGCGCCAGCGGGGCCATGCGGTTACAGCAGTCAGGCAGCAACGGCAGATGCGCCATTGAACATTGGCTACCACGGCATCGCTGCAGAACGTGCGAAAGGGACAGCGGTGGGCATCTGCCAGACCGCAGCGGTGGCCGCCTAAAAGCAGAGCGGGAACGGTGCATTGCCGCGCACACGGTGAGAGAGGCTAAAGCGACAAGGCGACAGCGAGAACGAGCGACGATCAGGCAGCGAGACAGCGCGGGAAGTCGACACGACGACAGAGAGAGGGCGCCCAGCCTCCCCGACAGAGGCAGCGGCGACACAACGACCGGGACAACGGAATCGAGAGAAGGCTGCACTCGGGCGGCCGAGCCCTCCGCTCCGAAAGCTTGACGACAGAACCCACTGTCCAAAAAGCTTCGCGGTGGAAGAAGTGAGAGCCCAAGCCCAGTAGGGGACACTTACGTTCGGACCTTCAACCGGGACACAACCGTCGACCAAAAGCACATGCAGCGAGAACCAAGCCATCAACCGTGACCCACAAACATATCCTTACGAAGGATCCCTGACTCCACTAATCCACAAATCCTTTCAAGGATCCCTGACCTACAGTGCCGTGCCGCTTATCCTCGCGCCGTAACCCAAATCCTTACCGAGGATCCCTGACCTACGGTGCCGCGCCGCGTATCTGTGCATTGTAAAGCATATCCTTTGTAAGGATCCCTGACCTACAGTGCCGTGCCGTTTATCCTCGTGCTGTAAGCCAAATCCTTTTCAAGGCTTCCTGACCTACAGTGCCGCGCCGTGTATCCTCGCACCGTAAACTAAATCCTACCGAGGATCCCTGACCTACAGTGCCGAGCCGGGTACCGCTTGACTGCGAAATATATCCTTCTCGAAGATCCCTGAGTCCGAGTGTCAGGCAGCGTACCGCGCCCTACCCAGTATCACGTAGCCCCGAGACCTTCACCAATAAACACCGACCCGCCCGGGCAGAGCAGGTCCCTCATCAAAGATCAACAGATCAACAGGAAACGCCAATCTTCAGTAACTCCAGAGACTCAACCCTGAGCTGGGAAATTCCACACCAAAAGGAAGGATGAACACTTGGTTGCTAAATCCCCGCCGCAAGGAGGACCTCCTGATGCAAGCCCGGCAATTTGGCCTCGATGAGAGCGGAAACTTGGGAGAACGCCGCGTTCATTACCCGTGAAGGCCACCCCGAGAACATACAAGCAAGGATCGACGAACTGGACGCCCACTTCAGCAGTATTCCCAGCCCCGCCGCTTCGCCAAAACCGGAAAGCCGAGCCAAACAGGAGGACAGCAAAGAAATGAAGCCGAAGCGACTCACTCTACCAGACCAAGCAGGTACTTCTTGGACGACGGGAACCAGCCCCACTAGATCTGTGGAGAAAGCGCTCGATCCATCGATCCCCGAAGTATTCAGCAGCAGAACCCACCGCCTCAAGCCACCCTTCCGGAACCAGGACCTCCGGCAAACCGACCACCAACCAGTGCAAATGAACCAGCGGCCCTCAAGGGGAACCGTCCACTTCATGACCGACAAATGCATCGGCCAGGGGAAGGAGAAATTTCGTACTCCCTCCTCGCAGACAAGCTCCGGAAATGGGGACTCACATTTGACGGACATCCCGACCCACTGGCATTCATCGAAAGGCTAGAAGAACAAGTCGATTCCTACGGAGGGAGCCCAGAGCAGCTGCGGCGCGCCATTCAGGACTCTTAACCGGAAAGGCAGAAGGATGGTTCCGAACCTTCCAGATGCAGGGACAGACTTGGACAGATTTCCGCAAGGAATTTCTGGATTTCTCCCTGCCCCCCAGATATTTCCAACGCTTGGAGGACACTATCCGGAGTCGGGAACAAAAGCCCAGAATATCCTTCCGCGACTAAATGATCGCCCTTCGGCTGATGATGCAGCGCGCCAAATACACCCGGGAGCAGGAACTGGACCGGATATATGAGAATCTCCGACCGGGATACCAAATCTACACACGCAGGTAGGACTTTCACACTCTGTCTGAGCTAACGCAGCTCATCTCAGCCTACGAAACAGCGCGAGACCGAGATTCCCCTCGTGACAATAAGGCCGGACGAGCCAACCGACCCCGAGCATTCCCCGGGAACGAAACCACAACACCACGGAACCCCACCAAAGAGACCAGCGGAGCATCAAACGGCATTAGTCGGGAAATCACTCAGGAGGAGGAGCGGCAAATCGACATGATCCGCGCATGCCGGAACTGCGGAGAGGAAGGACATTTCAGTGATGGATATACCAACCGACGGAAACTCTTCTGCTGGGAATGTGGACGACGAAATATCAGGACCATCTACTGCTGCCGAAAGACCCAGTCAGGAAACGGATCAGGTCGCCGTTCAACCGGGACACGGACGGACATTAAGAATGATTGGGGAAAGGATCGCCGGTCTGGATACCATCGACGGGAGGGCCTTCTCAGCCACCCTCGACACTGGAGCAACCCGATCTTTCGTTAGTCAACGAGTGGCCGAGAAATTGGGAACGGCGGAGAATCGACGAGAGGTGAGAACTCGGATCAGCCTAGCGGACGGAATACGGAAGGATATCACTCAAGCGATCACAGCGAGGGCGCGCCTCGACCAAAGGGAAACCCAGGTAACCCTACTTATATTTCCCACCGTATTAGACGACATCATCCTGGGCCTCGACTTCCTGTGTGGTATCTAAGCAAGGATCCACTGTGGTCGAGCATACCTTCAGTTGAAATTGAGGTAAGACCCTTCCATCTTCACCGTGGCACTGCAACCACGGAACGTAACGTTCGCCGAGCCCCTCAGCACCCAAAGTCAAACCTCAACCGTCCTTGGCCGAGACGAGCGAACGTGCCTCGTCAACCCAAGCGCTTCCAACAAAGCAACGACACCAGACAGGGACTTCGGCCGTGACGAGCACACACGTCTCGTCGACCAAAGCGTCCTCTGCAGCACAACCGAGCAAAACAGGAACCTTGGCCGAGACGAGCGAACGCGCCTCGTCGACCCAAGCGCTTCCTATAAAGCAACGACACCAGGCAGGGACTTTGGCCGTGACGAGCACACACGTCTCCTCGACCAAAGCGTCCTCTGCAGCACAACCGAGAAGGACAGGAACCTTGGCCGAGACGAGCGAATGCGCCTCGTCGACCCCGTTTTCGTTTTCTGGACCAGCGAGGAGCAGCAGCCGCAGGATAGATAGAGGGACGGAGCCCTCTTGAGTTAAAGGGGTAAGCTGGCCTCGCGTAAGCGAGTTAGAGCAGGCTAGGTGCGACGTAGGGAAGTAGATTTTCACGCATACATGCAAAGAAATAGAAGCAGGCAGACAATAAAGAAATGAAATAAGAAAACTACCCGACTTTCCATTAAATTTTCACAATATATATGCCTATTGCCCATGAACCACCGCCAACTCCCACCGCCCGATTGTTTTCCCCCCCTTTCCCTCTGTCATTGCACCAAATTCCTTTTGCTTGCCCGGGAGTTGTACGCGGATGCCACGGCTACCACGAACTGAGCTCTCCCCTCCCAGTAGAAAACTCCTCCTGTAAAACACCCCCCCTATCCTTGGGGACGCCAGCTAGCAACTTTGTACGTGGACGCCACGAATTTGCGAACCTGACTCCCCCTTCCATTTGGCTTTCTCCTTAACCTATTCTTCCCAGTTGATGGTACAATCGACACCACGTGCCCCACTCCACGCACACCGAGCCCACGGGTCATATGCCCCGCACGTTCCACGAGGCGCTGGCCACGGCCACGCCACACGTGTTTTCCTCGTAGGCGGTCATAGCAAGGCCGCCCGCGCTAAGGCCAGTAGCCGCGGAGGGTGCACCCCTCCCGCGCCCCTGCAAACCTAACCTAGTGTAACCTGCGCTCAGTGAGCCACGTGTGTCGCCGGGTGACCCTCACACCCGTGATCTCTTTGCACACGTTTTCCCCTCTCTCGGTCGGGGCGAGCCCCGCTCCTGACACGCGTCCCTCCGATCCCTCTCTTTGGTCTGCAAATACAAATTGCCTGTATTGAAGATCGGGCCCTGGACAGACTGAGAGGCTGTACCCCGGCCTGAGACAGGAACTTCCTTACAGATGGCGCCCGAGCAGGGAATTGAGAGTGGATCGAGAGGAAAGTAGTGCGGGAAAGTGAAAAAAAGGAAAAGCGGTCACAGAACGAGTGCCAAGTGGTCGGCGCCCGAGGACTCAAGATTTGTGAGCCTCCCCAAACCCAAATTTCAAAGCCACGGCCGAAAATACCTCCCGCGTCTTGCGCGGCCCCGGGCCTACCATACATCCCCGCCTAAGTACAGTCAGACAGGCTACCAGCGTGGTAGTAGCAGATCCACGTGGCCTCGTAGCCCGGCCACGAAGCTGTGCCGCAAATTTAAGGGCGGACAGCCAGTAGCAGCATAAAGGAAAGGGAACCAAATAACGGCTGTGCACCAACCTAAAAACTCTGGCTCAAATACAGCTGAGGCTGGCTCTTTCCCCCCCCCCCCCCCCCCTAGCAACAGCAACAGCAAGCCTTGAACCACGAGCCCGAACGGGGCGCCAGCGGGGCCATGCGGTTACAGCAGTCAGGCAGCAACGGCAGATGCGCCATTGAACATTGGCTACCACGGCATCGCTGCAGAACGTGCGAAAGGGACAGCGGTGGGCATCTGCCAGACCGCAGCGGTGGCCGCCTAAAAGCAGAGCGGGAACGGTGCATTGCCGCGCACACGGTGAGAGAGGCTAAAGCGACAAGGCGACAGCGAGAACGAGCGACGATCAGGCAGCGAGACAGCGCGGGAAGTCGACACGACGACAGAGAGAGGGCGCCCAGCCTCCCCGACAGAGGCAGCGGCGACACAACGACCGGGACAACGGAATCGAGAGAAGGCTGCACTCGGGCGGCCGAGCCCTCCGCTCCGAAAGCTTGACGACAGAACCCACTGTCCAAAAAGCTTCGCGGTGGAAGAAGTGAGAGCCCAAGCCCAGTAGGGGACACTTACGTTCGGACCTTCAACCGGGACACAACCGTCGACCAAAAGCACATGCAGCGAGAACCAAGCCATCAACCGTGACCCACAAACATATCCTTACGAAGGATCCCTGACTCCACTAATCCACAAATCCTTTCAAGGATCCCTGACCTACAGTGCCGTGCCGCTTATCCTCGCGCCGTAACCCAAATCCTTACCGAGGATCCCTGACCTACGGTGCCGCGCCGCGTATCTGTGCATTGTAAAGCATATCCTTTGTAAGGATCCCTGACCTACAGTGCCGTGCCGTTTATCCTCGTGCTGTAAGCCAAATCCTTTTCAAGGCTTCCTGACCTACAGTGCCGCGCCGTGTATCCTCGCACCGTAAACTAAATCCTACCGAGGATCCCTGACCTACAGTGCCGAGCCGGGTACCGCTTGACTGCGAAATATATCCTTCTCGAAGATCCCTGAGTCCGAGTGTCAGGCAGCGTACCGCGCCCTACCCAGTATCACGTAGCCCCGAGACCTTCACCAATAAACACCGACCCGCCCGGGCAGAGCAGGTCCCTCATCAAAGATCAACAGATCAACAGGAAACGCCAATCTTCAGTAACTCCAGAGACTCAACCCTGAGCTGGGAAATTCCACACCAAAAGGAAGGATGAACACTTGGTTGCTAAATCCCCGCCGCAAGGAGGACCTCCTGATGCAAGCCCGGCAATTTGGCCTCGATGAGAGCGGAAACTTGGGAGAACGCCGCGTTCATTACCCGTGAAGGCCACCCCGAGAACATACAAGCAAGGATCGACGAACTGGACGCCCACTTCAGCAGTATTCCCAGCCCCGCCGCTTCGCCAAAACCGGAAAGCCGAGCCAAACAGGAGGACAGCAAAGAAATGAAGCCGAAGCGACTCACTCTACCAGACCAAGCAGGTACTTCTTGGACGACGGGAACCAGCCCCACTAGATCTGTGGAGAAAGCGCTCGATCCATCGATCCCCGAAGTATTCAGCAGCAGAACCCACCGCCTCAAGCCACCCTTCCGGAACCAGGACCTCCGGCAAACCGACCACCAACCAGTGCAAATGAACCAGCGGCCCTCAAGGGGAACCGTCCACTTCATGACCGACAAATGCATCGGCCAGGGGAAGGAGAAATTTCGTACTCCCTCCTCGCAGACAAGCTCCGGAAATGGGGACTCACATTTGACGGACATCCCGACCCACTGGCATTCATCGAAAGGCTAGAAGAACAAGTCGATTCCTACGGAGGGAGCCCAGAGCAGCTGCGGCGCGCCATTCAGGACTCTTAACCGGAAAGGCAGAAGGATGGTTCCGAACCTTCCAGATGCAGGGACAGACTTGGACAGATTTCCGCAAGGAATTTCTGGATTTCTCCCTGCCCCCCAGATATTTCCAACGCTTGGAGGACACTATCCGGAGTCGGGAACAAAAGCCCAGAATATCCTTCCGCGACTAAATGATCGCCCTTCGGCTGATGATGCAGCGCGCCAAATACACCCGGGAGCAGGAACTGGACCGGATATATGAGAATCTCCGACCGGGATACCAAATCTACACACGCAGGTAGGACTTTCACACTCTGTCTGAGCTAACGCAGCTCATCTCAGCCTACGAAACAGCGCGAGACCGAGATTCCCCTCGTGACAATAAGGCCGGACGAGCCAACCGACCCCGAGCATTCCCCGGGAACGAAACCACAACACCACGGAACCCCACCAAAGAGACCAGCGGAGCATCAAACGGCATTAGTCGGGAAATCACTCAGGAGGAGGAGCGGCAAATCGACATGATCCGCGCATGCCGGAACTGCGGAGAGGAAGGACATTTCAGTGATGGATATACCAACCGACGGAAACTCTTCTGCTGGGAATGTGGACGACGAAATATCAGGACCATCTACTGCTGCCGAAAGACCCAGTCAGGAAACGGATCAGGTCGCCGTTCAACCGGGACACGGACGGACATTAAGAATGATTGGGGAAAGGATCGCCGGTCTGGATACCATCGACGGGAGGGCCTTCTCAGCCACCCTCGACACTGGAGCAACCCGATCTTTCGTTAGTCAACGAGTGGCCGAGAAATTGGGAACGGCGGAGAATCGACGAGAGGTGAGAACTCGGATCAGCCTAGCGGACGGAATACGGAAGGATATCACTCAAGCGATCACAGCGAGGGCGCGCCTCGACCAAAGGGAAACCCAGGTAACCCTACTTATATTTCCCACCGTATTAGACGACATCATCCTGGGCCTCGACTTCCTGTGTGGTATCTAAGCAAGGATCCACTGTGGTCGAGCATACCTTCAGTTGAAATTGAGGTAAGACCCTTCCATCTTCACCGTGGCACTGCAACCACGGAACGTAACGTTCGCCGAGCCCCTCAGCACCCAAAGTCAAACCTCAACCGTCCTTGGCCGAGACGAGCGAACGTGCCTCGTCAACCCAAGCGCTTCCAACAAAGCAACGACACCAGACAGGGACTTCGGCCGTGACGAGCACACACGTCTCGTCGACCAAAGCGTCCTCTGCAGCACAACCGAGCAAAACAGGAACCTTGGCCGAGACGAGCGAACGCGCCTCGTCGACCCAAGCGCTTCCTATAAAGCAACGACACCAGGCAGGGACTTTGGCCGTGACGAGCACACACGTCTCCTCGACCAAAGCGTCCTCTGCAGCACAACCGAGAAGGACAGGAACCTTGGCCGAGACGAGCGAATGCGCCTCGTCGACCCCGTTTTCGTTTTCTGGACCAGCGAGGAGCAGCAGCCGCAGGATAGATAGAGGGACGGAGCCCTCTTGAGTTAAAGGGGTAAGCTGGCCTCGCGTAAGCGAGTTAGAGCAGGCTAGGTGCGACGTAGGGAAGTAGATTTTCACGCATACATGCAAAGAAATAGAAGCAGGCAGACAATAAAGAAATGAAATAAGAAAACTACCCGACTTTCCATTAAATTTTCACAATATATATGCCTATTGCCCATGAACCACCGCCAACTCCCACCGCCCGATTGTTTTCCCCCCCTTTCCCTCTGTCATTGCACCAAATTCCTTTTGCTTGCCCGGGAGTTGTACGCGGATGCCACGGCTACCACGAACTGAGCTCTCCCCTCCCAGTAGAAAACTCCTCCTGTAAAACACCCCCCCTATCCTTGGGGACGCCAGCTAGCAACTTTGTACGTGGACGCCACGAATTTGCGAACCTGACTCCCCCTTCCATTTGGCTTTCTCCTTAACCTATTCTTCCCAGTTGATGGTACAATCGACACCACGTGCCCCACTCCACGCACACCGAGCCCACGGGTCATATGCCCCGCACGTTCCACGAGGCGCTGGCCACGGCCACGCCACACGTGTTTTCCTCGTAGGCGGTCATAGCAAGGCCGCCCGCGCTAAGGCCAGTAGCCGCGGAGGGTGCACCCCTCCCGCGCCCCTGCAAACCTAACCTAGTGTAACCTGCGCTCAGTGAGCCACGTGTGTCGCCGGGTGACCCTCACACCCGTGATCTCTTTGCACACGTTTTCCCCTCTCTCGGTCGGGGCGAGCCCCGCTCCTGACACGCGTCCCTCCGATCCCTCTCTTTGGTCTGCAAATACAAATTGCCTGTATTGAAGATCGGGCCCTGGACAGACTGAGAGGCTGTACCCCGGCTTGAGACAGAAACTTTCTTACAGTATAATAATTTCGAACTTACGGTTCATACAAGATACATATAGTAACATATCCATAATGCTCCACACCATATTACGCATCATCTATATGTTAAGCACTAGACCATATTCATAATCATACCAATACACATTATGCATATGCTCTAGCACTTGCCCTTACACCCATGTACCCATATAAACATAAGATGAGACACCCCAACACCTGCATAAACAAATGCATGAGTCGCCAAGCCGAGATCAACAGGAAGTCTCATGCATTCCGATCAAACGACACTGACCACTCAGTTATCAGTTCGTTCCCACACTCCAATAGTTCTTATAAACAAATGAGCTTTCCCAGACGAAATCCAATACCGATCATCAGATGCGGCCGCCCTCTAATCTAAGCCGACGCATCTCCCACGCCACCTTCTCATCTAAGCCGACGCATCTCCCACGCCATCCTCACGTAGGCCAACGCATTGTTTATCAATCGCTCTCACGAAAGCAGCGCCTCTCACAACCGAAGCCATCCCCGACGCATCCGAAGACCGATTCAGCCCCGAAGTGGAAAGCTTAAGAGACAAAGCTTTAAAGCTTTCTAAAGAAGGTTTCGAGATCAAGATCTCGAAATGAAGAGTTCAGTTCCGTTTGAGACTTTCTAACATTAGGTCGGGGAATTCAAATCACACTAATGTTCTAAAATTAAGTTACGGTTAAATAAAATCTTTTTTAAAAACCTACTTAAGAACGTTGGAATTGTTTTTATATATAAATTTCAATAGAAATATTAATATAGGGGAAATATTCCTACAAATTGTGATATATGGGTGCTAAAAAATATTTTAAAATGTGAGTGCTTCATTTCTTTGCAATGTTGTCAATGTACTTTCTGATTTATCTTCCTATTTAACCAAAATGTATGCATAACATAATTTGTTGGTCTCTTGAAATTATTATTGTTATTTTCAAGTATGGGCCAACACTTATAGCCCGTTGTGAGCCCCCTGTTTTTGCGTGTGATTGGTCGAAAAACTGCGTAATATAATTGTCTATATTAACGTGACTTATTTTAACACTGTTTTTATGCATTTTACGTCAAGTCAACACCGGTAGAATCATTTAATAAAATATATTCATTTGAATCAATTAATTTAATAAAAAATTAATTTTAACTTTCTAAGCCATCAGCAAAGCGCAGCAAAAAAAGGGGAGGCCAGTGAAGGCTCTGAAAATATAATACATTTTATTTTTCTCTTTATCTGTCGTGTTTCCTTTCATATATCTTAATTTTTAGGGGATTTTTCAAGGGGCCGAATAAAGGCTATATAATTTATTTTCAAAAAATTATCTTTTCAGTGAATTCTTGATAACTTTTTTTTATTCGAAGGAATCAATTTTCTTTCTTCATTCGCTTTTATTTCGTATACATAAGTTTTTATAATTTGCTCTTGGTCAAAAGTTATGTTGGTAACTTGTTTTTGGTATAAAATCTAAATATAAAGATAGGAACTTGAAATTAAGCATGAACCTTAGTTAGACTAAACTAGTATTTTTAATTTTTTTTTGATTGTGACCACGCCAAACAATTTTCCCTCCCCAACGAAATTTGAAAAAAAAGCAAAATATTGATTTTAAAATGTGATTTTTCACGAAATGGAACAAAAACGAGCAAAAAGAATTAATAAAATTTGAATCTATATTAATTTGTTAATAAAGTTTAACTTTAACCTTGGTGATTCGTTTTGCTATATAAAAGTAATATTCCGCAGAGCACACGTATGTTTGTTAATATAAACCTAAAAATTGACCTGCGCAACAGACTTGACAATTCAATAACAACACATAATTATCTAAAAACATCTATTACATTTAAATTAACATACCTTGACCTGCATTTTCCATATTTACACTTTCACTAAGAATTTGGGATCGAGTTAACATTCAAGCTGCAAATAGTTCAACGTTTCCCTCCTTTTTTAACAGTTCAATGCAACACTCAATCAGCTGACTTTGAAAGGTATTCCGTAAAAATGTTCTAAAATGATTTTTTTTCTATCTGGTTATTAAGGAATCAAAATATTACAACCACATTCAAATATTTAACACAAAAAAAATTACATTTATGCCAAAATTTAGTACTTTCTTCCCATAGTGAACTGGTATTTTTCCCCTACATACAAAAATCGATACAAAAATCGAAAGGGTTCGATTTAATTTTTTTGTTATTTTTTTTTTGGCTTTATTTTGATTCGACCCTTTTGCGAATATATAATAAATTACATAAATCGTAGGCTCACATATATATTGACTGAGTACCGAATATAAAGTAGAGCCACGCCCTTTGCCGCTGCTCACAACGTTCCCCCTCTTTCCTCCAGTATTACCGACGCTTCGATACGTTGTGCAGGGCTCGACTTTTGATATATTATCGAATCGTTGCACTTTCCTGAAGAGCCCATGACCACCCGCGTGCATCTAAATTGAAATTAAATAAATAAATTGAAATAAATTGAAATTAAATATATTTGGAAGACTATGACGAAGACAAAAAGTGCCTTTCCGCTTCAAAAACACATAGAACATAGTCTTGGATTGCAATTTTTTAACAAGCATCCAACCCCTTCTGGGCATACTTTCATTACAATAATTTAGGATTGCAAAAATTTCATCCTCATCGAATTGATTTATATGGTTTTCGGCATACGAAGGTTTGGCAAACGGCTCTAGCTTTGCCGTTTATCCATCAATTCTTTAAAAAAATACCCCAAACTACGCCTAATTAACGTACCTATCTAAAACCAAAAATTTAACATAGGAAAACATTTTTTTTCGACTATTCCTAAGTTTTTAAATTCAACCAGTTCATCGGCTACATAAGTGCTCCCATACATATATGTATATACTGGCCACCCTTACATATTTGGGATTGTGCATAGCAGGCTAACGGTTTCTTTTCGTTTCTTTCCGTTTACTACGCGCGGTGCTCTCTACGTTCATCTTCCCCCAAGAAACGGTTCATACACCGAACGCCTTTGCATATACATATGTTTATAGCTTTTTGCTTTGGGTTCTCGGGCGTTTTCGTCTATTGCGCGCGTTACTCTTTGCAATCATCATCCCGCTAAGGACGTTTGCCGCTGCTAACGAAATGCCAAAGACCAAGGAGCAAAACAGGGTGTCATTTCTGAAGCTGAAGGCTACGGATTTATTGGAGAGTTTGACGAGACTAAGTGCCAATTTTGAGGAGGAGTTATCGGTGTGTGACTATTATATGCTAGTAGTGAGGCTGGATGAGATCGAGGAACTGCACGGCACATTTAAAACCGTGCATAGTGAGCTCGAGGAATTGGATTGCCGCGAGTTTGGCAGTGGTTTGTGCGACAGGCTTCAAACAATGTTCCGTATTCTGAAGCCTTCGATTACGCGTGAAATCGCCCGGAATAGTGCACACATGCCACCTCATTCTACCTTTGCTGGAGGAAATACTACCACTGAGTTTGCTTGCCCCCAGTTTCTATCTCGCCGTAGACAGCTACCCCCCTGCCACCTATAAAATTGCCAACTATCAGCGGTGGGTATGCGGATTGGACGGATTTTTTGTTCCATGTTTGTTGCAATCATCGACAGTCATCCTGACTTAACCAACATAGAAAGGCTCCAGCATTTGCGTTCCTGTCTGCGGGATGTGGCATTGGAGACTGTTTGGTCGCTGGAAATCTCGGATGGCAACTATAACGTGGCATTAGATTTATTGGAAAAAAGGTTTAATAATCGACGATTGATTTTTCAGGCACACATCAACGAGATCTTGGTGCTTCAAGCTGTGGAACCTGGGTCAGTGGTTATGCTTCGGGAGCTTTCGGACAAATTTAACGCTTATATGCTTGCGCTTCAAGGTTTGGGCACAACTGAGCAGATCGCAGGTTTCATCCTCGTGCAGGAGCTGCTCCGGAAACTGGATCCAGTGAACCAAGCAAAGTGGGAGGAGCGATTCGAGGACCCAGCGTTTGCGAAGGTGATTCCGTCGTGGGAAACTATGGCCTCGTTCCTTGAGCAGCGATCCACGTTATTGGAGACATCGGATTTTGCTAGGGCAACCTATGCGCCGAGCAGTCAGGTGGGCAAGAATAAACAGCATAACAATTCTAAGTCCGCCTTGCTTGCAGCCAACCAAACCTCAAGCTGTGTGTTTTGCAATGATAGCACTCACAAAGTCCAATACTGTTCAAAGTTTAAAGCATTTTCCCCCGCAAATCGTCATATAGAAGCCAAGCGGCTTTCCTTGTGTATCAATTGCCTTAGAACAGGGCATCGAACAAGTCAGTGTAGCTGGAGCCACTGTCGCACCTGCGGGGGTAAGTATCATACTACCCTGCATTTCGGCAACCCTGAAGCGGCTGCAGCCCAAGGGCAAACAGCGCCAATTGATGCTCCCTCTTCGTCCACGTCGTCCAGGTCGTCCCAGCATACCACTGAACCCTCTGCTTCATCATCTATGTCTACTACTCTTGTTGCCCAGGATCTCAGCAAGGATGATGTACTATTGCCCACGGCCACCGTTTTGGTCAAAAATCAATCTGGAGACTTCGTTTCTTGCCGATCGCTGCTAGATTCCGGCTCTCAGCTGCATTTAATAACTTCCCGTTTCGCAAATCGGCTTCAGCTTCCGACGACAAAATTGTCTATTACAGTTTCGGGAATAGGCGATTCCAGCTTCATCACCGGTGGATTGTCAGTCAATATTAGGTTGCACTCCCGCTGTTCGAACAACACCGCTCTGATTGCTGCTGTTATCGTCTCTAACATAACCGATCGCCAGCCAAGCCTTGAAATGGACATTTGCAACTGGAACATTCCTTCAAATATACCACTCGCAGATCCGGGATTTAATATACCTCACGGCATCGATCTGTTAATTGGAGCAAAACTTTTCTTGGAGCTCCTGTGTGTTGGGCAAGTCAAGCTGCTGCCAGGATTACCGTTAATTCAGAAAACTCGTTTCGGATGGGTCATGTCTGGATGTTGTCGCCGGTACACTGGCTCTTCGTTGATGATTTCATGTGCTCCTGCCTTATCTTATAGGCAAACGGCTCATCGAAAGGTTCTCCTGGTCAAGGTTCCCCGAATTCAATCCCCACGATTCCTGGGCTCTAATCTTCAAAATCAAATCCATCGTCGTTACCTACATAGATGACTCGGAATAAGGCTCTCAATTTCCGGAGTCCAATAGGATTTTGGAGATACTAACTGGACCTTTATCCAGACATCGATGCCAATTGGGGCATTCGGTGGGGCCTGCGGAATCTCTTTTGCACTTGGAAATCGACAGCGATGTCTCTATACCGCTGGAACCAGCTTCGGAGCCGGCTACTGATCAACGTATATCCTCGTTTTCGAATCATCAATCATCGTCGCCTCCCTGCAGAGGCGCATTTCCTGACTTGTCAACCAAAAAACAGCCCTACGTCAAAGCAAATGTTCCGCATCCGACTGATATTCCTTCGCATAGGACTCTTCCTGCTGATCTGAGCGAGCCCACATGCTTGGCTTATTCACCTCAATCCTCGTTGAACTTTGCTGGCAGTCATCCAGTCATCCCACCCAGCAAGCATCCAGTTGAGAAAATTCCCGAATCAACTTTCATCAAGGATCATAAGCAGAATCTTCGCGCTGGACTTCGAGCTTTTCTTGGACTAAATCCATCCCCATATTGATCTATTGGGGGAGTGGATCTGCAATGGAGCTTTGGGGCCACATCTGGGCCTTGACTAATTCTACAATTTTTGTTTCAATTACAGAGAGTCCTACCGATCTGGATGTGCTAATTGGAGCAAATTTGAATGGCAGCCCTCCCTCTTCGCTTGCTGAGCCTAATGTGATCAGCTCAAGTTGCAACAACCAATCCTATCTCGGGCAATGCGTCGCTTACATGAAGCAGATCTGATTGCTATGGAAGGAAGATTGCTTATCGTCGCTTCAGCATCGCTCAAAACGTTCTCCTTACCCTCGCTTGCCAGAAATTGATTTGGCCAAGAATGAGATCTGTCTCGCATCAATAGGTCGAGGCACCTCCCTGAGGACGAGGAGTTGGTGTTTCCCGAGTTTCTGTGCTAAAGTGAAGATGACAACAGGAGTGATAAATCGAATCACCAACAAGCTGCGGCTGCTAAGCCCTTTAAAGTCTTTTGAAACTCAGGCTTTCAACGGGGGGAGTATGTCGGGTTTTCCATGTCGTCTAAATATTATAAATTATAGTCAGTGGTGGGGTCTAAAGTAAATTCATATTATTGTTGTCACTTGCAATGCCCACTGTAAAATTGATATGCTTACGCACGGCAGCGGTGTTCTTTCGTCTCTTTATATCATCTCTTTCCATCTTCGCACTCGGCTTAGCAGCAGCCCGAGCTGGTTTACTCTCGCCTTTATCGCGCTCTCTCGCTCTCTTTAAACATTGCTTCATAGGGCACGGCAATTAGGCCGTCAGCCTTTGCAATCATTCGGTAACTAAGCTTCGTCGCCACCGGGATAAATTAATATCCATCAGTCATACCACATTGTTCTACATACATAAATATATAATAAATCAATCTTGTTATTTAAACGTTTGACTTTATTTAAACTTTACTTCGCAACAGCTGGTGAAAAACCTCACTAGCTTAACATTGGTGACCCCGACGTGATTTTGTGCAATAACTAATATTTGTGCATTCACAAAGTACATTAAAACTTATAAACTAATTGCCATCTCAACAAGTGTCATCGGCTACATAAGTGCACCCATATACAATATGCACCGGCCTCCCTTACATATTTGGGATTGTGCATAGCTGGTTTACAGTTCTCGTCTATTCCCGTTTATTACGCGCGTTCCTCTTTGCGTTCATCTTCCCGCAAGAAACGTTTAATACGCCGACCGCTCGTGTATATAGGACTTGCACATAGGCTGCAGGCTTGCGGTTCTCGTGCTGTCGTCTATTGCGCGCGTTTCACTTTACGACCGTCTTCCCGATAGAGACGTTGGCGGCCCTTGAATATAGCAATCGCACATATGTAGCTGTTGGCTTGCTTTGCATTTTTCGTTCATTCCCGTATATTGCGCTCGGTACTCTTTGCGATCATCTTCCCGCTAGAGACTTTATTACGCGTGGCACCTTCCCGCAAGAAACGTTTGCTAAGCTACGCTGCTATGGTGATGGATGCTGCTAACGCTGCCGATGCTATGCAATTGGATGCTGCTAACAAAATGACAAAGACCAAGGAGCAAAACAGGGTGTCATTTCTGAAGCTGAAGGCTACGGATTTATTGGAGAGTTTTACGAGACTAAGTGCCAATTTTGAGGAGGAGTCATCGGTGTGTGACTATTATATGCTAGTAGTGAGGCTGGATGAGATCGAGGAACTGCACGGCACATTGAAAACCGTGCATAGTGAGCTCGAGGAATTGGATTGCCGCGAGTTTGGCAGTGGTTTGTGCGACAGGTTTCAAACAATGTTCCGTATGCTGAAGCCTTCGATTACGCGTGAAATCGCCCGGAATAGTGCACACATGCCACCACTTTCTACCTATGCTGAAGGAATACCACCACTGAGTATGCCGGCTTGCAATTCCTACCACCGTAGACAGGTACCATCCGTAACACCTACACAGTTCCCAACTTTCAGCGGAGTATATGCGAACTGAACTGACTTCTACTCCACGTTTGTCGCCATCATTGACCGTCATCATGATTTAACCAACATAAAAAAGTTGCAGCATTTACGCTCCTGTCTACGGGATACGGCATTGGAGACTATTCGGCAACTATGTCGCGGCATTAGATGAATCCTATATATGAAGCCATTGGATGGTCTTAAACCGCAAGTTTCTATGCGATATTTAGCCGATGTTTCCAAGTGCTGTACCCCTTCTTAAACACATCGAATATAGCTTTGTACATCTGGTCTGATGAGCTGGTGAGGTGTCTCTAAAGGAGCCTAGATTAGGCCACCAGACGGGTCGCAGGTTGCGTATAGTGAAAGGCTTGCCTCAGCAGGAAGGTCATCTGCGAATAAGCGGGCATCCCTAAGGAAAGAACTGAAAATAAGGAGTCCCGGACAGCCAGCGGGTGTTTGCGAAGCAGCAACACTGACGAGGCGCTTGTGGTGCCGCTTCGTATAAGTAGCTCACATAATCCTACCCCTACACACAACCTACCCACATCCCAACCCCCACACTCACCTCACACCGGGCCGTACTAAGGTATCACTCGATCCGTGCCGAGAGTCAGCCTGGCTGAGGGCCCGGTTTGAAACTAGCTCAGTCGTAAACGGAGAGCTCACGGACTTGGCAGCTCCCTTCTCTAATGATGCATTATGAAAAAACAAAAAACAAAAAAACCGAGTCTGGCACTCCCCAAACGCCAACTGGGAGCAATCCCAAGCTTGGAAAGGTAGTTGCCCCAAGGCCTGGCCCAACCAGCTCAACAGCAGGAAAGACCTGCTCGGTGGAAGGCGCTGGTACGAACCCGAGGGGGTACCACCCTGAATCTGCGGTGGGTGGCAAAGCACCTCCCAAAACTGACACCCTAGAAAGGCAACAAGGCATTAGTGGATGGTCTTAAACCGCAAGTTTCTATGCGATATTTAGCCGATGTTTCCAAGTGCTGTACCCCTTCTTAAACACATCGAATATAGCTTTGTACATCTGGTCTGATGAGCTGGTGAGGTGTCTCTAAAGGAGCCTAGATTAGGCCACCAGACGGGTCGCAGGTTGCGAATAGTGAAAGGCTTGCCTCAGCAGGAAGGTCATCTGCGAATAAGCGGGCATCCCTAAAGAAAGAACTGAAAATAAGGAGTCCCGGACAGCCAGCGGGTGTTCGCGAAGCAGCAACACTGACGAGGCGCTTGTGGTGCCGCCTCGTATAAGTAGCTCACATAATCCTACCCCTACACACAACCTACCCACATCCCAACCCCCACACTCACCTCACACCGGGCCGTACTAAGGTATCACTCGATCCGTGCCGAGAGTCAGCCTGGCTGAGGGCCCGGTTTGAAACTAGCTCAGTCGTAAACGGAGAGCTCACGGACTTGGCAGCTCCCTTCTCTAATGATGCATTATGAAAAAACAAAAAACAAAAAAACCGAGTCTGGCACTCCCCAAACGCCAACTGGGAGCAATCCCAAGCTTGGAAAGGTAGTTGCCCCAAGGCCTGGCCCAACCAGCTCAACAGCAGGAAAGACCTGCTCGGTGGAGGGCGCTGGTACGAACCCGAGGGGGTCCCACCCTGAATCTGCGGTGGGTGGCAAAGCACCTCCCAAAACTGACACCCTAGAAAGGCAACACGGCATTAGTGCGGCTGCCCTACCTCCTGGTAAAGTGGCAGGCGCTGACTTGCCATCGACAAGTGCCCAAGCCAGGAAGTTCTCGTATGCCGAAAGGTGGAATGCAGGGCAAATGCTCCTTCGGCAAAACGCGAGCAAAGCAGCAAGCCCATCAGCCGACTGGCTGAATAAGGTGAAGTGGGCCTCGACAGTGCTCCCAGGCTTCACCAAGGAGCAACAACAGGCGCCACAACCGAAGAGGCAGCGCTCGCAGGAGATGCCTGGACCGACTTCAAAGCGGTCTAGAGTACTGCCAAATATATCCTTCGCGCAGATTGCCAAGGAGAAGACGCTAATCGGCGTCCTTGATAAGGGCAGCGTGGAGGGCAAGATACCTAGGAGCCAGTGGAAGTGGGTGGAAGCGGCATTGGCCAACCGCTGCTTCGAGCTCCTTGAGAATGACCCCTTTGCACCTCCAGTCTGCAAAGGCATGGGGTGGTTCCAGGGCAATATTAAAGTAATTGCCTGTGAAGACGAACGCTCCGTGAAGCTGTATAAAGCAGCGGTGGCGCAGATCGGAGAGGTCTACGCTGGGACAAAGCTCGTCGTAGTAGACTATGGGTGCCGGCTACCTTCAAGGAGCCTGAGCGCATCCTCAAAATGTTGCAGAGGTGCAATCCAGGACTGCCGACCACAAACTGGAAGCTTGTGAAGGCTGAGACGACGCAAGGTTCGATGAACCAGGCTGTGCTCGTACTCAACAAGGAGTCGCTGGCCCCAATAGAGGCAGCTAAGGGCGAGCTGAACTTCGGTTTCAGCTCAGTCACCATAAAGGTGTACAAGTCAGACGCAGCGGCCGAGGCCCATCCTGTCGACAACCCAGTCGAGCAGGACGTTGCCTCAGAGATCGAAGCACCCGACAACGAGCTGGAGCAGGCCAAAGAAGGCTACTCGTCCGATGCAGAGCTTCTGCTCGAGGCGATGTGTTGCGAGGAGGTATCCGACGACTCAGATGTCGACTTCACAGTGGTGGGTGAGCCTGGAAGATGTCTTTGAGATTTCTTCAAATAAATCTCCACCACAGTAAAGCAGCATCTACTTCCCTCATACTCCGCTTGATCGCGAGCGGAGCCGACGTAGTCCTAGTCCAGGAGCCTTGGATAGTAAGAGACAAGATCTGCGGACTAGCGACGAAGGAGTACAAGCTGATTGTCACCGAAAAGTAAGGTAAAATCCGTACCTGCAATCTTGCAAGAAAACACCTAAATATTTGTCTACTAGATAACTTTAGCAATAGCGACAACACGGCGTTAAGCCTAGAGCTGCGACCTCGTTCGCAAGCTAATCAGTGATAGTGAGAGGAAAGACAAAGGCCTGATAATAGGCTGCGATGCCAACACTCTCCACACCCAATGGGGGAGCTCGGACGCAAACGTAAGGGGTGAGTTACTGTTCAGCTTCATCCTAAACTCTAACCTACTAATCTGTAATCGGGGAAATGACCCGACATTTATAAAAAAAAACCGACAAGAGGTTATCGACCTCATCTTAGTGTTTCACAAGCTGTCAGACATAGTCAAGAGTTGGAAAGTCCTAGAGTAACATTCTTTCTCTGTCCACAGGTACATTGAGATGACACTATCCTTCTAAAAAAGCAGAAATAGCCTCTTGGCAAAAATTTTGCTCTGATATCGAGGAAACGTCGGAAGCCGCAAGAATACGCAAGATCCTCTCCAAAACGACCCCTTAGGTGGGGTACTTAAAAAGAAGTGATAGTACGTAGACTATATCCAGTGAGGAGTCCCTACACATTCTTTTCGAAACCCATTTTCCCGGGTGTTTGACCATCGAGCCGGCACGCCTCTCAAGTGAAGGCTCGGTAACTTTGATGACGCACATCCTTACAAAACGGAACATTAGATGGGCAATAAACCGCTTCAATCCCTTCAAATCTCCAGATCAGTCCGGCCCAACTTCAAAAGGCCAGAGACACGGCCAATAACTGGTTACAATGTATCTTCAGGAAGATACTAGAAGTAGGGAAAATACCACACGCTTGGCTTAAGGCAAATATAGTCTTCATCCCCAAAGCGGGAAAAGCCTCCCATTCAAATCCAAAGGACTTCAGACCAATCAGTCTATCGTCCTTTCTTTTAAAAACTTTTGAGAGACTACAAGAGGCTACAACTGAGGACAACTGTAAGTCCCCAGGTACTGTCAAACGCACAACATGCCTAGCGGAAAGGAAAATCCACGGCAACGGCACTTCAGTGATAGAGAAATCTCTACACCTCAAAGAATACTCTTAAATAGCTTTCCTCGAAATCGAGGGAGCCTTCAGCAAAGTATTTCCGAATGCCACAAAGCTCGCGAGACTTTCAAAATGGACAGAATCACGAGGACTGGGAGTTAATCCCTCGAAAACGGAACTTGTGTTATTTACAAATAAATGCAAGATTCCGCCTCTCCACCCCACGATAGCTCCCTATACATGTTAAAAAGCTATTGGCTTAGAGTGGGGCATGAGTAAGACCTATACTACTCTAAGGAGTTGCAGTGTGGTGGCCGGTCCTGTCAAAAAGGACCAAACAACTGGGCAAAGTTCAATGAACTGCTGCCATATGCATCAGTGGAGCTCGTCGCACCACCCCGAATGATGCGCTAATTGCCTTCCTATGCCTCCAGAGCCTTGACCTTGCAGGAAAAGGGCGGGCAGAAATGGCAGCAATACGTCTGAGAGACTCCGACCAATAGATAACACAGCACATAGGATAAATACTGAATAGCAGTACCGTTCCAACAAAAACGCATTACTGCGTCTTAAGGGAACACACAGAAACCCCTTTCAATATAAGTAAACCTAACAGAGACGAATGGCTCGAGGGACCTTCAGGCCCAGAAAGGGCAATAAACATCTTCACAGATGGATCGAAGCTCGACAACAAGGTCAGAGGATAGATTCCTCCTCCGAACAGCTAAACATACGGCACTTTTTCAGTCTCCCAGATCACTGTAGCGTCTTCCAGGCGGAAGTCATTGCAATCAGGGAAGCACTGAACTGACTTCAGGAAGTTACCGTCATGGTTACTAATGTGAATATATATAGTGACAGCCAAGCAGCGATCAAATCGCTTAATGCGATTTCTTTGAAATCAGCCACCGTGGCAGACTGCCGCAAATCTCTTCACGAGATGGCTCAGTAATTTACTATAAGCCTTATATAGAAACTGCATAGCAGACGATTTGGCCAGATCTGGCACTACAATCCCCCTTCATCAAGACATGGAGGATATCTGTATGCCAATGCGACCCTGTAAGCTTATCATAAAAGAGCAATATAAGCGACTAAGAGAAAATACGTGGCAATCAGTACCACCAAGGCGAATAGCCCGGCAAACATGGTCGCACCTCTGAGCTATGCAAGCTCGTCAGAAGAAAGTGCAATGCAGTCATGGAACATTGGCTAATAGGTACCCACGAAAATAAACGGGGTGCCCTTTATATTGATTTTTACCGAAGCTGTAGAGATGAGGAAGAGGAAGAAACAGTGCAACATCTGTTCTGCTCCTGTCCAGCTCTCAGCAGAAGAAAGCTACAACACATGGGCTCGGCCTTCATAGCAGACATTTCAGAATTGTCTACAATGTGTCCCAGAAAGATTAAAAACTTTATAAGTGCAGCCGGATGGGATAACTGTTGACTTTCAGGTCTCATGAAGCGGAAAAAGGGAAGATTCCATGCGGTGCCACAACGGGCCGAAACCGGCCTAAGTTTAATGGGCTCCTTGCGAGCTTGGCAGCCGCCTTTACCTAATCAAACCTACAAAAGATAACTTAAACGACGCATAATTAATGTAGATACCTTTTTTAAACCAAAAATTCAGACCGAGGAATAATTTTATTTCAACTTTTCCTGAGTTTTCAAAGTCAAAATGAAATATCGTTGAGGCGGTAAGCTGCAGCTATAAAACTTTAGGATCTTGTTTTTAGCTGCATTTATTAGCTTTTTAGAATTGCAGGGTTCAATGCAATCAGATGTAAGATACTGAAGTAATTTAAAAAAGTAGCACTACTTCTGAAAATACCGGATTTAAAAAATGGTTTACAAAAAAATACACCACGAAAAAAGCCATAGTTGCTTCAGAAAAGATCAAATTTGAAATGAAAGTAAAAAAGCAAAAGGCTTCATACTTTCAGGCCAAGATATCAGCACTCGAGAATTCATGGAATCGTTTTAATATAAACGATTCCACAATTCAGGATACAAATAAAACTGTAACGACCTAAGTATGACATGTGAAACTTTAATTGTTTAATTTAGACAAAATGCGGAGCACAAATTTGTGGTTTATTGTTGTAAGCTATGTTTTCAATGATGGTGGATGGTGGATGGTGTATGGTGTCCTGTGAGAATCGATGTTTCACATCTGCTAAAACGTAATTATGCCCAAGTTTATGGCCGATCGAAATGGGGGTGGAAATGTAATTAAATTACCTTACAATCCATGCTTCGGATAACGCCATGTGGATCGTGGGAGCGACCGCGAGAGCGCGAGTACGACCTCGAGCGCGCGAGAGTGAGTTGGGACCGGAGAGTGCATTCTTCTGCACAGTGCGCAGCAATAATCTGCTACTACCCTGAAAAGTGGATAGTTGCAATATGTACGCTTGTCCCGTTCCACATGTGGAAAATGCCGATATTCTTAATCAGCTTTAATAACGGAGTAAATATAGCCATGTATGAAAACCGAAAGAGCTTAAAGATAGGAAATTATCATATCTAATCGATTGCGTTGATTCCTGTGAAAACTGTTATACGGTCACCACATTGTTTGATGCAATTCAGGACGCCTGGACCAGTACCTTTTTTTTGTGCTACTCTGCCATCTTGGCAGACTAGCAAACTCGCCGGAGTGGGCTTTGCGGCATTAGTATATAAGGATGTTGATGGAAGTTACTAGTATATAAATTAAAATAAGTATTAACCGTTTCATTTCTGCTGAGGCGTTGGCCGACGGCAATGAAATAACGAAGTTTGGTTTTATATTTTATGTGCCGGTAATAATTTGGTGATATTTGGTTTTATATTTTATATGCCGGTAATAAAATATAAAACCAAATTTCGTTATTACTGTCGTGGTTGAAAATCAGATTAAATCTTCTTCTTGAGATAGAATCTGAAGTAGATGATGCCACATAGAACTCCACACAGGACCTCTCCAAGCCCAAAAGCGAAGATAGGATTGATAGCTTGCTCAACCTCCTTGTTTGGTTATCAGGTTATCTTCACAGCGTTAGAGCGGGAATGGTAAGTTCAAGGTCGTCTGGTGCCCAGTGATATTCAGGGAAAGCACCGGTGCGATATCGGGAAATCGCCGTTTGATATTTTCGCGATTCCGGAACCGATAGCCGTTGATGGTTGTAAAGTCGCTGAAGGTGACCAGCTGCCTCCCGGATGTTTTAACCGACGTGTCGGGGTCACAGCTGATCGTGGCAGGGTTGTTGTTGAGCGTTATGGGCTCATGGTGGCTCGGCTGAGAACGGCAATATGCGGTGCCACCGGAGTTGAATCCCTGCTCACAGGAACCTCCCATTTCTCTTTTGCAGAAGGCTTTCGTGGTCGTGGAGGTGCAGCCCGTAACGGCCCATACCTGGCTTCCGAACTCGGCTACTGTGTACTTCGTCAGTTGTAGTATGGTACCGTTGTGTTCAATCGGGAATATCGTAATATTTTTATATGCTATACTAGATCTAGGTTAATCTATGATAAAATGGGATATTTTTTTTGACTGCAATATTTTTTTTCTTCCAACAGTGATGACATTGGTAGATAAATGGTGATTACAGTAGTGACCCCTGTGAATTGATCAGTAAGAACAGATTCTATGTCCCTTAACCTGTAGTTACTGTCTCATGTGAAACCTTGGAAATACGTCTGTCATTTTTGCGATCTCGTCGTTATGCGCGTCGCACAGTGGGACATTCGGCCATTTCAGCCATTTCAGCGCGTCTACCGCCGCGGCTCTACTTTATACCCAGTACTCAGTCAGTATATATGTATGTGAGCTTGTAATAAATTACATTATTACATGTTCGCAAAAGGGATTAATTTAGTTTTAGCCAAAAAAGACAAAAAAAAATTAAGTCAACCTTTTCGGAGATTTTTATATATTAGATGTTTCCATATTGTTTACATACTTTTTTTACATCTGCCTTTTCTACATGTCTTTATCTACTTCCTCCATATACATACACGGCTGTGTGCGAGAGAGAGAGGGAATGAGTCTGCGCTTGGAAGGCCACTGAAATTTCATTTGTTCCTTCTGACTATATTTATGATCCGATCTGATCCAGATTCAATACTCTGATAGATATGGTCATTCTCTTAGATTCTGCGTTTTTGGTTTTCCCGTATCTTCAAAATTGTAGACTTTCGTCTTTTGTGGGGGCGGAAGGGGGCGTGGCAAAATTTTGAAATACACTTGTACTGACGTGATATCACAGGAATATGGATAGAGAGTTTGATTGCTCTAGCTCTTATAGTCTCTGAGATCTAGGCGCTCATCTGGACGAATGGGCACAGCGCCCACCCCTGTGTGTGAGAGAGAGCGAGAGGGAACGATGCATTTCGAAATGGTTTTCTTCATTGTGGCTATATTTATGATTTGATCTTATCCAGATTCAACACTCTGATAGATATTGTCATTCTCTACGATTTTGCGTTTATTGTTTCCCGTATCTTCAAAATTGTTTATGCCACAGATTTTCGTCCTTTGAGTGGGCGGAAGGGGGCGGGGCGAAATTTTAAAATACACTTGTAACAGTGCGATAGGACAGAAGTCTGGATACAAAATTTTGTTCCTCTAGCTTTTATAGTCTTTTAGCTATAGGCGCTAATGAAGACGGACAGACGGACGGACGGACGGATGGACGGACGGACGGACGGACGGACGGACGGACGGACAGACAGACATAGCTATATCGACTCGGCTATTGATGCTGATCAAGATCACTTAAACTGATCTAAAAGCCAAACGCCTCAATCTCCCGAAATGATTGAAAATTTCGGTAAAGAAATATTCAGTAAACATATACAAAAAATATCTCGGGAAAATTTGATGAACTTTTTTTGTAAAGTCAAGTTAAAGTTGAAAAACAGCTCAAAAATTAGTTGGTTTTGAAAATACGTTTTTCTTGATTACGCTCCATGCAACAGAAAAGATTTTTATTGATTACTAATAACAATGAATGTACCTAAATAGAAACACTAAAAACAGAATCATACGTAACGTTAATTAATTCATCCTCAAAGATGCAGAAATTGAAAAAAAGGTGAATACGTTTGTGCACACTGAAATAATTTTCAACTTTGAATGCTCATATCTCCTAAAATAAAAGTGTGGTTAGCTTGAAAATTTGAGTTTTGTAAGCTCTAATAAATTCAATGTTAGATGCGTGTATTCATTTTATCCAAAGCGCTGATAATTTTTTTTTACTTTTACCACCACTTTGCGTCTGATGACCCACTCTGCGTCGTTAGTATTGTAAGGAAAAGTCGTATTTGAAGTTTGGCGCCGTAGAGCCCTTATCGATAGTTGGGTGCCATCTCGATCGACTGACGGACCTTGACCTTGAGGATTGCGACTAAGAAGATTTAAGCGAAAGGTTATGTGCAAGAATAAATCGGTGAAAACCAAGAACATCCTATGCGCTTTTTATTTTGTTGAATTGGTGAACTTTGTCCAGAACCACGTCTCAGCTGCTGCCTGTCCTCAACTTTCCGCTCCCCCAACCTGGTAGGAAATCCGCTCGGCCCGCCTAGTGACACGAATTATTGTTACATTGGTGTCAGGTGTGGGGTCAGCGATCAGATTCTGGAAAGATCTCAAGCCATAATGCCAAGACGAGGAGCAAGACAACGCGACTGTTCCGTGAACCCGGACAGCGATGTGGTGACGGCGGCGGCGATAGAGTTGGAATGCTTGGGCCGTGTAATTTTTGCCGGCACTTCAGAGGACGCCTACAATTCCATCATAGTGCAGCAATTCGTTGACGGCATGCGTGAAACCGCGCTGCAGTGCCCCGTGCTGGCCAGCAAGCCCTCGGCTCTCTCCGAAGCCCGGGATATGGCCATCAAATTCCAAACCCTGGGGGTGCGAAACTCCGGCCGCTCAGTTTTATTTGTGACTGACGCCCCTAGCGCGCTGGAATCAACCGCCACACCTCGCCATCGGGGTCGAGAGGCTGCAGCATCTCGTCCAGCGCCGAAGCCGATGGAGGAAGTCGATCCGAGAAACTAGTGGAAGTCATCTCCGCGGGGCGAGAGTTAGCTGCCGCATACATAGTCCCCAACCAACTCACCGGTGACCAGACAATGCAACGGCAGGGAATGCGGCCCGCTGATGCCGCAAAAGACGAGCAGGGTGTGCCAAGGCAAGATGAGGAACTTTCGATAACGGAACTCAACTTCCCCATGGGCCCTTCCTCGTCGGTGTTTGCGTCGTCGACACCAACAAACCAAACCCAAATCTAAACGGACAGAGTACCTGCGTCGCCCTTCGGTGAAGCGGCTCCACAGCTGATGAGGTAGTTGAAGATGGCCGCCAAGTCAGGCGTGCCCACTGCGGGAGCCTCATCAATGAACCGACAGCGACGTACTCTGTCAACACACTGTGTGACCAAAGCTTACATTGCGTGATTCTCTATCAGAAACGCCCGGTGCGGATAGTAGTAGATACGGGTGCCTCCGTATCCCTGCTCAACAAGCGCGACGTGAAGGAGGCACTGCCAACCACATCCTGTCACGTTGTCCTGCGCGGGCTAACGTCCGAGACCTTTGCTGCGACCCAACGCGTCTCGGCAACTATACGGATCGGCGACCACTCGGTGCTACAAGATTTCCTTCTTGTGGACGGAGCCCTACCCAGCCTCCCAGGAGTCGACTTTCTCCTCCGGCACGAGGCCACTGTAGACCTGGGCGAGCTACTGCTGAAGTTCGCCTGGGGGACGGTGCCATTGCACGTCACCAGCTCCATCCAGGGGAATGTGTTCTACCTGCCGGAGGCGGCACGCATTCCACCTCGGAGTGGTATGCAACTCAGCATGAGACGCGCACCGGTAACACCACAGCCGCAAGTGATCCTGGGGTACGGAGAGATAGCGGCCATTCCCTCGGTCAGGGCTAGGGGCAGCGCCATCTGGGACGCTACCAGCAACGCACAGGCAATCAGAGTCCTTAAACAGAATGGAGTTTGCCCCCACTTACTGTGCTGGGCAAGCCGAACACGTTAGAATACGCATCTAAGCAGGCACCTACAACGGAGGAGCCCAAAGAGTGGAATTCGCAGTTGAGTCGCGTCGAGCTTGGGGCCAGGGTGCCCCGTGAGAAACTACTCCGTCACTACCTGAAGGCCTTTGCCAAAAACGACGACGAGACGGGCAGAACCAACATAACGCACTGTTCCATCGACACGGGGCAATCACGACCCCTCAAGCAGCCGCCACGGCAGTTGGCTCTAGCGAAGAAGGAAAAAGTGAAGCGACTGCTAGCGGAGTTGCGTGCCAAAGGAGTAGTACGTCCCTCCAACAGCGCCTGGGCCTTGCCGGTAGTGCTAGTCTGTAAAAAGGACAGGTTCTGCGTGGATTATTGGCGGCTCAATGACGTCACGATCAAAGATTCATACACCTTGCCGCGAACGGAGGACGTTCTGACTACCCTGCACGACTCCAATTGGTTCTCTACAATGGATTTGCAGAGCGGCTATTGGCAGGAGGAGATAGCCGAGCTCTCGAGGCCCGAGACTGCTTTCGCCTGCGGGGCTGGATTGTTTGAGTTCAACGTAATGCCGTTCGGTCTGACTAACGCCTCGGCAACGTTCGAGAGACTAATGAATGGATTGTTTGGCGGCCCAACCTGGAGATCAAAGCTCGTATATTTGGATGACATAATCGTTCATTCACGTACGGCGGAAGAGCACCTGCAGCATTTGGGAAGGGTTTTTGAACGACTAGTTGTAGCGGGATTAAGACTGAGGTACGCTCATTCGTCGGTCTCTGCTCATACGACCGGAAGCTTATCCCCGACCTCTCAACGATCACCAAGCCCCTCCACGAGCTGACTAAGGCTCGTCGTACCTTCACTTGGACAACGGAGATGGAACAGGTTTTCGACACGCTAAAAACTATGTTAATGACGGCCCCGATTCTAGCCTTTTCCGAGTCCAACGAGCTGTTCGTGTTGGACACAGACGCTTCGGACCATGGAGTAGGCGCCGTTCTAAGCCAGATGCAGAACCGCCAGGAAATAGTTATCGGATACTACAGCAAGACTTTCAGCCCGGCAGAGCGCAATTATTCCCTAACGCGAAGAGAACTACTTGCTGTAGTCCGGTCTCCCAAACACTTCCACCATTATCTGTACGGACAGAAGTTCGTCGTACGGACGAATCACGCCTCACTTAAATGGCTTCTCACATTCCGGGAGAGAGAAGGCCAGGTTGCCCGGTGGATCGAGAGACTGCAGCAGTACGACATGGAGATTCAGCACCGCCCTGGGAAACGCCACGGTAACGCGGACGGACTATCGGAAGAAAAGGCTGGTCGAGTACTCTACTTGGTAGTGGTACCAGAGCCTTTAGACAAACAGCAGAAGAAAGTCCCGGACCTAGCGGTAGTCTATGAATGGGTTCTGCAAGGAGAGAGGCCGCCGAAGAGTACAATTTTCTCGTTTACATTTGAAAAATCGAGTGCTTACAGTCACAAGCCGAGACGACGATCAAGTTTCTGTTATTCCAGCTACGGTACTACCCGAAATCCTGCAAAAACCAATCGCCCACAGGAGCCCCTTCTTCGTAAAGAAAACGCTGGTCAAGGCCAAGAAACGATTTTATTGGATCGGCATGAGCGCCGACATAGCAGTATCCTGTGCCCGCTGTTTGTCGTACCAGGCTCGAAGCGGTCCAACCAGACGAACGGTCGGCAAGCTCCAACCCACAGCAATCGGTACCCCATTCGAGAGGATCGCCATCGACATACCGGGCCCATTGCGCACCACAGCCCGTGGCAACCGCTACATAGCTGTCGTTATGTGCTACTATACAAAGTGACCAGAATGCTTGGCTCTACCAGATCAAACGGCAGAAACGGTTGCACGCGCTTTAAAGGAAGAGGTGTTTTGGAGTTATGGTTATGGAGTAGCCTTCGTCCTTCACTCGGACCAAGGACAGAATTTCGAGTCGGAAGTTTTTCGAGCCTGCCTGCGATTGATGGATGTCGAGAAAACCCGAACTATTCCGCTCCATCCCCAATCCGACGGAATGGTTGAACGATTCAACCGCACGCTGCTCAGCTACCTGGCCAAATTTGTAGCCGACGATCAACGAAATTGGGACGAACGATTGCCGTGGGCGCTGTGGGCCTATCGAGCCGCCCCTCATAAGCCTACCGGTTTCTCTCCTGGGAAATTAACTCTCGGCCGAGAGATCCGTTTGCCTTGTGAGCTGCTGTATGGCCAACCAACACCCGACGAGGAAACCTACCCTTCCATCGTGGACAAACTCTAATCCCACTTTCGGGATACCCATCGTACCGCAAGGGAACACCTGAAGGCTGCGGCAGAAAAGCAGAAGATCCGATACGACCGAAGCTCCCATTCCGTACAGTTCCAACCGGGTGATTTCGTATAGCTGTACACACCTGTCAGAAAATTGGACCGATGTCCAAAACTCCAATCAGACTGGATTGGACCAGCCACCGTGATCCGCAGCCATTCCGACTTGGTATACGAAATACGTCTTCCCGGTAAACGGGCCACCAAAACGATACATGTCAACCGACTCGATGCCTACAAAGGGCCAGTCCCCGAGTAAGTCGGCCAGGACACTCGACTCTTAGAGGGGGGCAATGTAACGAAAAGTCGTATTTGAAGTTTGGCGCCGTAGAGCCCTTATCGATAGTTGGGTTGGAGAACACATGAGGATTGCGAATCAGAAGATTTTAGCGAAAGGTTATGTGCAAGAATAGATAGGTGAAAACCAAAAACATCCTAAGTGCCTTTTATTTTTTGGAATTGGTGAACTTTGTCTCGAACCACGTCTTTGCTGCTGCCTTCCCTAAATATTTCCGCTCCCCCAACCTAGAGGGAAATCCGCTCGGCCAGCCTAGTAACACAAATTATTGTTACAGTATTTATTTATTTATTGGCAAGCCTTTAACTCGCTAACCTAACTTACTTAAACAATCTTAAACAATAACAATAAACCAACATAAAAACAATTTAATTAATAATAAAGAAGGATAAAACGACGGCTTTTTTTCCAAGGCAAGAGTCAAATCGCATCCCAGTGGGCATCGCGTTATGCTGCAAAGAGCCCAACCGATAGGCTCATTATTGCTTTTGTTGGTCTGGTGGAGATCGACTACAAGTGGTGCTTGGGGCCTTTGGCACCTGACAGGCAAATTGTTACCGATATTTCGATGTAACCCATAGGTTGAAGATAAAGATCCTTCCATCCTCGAGAGAGAAGAGATGCACGAGGTGAAATCTGCACTCATAAGATGGCAACGGAATGAAAAGTGCAATGGCTGGAGTACAAACTTCAAAAACTTTCTTTGCAAACTCTCGATACACGCAATTTTAACGATCCCAGTGGGACTGAAAACCACTGAAGCATACTCAAGGCGCAAGCGAACAAGGAATGAATATAGACTAAGCCTCGTATATGGGTCCCTAAACTGGGATGAATTTCGCGTAACAAAGCAGAACATACATAGCCTTTTGACAAAATAAAGTTCAAATGCTCGATAAAGAGAAATTTGGAATCGAAAAAGACCCCGGTCAATTGTCTCCGTCTGCTGAAAGAGCGGATTGCCATCTATCGAATATGAGACCTGAATATTGAATACACACTTGCTAAAAGTGACAAAGCATTATTTGCTAATTTTGAGAAGGAGCGATTTAAATAAACACCAATGAGCAACTCCATCCAGGTCGCGCTGAAAAAAGGTACTGTCACCTAGCGTTTTGACAGAACGGAAGATTTTAAGATCATCAGCTTAGCAGCTGCTCAGAAGCTTGAGTGCTGATACATATCATTTATGAATATAGCAAACAGCAGCGCACCAAGAGCACTTCCATCTGAAAGACCGGAAGTTGACATATATGGGTAATACTGTTTTTCATTGACCAATGAAACATAATCTCGGTGCTCCAGATATGACATGAACCAACTGAGCAGGCAGGAATGAAAGTTAACAATTACCGAAGGTGTTGATATACCTAGCATAAAACCATGCTGATTTGGGCTTATGTACAACTTCACGAGGAAAGTGCCCTTTTTGGCAATGACAAAAATGCCATCATTGTCGGGTTGGTTATAATTGTCGAAATTGGCAATTGCCCCAACATTTCCGCCTCCGATACATCAAGTGTGCCAACATTGACCACCGAAGCGATCCGATGCCAACCTGCGTATGCCTAAAAAATTTAGCTAACGAAAGAAGCAAAAAGATTTTCTATGATAATATTAACATTTGAGATCTGGATACGAAGAAGAGGTCAGGTGTATCACACAGAGTAAGAGGGGCGAGGTTCATACGTAAAACCTGCACAAATATCGCAGTGCGAAATAGCAGCATACCATCCTTGTCCAGAAAATTGGGCAGGGCAGCGGCAGGGTAAACCAATCCAGGTGCTAATGGTGAATAAAGTTTTCCATTTAAGAGCAAACGCCGGTCTGTTGACTTTCGCCAAAAATCGAGTGCATCGACGGCGCAAGCAAGGCACACGAAGCAATGCCTTGGCGTATGTAGCTGTAACAACGACGTCAGAGGTGCTCGTTATCAAAAAAGAGCACCAGCCAGAACATCGACGTTTGATCCAGAAGCAGCCGAGCGAATATTGCACAACGCGCAGAGCGAAATGGCAATATTTTGTTCTTGACCTGAAAAGGAATGCCAAATATAAAGCAATGGGCCGTTGCTCATTGAAAAGAGGCGAGAAAGTACATGCTGACTCTGCTGTCGAGAAGCGGTGATGCAGAAACCATAGGCGCTGCTCACTGGGAGTTTTTTGAAGTGGATGGAACTGGAACTTCCGTAGTTAGGGTAGACGTCCGCAATTGCACGCCTGCACGCAGATTAACTGCCGTCAAATCAGCTATCGGAATCTTTGTATGCACAAAGCGGGAGTCCCTTACCGATACTTGCCAGAATTGTTTGACCCCAAGTTTGTGACCAGTGACCAGTGTGACCAAGTACCTAAAAAAAAGTTTTTTCGCTCTCTTGAGCCAGTTGTGTTTTGTAAACATAGCCAATTGTGATAGTTCAATTTAAATTGAAAAATGAGTAATATGGACTCTGAAGGTGAATAGATTGTGTTGATGGGTGCCAAAATGTAAAAATTATCAAAATTCTTATATTCCGCGATTCGCCAAAGACATGGTCTTGCCTCAACTGCTTTTATTAAAACAAGCTTCTCCTCACGTTGAAAATTCGCACCTTTTTTTTGTTTTTCGAACAGTTTCTGCCTCTATCTTTCATATTTACTTCAGTACTTCAACACCCACCCTGAGCTACCTAAAGAAAGCCGACCAGTCCTAGACAACTTTCAGCGAAGAGTCGTTAAATCTTCTCTCCAGCACCCACTTTCCGGGTAGCAGTGTAAAAAGACCTGACAATACTGTGCCTCTGTCTGTTGCCTATCCTGGGGACATCGACTTAAACAAGGTTTATCAGCAGAGGCACACCGCAGGGTGGAGTCCTCTCGCCCCTCCTATAGAACGTAGCAGTGAACGAACTGCTGCGGGAAATAGAGGGGGGTGGCTGCCTCGTGGTGGCATACGCGGATGTCGTGGCTATAGCGTTCTCTGGAATATTCCCACAGACACTGTGTGAGTGTGTGACAAATACTCTTAAGAAAATGTCAAGATGGTCTGATGATTGCGGGTTAGGAGTTAACCCGTCCAAAACGGAACTGGTGCTTTTCTCACGGAACTGCAATATTCTGACACTTACTCCCCCCAAACTTGGTGGGAATCGCTAGTCAACAGCAACAATGCCTAGTATCTTGGCGTGGTTCTCGACAGAAAGCTCGATGGTAAACTAAGCATAGAGGATAGGGTAAAGAAAGCCATATTGGCCGTATATACCAGCAGAAAAGCCATCAGACTGAAATGGGGAATGACCCCATACATAGTTCGGTGACTCTACACTGCCATCATTCGACCTATAATGATATATGGAGTGGTGGTATGGTGGCCACTCTTAGACAAGAGAACTTGTCTCAATTAACTCAGCCGAGTTCAACGCATGCCAGAGTTATGCATCACTGGCGGACTACGTACTACTCCAGGTGACGCTCTGGACACTGTGTTGGACCTTCTTTCCGTAGATCTCATAGAAAAGAAATTGGCAACGTTATCCGCTCTAAGAATGAGAAAAAGCAGGCTGTGGAAAACATCTGCGACTTATCTCTCGGGAATCTTGACGAGACTTCCACTGTCCAGACCCCGCGCCCCATGGACGAATGCAGAAAGTGCAATGGGAAACGCCGCGGCGATTGCATACTCCGAGAGCCCGCAGGCCGCCTTCACCCTGCGACCATCATGCGGCCGAATCTCTGCTTTTAACCCTGGGACACTGCCTTCATAAGACGGCTCAACATCATGGTCCGACTACGAGCGAATTCTGGTGATGGTGGCGGAGAATCAGCAGTGGAGCGACGCTGAGCGCTGGGAGTAGCACTAAATGTACAGGGTCAATCACAAAGGTTCTGCAGCACGCTAACAGTGAGTACAATGTGCAACTACCATTAACTGATGGCATTGATGCAAACACAGTTCGCCTTGGACTGCCAGGCAAGTTACCAACAGTTGCGCAACCGCGCACAACGATCCAAGCAGTCCCTTATGGATTTTGCAATAGAGTTGGAATGCTTTGGCCGTGTAATTTTTGCCGGCACTTCAGAGGACACCTACAATTCCATCATAGTGCAGCAATTCGTTGACGGCATGCGTGAAACCGCGCTGCAGTGCCCCGTGCTGGCCAGCAAGCCCTCGGCTCTCTCCGAAGCCCGGGATATGGCCATCAAATTCCAAACCCTGGGGGTGCGAAACTCCGGCCGCTCAGTTTTATTTGTGACTGACGCCCCTAGCGCGCTGGAATCAACCGCCACACCTCGCCATCGGGGTCGAGAGGCTGCAGCATCTCGTCCAGCGCCGAAGCCGATGGAGGAAGTCGATCCGAGAAACTAGTGGAAGTCATCTCCGCGGGGCGAGAGTTAGCTGCCGCATACATAGTCCCCAACCAACTCACCGGTGACCAGACAATGCAACGGCAGGGAATGCGGCCCGCTGATGCCGCAAAAGACGAGCAGGGTGTGCCAAGGCAAGATGAGGAACTTTCGATAACGGAACTCAACTTCCCCATGGGCCCTTCCTCGTCGGTGTTTGCGTCGTCGACACCAACAAACCAAACCCAAATCTAAACGGACAGAGTACCTGCGTCGCCCTTCGGTGAAGCGGCTCCACAGCTGATGAGGTAGTTGAAGATGGCCGCCAAGTCAGGCGTGCCCACTGCGGGAGCCTCATCAATGAACCGACAGCGACGTACTCTGTCAACACACTGTGTGACCAAAGCTTACATTGCGTGATTCTCTATCAGAAACGCCCGGTGCGGATAGTAGTAGATACGGGTGCCTCCGTATCCCTGCTCAACAAGCGCGACGTGAAGGAGGCACTGCCAACCACATCCTGTCACGTTGTCCTGCGCGGGCTAACGTCCGAGACCTTTGCTGCGACCCAACGCGTCTCGGCAACTATACGGATCGGCGACCACTCGGTGCTACAAGATTTCCTTCTTGTGGACGGAGCCCTACCCAGCCTCCCAGGAGTCGACTTTCTCCTCCGGCACGAGGCCACTGTAGACCTGGGCGAGCTACTGCTGAAGTTCGCCTGGGGGACGGTGCCATTGCACGTCACCAGCTCCATCCAGGGGAATGTGTTCTACCTGCCGGAGGCGGCACGCATTCCACCTCGGAGTGGTATGCAACTCAGCATGAGACGCGCACCGGTAACACCACAGCCGCAAGTGATCCTGGGGTACGGAGAGATAGCGGCCATTCCCTCGGTCAGGGCTAGGGGCAGCGCCATCTGGGACGCTACCAGCAACGCACAGGCAATCAGAGTCCTTAAACAGAATGGAGTTTGCCCCCACTTACTGTGCTGGGCAAGCCGAACACGTTAGAATACGCATCTAAGCAGGCACCTACAACGGAGGAGCCCAAAGAGTGGAATTCGCAGTTGAGTCGCGTCGAGCTTGGGGCCAGGGTGCCCCGTGAGAAACTACTCCGTCACTACCTGAAGGCCTTTGCCAAAAACGACGACGAGACGGGCAGAACCAACATAACGCACTGTTCCATCGACACGGGGCAATCACGACCCCTCAAGCAGCCGCCACGGCAGTTGGCTCTAGCGAAGAAGGAAAAAGTGAAGCGACTGCTAGCGGAGTTGCGTGCCAAAGGAGTAGTACGTCCCTCCAACAGCGCCTGGGCCTTGCCGGTAGTGCTAGTCTGTAAAAAGGACAGGTTCTGCGTGGATTATTGGCGGCTCAATGACGTCACGATCAAAGATTCATACACCTTGCCGCGAACGGAGGACGTTCTGACTACCCTGCACGACTCCAATTGGTTCTCTACAATGGAATTGCAGAGCGGCTATTGGCAGGAGGAGATAGCCGAGCTCTCGAGGCCCGAGACTGCTTTCGCCTGCGGGGCTGGATTGTTTGAGTTCAACGTAATGCCGTTCGGTCTGACTAACGCCTCGGCAACGTTCGAGAGACTAATGAATGGATTGTTTGGCGGCCCAACCTGGAGATCAAAGCTCGTATATTTGGATGACATAATCGTTCATTCACGTACGGCGGAAGAGCACCTGCAGCATTTGGGAAGGGTTTTTGAACGACTAGTTGTAGCGGGATTAAGACTGAGGTACGCTCATTCGTCGGTCTCTGCTCATACGACCGGAAGCTTATCCCCGACCTCTCAACGATCACCAAGCCCCTCCACGAGCTGACTAAGGCTCGTCGTACCTTCACTTGGACAACGGAGATGGAACAGGTTTTCGACACGCTAAAAACTATGTTAATGACGGCCCCGATTCTAGCCTTTTCCGAGTCCAACGAGCTGTTCGTGTTGGACACAGACGCTTCGGACCATGGAGTAGGCGCCGTTCTAAGCCAGATGCAGAACCGCCAGGAAATAGTTATCGGATACTACAGCAAGACTTTCAGCCCGGCAGAATTCCCTAACGCGAAGAGAACTACTGGCTGTAGTCCGGTCTCCCAAACACTTCCACCATTATCTGTACGGACACGCCTCACTTAAATGGCTTCTCACATTCCGGGAGAGCGAAGGCCAGGTTTCCCGGTGGATCGAGAGACTGCAGCAGTACGACATGGAGATTCAGCACCGCACTGGGAAACGCCACGGTAACGCGGTCGGACTATCTCGCCGACCCTGCAACAACTGTCGCGTCTGCGAGAAAGCGGAAGAAAAGGCTGGTCGAGTACTCTTCTTGGTAGTTGTACCAGAGCCTTTAGACAAACAGCAGAAGAAAGTCCCGGACCTAGCGGTAGTCTACGAATGGGTTCTGCAAGGAGAGAGGCCGCCGAAGAGTACAATTTGGGGTGATAGTCCCGACGTCAAAGCTTACTGGCATCTATTTTCTCGTTTACAGTTGAAAAATCGAGTGCTTACAGTCACAAGCCGAGACGACGATCAGGTTTTTGTCATTCCAGCTACGGTACTACGCGAAATCCTGCCAAACGTCCACCAATCGCCCACAGGAGCCACAGGAGTCGGCATGAGCGCCGACATAGCAGTATCCTGTGCCCGCTGTTTGTCGTACCAGGCTCGAAGCGGTCCAACCAGACGAACGGTCGGCAAGCTCCAACCCACAGCAATCGGTACCCCATTCGAGAGGATCGCCATCGCCATCGCCCATTGCCCACCACAGCCCGTAGCAACCGCTACATAGCTGTCGTTATGTGCTACTATACAAAGTGACCAGAATGCTTGGCTTGATGTGGGCGTTTTGGGCCTATCGAGCCGCCCCTCATGAGGCCACCGGTTTCTCTCCTGGGAAATTAACTCTCGGCCGAGAGATCCGTTTGCCTTGTGAGCTGCTGTATGGCCAACCAACACCCGACGAGGAAACCTACCCTTCCATCGTGGACAAACTCTAATCCCACTTTCGGGATACCCATCGTACCGCAAGGGAACACCTGAAGGCTGCGGCAGAAAAGCAGAAGATCCGATACGACCGAAGCTCCCATTCCGTACAGTTCCAACCGGGTGATTTCGTATAGCTGTACACACCTGTCAGAAAATTGGACCGATGTCCAAAACTCCAATCAGACTGGATTGGACCAGCCACCGTGATCCGCAGCCATTCCGACTTGGTATAAGAAATACGTCTTCCCGGTAAACGGGCTACCAAAACGATACATGTCAACCGACTCGATGCCTACAAAGGGCCAGTCCCCGAGTAAGTCGGCCAGGACACTCGACTCTTAGAGGGGGGCAATGTAACGAAAAGTCGTATTTGAAGTTTGGCGCCGTAGAGCCCTTATCGATAGTTGGGTTGGAGAAAACATGAGGATTGCGAATCAGAAGTTTTTAGCGAAAGGTTATGTGCAAGAATAAATAGGTAAAAACCAAGAACATCCTAAGTGCTTTTTATTTTTTGGAATTGGTGAACTTTGTCCCGAACCACGTCTAAGCTGCTGCCTTCCCTAAAAATTTCTGCTCCCCCAACCTAGAGGGGAATCCGCTCGGCCAAGTAACACGAATTATTGTTACAATAGGTAATATATATAGTCGATTCCTATTGAGTTTGAGCAATTTGAATGTCCCATCCAGGGATCTCCATAGCATATCATTGCAACAAAAAAAAAAGAGTGTTTCAAATTCATTCCTCCCCGGGCCAAATCGCTTAGCGGCCTTTGGGAAGTTAGTCGGTTAAGTCAGTAACAAAGCTGATGATCACAACCGCAAACACAGCATCCTTGACATTTGACGAACTAAATATAGTAATATCACTACTCGACAAAATTGAACTTTTTTTTCCGCTGTGGCTAATAATGACTTTTTAGGATAGAAACTTATATACATTTATAACATTAATTTATTTTTTCTTAATTTAAAAGTCGAAGTATGATATTTATCTTAATATATATAAATGAGAATAATAATTAAAGGAGAACTAGACTAAAAAGAGAAATTGATTATATATTTTTATGTAAAAAAATTAACATGTCTAGGTTTTCACTTTTTAGTCTAGTTCTTTTTTCATTTAGTATTTTTCCAGAAGTGGAGAAAAGACGCTGCAGAGCTTGCAGGAATGTATAAAACATTTTGCGCCAATTTTTGCAAAAGTTTGAGGTCGTTGGAATTTTGCTAAAACTTTAAAATGTGTTTTTCTTGGCCATTTATATTTAAATATGTATCAATTTCTATATCAATAATACTTTTTTTTATTTTTCTTTTTTTGGAAAGATTAGCATCATTAATTGGAAAAATTCTGTAAAATTTTCGCTTTCAACAAAAGTTTTTTCGGATGCTTGTGGATTTTTTAATTCTATTATTAATGCCGAGTCCATTTGATCAGTTGAGCATATTTGAATCCATTTTGCATACCATAACGGATATATATGAATAGTGGGCTCTTTGTCGGAACTAATTTTTTCCGAGCACTCTTTAAAATGTTAAGAGAATTCTAAAAGAGATTCCAACAATGAAAAATGCAAGGAAGCAATTCGATGAACCTCATTTTTCTCTATTGAGAGACGTTTTACATCATCTTGAACCTCAAATATACTATAAAGCATAATTAATATGGGTTTCCACCTAGTCTTAACATCTTGTTTCAGTGTTTTTGGCAATTTACTGCTAAGACTGGAGTGCTTAAAGTATTTAAAAAGCTTTTTTGCGCACTCTATTAAAGCCCTAACTTCCGGAATGGAATTTTTTTCTAGCACATCGTTCATAACTAGATGCACAGGAAAGCCTTTTGAACTACTTAAATGCAGACATAACGTTGGCTCGATTTTCAGTTACAAAGACTGATGTGTTTTGTTTCTGTGCAATGTGAAATCTTCCATTATTCCATTAATTTGACAAAAAATGTTCTCACCAGTCTTTTTGTCCCCTTAAAACTCTTATACGCCCAGCAGTTTTACATTTAATTAAAAATTGTCATTTATAAAATGACCGCTTAAAGAAAAAAAACTTCTCTGAGTATACGTACTTGAGACGTAAGCCCGCGAGGACTAGCTGAGTCATGGAGCGGCGATTACTTTCTTCTCCCTCTTTATTGTACTCTTTATTTTGGTTATCCGGGTCCTCCCATTTATATTTCTACTATACCCAGCACATAAGAACTAGCTGTAAGCCATAGGATTAGTTGTTTGAGGTTTGAGTTGCTCAGGGGGAAGAAGAGTAGCTACGCGCGGCGCAGTGCGCGAGCCAAGAATACGACCGATCGAGGAGATAGGCACAGTGGATGAGAAGATGGAGCCGTGAACAGAGGTGTCACGCGCGACGATAGAAAGTGGAAAGTGTAAGAAGAGAAGAGGAAACAGGAAATACAGAAAAGGACGAGTGCGACTGCGTGTGCGCCCGTTGCCGAACAACCGACTCCGACCACTCCAATTGTGCAGCAGCCAATATCGTTTGCTATTCCAAGGGCAACGACAGCTGCTGGTGATGCAAATTCGGCAGCCGAATTTATCACTTCGGAGAACGCACAACCAGAAATTTCCGAAGCGTCCGTGTCCGTCCAGTCCGTCAACAATCCTAATATCACGTCCACTTCGATCCCACCAACAAACATACGACCCGGACCACCGGGTATTGCCACCACAGGTACAAGGTCTGTGGTGCCAAACCCAAGATTGGTAGTGATCACACCTACACCTAAACGACAAATTTTTGTCTCACGGCTTGCCCCTTACACCACTATTGATGACGTTACTGCTTTTATTCAAAGCAATATACATGCCGTCAGTTTAAAGGTGAAGAAGTTTAACTTCTCTTATGCCAGGGATGTAGCTTCATTCAAAATAAGTGTCTCCCCGACTCATTTTGACACCATTTGCTCTGCCAAATTTTGGCCAGAGAACATGGTGGTGAAGGAGTTTAAGGCAAAGAAGAAGAGTAGGCCCCCAACAACTCCTAATACTAATCAGGCCAGTGCTCCATCCTCATCCTCCCAGTCCACCCATCCAAAAAACTAACTTCCTTTCTCTTAATCACCTACCAGAATGTTAGAGGCTTGCGTAGTAAGCTCAGCATTCTGTATCGAGATAGCGTCGCATTTGCATCCCATGTAATTGTGTTTACAGAGACCTGGTTAAAACCGGAAATTCTTAGTTCTTAAGTTTTGGCAGGTCGGTACACAACCTTTTGAAATGACCGTTCGTCTCGACGTGCAGGGTTCTTATTGCAGTGGACTCTAACTTCACGTCGGAACATTTTACAGTCCAGATTCAACAAGAACTGGAATTCCTGTGTATAAAACTGATTCTTCCCGCTTTTTCAGTTTTTATTACATGCTCGTATATTCCACCTTCTTCGGATATCGCAATTTATGAACAGCACTTATCCGCCTTAAGCGCTGTTTCTTCCTCGCTATCTGATAAAGATCATATGATAGCTCTTGGGGATTTCAATTTGCCAGGAACTGTTTGGTCTTCGGTAAACGAGTCTAATAACCTAGTGCCCATGTCACGACATGTATTATAAACGGCTTACTTGACTTGCTTGATCTGTGCTTTGTAACGGATCCGACCATAGCGTTGTTAACCCGAGTCCCTCCACTCACTATACCTGAAGACGCCTACCATGCTACACTTGAAGTGTCGCTCGATATAGGACCAACCGCATTGGATCGGTCGGGTTAGCTACCTCGATGTGTCCGCTGCTTTCGTAAAGCCGAGTTTGCGAAGCTTAATAACCTCATTAGGGATTTTGATTGGTACGTTTTGTATTTGTGCACTGATGTTGCGATATGCACAAACATTTTCTACGATGCACTTGACTCACTTTTTGAGTCTTGTGTCTCACTTTCCTGTCCTATTAGATCTGGGAAGCCCCCTTGGTTTACCAAAGAGTTATCCAGTCTAAAAAACTTAAAATCAAGACTTTACACAAAATTTCAAGAAGTTGGCTCTCTTTCTTCTCTCTCGCGCTATGTAATGTCTCGGTCAAACTTTTCAGTTCTTAATTCCCAGTGCTATAAAAACTACCTATCTCGATGCAGGATACGTTTTTCTCAGGACTCTAAGCAGTTTTACAGCTTCGTAAACAGTATGCGTAAAACGTCCGCACATCCATCCTCAGTATCATTTCTTAATACGTGGGGAAATACTGATCAGGCAATGGCCGATCTTTTTGCCCAATTCTTTCAAACAACCTATGAACAGGAATGCTACTCCTGTCAGCCGTACCCATACGGTTTACCGAGGTCGAACGGCATCTTCAGTCCCTTGCTAAATGAAAGCTCGCTGCTTCATGATCTCCGGAAAGTTAAGCCAGTGTTTTCACCGGGTCCGTGTATGGTGCCCTCAGTACAAAGTACACCAGGACCGTATAGAATCAGTACAGAAAAACTTTTTAACTTTTAAACTCAACTGGGATGCAAGTGTGAGACTGCCGTCTTACTCTAGTAGATCGCTTTTAATAAACCTTTCATTCTTAGTTAACCGTAGAAAAATGCTTGGCGTGATTTTTGTGCAAAACTTGATCAAGGCTGACGTAGATAGCCCTTACTTGTTGAGCCACATAAACTTCACGATTCCTATTCGAATTACTAGAAATTATATACCTTTGTTCCTTCCGATTTGTAGATCGAATTATTCCTTGCATGAACCTTTTAGAGTTTTATGCTCGGATGATAATTCCCTCTACCATATCATATCGGTAACTAATTCCCTTCCTCTTCTTTAATCACTATTACTCACATACCTTTCTCGTAGTTAGAAATTGTAAGTTGAGTACGATAGTTTTAATGCATGCTTAATTCCTTTTGTAAGATTAGTTCTAATTTTGCTCGAATACTAGTCTAACATCTATCTTTCCTGCATGATCGCGATCGGTTCAGTTAAGGAGTTGCGCGTTATGCGGCAGCGCCCCTCGGTCGGTTGGGTGGGAGGAGGGCTGCGTTTCGGCCTGAGATTCGCGCGTAACAGCATTCGGCTGGTATCCCATGGGCCACTTGATGGTGCAGTCATTGCAACGTCATTGCAGTCATTGCAACATTATCAACGTCCAAACAAAGTTTTGCGGGTCCGTAAAACCCACCCGTCTCAACATCTCAGAAAATTATAAATTTCTTGTGACGAACCCTAGCTGTCTGAGTTCTATCTCCCAGGCCAGTGGCTTTTTTACAATATATATTTATGTATATTAAATGTGTACAAAAACTTACCTTCAATCACACCAAGAGGATGCAAATCTTTTGCTACGAGGGCGAGTTGCTTGCGGGAATTTTTTAACAGCACTATCAGATAAGGGTTTAATCGAAAATTCAGATATTTTGGACTGACTGTAAAACGAAGACAAAGCGCGCAAAACACATTTGTGGTGGCTTAGTGTTCCTGTTCCGCCTTTTTAGTTGAAATGATGGCACAGTTTTGCAATCCATGCAGCAAACAAAGTCAACTATAATGTTCTCATCTTTAATAAGTTGAAACTTATGCCAAACATCACTCTTTCTGTCATATTTTTTGACGAACTGAATTTTATCGTCTTTGCTGCGAACAGCTTCTGGAATTGTTGATTTCAGCATTTTCACAAAAGAGAACTCGTTGTTTGACGCGTTGTTTCACTTGCTTTTTGAGAATTAGTGGTGTGCAAATCACCCAATTAGTGGTGTCAAAATCACCGATAACGATGGCATCGAAAAATTAATACTTAAAAAAAATACTGTCGTCTATAAATAACTTTAAAAATTTTCTGTAAATGAAAAAATTTAATTTTTTGTGTCTAGCTTAACGGGCTTGACGGGCTTTTTTTCCTAGGCCCGGGCCCGCACAGAAAAGGCCCGTATCCAATTTGTAAGCTCGAGGCCCGGATTTATCGACTCAGGCCCGCGGGTCCCCAGGCCCGGCCTGGCCCGGCCCGTGACCATCTCTACTTTGCAGTTCGAAAAAGCTGATAAATGCAGCTAGAAATCTAAGCAAAAAAACTTTGTACATGCAGTTTAGCGTTTGGAAGTTAATAAGCTTTCAAATTCAAATTTGATAATTTTTGCTTTATTTTTTTGGAAATTTTCATTTGTAAAAATCGATGGATAAACGGCTGAGGTGGAGCCGTTTGACTAAACCTTTGTATGCTGAATTTTGCTGTTCTGTACCATCCCTATACAACCAGATGTATAATTCATAAGTAATGTGGGAAAAAGAAGCACTATCTCAGAAAAACAATACCAAATTTAAAAAAAAAAATTAAAGAAAAAATTCCCCATAATTTCTTAAAAGTTTTTAAATGACCCAATCGATCAGAAAAATTCATTTATGGCCATGGCGGAGGAGCCATGTTGAGGAGTGTAATCGAAATTAAAGAAATTCTCAATTCCCGACCAATTCCTCCAAAATCAAATGATCCAACTGACATAACAACGCTCACCCCTGAAAACTTCTTTATTGGTGAACCAAAGGCACCCAAAGTCAACACTGAAGGAAATTATCAAGGAAAAACATTGGTTAAGCTCTGGGAATTGGTCTCGCGCTTAAAACATTTATTTTGGAAACAATGGTCTATGTTCATAAAACATGAACAGGAACCGACACGGGCCAACCAATAAACAATACAGTCAACTTGAAGGAGGCCACTTGAGAAAAAGGACACATAGAGTTCGACCATAAAATCATATACATGGGTCACGTCGAACCCAAATCTATTAACACATGTGGTTTGCATGTAGTAGGTGTCATTAGAAGGGATGAGCGTAGGAACAAGTGCCGCCCATCCTTCCTTTTCTTAGCGTTGGTCTTAGTTTTGATTACCTTATATTTTCCTATATATAGTGCATAAGTTTTGAAAATAAAACAGTTTGAATTTACAACTCAACTCAACAACATCAAAATTTGGTCCATCGAGCCTCCATTCCCGAACCCGTGGTAAGAAATTCAGAAGTATCAGCGCCAAAAAAAGCATAAACCCTTGTCTTCGATGGTAAGGTCGCAAACAAAAAAAACACCAAGCTTCTGTTCTCCCCCACCAGTGGTAAGAGGCAGAATTTTATAACAAGGTGCTAGCGGCAATAAAAACAAAATAGCGTAATCCCTTGGGTTTCAATACCAAGGTCACTATCAATAATCAAAAAAGACGACAATAAGTTACTGATCTCCCCCACCAGTGATAAAATACACAGTAAATAAAATCGCAAAATAATCTCAGCCTAAGTGAACACATCCAAGTTGTGGGTCGGGGCACAACGTTGTCAACAAGGCGACCACAAAAAAAAAAACACCCCCAACGGTTCACTTTAGACTAAAAGATTTAACAAATAAAAATAAAAAAAAAATGGCAACAATTTGGCAAAAGTTGCTAGCAGTTAGAAGATGAAATGTTAAAGCTTCAGGATGAATTTGAAGAAAAACCGTTAACTAAGAAAAACAACAGTAGACACCCTGAAAAGTTTGGAGACTATAAAAAGAGCTATTGTAGCAAATCACGAAAAATGAAGGATGGTGCCGGAAAGGAGGAATATTTCGAACGAATAATATTCCATTTCTTAATGGAAAAATACATGAAACTAATAAGACAACTAAATGGTGAGAAAGGTGTGATATTAAAAAGAAACATCTTAGACGAAAGGCACTACAGAAGAGAAATCCTAAAAGAAAAATCCTGCGGAACAAACAAAACAGCCGGAAGTTTCGACGAAATTTTCTTAGACATCACCTTAAACCAATCTGTAAGTCGGAAAGCAACTTGTCAGAACAGTGGACAGGCAAAATGTATTGCACGATATACACGGGATGTTGGCGAAAATTAGAAGCATTACAAAAACAGGAAATTGAAACCGCCAGAATACGTCGGTTCACGCTGGTCTTCCCGAAGTCCGAAAATTATGTTGAGATCGCCAAAACAAGCAAAAATACGCATACAGGTTGCTTGGCGACCGCTGGGGTCCGACTGCCGCCAAACCATAACGTAGCCGCAGTAAATCGATGCCAGTTTGGGAGTTATGGACCCGCAGTAGACGACGACAACTTCACCACAGACGCGGAGGACCGTGATACAATATTGCGCAGTCACGGGACCCTGGCGTTGGCACTATTGGACGAGGAATGCGAGGGCGAACTACTACCCCACGAGTCCGGGAGTGATTTGAGCACCACCTACCGTCTAGCACATAGGGAGGACGCTCTTTGTGCTGAATGGGACCTGATAAGTCCCCGCCGAGCCGAGACACATTCGAACGAGGAAGCAGAGGTAGATCCGTGGGAGGCCGGACCGCACTACTCAGACATCTCGGAGGCCAGAAATCAAGCAGAAGGCACAGGACCGCGTTGCGACGAACCAGATTCCGACCAAAGGTCCGTTATAAGCCTGGGGCTCGTACCTCAGGGAAATCAACAGGGGGCAGCAGCATACCGACGCCCATATATCGTCACCCCACCGCCACATATAGCCCATGGGGTCGACCCACCACAACACTCTCTTTATACGGAATGCAGCCATCCGCTAAAGTTCGAGGAGACAGCCGACCTGCTGCAGCTGTTCAGGCTCCGCCCAAGGATAGCGCCGAAGATCGAAGATGCTGATACGGAGTACATAGTGCCCAACGAGGATCTGCATGCTCAAGGAGAGGAAACTTCCGAGTCCAACCAGAAGAAGAGGAGATCCATCCCGGGGATCATCGATATTGCGTCTGAGCAGGATAAGGAGCAGAAGAAAGACGCCAAACAGAAAGTAACAGAGAAAGAGAAAGTCGTCGAAGAAAAAGAAACCGACGCAAATAAAGAATGCAACGGAGAAAAATAAACCGTCGAAAAAAAAAAGAGAACTTACTGGATAGAGATATTGTTCTTATTAAAAATGAAGAAACTCACCCGTCAAAATGGCCACTAGTTCCGCAAGCCCACCCAGTCAAAGACGGTCGATTACGAGTCGTATCGTTAGAAGTTGAAAAAACTACGATCAAGCGACCAATACATAAAGTGTATCCCCTCGTTAAGACCAAGGAATACTCAGAAAGCAGTAATCAAATTGAAACATTAAAAAACTCTCGTCCACTTTGTATATCAAGCAAAATAAATGACGAAAATGTTTTGACACCAGGGGATTTTGAAATTAGTAATCCCAAACAGGTGTACAGCGGATTCTTTTACTGATGCTGTATATACGGAAGAAAGTCAAATTAAAAGAAAGTCCCTATAGCCCTGGTAGATCGCCGTCAAGATGTCCAAAATATGAACAGAGCCGGACACCAGGTCACGCCGCAGTAATTACACACCCCTGGCGAACCGCAAACAAGATGTTCATGCAAATGAACAGAACCACACAGCAGGTAGCGTCAAAAAAAAAAAATACAGTCCACTTGAAGGAGGCCAAAAAACTCGCATTTATCACATCTTTAGCAAACCGCGGGCAATATGTTCATAAAACATGAACAGGAACCGACCGATCTATTAACACATGTGGTTTGCATGTATTAGGTGTCATTAGAAGGGATGAGCGTGGGAACAAGTGCCGCACATCCCTCGTTTTCTTAGCGTTGGTCTAAGTCTTAATTACCTTATATTTTCCTATAAATAGTGCATAAGCTTTGAAAATAAAACAGTTTGAATTTACAACTCAACTCAACAACATCAACAGTCTTCGTATAAGAACTAAAAGCTCGTCATAAGTGGAAAATCGTTCACCAAACGTGCCCGAAGGACTACTTATTTTGGTGAAGGAATGCAACATTCCAGTAATGAAGTGAACAATAGGTCGCATCATTAAGACCTATCCTGGACAAGACAACCACGTACGAGTGGTTGATGTTTAAACAGCATCAGGTGTATACAAGTGCTCCAAACTTCGTCTAGCGCCGCTATGTCTATTCACAAGCAAACCTAGAATATTCTATGAAAAACTGGAAAATGAATAAATTTTTGTGGACTGATTCTATACGGTCCTGGTGTACTTACTACTTAGGGAACCATACACAAAAACTGTATTCTAAAATAGGACGAACAAGCAATGTACAGAGAGCCTTTGTTATATAGGGATCGTCAAATTCCTTTGACCACCTCTTTATAAACCCAAGTACTCCCATGGCCTTATTTACCATGGTAGAAATGTGATCAGAAAACTTTAACCTGGGATGTAGAAGAACTCCAAGATCGTCAACTAAGGTAATTTTCTCAAGTAAACCACCGCCTATGGTGTTAGGAACCAGAACTGGAACGCTGGAACGATTAAAGTCATTATTTTACATTTCGAAGCATTTAGGTTAGGTTAGGTGTTTAGCCAAGGCAAGTAGTTCCCTTGGCGTCCTCTTGGAGACATCTTCCAGTGATGCCATCTCCGGTGCGCCTAGGTATCTTTTCGTTGATGAGATGAGATGTTCCAGGGTTTCGATAGCCCCGGGTTCATCACATTTCCTACAGCTGTCTCTGTTGGTGATGCCTAGCTAGGCTGCGTACGTCGCAGCCAGACAGTGACCTGTGAGTATTCCCACTAGCAGTCTTCAGTCTTTCCGTGGAAGGTGCAAGGTTGGAAGGTTCGCAGCATTAAGGGGTAACAAATTTGCACAACACCATGACTAAAAGCTATTAAGATCGGATTGCAGCCTGGATTGAGATAAACTATCCTAGTACAGGACACACAGCTTAACATCATCCGCATACATAAGTACGCGAGAGTATATTAATACTGTAGGAGTCGAATGCTTTACTAAAATCTGTGGAATTACATCCATCTGAAGAATTCCTTGGAAGCTTTTAATGAAGAAGGAGGTGAAATCCAATAAATTTGTGGTTTTTGATCTCCGCCTTATAAAACCATGCTGAGCAGCAGATTTATTGTTAATTGTTTAAAGTTTAACAATGTGCAGTTAAACTGTATCCTACGAGACTAATAGCCTGTTCCCACAGGCCACCATCCACCATCCCCCTTCCATTTCGGGAATGGTCCGTAAGGTTTTGCCATTCCGAAATTTCCCAATTAGTTCCACCATCCATCTTGGATGTTCCAAAACCACACGTTTCTATGCGATATTTAGCTGATGTTTTCAAATGCAGCTCTGAAAAATTAGCATTCACGGTGAAAAAATGAAATTTACTGCGAATTTGTAAGTAATGGCTGTCAAAAATAACGAAAACCACAACTGCCACAGCCAGAAAAAACAATTTGAAGACAAGACAATTTCAAAATTATTTGGAAAAAATGGAAGGCACGGTAGAAAATGCGGCAGGTGGTAAGTTTAATAGATAAATTTTTTATTTTTCGTTTTATTAATTCACAATTGACAATGCAGCACATAAAAGAACAGCGAGCGGAAGATTGAAGTGGTCTGCCGATATGGAGATCCTTCTTATTGATATCTGGCAGGAGAAAATCGAGGACTTGCGGGGAGCAAGAAAGAACTCCCATGTCTATATGGAAATGGCCGAGTCCATGAAGGAGGCTGGGTTGGAGCTAGGCTGGTCAGAAGTACGCACCAAACTAGAGAATATGACAGACTTTTATATGACATCCATCTAGAATAAAAATGAAGTGTATATACCAATTCACATATAATACTTAATGAAAATATTGATTTACCTCTTACCAATCGACCCTAGGCACTGGGGAAATCCAATTGCTTCAAAGCCCTGGACGCATTCATCAACTTTGTCTGATGTCAGATAATCGGCAGACATATATTCGTCAGAAAACTGGGTAATCACAGCTGCGCAAAATTCATGTAGAATTTTGCAGGCACTGTTGGCTGCCACTCTGAAGAGCCTACCAACTACTCGGTATTCAGATGAAGACCCCAAGGTGTAGAGGGCATTTGCAATTCGTTTCTCCAACGGAATCGCATCTCGCCAGTTGGTGTCTTTCTTTCGAAGAACGTCGAGCCGGCTTACCAATAAACCGAAGGTGGACTTCTCCATCCTTGAAGAACTCCTCGCTGTTCTCCAGAACATCCTTCTCCCAAAAAGTGCCGTACCGCTTCTAAAACACATAAAACATTGTCTTGTACAAACAATTTTACTTGGATTATAATTTACTTACAAACGTCCACACACTTCTTCGCATAGTTTCATTAAAATAATTCAGCATTGCAATATATCGTATTCCTCATCGTAATCCTCATTTTCGACCAACGCCACCATCAATTTTTGCATAATAATTTGTTGCTGTTGAAGCGCAGTCGAAACCATAAATAAATGTTCCATATTTGTTGTTTATTTTCACAAAAATGAAGAGCACAAATTTTTTGCTTATTATTGTCAGCTGTTTTTTTGGTGGATGGGGGATGGTGGATGGTGGCCTGTAGGAATCGAGGTTTCACATCTCTCAAAAAATCCCACCGTTCCCCGTTAATGTACTGTGTGGGAAGAGGCTATAAGGCAAGATACAAGATAAACTTAAGATATAATTTAAAATAATTTAAATAATTTAAATTATAATTTAATTTAAAATTTAAAATATAATTTTAAATTTCGGCAAAGGCTATGGAAAGATTCCTGATCAAAGTAGTTAAAAAAACAGAGTTGAAGGTGGAGAGGAAAGTAATGCCTAGTCGGACGGGATGGAACAGCAAAACTAATAAGACTGATAAGGGCAGATGATTCAACCTCACCAGAGAGAAGCTTGTGGAGAAAGAAAACTCCATGACAGATCCTACGGGACTTAAGAGATTGGAGGTTAATAACATGCAGCCTGTTTTCATAGGAAGGGAGATGTATCACAGGTTCCCAATTAAGTCCACAGAGTGCAAAGATGAGGAATTGTTTCTGTACGGATTCAAGCATATCTTGAAATTTTTGGTAATGTGGTGACCAGACACAGAAACAACGTTGTCAAAAAGGCGACCACAAAAAAAAAACACCCCCAACGGTTCACTTTAGACTAAAAGGTTTAACAAATAAAAATAAAAAAAAATGGCCACAATTTGGCCAAAGTGGCTAGAAGAGCAGGAGCAGTTAGAAGAAGAAATGTTAAAGCTTCAGGGTGAATTAGAAGAAAAACCGTTAACTAAGAAAAACAACAGTAGACACCCTGAAATGTTTGGAGACTATAAAAAGAGCTATTGTAGCAAATCACGAAAAATGAAGGATGGTGCCGGAAAGGAGGAATATTTCGAACGAATAATATTCCATTTCTTAATGGAAAAATACATGAAACTAATAAGACAACTAAATGGTGAGAAAGGTGTGATATTAAAAAGAAACATCTTAGACGAAAGGCACTACAGAAGAGAAATCCTAAAAGAAAAATCCTGCGGGACAAACAAAACAGCCGGAAGTTTCGACGAAATTTTCTTAGACATCACCTTAAACCAATCTGTAAGTCGGAAAACAACTTGTCAGAACAGTGGACAGGCAAAATGTATTGCACGATATACACGGGATGTGGGCGAAAATTAGAAGCATTACAAAAACAGTTAAATCAGGAAATTGAAACCGCCAGAATACGTCGGTTCACGCTGGTCTTCCCGAAGTCCGAAAATTATGTTGAGATCGCCAAAACAAGCAAAAATACGCATACAGGTTGCTTGGCGACCGCTGGGGTCCGACTGCCGCCAAACCATAACGTAGCCGCAGTAAATCGATGCCAGTTTGGGAGTTATGGACCCGCAGTAGACGACGACAACTTCACCACAGACGCGGAGGACCATGATACAATATTGCGCAGTCACGGGACCCTGGCGTTGGCACTCTTGGACGAGGAATGCGAGGGCGAACTACTACCCCACGAGTCCGGCAGTGATTTGAGCACCACCTACCGTCCAGCACATAGCGAGGCCGCTCTTTGTGCTGAATGGGACCTGATAAGTCCCCGCCGAGCCGAGACACATTCGAACGAGGAAGCAGAGGTAGATCCGTGGGAGGCCGGACCGCACTACTCAGACATCTCGGAGGCCAGAAATCAAGCAGAAGGCACAGGACCGCGTTGCGACGAACCAGATTCCGACCAAAGGTCCGTTATAAGCCTGGGGCTCGTACCTCAGGGAAATCAACAGGGGGCAGCAGCATACCGACGCCCATATATCGTCACCCCACCGCCACATATAGCCCATGGGGTCGACCCACCACAACACTCTCTTTATACGGAATGCAGCCATCCGCTAAAGTTCGAGGAGACAGCCGACCTGCTGCAGCTGTTCAGGCTCCGCCCAAGGATAGCGCCGAAGATCGAAGATGCTGATACGGAGTACATAGTGCCCAACGAGGATCTGCATGCTCAAGGAGAGGAAACTTCCGAGTCCAACCAGAAGAAGAGGAGATCCATCCCGGGGATCATCGATATTGCGTCTGAGCAGGATAAGGAGCAGAAGAAAGACGCCAAACAGAAAGTAACAGAGAAAGAGAAAGTCGTCGAAGAAAAAGAAACCGACGCAAATAAAGAATTCAACGGAGAAAAATAAACCGTCGAAAAAAAAAAGAGAACTTACTGGATAGAGATATTGTTCTTATTAAAAATGAAGAAACTCACCCGTCAAAATGGCCACTAGTTCCGCACGCCCACCCAGCCAAAGAAGGTCGATTACGAGTCTAACTTCGTTAGAAGTTGAAAAAACTACGATCAAGCGACCAATACATAAAGTGTATCCCCTCGTTAAGATCAAGGAATACTCAGAAAGAAGTAATCAAATTGAAACATTAAAAAACTCTCGTCCACTTTGTATATCAAGCAAAGTCAAATTAAAAGACAGTTCCTATAGCCCTGGTAGATCGCCGTCAAGATGTCCAAAATATGAACAGAGCCGGACACCAGGTCACGCCGCAGTAATTACACAACCCTGGCGAACCGCAAGCAAGATGTTCATGCAAATGAACAAAATCACACAGCAGGTAGCATCAAAAAAAAAAAAAAAACACAGTCCACTTGAAGGAGGCCAACAAACTCGCATTTTTCACATCTTTAGCAAACCGCGGGAAATATGTTCATAAAACATTAACAGGAACCGACACAGGCCAACCCATAAAAAACAGCATCAGGTATACACAAGTGCTGCATCCTTCGTCTAGCGCCGCTATGTCTATTCACAAACAAACCTAGAATATTCTATGAAAAACTGGAACGACAATGTCTGACCTGATCATAATTCGATCTACAGATCGGAAGAACAACGGTATATAGTTTCTAGTGTTTCTAACAGGAATAGTGAAGTTTAGGCGGCACAACTAGTCAGGGCTATCTTCGTCATCCTTGATCAAATTGTGCACAAAAATCACTCCAAGCATATTTCGACAATTAACTTAGGATAAAAGGTTTATAAAAGGCTCACTTGCAGCCCAGTTGAGGCCTCGTGAAGCGAAAATTAAAAAGTTTCTCTGGACTGATTCTATACGGTCCTGGTGTACTTACTACTGAGGGAACCATACACAAAAACCGTATTCTAAAATAGGACGAACAAGCGATATACGGAGAGCCTTTTTTATAAAGGGATCGTCAAATTCCTTTGACCACCTCTTGATAAACCCAAGTACTCCCATGGCCTTATTTACCATGGTAGAAATGTGATCAAAAAACTTTAACCTGGGATGTAGAAGAACTCCAAGATCGTCAACTAAGGTAATTTTCTCAAGTAAACCACCGCCTATGGTGTAAGGAACCAGAAATGGAACGCTAGAACGATTAAAGTCATTACTTTACATTTCGAAGCATTTAGGTTAGGTTAGGTGTTTAACAAAGGCAAGTAGTTCCCTCGGCGTCCTCTTGGAGACATCTTCCAGTGATGCCATCTCCGGTGCGCCTAGGTATCTTTTCGTTGATGAGATGAGATGTTCCAGGGTTTCGATAGCCCCGGGTTCATCACATTTCCTACAGCTGTCTCTGTTGGTGATGCCTAGCTAGGCTGCGTACGTCGCAGCCAGACAGTGACCTGTGAGTATTCCCACTAGCAGTCTTCAGTCTTTCCGTGGAAGGTGCAAGGTTGTAGGTTCGCAGCATTAAGGGGTAACAAATTTGCACAACACCATGACTAAAAGCTATTAAGATCGGATTGCAACCTGGATTGAGATAAACTATCCTAGTACAGGACACACACAATACAGAGGGAAGTTCATTAATGAAGGGTGTATACAGTAAGGGGTCTAGATTGTTGCCCTGTGATACACCCGAAGTAACCATAACTGGGGAAGACAGGGAGTTTTTGAAGAGGACTCTTTGGGACCTGGAACAAAGGTAGATAGAAATCCGTTTCAATCCGACCATAAAAAGTCAATTTTATGTGCTAGGAGAGAATGGCTTACAGAGTCGAAGGCGTTACTAAAATCTGTGGAATTACATCCATCTGTAGATTTCCTTGGAAGCCTTTAATGAAGAAGGAGGTGAACTCCAATAAATTCGTGGTTTTTGATCTCCGCCTTATGAATCCATGCTGAGCAGCAGATTTATTAATAATTGTTTAAAATTAAATGACAAGTGTGTATCCTACGAGACTAAGGCAAGATACAAGGCAAACTTTAGATATAATTTAAAATTATTACAATAAGTTATTCATTAGGATAGATTTGACCATGTTAGAACTAGTATCAAAAGAGAACAGATGAAAAAATAAGTCCACGGAGTGCAAAGATGAGGAATTGTTTCTGTACGGATTCAAGCATATCTTGAAATTTTTGGTAATGTGGTGACCAGACACAGGAACCATATTCCAAAATAGGCCGGACCAGAGAAACGAACAAGACTTAAGCGGTGTAAGGGTCAGTAAATTCCTTAGACCATCTTTTGACAAAACCTAGAACTGCTTTGGCTTTATTTGAGATGGAGGAGATATGAGAATTAAAACAAAGATTTGGAACAAAGATAATGCCTAGGTTATTAACTTTGAACTGGCGTTCTAAGATAAAGCTATTGATGGAGTAGTCAAATAGGTATGGCTTGCTGCGGTGGAAAGTCATGATATTACATTTTGATATGTCCAGTGGAAGAACGTTAATAAGGCACCAGTTATTAAGAGCGTCAATATCCGATTGCAGAGATAACGGGGACGCAGGGTCATTATAGGAAAAACATACTTTAACATCGTCAGCGTACATAAGGACACGGGAGTGAGATAAGACTAGAGGAAGATCATTAATGAACAAATTAAATAACAGGGGGCCCAGATGGCTACCTTGAGGTACACCCGATGTAACCAGAACAGTTTTAGAGAGAGAGGAGTTGAAGCGGACACGCTGAGAACGATTACTAAGATAAGAATTGGTCCAGAGGAGGAGATTAGTCGGAAACCCAAGGAGAGATAGTTTATGGATAAGGAGATTGTGATTAACAGAGTCAAAGGCTTTACTAAAATTAGTGTAAACTACATCAGTTTGGCACTGATTAGCAAATCCAGTAGTTACGAAGGAGGAGAACTCAAGGAGGTTAGAAGTAACTGAGCGAAGTTTTACAAATCCGTGCTGGGATTCCGAGAACAAGGAACAACAAAAGTGCTGCAGCTGAGAGGTAATGATTTTTTCGAATAGTTTAGGAATGGCAGATATATAAGATATACAACTATAATTAGAAACATCTGATTTCGAGCCCTTTTTGTGGGCAGGAATTATGTAGGACTCCTTCCAGAGGATGGGAAAATCACCTAACTCGAGTGACAAGGTGAAACGTTTTAGAAGGGACACGCAAAGAGAATCAGCACAAGGTTTAAGAACGGCACTGGGGGCCGAATCCGGGCCAGTTGAGAACGAAAACTTACTCGATTTAAAATGGGTTAGCAGGCAGTTATAATCGATGAAGGGTGAATAGATACAATTTGAGCTCTTTAGGGGAATATGATAAGAGTACCTGGTACGATGGTCGGATGTGGAGGCCAGAATAGAGGGAAGGTTCATTGAGGGGACAGAGTAGCAACGTTGAAAAAAGGAAGCGAACAGATCCGCAATGTCTTAATCATTGTCAGCAAAACTACCTTTTAAGTGTAGAGATGAAGGAAATTGAGAAGAGTTACGTTTAGAGTTAACAAACCTGAAGAATTGTTTAGGATCGCGTTTGAAGTTAAGCTTGCACTTGGCCAAGTATTTATTATAGCATAACGTATTAAATAGGGAAAATTTAGATTTAGCAATTGAGTACTTAGAAAAATCCGATTGAGAACCAGATTTTTTAAATTTTTTAGACATGCGGGACTTAAAATTCCTCAGGTGGATTAACCTCGGGGTGAACCAAATGGTAGTTTTTATAGCAATGAGAATTAAGAACTGAAAAGTTTGACCGAGCCATTACATATCGAGAGAGAGAAGAAGGAAAGCCAACTTCTTGAAATTGTTTGTAAAGTCTTGATTTTAAGTTTTTTAGATTGGATAGCTCTTTGGTAACCCAAAGCGTTTTCTCAAATCTAATAGAACAGGAAAGTAGGACACATAAATCAAAAATGTTTGTGCCTATCGTAAGATCAGTACACGAATACAAAGCAGACCAATCAAAATCTCTAATGAGGTTATTAAGCTTCGCAAACTCGGCTTTACAAAAGCAGCAGACACATTGAGGAAGCCTACCCGACTGATTAAATGCGGTTGGTCTTATATCAAGCGACACTTCGAAAGCAGGATGGTAGGCATCTTCAGGTATAGTGAGCGGAGGGACTCGGGTTAACAACGCTATGGTCGGATCCGGTACAAAGCACAGATCAAGCAATCGCACAAGGAATTTTTCACATGGATCACTTGAGACAGGGATAAGTCGAGTAAGCCCTCAATAAAGTCATGTCGTGAAATGGGAATTAGGTTTCTAGAGTCGTTTACCGAAGACCAAACAGTTCCTGGCAAGTTGAAATCACCAAGAATAATCATATTTTCTTTATCAAATAACGAGGAAGAAACAGACTTTAAAGCGGACAAGTGATGCTCGTAAATTGCGATAGCCGAAGAAGGTGGAATGTACGAGGAAGAAATGAAAACTGGAAAAGTGGGAAGAATCAGATTTACACGCAGGATAGGTTAGGTTAGGTTAACCCGGACGTCCCTCAGCGGGGACTTTCATAGGCCAGTATGGCCCTTAGTGATCCGGATGTAGATGGACCTTTACGGGGGTATTGCTGAGATTTGGAAGTCCTCGAGTATCGAGGTGTGTTTAGCAAAGGTAAGTAATTGCCTCGGCGTCCTCTTGGAGGCATCTTCTAGTGATGCCATCTCCGGTGCGCCTAGGTATCTTGTCCTTGCCCGTGAATGAGCCGGGCAGTTGCAGATGAGATTTTCCAGGGTTTCGATAGCCCCGGATTCATCGCATTTTCTACAGCTGTCTCTGTTGGTGATGCCTAGCTGGCTGGGAACCCAGTAGATTCGCACTGACTTGGTCGTGCATAGTGAGTCTAATGCCTCCCTGCTTGCCTTCTTGATAGCGAAAACTTCCGCCTGGAATATGCTGCAATGGTCTGGTAGCCTATATGACACCCTTCTTTCGGGATTTGTACAATATAAGCCCGCTCCTACTCCTCCGTCCATCTTGGAGCCGTCAGTATATATGTTGAGGTGTTGAGTCTGGTCCCGTCCTTTTTTCCAGTCTTCGGGTACCAAAAATGTGTTGGTTTTGACCTCTAGGCAAGTTTGGGGGGTCATGTAGTCTGTATGACTGGTCATGTTCCTCCCAATTGAACTGTGCCCGTATCCTTGGGGTGACATGTTCCCCGATGCGATCAGTCGCTGTGCTGCTTTACCCGCAGTCAGCCGAGCGTAGATGTCGAGGGGATCGATTCCGAGTATGGTTTCGAGTGCTATAGTTGGGGTTGACCTCAGCGCCCCTGTGATACATAGCAGAGCCTGTCGCTGGGTCCTTTCCATAAGCTTGTGGTACGTCTTCTTCTCAGTTGCTTGCCACCACACTTGGACTCCATACAGCAGAGTTGGTCGCACCACCGAGATGTAGATCCAATGCATTAGGGCGGGTGACAGGCCCCATGTGCTGCTAAGCATCTTCTTGGATGCATAAAGCGCAATGGTGGCCTTCTTCACCCTTTCCACTACATTGGGTTTCCATGCTAGTTTGCTATCCAGTACTGTGCCGAGGTATTTGACCTGTGTTTTCGGTGTTAGCCTTGTTTGGTTGATTTTTGGGGGATCCATGCCGGTACCTTGTACCTCTTTGTAAAGAGGATGAGGTCCGTCTTGTCCGCGTTGATATCGAGTCCTACTTCGTCCGCCCACTCGCATATCTCCCTGAGTGTTCGTTCCATTATGGAGCTGAGAGTCGATGGACATACGCCCGTAATAAGTATGCTTATGTCGTCTGCATAAGCTGTTATTTTTGGGGCCTTCCTCTCGAATCTCTTGATGAGGTCGTCGACCACCAGATTCCACAGGAGGGGCGACAAGACTACACCTTGAGGTGTGCCTCTATGCGCTCCCTTTACCGTGGAAGCGGTGCCCCACTCAGATTGAACCCGTCTACAACTCAGGATGTTCTTTATCTATAGGTTGATTGCTTGGTGTGTGTGGGTCGCTTCAAGGCGATCCATTATTGCGTTCGTGGCTACGTTGTTAGATGCTCCGGATATATCTACGAATACTCCTAGTGCATACTTTTTATTGTTGAGAGCCTTCTCGATGGTAGCTCCTAGTGAATGTAGAGCTGTTTCCACCGATTTCCTTTTGGTATTAGCGTGCTGGTTGGTTGACATCAGTCCTCCCACCTCCTTCCTGATGTATCCGTCCAGCAGCTTACACGCAGGAATTCCAGTTCTTGTTGAATCTGGACTGTGAAATGTTTCGACGTGAAGTAAGAATCCACTGCATTCAGAACCCCATCTGCACGCCGAGACGAAGGTCATTCTTAAAGGTTGTGTACCGGCCTGCCAAAACTTCAGAACTAATAATTTCCGGCTTTAACCAGGTCTCGATGGACACAATTACGAGGGATGCAAATGCGACGCTATCCCGATACAGAGTGCTGAGCTTACTACGTAAGCCTCTAACATTCTGGTACGTAATTAAAAGAGAGGAAGTTAGTTTTTTTGACGGGTGGAGATAGAACGGGAAGATTAGAATGGGCTGTTTTTGGAATGTTTTTCAATTCTGACTTGACTTTAAAAAAAAAACTTTATCAAATTTTCCCGAGATATTTTTTGAATATGCTCACTGATCATTTCTTTACCTAAGTTTACAATCCCTATTCTCGATTTAAGGGACGCTACCTCGCACGAAAAATGGTCAAAACGCGATTTTGTGTGGGATATCGGGATAGCGTCACTTAAATGGATGTGGAAGCCAAACGACTCATTTTCGGGAATTGAGATAGTAAACTTAAGAAAAGGAATATTCAATAAACATATACAAAAACTATCTCGGGAAAACTTGATGAAGTTGTAAATGAGTACCTCCTTCACAACACACGATTATAGGCTGCAGCGTCTCAGGGGCGTAACAGGGGAGAACCCCGACCAGAATAGTCACAGAAGGAGAAACAGCAGCTATAAGACTTAGATGTAAGATATATAGAAGGTAAGGGAGAAAAGAGAGCTAGGTATCATTCACGGGTCCCCCACCAAGTCACATTTCCCACATCGATTCACGGGTACCAGCAGCCGGCATCACTGATGAAAAAAGCAGCACCACTGACGCAGAGAGCGCTAGCAGCAACGGCAAGCAGAGAGCAGAGCAGAGGCCTGAAAAACGAGCAAAGACCGATCACCAATGCACCCCGAAAATAGCAGCCGCAGTCGCAGAGAGAAAAGAAGAGGCCCGAAACACGAGCGAAAGGCAACGAGGAGCGATCGTTGCTCTTTGACCAACGCCCATGCAAGGGGGCCCTAAGCTGGGGCGACAAAACGGCACGCGACTAAGCGACATGCGAAAAAAGTGCGACCGCAAAGCTGGCAGAGGCAGAGCGGCTGGATCGGTTTGGCACGGGCCTCGAAGATTATGGCTCGAGAGTGATGACATGACTTCTAATTTGACAAATCGTGTGCGCGGGTAAAAAGTAAAAAGCAGAAGACACGGCCGGGAACAACCGAGCCAAGGACCCAGACCCATCGAAGAAGAATAGGAGAGACAAAAGGAAGGGGTGTGGGGGAGAAAAACGGTGCGGGAGGTAGGAAAGAGGGGCCTGGAAAATTATAGGAGAAAATTAAGTGTTAAATTCTACAAATTCTGATTCCAATTCAATTTCTGTCGTGTATGGCGGAATGTTTAATGTAGCATTACCTTCCCTCACCTAATCCTTGGGAAAGATCGGTCTATAACACTGTCCGCGGTCAAGCACGGTGTCTGTGGTCCGATCCTCCCCCTCCCGTAGAAATTTTCCTCTGTAGTGAATTCTCCTCCACCCTGGGGAAAACTGGCTGAGTGGTGCTGTCCGCGGTCAAGCACGGTGCCCCCTGCCCAGTTTTCTCCCCTCCCGTTGAACATTTGGCCCTGGACAGACTGAGAGGCTGTACCACAGCGAAACTTCCTTACAAAGTTTTATTGTAAAGTCCAGTCAAAGTTGAAAAACATCCCAAAAATAGATGGTTTTGAAAATACATTTTTCTTTATAACTTTCTATGCAACAGACCAGGACTTTATTGAGTTTTAATAACAATGAATATTACTAAGCCGACACACTAAAAACAAACTCATACGTAATGTAGTTTATTTTTTATTCATCCTGAAAGATGCAGCAAGTAAAAAAAAGTTGAATACATTTTTGCTCACTGACAAAATTTTCAATTTTAAATGCTCATATCTCCTAAAATAAAAGTCTTATTGTCTTGAAAATTTGATTTTTGAAAGCTCTGTTAATTTCTCTATTAGATGTTCAGTCCGTGAACTATGACACTTACATACATATATACCTACATAATTATTATTTTTTTTTTATTGATTTATTTAGCTGAGTAAACAACAAAATAAATAGAGCTAAGTTAAGTGTTGAAACAGTACCACAACTGCCTGTCACTCATCTCCCACTGCAATTCGTCAGAGGCTGTAGCCAAAGACAATATAATTAGTAAGATGCCGAACGCCCATACAATTTCATATCGTGAGCAGTGCTTATTTCTGTGAATTCTCGAGTACGCCCTGACTCGCTCGCACGAAGAACATAATAGAGAAGAGAGAGAATGAGTTTTCATGTGTGAGTACACACAGAGCTGCAAGCACTTATGTGTGCGTATTTGTGCCGAGCTGCCGAATTTTGACGAGACGTGAACAAGACAGAAATGTATTTGCTGGGAGTTGGGGTGGGGGGAGAAAAATTCGTTGGCGATTGACATTTGGATAATAAAATTGCATTATTCATTTAAATAGTCATAATAATATAATTCTTTAATATACAATGTAAATATATGACCCATTTTGAACATTTGATATTAGGTATACAATTATTTTGGTTTTGAAATCATCCAGTAAAATATTGATGTAATAATAGACAATACAATTTTTGGTTTTATCCAACCTGTTCAACCGCAATTCGCCTTTCAAGAAATTGTATCAAATTGTCTTGTCTTCTTTGCACAAGTTTACGTACAAACACACATGCATGCGTGCATAAGAACTTCAAAATTCTTTGCATATTAAGTCGACCCACAAATACCCAACAGACATTTAATCGAATGTGAAGTCATTTATCACATAGATTATGTATTTTTACATAGGTACATTCCTTCATTATATTAATTTGTAGTACATCAAACAAAATTACCATATAAGGGATATGGAAAATATTACTTTTTTTGTATTATGAGCAAGCGTCTTCAAATAGTGTCATAGTTCGCAATGAATTCTAAAGTATTGGGTATTTCGTTGAGCGCGGCGTCGTCAAAAACCAATACAAACAAGCAGACCTAACATGTGTGCACACGTACAGTTAAATCTCAGCCTCATGTATAGGGCGAGAGAGCGGTTCGCTCTCTTTCTCTCTGACTATCTGGCACTCTCTATTTGAATCAATTCCACAATGAAATCCATCGAGACCAAATCGACCTCAAAAATTTTGTATAACGAGATTTATCTTACTATTTATATTGTCTTTACTGTAGCTGTGTCTTCAGACCCTCATTTGCACACCAAAGGATATCCTTTCCATCGCAATCAGCAGAGGTTGTCGCCGTGTCTTCAGACCCTCAATTGTGCACCGCAGGATACCCTCTCCGCAGTCAAACTGGTTCAAGTTCTGGTTGTGTCGACACACAGTGGGTCATTCGGCCAATCCAAATAAAGAAATTTTGAACGAATAAAAATTTTTTCATGAAATAAACTGCATTTTAAAGATACATTTCTCAAAATATGGCCTGCACAAGTACACTGTGATAGAATGTCAAAAATCGTAACAAAACATTTTTAAAGTTGAACTTTGTTCCGGTGCATATTTGACTATATAAAATACAAATGTTTTATTTTTTTTGTATCAATAAAAAACGTTTGATTGTCTGTTTCACAATAAAAAATAATTTTGGATAAAATATTTTTTTTTTTTAAATTAAGCGAGAACGAACGTTGTCCGTACATTATACCCGCTACTCAGTCAGTATATATGTATGTGAGCTTGTTGGAATTTATTACATGTTCACAAAAGGGACAAATTTAATTTTAGCCAAAAAAGTAATTAAGTCAAACCTTTTCGGAGATTTTGATCTATTAGATCTTTCCATATTTGTTTACATAAATTTTTTACATCTGCCTTTTCTACATGTCTTAATATACTTCCTACATATACATACACGGCAGTGTGCGAGAGAGAGAGGGAATGAGTCTGCGCTTGGAAGGCCACTGAAATTTCATTTGTTCCTTCTGGCCTAACTAATGATCTGATCTGATCCAGATTCAATATCCTGATAGATATGGTCATTTTATATGATTCTTCGTCTTTGGTTTTCCCGTATCTTCAAAATTGTAGATTTTCGTCTTTTGTGGTGGCGGAAGGGGCGTGGCAAAATTTTGAAATACACTTGTACTGACGTGATATTACAGGAGCATGGATAGAGATTTTGGTTGCTCTAGCTCTTATAGTCTCTGAGATCTAGGCGCTCATCTGGACGAATGGGCACAGCACCCAACCCTCGGTGTGAGAGAGAGCGAGAGGGAACGATGCATTTCGAAATGGTTTTCTTCATAGTGGCTATATTTATGATCCAATCTGATCCAGATTCAACACTCTGATAGATATGCTCATTCTCTATGACTCTGTGATTTTAGTTTTCTCGGATCTTTTAAATTGTGCATGCCACAGATTTTCGTCTTTGGAGTGGGCGGAAGAGGGCGGGGCGAAATTTTGAAATAAACCTGTAACAGTGTCATAGGACAGGAGTCTGGATAAAAAATTGTGTTCCTCTAGCTTTTTTAGTCTCTGAGCTATAGGCGCTAATGAAGACGGACGGACGGACAGGCAGAAATAGCTATATCGACTCGGCTATTGATGCTGATCAAGAATATATATACTTTATGGGGTCGGAAACGCTTCCTTCCAGGTGACGAAACTGCTTATCTTGCAATATCGCAGAATTCGTCCAACCCAATGGACAATTCAGTTAACTCTTGTTAACTCAGAATTCGTCCAACCCAATGGACAATTCAGTTAACTCTTGTTAACTACTCCCTCCTTCAAGACTTGACCGTCCTCGGTCAAGCCCATGCCTTTCAGCATCTGCTCGATCGCGATGGTGTTACCCTTCTGCTGCCTGCGCCGCATCCACCAGGAAACGCCGATTAGAGCAGCGGACACGGCCACGCCTAAGGCAGCGGCCAATGCGGAACCGATTTTAAGGTTTTTTCGGATTTCGGTCAGGTGCTGCAGATTTTCTTCATTCAGCTTGTGAAGATACGGCAGGCTCAACAGCGTTTGGTGACGGGTGACATTAATCCTCGCCGAGGTAGCTACGCCCGGGACTCTCTTTGGCGCATTGCTGAAGTTTGTGTATTTTGTCCCGTTGACGTGTGCGACCTGGTCAAAGGTTACCAGGTACGTTCCCGTAACATTTCGCTCGGGGCCGTCGTCGGTGGTCACAATGGCGGTGGAATCATTGATTACCACAATAGCCTCATCTATCTCCAAGATCGGGGGCAGGTTGTTCGGCTGGGTGCCGCAGTGAGCCACGGCGCCAAAATGCAGCTCTTGAGCGCAGCTATTCGCCGGTGCCTCCTTACAAAAGGCTAATGATGGGGGCCCAATGCATGATGAGATATTCAACGGGTGACCTACAAGAAATTAGAGACACAACGGCTTATTAACTATAACTTCTTTAATCCTACTATAATTTGTCCTAGTGGACCTGAACTTAGTGCTATGAATCCCAGTTTCCTATACCTAATTCCTTACCTACCTCAAATTGTCTTTGTGGACCACCCTCCCTTTAATAAGAACGGTGGTTCCCAGGTCTGCCTCTACCTTTCGTTCAGCGCAGAGCGGAGTTAGCTTGTTCCCTAACCTCCTATTGGTTTTCACTAGGACCTGCTCGCCTACATCAAAGGTCCTATTTTGCCTGGTCGGGTTGTTCCTATCGAGCTGTTCCTGTTGGGCTTTCATTAATTTTAAGATAATTTCTTCCCCAAGGTCACAACTTGCGTGGACCACATCCATAGGTGTCTTGTTTGTGACGGAGTGGATGGTTCGATTATATTCGCTAGCATAACTAGTTCAACCGTATCGTCCACCTGGCGTTGCAATTTTAAGCACCTGGCTATTTCTAAGAGGGTGCTGTGGAAGCGTTCCACCTGTCCGTTTGATGTGCTGTGCAACGGTGGGGCATTCGCTATATCAATGTCGAACTGGTTCTTTAATAAAGACCGAATGGTCTCTGAATTGAAAGCTGCCTCATTGTCACAGTAGATGGTCCTAAAGGCTGGGAAGATGTTTACCAATTGTAAAATTGGTACTTTCACATCCGTGATTGTGCGTGAAGCAACCTGCTGCGTTATTGCAAACTTTGAAAATTTGTCAATCGCGGTGAGGAAGTACTTCCCTGCGGTGGAAAAGATGTCGATGTGAATCAACTCTCCTACTCTTGTCGGAATTGGAGTCACCCCTAACTCTTGCTTCCTAGGGTGCCGGTTATACTTGGCTTTCTGGCATATCCTGCAGTTTATCACCACTTCCGCTGCAATTTTTTCCATCTTTGGAAAATAATAATCTCGCAGTACCTGCTTCACATTTTCCTGGGCTGCCCTGTGCGCCCGATTGTGTTCGGCTGTCATTATCTCTCTTCGTTCCCCGTCGTTGGTGATGTCTGTCACCAAGGTCTTGCAAAATCGATATTTTGTGTCCGGAAAGGCTTTTACCAGATCGTTTTGCACGAACGCCAAAGTTGGCAGAGTGCAATGGATGGCGTTAACGACTCCAGGCTTTACCGCTTCCTTGATGGATGCAAGAAGTGTATCTCGACTGGCAAAGTTGATCCTGTGACGGGTCTTCTCGGAGAAGAGGATGTGGAACTGCTTGGAAGGGGTACTTGATTCTTCTAGGATTATCTGATTCCTGAAGCAGTTCACTGGTTTGTCTACGGCTTCGATTACGTAAGTGAGCGAGGCTTCACTATGAATTGTTGCTGCGTCGGATCGACTCTGACTTTCTAACGCATTGATGTTTTGTCGCGACAGCGCATCTGCTACGTAATTGTCCCTGCCTGGTTTGTATAAGACCCTTGCGCCGCACTCATCAATTCTCGCCTTCCAACGCTTTATCTTGGAATTGGCGTTTCTATCTGAAACCGCGAAAATCAGTGGCTGATGGTCTGTGTAGATGTTGATGTCACTCTTTCCATACAGGTAATGACTAAGCGTGTCTAGGGCCCAGACTATGGCCAGAAGCTCCCTTTCATTGGTCGCATAGTTTAGTTCTCTGTCTTTCAGAGTCCTAGAAATCATGGTTATAGGTCTATTATTTTGCGACAGTACCGCCCCGATACCACTGGACGAGGCATCAGTGGTTAGGTCGAATGGTTGATTGAAGTCTGGGTAGTGGAGGATGACGTCTTCCGACGCCAAAATGTTCCTGAGTTTATCAAAGGCCTGTTTCTGAACCTCATCAAACTGTATGGGAATGGCTTTCGAGCGTTGCTTGCTGATCTTACCATTTTCTCCCTTCAGAATGCTAGAGATAGGTCTTGCTATTTGAGCGAAGTCCTTTATAAAACACCTGTAGTAGCTGGCAAGACCCAGGAATGATCTTACCGCAAACAGGGTGGAGGGTTGTCTAAACCCCTGAATAGCCTTGACCTTATCAGGGCTTGTTCTCGTGCCCTCTGTTGACACCACAAACCCAAGGATTTCCACCTGTCCCTTGAAGAACTGGGATTTTTCCTTTGACACCCTCATGTTCGCGTCGTGGAGGCTGCCAAGCACGGTGTCAATGTCCCTGACATGATCTGCCTCACTCTTTGAGAATACGATGACGTCGTCAACATACACGTAACATATCTTACCAATATGCTCCCGTAATACGTCATCGATGGCCCGTTGAAAGATGCTTGATGCATTTCTGAGGCCAAATGGTAAACGGCAGAACTCATATTTGCCTCCGTTTACCGAAAATTAGGTCTTTTCACGATCGCGTTCAGCTAACGTGATTTGGTGGTACCCTGACTTTAGGTCAAGGGTAGTGAAGTATCTTGCCTTTCCCAGATTTGAAAGTATCATGGAGATACAAGGCATTGGATACTTGTCTGGTATGGTATTTGAGTTAAGCTTGCGGAAGTCTATGACTAGCCGCTTCTTGTTTGAGCCCGAGTCGTCAGTGCCTTTTTTTCCAACAACCCATATGGGGTTGTTGTACGGAGACCTGGAAGGCCGAATGATTTTGTTCCGCAATAGGTCCTTCACCTCGTCATTGACGAAATCAGTGGCTCCTACAGGGAAGGGGTACATTTTCGAGTAGATTGGCTCTTCGTCCTCGGTCCTAATTGTGGCTACCACGGCTGTGTTGAAGGGTATCATTTCAGTCGGATCTGCAAATACCTTTATGCGGCTGGACATCATTCTGAGAAACTCGTCCTTTATTTCTGGCGGGACTTCGATGTCGTCTACTTTTGTGAAGTTAACGCTGGGGAATTTGTGGCATAGGGCATTTTATGCCGAATATGGTTAGGAGACATTTTTGCTCTACTTTGTTAAAGCCGTGCAGGGATTTTACGACAAATGGGGCCTCTACAGGGATAATTCCGTTGAGTTCTTTTAATGGTTTGATATAATTTTTTGCAGCCCCAGTGTCTATTAAAAGGTTTAGTGTTCTCCCTGCTACTGTTCGTTTGATGAACGGGAGCAGGGACTCTCCCCTAAAAAATTGACAGTATCACTCTCGTATCCTGCACTATTCTCTTCATCAATCTCCGCCACTGCTTCCGATGCTAACTGCTCATATTGTTGCTCGTATTTTTCCGGGTCCACCTGAGCGAGGTGATTTACCCTCTGCCTGCGCTGGTCGGAGAATCTCTGGGATCCAGCCGACCTTTTATACGCACCCTGCTGGTGCCCGCTATTAGGGTTTCCTGTAGCTGGTAGGCCTGGGTTGTGCCCCTGCTGCTTCTGAAAGCTAGTTGGCTGGCGGAATTTAGAGGAAGATGGATCAACATCCATCATCTCTACTTTGTCTTGGCTACGATGACCACCTGCTTGATGGTTCCTATGGTTGTTCGTGTAGAACGGGTTCTTCGATTGCCTTTTGTCGTGATCGGGCTCATTCTGTCCGCCCTGCCTATACTTTGCTCGGTTCTGTGGCTTGCTTTCTAAAGCTCTTGCGTAATTCGTTGCAAAGTCGTGCCTATCATGGTTGGCCTCAATTTCTTGGGCCAAGGCCAAGGCTGACGGCTAGTCCGCAGGCTGTGCCGCAAATAATGTATCCGTGAGGCCTCTTCTTAAGCCTGAGACGAAGACACGGAGTGCGTCAGCAATATACTTCTCGTTGCGCCTGTGCGGCGTCTTGTGACATGATCGTCTTATTTGTGAGAAGAGTGAGCTTCTTCTCGACATCTTCGTAAAACTGAGTGATGGACAGTCCGCCCTGCCGAAGTGTGGCAAGCTCTTGCTCTAGCAAGTGTATCGGACGCTTGTCCGAATATGTAAAATCGAGGCGATTGATGATCGCCTCAAAGTTCAACACTGTGTTGAACGACGCTAAGAGCGAGTCAGCGGGCCCGCTTATCTTGTTCCTGATTATTAAAACCGCTTGGTAGTGCTTTGAACTCCCTACAAATCCATCGTATAGCTTATAGGCAGCTTTTGCTGCTTGGCGCCAGGAAACATATTGATCCTGGGCCCCTTTGAATTCTGGCAGCGTTTTTACCGCATCCAAAGCTTCATCGCACCCTACCGCTCGGTCCAAGGTGATCGCCTTGTAGGCCCTGGCCTCGGGGACCTGAACTCTTGCAGCCTGCAGCTGGTCAGTTACAGCCTGCAGACGTCGATTAAAGTCAGATTTTTGTATTTCTAGCGCAGCGCTGACCGCCGCCTCTATAACGGCTCTGATCTGATCAGGGTCCATTCTTTCTTCTCTTCCCTCGGGTTCTATTTCAAGGTCTACACTGAGTCCGCCGAACAATCTCGCTAATTCAGAAATGGGCATGAACCTAACGTTTCGTTTGTCTTTATCGTAGGTCAGGACCGGCTCTTCCGGGCAGTTGCTTCTGTTTATTTTCTTTAGGAATCAAATTCAAGTTCCCTCAACACACAGATCTCGTTGTTGTTGCCCGCCGACAACAATGTATTTGTGGTGTGGTGTTACGTTTCTTACTTGCGTTTATTGCAACCACAAAAAAAAAGAAAGGGCGGGGCAAAAAATTCTGAGAACAACGACGGCCGAATATTTCTGAATATATTTTATTTTCGTTTTATTTCTTTGGTTTTATTTTTTTTAATCTATTATTGGGCGATAACTGAAGAAAGGTTTCACTTACATGCTCCTCTTTTATTCTCTTCTACTCGGTGTATTGATTTTAGCCGGCACAACTTTTGGTGGCTACTCCTTTACTATTCTGCGTTGTTTTTCTTCTCTCGTCTATCGTCGCCGCTGCCCAATAGAGAATGAGCATATCTATCAGATTGTTGAATCTGGATCAGATCAGAAGATAAATATAGCTACAATGAAGAAAACCATTTCGAAATGCATCGTTCCCTCTCGCTCTCTCACAGGGGTTGGCGCTATGCCTGATCGAATTTTTTGACGCCTAGTTCTCAGAGACTATAAGAGCTAGAACCACCAAACTTTCTATCCAAGCTCCTGTGATATCAAACCGAGACGAATTTGTTTTAAAATTTTGCCACGCCCCCTCCCGCCCCCACAAAGTACGAAAATCTACAATTTTGAAGATACGGGTAAACCAAAAACACAGAATCATAGACAATAGCCATATCTATCAGAGTATTGAATCTTGAATCAGATCGGATCATAAATATGGTCAGAAGGAACAAATGAAATTTCAGTGGCCTTCCAAGCGCAGACTCATTCCCTCTCTCTCTCGCACACAGCCGTGTATGTATATGTAGGAAGTAGATTTAGACATGTCGAAAAGACAGATGCAAAAAAAACGTATGTAAACAAAACTGGAAACATCTAATATATAAAAATCCCCGAAAAGTTTAACTTAATTTTTTTTTTTTTTTGGCTAAAACTTAATTTATCCCTTTTGCGAACATGTAGTAATGTAATTTATTACAAGCTCACATACATATATACTGACTGAGTACCGGATATAAAGTAGAGCCGCGGCGGTAGACGCGGCTCACAACGTTCCCCCTCGTTTTGTTTTTCTTTTTTGTCTAAAACTAAATTTATCCCTTTTGCGAACATGTAATAATGTGATTTATTACAAGTTCACATACATATATACTGACTGAATAGCGGGTATACAGTTTTTTTAAATAATTATCTAGACTAGAAATAGAGTCTTATAAGCTTAATTTTACTAAAGGATATTTTTTTGCCTATTTTTTTTGGTACCTCCCATGTCTAAGATATGAACTATATGGATGAATTAGCATATGGATCTCATTTATGGGCTGTTTTATCAACTTTGACTTGACTTTACGAAAAAACTTCATAAAATTTCCCCAGAGATATATCCCACATTGGGGTATATTGAGCGAAGAGTACAGCCCAGCTGATACCAAAGCAAGCACAAGAATAGGTGAGGTATCACAGCAGTCTAAGCTACAGAGTCGCATTCTCGATAACACTCTCTCTCACACGTTTAGTCTCTCTTTGGGGAATAGGATAAGTCGTTGCGAACCGTCGATGAGGAAAGACATCATTTTGAGCTCGTGCCCATTGAGCGTTTTAAACCGTATCATTTTCAATCTAACTTATGTAATCTTAATCATTCAAACTTGCTACATTACCAAAATAAAGATATATAATTTGTAACCCCTACAAATTATTGGGGGCTCAACCGGGATTGTGCAAGAATGGTTAGAATACATAGTGGTGCGTCAACACATGGAAAGAAAATGGACGGTCAGACCGAGAAGTGAAGCAAAAACGAAATTTGATGAACAATTTAAAAACGACGGAGTGAAAACATGAACGAAGGCTCAAAACAAAGCAAGAACATTTTCAATGATCATCAGCAATAGAGACCATACAGAAACGCTAATTCGCGGCGAATTGGAGGAACATAAAGTACGACGAAATGAAAGGAGGAATACACGAGGACAGCAAAAAAAATGGATGCGCTATTCGAGGGGCGTAAGACTATGAATATTTGTTTTGGTGGAGGATCAACGAAGAGAGAGGCCGAGTTCTAATTTGCAAAAGACGACGAGACTTGCATAGAGGAACGGCTAAGCAACGAAGACGAGTGTCGAAAAACACAATACACAAACGCCAATTCGTGTGTGTGTGTGTACAACGACGTGTGAAGGAGGATACGAGAAACGACAGACAAACGGAGACGCAATTCGACGGCGATTTCGATCGTGTGCCTGCAAATTCTGGATCGACGAAAAGAGAGTTCAAGTTCTAATTTGCAAAAGACGACGAGACGTGCATAGAGGAACGGCAAAGCAACGAAGACGAGAGTCGAAAAACACCATACGTAAACGCCAATTCGTGTGTGTGTGTGTGCAACGACGTACGAGAAGCAGCAAAAAAAAAGGAGGCGCAATCCAACGGCGAGAACATTGCGGAGACGACAGTTGGCGAGAGCATCAACAAGACGAGAAGAGAGAAACAACGTATAAAGGAGCGAGAGAGACCGACGTGAAGTAAGAAGAGCTTCGAATCAATTGGTTTGGGTGAGCGATAGTGGTATCGAAGATATTAAATTCAAAGTCAAATATTTTAACATCAATTAATAAATTTTGTCATTTCTTTAAAATTTAAAAAAAAAAACCATTTGTAACTGGATGATGTAAGTAGTGTAAAGATTCCATTTCATATTTTGATAACATTTTGTAAACGGCAAAAACATAACAACGGAGGCCAGAGAAATATGTAAAATGACGGTGCTCCTTCTGAAGGCAAAGTTGATAGAGCTGGGTCAAGAGACGACTGGGACGAAGGAGGTTTTGCAGGATCGACTTCTAGATCATTACGGATTGAAGGCACGTGCGCACGCAGATGAAGAAGTTGCGAGTGAGGACGGTTCAAGTAATTACGCAGAAGCAAGCGATAATGTCAGTTCAAGATTTACACTACGAGATGTTAGGGACAGCATTTCATCCTTTTCGGGGTCAGCACAGAAAGATATTAATCAGTGGTTGTCAGAATTCGAGGATGTTGCAGTAACTGTTGGTTGGAATAGTCTTCAAAGATTTATATACGCCAGGCAGTTTTTGAATGGAGCCGACAAGCTGTATATCAAAAGCGTCACAGGTGTTCGAGGATAGATGCAGCTGAAAGATGCTTTGATAGAAGAGTTCGGTAAAAAATTATGTTCAGCGGAGATTCATAATATATTACGACGTAAACAAAGAACAGCGAAAGAAACATGTATTGAATATTTATACAGTTTGTTGGAGATTAGTAAGCCAATCAAACTTGAAGAAGAAAGCATTGTAGCATATTTTGTTGAAGGTATACCAGATAGTAACATAAACAAAGCTGGGATGTATCGCGCAAAGACAATCAAGGAGCTGAAAAATGAAATAACCATATATGAGAAAATAAAGGAAAGGGAAAAAATAAAATAGGTTATAGCAAGGAGGAATCAAGTAAAAAAACTATCGAGGAAAGCCATGGGAAATGTTTTAAGTGCAACATGTAAGGACATGTTGCAAGAGATTGTAAGGGAGAAGTAGTTTGCTCTTACTGCAACAAAAAAGGTCACATCTCGAAGAACTGCAATCAAAAGAACGCAACTTTTGCCATGAAGAAAGAGGCAGCTAATGTACTGAAAGCGAAAGCTAATAAAGGGCTGATCTACAAGGAAGTGGTAGTTGAAGGTGTGTCATCAGAGCTACTGTAGGATGCTTTGAGGTTTATATGGTAGCAGACGAGGTTGGTTTTACAGCAACTTTTCACGTAGTCAAACAGAATGAGTTGGAGTACGATGCAATTATTTTATCAAAAGCAATATTCTATACAAAGATGCAAGAAAGAGTTATTAGTTGTACCCGAGTCAATGCAAGAGGAAATAATTAGCGTAGCACATAGAGAGGGACATTTTGGAGTCAAGAAAACGTGTGACATCTTAGAAAATTTTTATTTTATACCAGATATTCAGCAGAAGGTAGAAAGAGGTTTCAAAGGATGCGTAGAATGTCTAATCACAAACTCCAAACGACGTAAAAAAGAGGGGCTATTAGCACCCATCGACAAAGCACAATAACCACTTGGAACCTATCATATCGATCATGTCGGTCCACTCACAGATACAAAAAAGAAATACAACCATATTGTTCGGGCCAGCAGCATCATAATTCCAACCCACTGTACTTAACATTAATAAACCAACATATGTACACGCTAACGTTCGGCAGCGCTGAGCCGCTCTCTCTAGGCTAAGGGCTCTCCGCTTCGGCTCTAGCATTGATCTGCCGACGTTGCGAAATTTAGTGCTATGCTAATCTCTCTGCGCATATCGATCTCGTGTACATTTATCTGGCTGGGCAAAGAGAACGCAATCGACGTCTGCTAGCCGCCGGTATAAATAAATATTATAAACTTTAAACAATCGTCCTCATTTTGTTTCTGGACATAAATAGGTGCCAAAAAAGCTTGGCATCTCAAACATTGGTGACCCCGACGTGATTAAAGCCATTTGTTAATCGCGTTTCGTTAAAAAACATATAAATTGAACAATACATTCGTTGCTGTGCAGTTGAATACCAACAAATTCATTTGGTGCACAATTAAGAACAGTTTTATGTGCAAGTCAGTGCGAGCGCCGGTCGTCTGAGATTCCGTTATTTTAACCGTCGAATCTCCCATTCTATGCTCGACCGCAGCCACGGTTCTTGACTTTTCGTGTCCCTCATTCTCGCTCTCGCTGTTCACCGTCGCATAATCGTCGAGTCTCTCATTCTATGCTCGGCTGCAGCCACAGTTTTTGGATTTCGTGTCTCTCATTCTCGCTCTCGCTCTGCACACCGTCGCTTAAGCGGCATTCTATTCTCCGTTTCGTCGCGTTGCAAAACGTTTACCATGGACAGCGATCCGAATACAGGCGCGGGCGGAAATATTGTAACGGTTGATACCAGACTGAATCTTTATAAGCGTAAAGTTCAGTCGGTATATGATCGGATGCGAAGTCTTGGCGAATCATTCGCAGGCGATAAAGTTGACAAATTAACCGCCGCGGAAATCGACGTTCGCATCGATATGTTGGCAGAAATGCGAGGGGACTTCAATAAGTCCGATGCGACTTCGATGCGCTCTTCATATCGCTGAAAGCTGAGTTGCTTGCTGCTATCGAAATGGGACACTCACGCGCCGCTGCCAATTCAACCACCCTGCCAGGCCATTCTGGACACAGTACCATCATCATGGCTCACAAGCATCAGCTTCCTGAGCTGAAGGTACCCAAGTTCTCCGGTGGATACATGGAATACTTGGATTTTATGGCGATGTTCAAATCGGTCATTGGATCGGATGCGGACCTTAGCGACATCTAGAAGTTCCAGCATCTTCGCTCGTGTCTCGCAGATGTGGCCTTGGATTCGGTCCGATCATTGGAGCTCTCCAGTGCCAATTATCGTGCGGCTCTGGATATTCTTGATAACCGTTTTAATAACAAACGACTTGTTTTTCAGGCACACATCAAGAAGATTCTGGGGCTCAAGAGGGTAGATTCTCCATCGCCGAAAAGGCTACCGGGGTTTTCGGACGCAGTCAATTTGCATATGCGTGCGTTGCGGACATTGGAAAAAGATGAGGAGATCTCTGACTGCATGGTGATCCACGTTCTGCTGCAGAAGCTGGATGCTAAGACGCAAAGGAAATGGGAGGACACATTGTCGGACGCCATTCCTACCACAGTCAAGTTCTACGAATTCTTGGATAAGCGCTGCCAGAAAATAGAGAGTTTGGAATACGCTATAGCGACACCCGCTAGTAGCGCTCAGGTGGGAAAAAACCTTTCTACTCCTCACTTAAGGAAAACGTTTGTTGCCTCCAAGTCTTCCGCCGACCCGTCTGGATGCACCTTTTGCCATTCAGCGGGCCATGGCATATACTTCTGCAAATTATTCGCAAACTTGTCCTCGTTGTGGCACCACAAGGAAGTGAAGAAGCTTTCCCTCTGCTTTAATTGCCTAAGGTCAGGTCATCGCACCCGCGCATGCAACAGTGGAAAATGTCGCGTATGCAACGGAAGGCATCATAGTTTGCTCCATTTTGAAAATCTGCAATCCATAACGCAAAGATCACCACCATCTACCCCGAATCTAGCGCTTCAATCGGAAGCTATTTCTGCAGTTCAGGATTCTGTTAGCAGCTCTCCTTCACCTGCGTCAACCTCTCTTGCTGCCCAAGGTCTTCACTCTGATGTTTTGCTTCTGGCTGCAGCCGTGGTCCTCGTTAATAATCGGTCTGGCGTTTTAGTTCCTTGTCGTGCTATACTAGATTCAGGATTACAACTTCACCTCGTCACATCCAGGTTCGCCCAGCAGCTTCAGCTTAGTAGAGCTCATTCGTCCGCACTTGTCTCTGAGCCCGGCGATACCAGCGTATCCACTGAGGGATCCACCATGAACATTTGCATGTATTCTCGCACGTCTAGCTACATAACGACTCTTACTGCTCACATTGCCCCTACAATCCACGATTGCCAACCAAGTCTGGCAGTCAATGTATCCGACTGGAGTATTTCCTCGAATATTCAGCTTGCCGATCCTGCCTTTTTCAACCCTTAGCGCGTGGATCTCCTCATTGTTGCGAGCATTTTTTATGATCTCCTCTGCGTAGGGCAAATCAAACTTGCCGAGGGCCTGCCTCTTCTGCAGAAGACCCGGCTCGGATGGATCGTATCTGGCGGTGGACAAAAGGTAGCAAGCTCGGCGCTCTTAGGCATTCACAATTCTCCGGAGCCGGAATCTAACATGGATTCAAGATTGGATAAAACACTTCGCATGTTTTGGGAAGTCGAGAATTGTGTGGAAGCAAGCGTGAATACCAAGGAAGAATTAGATTGCGAAGCGCACTTCGTAAGCCACTTTTCACGGTTGCCATCGCGGAAGTATTCAGTTCGTCTCCCGTTAAAACATAATGCTGATCCCTTAGGGGAATCCTATACTCAGGCGTATCGACGATTCATCAATTTGGAGCGCAAATTGGATCGCAATCCAACGCTCAGGGATCGGTACTCCGCATTTATTAGGGAATACATTAATTTGAATCATATGTCCCCAGTCAAACCTGATTCCCGTGCCCTCTGCAAATATTTCTTGCCTCATTACTGTGTCCTAAAGAAGGACAGTACAACGACAAAACTTCGTGTCGTGTTTAATGGCTCTGTTGCTACATCAACTGGATGTTCCCTGAATGATGTGATGATGTCAGGCTCTGTCATTCAGCCTGCATTGTTTAACATTTTAATTCGCTTTCGCACATATCCAGTTGCTCTCACTGGAGATATTTGTAAGATGTATCGCTGCGTACAAGTGTCTCCACCTGACAACTACCATCAGTGCATCCTATGGCGAGACTCTGCCCAGTCCGAGATTCAAGTCTACACATTAGACACCGTCACATACGGTACAAGGGCTGCATCATTTTTAACAGTTCGCGCAATGCACCAGCTGGCCATCGACGAGGGTGAGTCCTACCCTCTTGGCTCAGCTGCTCTACAACAGGAGTTCTACGTAGATGATCTCATTTCTTGCGGTAACTCAGTTGTCGAGGTCATGGAGAAGATGCACCAAGCTTCCGCTATATTGTCTCGCGGAAACTTCAAGCTTAGGAAATGGTGTTCTAGTCACCAGGAAGTACTTGAGGGAACCCCTGAAGATGACAGAGAGAAATTCCTAAGGTTTCATGATGGAAGCGACATAACTAAAACCTTTGGCTTTACATGGGACCCCGCCTCAGATCAGCTGCTTTTCGCCTTATCTGCGCTGGACACAAATTTAAAGCCATCCAAGCCATCTGTTTTGTCTACGATTGCTCGCTTCTACGACCCCCTGGGATTGATAAATCCTGTCAATGTCAGGTGCAAGGTCATCTTTTAGCAGCTTTGGAGAGAACATTTGGATTGAAAGCCTACCCTCAACTTGGATAGACTTGAGAAACAGTTTGGCAAGCATCACTCGGATTTCATTTCCTCGCGTGGTTGATCATTCCACTACGGCTGTAGAAGTTCATGGATTTTGTGATGCCAGCATAGAAGCATATGGCGCTTGCATATATGTCGTATCCAGGGAAGGGCAGGTGTCGAGCAATGTTTTGTGCTCAAAGTCTCGAGTGGCGCCGCTAAAAACATTATCAATCCCCAAGCTGGAATTAAGTGGAGCCCATTTGCTTGCGAAAATAATGAATAATTTAAAAAAGATTGTAATTTTTACACTGCTGGTCGGACTACTCAACAGCATTATCCTGGATACGAGAGCCAGCCAAATTGCAAGTTTTCTTGGCAAATCGAGTGGCATCAATTCAGGAGTTGACAGCATCCATGGAATGGCGCTATGTTCCCACCGCTTTAAATCCTGCTGACATCCTCAGCGCTGTGGTTTCACGGTCCATCGTTTTTGGTAGGCTCCAAGGAAGAGTGGCCTGTGTTTCCTGTTCCTGAAACACAGACTATAGAGCGCCGCAAGCGAGCATTGCCGCATCCCCACATGCCGATCTCACATCAGGATGTAAATTTGCAAGCTCATTTTTTGGCATTCAGCGCACATTCGCCTACATGCATAAATTTGCACATCGTCGTCGGCACTCTTAACTTACCGTTTCTTCTAATTCGGCACATTCAGCTAGCAAACTTGTGGACATAAAGGAGATTCAACGCAATGGTCAAGTCACGAAATCCAGTTCCATAAGCTCGCTCTCGCCGTTCATCGATCAGTCTGGATTACTTAAAGTTGGAGGCCGCCTTGGAAACTCATCGCTAGGATTTGATGCTCAGCACCCGCTTATTGTGCCAAAGGGACATCCCATAACCTGTGCTCTGATAAGATATTATCACGAGAGGAACCTTCATGCCGGACACCGCGCCCTCCTTGCTAAAATTCGGCTGGAATATAAGCCAATTGGAGGAATTAAGGCAGTGTCAAGGGAAGTCAGCACGTGTGTGAGATGCTTCAGGACTAGGCCGCGCATGGTTCAGCACATCATTGCAGACCTGCCTAAGGAGCGTTTGGAAGGATTTCGACCCTTTGAAGTCACTGGAGTGGATTATTGTGGGCCCTTCTTTTATCGATCAGAAATCCGCACGAGGCCTCCGATCAACTGTTACATCAGTGTATTCATTTGCTTCACTTCCAAGGCACTGCACATAGAGCTCGTAAAGGACCTGACCACCGCATCGTTTCTAGGCGCATTAAAGCGTTTTACTGCCATTTGAGGAAGGCCAAGTCAAATTTGGTCTGACAATGCGACAAACTTCGTTGGCGCCAAGAACGAGCTTTTTGAGCTAAAGAAGCTTTTCATGAGCGATTCGCATGTGAAGGAAGTCCATGAATCCTGCTTGGCTGACTCGATCGACTGGCGTTTCATCCCACCACGCTCTCCGCACTTTGGCAAATTGTGGGAAGCGGCCGTGAAGACTGCAAAACATCACCTGTACCGCTCAGTTGGGCCCTCTTTGCTTGGCTTCGACGAGCTGCGTACTCTGATTTGCCAGATCACGGCAATTGTTAATTCTCGCCCTTTGCTCTCGCTTTCAGAAAATCCTGATGACTTAGATGTTTTGACCCCTGCTCATCTGCTTCTAGGTCTAGCTCAACTACAATCGTCTGAATGGTTAGCAGCGGGTCACTCAACTGCAGCAAATCTTCTGGAGCCGTTGGCGCGAAGAGTACCTCACTCTCTTGCAAGAGCGGTCGAAGTGGCGGACTCCCACGAAAAACCTCTGCGTGAATGATGTTGTTCTGGTGAAGGACGAAAATCTTCCTCCTATGCGTTGGCCACTGGCTAGAGTTGTCGATGTCGTCTAGGGCAAAGATGGCGTGTGCCGCGTAGCGAACTTGAAGACCGCATCAGGAACCATCAGGAGGGCCGTTACTCGAATATGTCTACTGCCCCTTAGGGAGTCTGTTGAAAGGCTGGCTTCCAACGGGGGCAGTATGTTCGGGCCAGCAGCATCAGCAAAATTCAAACCCACTGTACTTAACATTAATAAACCAACATATGTACACGCTAACGTTCGGCAGCGCTGCCGCGCTCTCTCTATGCTCTCCGCGCGCTCTCTAGCAGTGATCTGCCGAGGTTGCGAAATTCAGTGCTAATCTCTCTGCGCATTGGTTGCATATCGATCTCATGTAAATTTATCTGGCTGGGCAAAGAGCACGCAATCGGCGTCTGCTAGCCACCGGTATAAATAAATATTAGAAACTATAAACAATCGTCCTCATTTTGTTCCTGGACATAAATAGGTGCCAAAAAAGCTTGGCATCTCAAGCACATATATTAGCGGTCGTAGATGGATTTTAAAAATTCGTTTGGCTGACCAAGACAACGGGTACAGACGAAGTAATAGACAGACTAGAAAAGCAAGCAGCAATTTTCGGTAATCCTCGTCGAATCGTGAGTGATAGGGGCACTGCATTTAGTTTGGACGTTGACATGCAATGACTGCACCATCAAGTGGCCCATGGGACACCAGCCGAATGATGTTACGCGCGAATCCCAGGCCGCAACTCAGCCCTTCTCCCACCCAACCGACCGAGGAGTGCTGCCGCAAAACGCGCGACTCGTTAACCGAAAAGATCGCGACTGGAATGCAGGAAAGATAGATGTTAGACTAGTATTCGAGGAAAATTAGAATTAATCTTACTAAAGGAATTAAGCATGCTTTAGGACTATCGTACTCAACTTACAATTTCTAACTACGAGAAAGGTATGTGAGTAATAGTGATTTAAGAAGAGGAAGGGAATTAGTTGTATATATGATATGGTAGAAGAAATTATAATGAATAAAACTCTAAAAGGTTCTGCAAGGAATAATTCGATCTACAAATCGGAAGGAACAACGGTATATAGTTTCTAGTGGTTCTAATAGGAATCGTGAAGTTTATGTGGCTCAACAAGTAAGGGCTATCTATGTCAGCCTTGATCAAGTTGTGCACAAAAATCACGCCAAGCATTTTTCTACGGTTAACTAAGGATGAAAGGTTTATTAAAAGCGATCTACTAGAGTAAGACGGCAGTCTCACACTTGCATCCCAGTTGAGGCCGCGTAGAGCGAAAATTAAAAAGTTTTTCTGTACTGAATCTATACGGTCCTGGTGTACTTTGTACTGAGGGCACCATACACGGACCCGGTGAAAACACCGGCTTAACTTTCCGGAGATCATGAAGCAGCGAGCTTTCATTTAGCAAGGGACTGAAGATGCCGTTCGACCTCGGTAAACCGTATGGGTACGGCTGACAGGAGTAGCATTCCTGTTCATAGGTTGTTTGAAAGAATTGGGCAAAAAGATCGGCCATTGCCTGATCAGTATTTCCCCACGTATTAAGAAATGATACTGAGGATGGATGTGCGGACGTTTTACGCATACTGTTTACGAAGCTGTAAAACTGCTTAGAGTCCTGAGAAAAACGTATCTTGCATCGAGATAGGTAGTTTTTATAGCACTGGGAATTAAGAACTGAGAACTTTGACCGAGCCATTACAAAGCGAGAGAGTGAAGAAGGAGAGCCAACTTCTTGAAATTTTTTGTAAAGTCTTGATTTTAAGTTTTTTAGACTGGATAACTCTTTGGTAAACCAAGGGGGCTTCCCAGATCTAATAGGACAGGAAAGTGGGACACAAGACTCAAAAAGTGAGTCAAGTGCATCGTAGAAAATGTTTGTGCATATCGTCAGTGCACAAATACAAAGGGGAACAATCCAAACTCGGCTTTACGAAAGCAGCGGACACATCGAGGTAGCTTACCCGACGGATCCGTTACGGTTGGTCCTATATCGAGCGACACTTAAAGTGTAGGATGTTAGGCGTCTTCAGGTATAGTGAGCGGAGGGACTCAGGTTAACAACGCAATGGTCGGATCCGTTACAAAGCACAGATCAAGCAATCGACCCAGGGAATTTTTCACATGGTTGACTTGAGACAGGGATAAGTCGAGTAAGCCGTCTATAAAGTCATGTCGTGACATGGGCACTAGGTTATTAGACTCGATTACCGAAGACCAAACAGTTCCTGGTAAATTGAAATCCCCAAGAACTATTATATGATCTTTATCAGATAGCGAGGAAGAAACAGCGCTTAAGGCGGACAAGTGCTGCTCATAAATTGCGATATCCGAAGAAGGTGGAATATACGAGCATGTAATAAAGACTGAAAAAGCGGGAAGAATCAGTTTTATACACAGGAATTCCAGTTCTTGTTGAATCTGGACTGTAAAATGTTCCGACGTGAAGTTAGAGTCCACTGCAATACCAGAATACCAGGAGTTATTGGGGGCCTACTCTTTTTCTTTACCTTAAACTCCTTCACCACCATGTTCTCTGGCCAAAAATTGGCAGAGCAAATGGTGTCAAAATGAGTCGGGGAGACACTTATTTTGAAAGAAGCTACATCCCTGGCATAAGAGAAGTTAAACTTCTCCACCTTTAAACTGACGGCTTGTATTTTGCTTTGAATAAAAGCAGTAACGTCATCAATAGTGGTGTAAGGGGCAAGCCGTGAGACAAAAATTTTTCGTTTAGGTGTAGGTGTGATCACCACCAATCTGGGGTTTGGCACCACAGACCTTGTACCTGTGATGGCAATACCCGGTGGTCCGGGTCGTATGTTTGTTGGTGAGATCGAAGTGGACGGGATATTAGGATTGATGGCGGACTCGAAGGACACGGACGCTACGGAAATTTCTGGTTGTGCGTTCTCCGAAGTGATAAATTCGGCTGCCGAATTTGCATCACTAGCAGCTGTCGTTGCCCTTGGATTAGCAAACGATATCGGCTGCTGCACAATTGGAGTGGTCGGAGTCGGTTGTTCGGCAACGGGCGTCTGAGGGACAGTTGGGGCTTGCAGATCCCGCGGAGTGACCTTTTTTCGCCTAGGAGACTCATTCAGCAGTTGCAAACTGCTAAACTGAGACTCCATGGCTAGGAGCTGATCGTACTGCTTTTTAAAGCCTACGGTCAGCTCCTTAAAGCCATTCCGCATCTGCTTCACTTCAGGAGCTTTTAAGGAAAACTGCAGTCTCGAAGACATTCAGTTGTTACATATTACCACAGGAATGCCTCGAGGAAACGGGCAAGTAGACAAGATTGTCATTCCCATGTTAAGCAAAATTTGTCAAAATAATCCAGAAAATTGGTTTCGTCACGTAAACAGAGTACACCAAATAATTCATTATACTCCACCTCGTACTACAAAGTAAAGTCTTTTCAAGTTTTGAAAGTTTGGTCGCAAATAAAAGAACACAGTACGGCACTGGTATGAAACCTAGACCAAAATTGTTCGGACCGTATAAAATAACAAAGAATATGAATCATGGTCATTATGAAGTTCAACGAGGGGTAACGTTGTGAGCCACGTCTACGGCCGCGGCTCTACTTTATACCCGGTACTCAATCAGTATATATGTATGTGAGCTTACGATATATGTAATTTATTACTTTATTTTTAATTGTAGCCAAAAAGAAAAAACGAATTATGTCGAACCCTTTCCATTTTTGTTTGCATTTTTTTTTACATCTGTCCTCTCTACATTTCCACATCTACATACGCCTTTGCTACTACTCGTGAAGATGTGTGCGAGAGAGAGAGAAAATGAGTAAGCGCTTGGAAGGCCACTGAAATTTCATTTGTTATTTCTGGCTATAATAATGATCCGACCTGATCTAAAAAATTGTGGATTCCACAGATTTTCGTTTTTGTGGTGGCGGAAGGGGGCGGGCAAAATTTTGAAATACATTTGTACTGAAGTGCTATCACAGGAGCATGGATAAAGAGTTTGGTTGCTCTAGGCTTTATAGTCTTGAGATCTAGGCGCTCATCTGTACAAATAGGCGTAGCACCCACCCCGGTGTGCGAGAGAGAGCGAGAGGGAACAATGCATTTCGAAATGGTTTTCTTCATTGTGGCTGCATTTATGATCCGATCTGATCCAGATTCACCACTTTGATAGATACGCTCTGTAATTCTGCGTTTTTAGTTTTCTCGTATCTTTAAAATTGTGCATGCCACACATTTTCGTTCTTTGAGTGGGCGGAAGGAGGCTGTGCGAAATTTTGAAATAACAGTGATGTAACAGTGTGATATAACAGGAGTCTGGATGCAAAATTTGGTTTCTCTATCTTTTATAGTCTCTGAGCTGTAGGCGCTAATGTAGACGGACAGACGGACGGACGGACAGACGGACGGATAGACAGACAGACATAGCTATATCGACTCGGTTATTGATGCTGATCAAGAATATATATACTTTAAGGGGATGTGTTTTACACACATCCATTTTTCAACAAATCTAATATACCGGGTATAAAAATTAATTTACATTTTCTAAGCCATAATCTAAGCTCACCAAGAAAGAGGAGGCCAGTAAAGGCCCTAAAAATTAATACATTTTTATATTTTCCCTATTTGTGGTGGTTTTATTTCATTCTTCTTAATTTTTAGTGGATTTTTCTAGGGAGCCCCAGACAGGCTAGATAATTTTTATTTGCAAAAAAAGATCACTTCAGTAAATTCTTAATAACATTTTTCTTTTTCAAAAGGTATGAGGCAAAAACAAAAGAAGGCCCATAGCTGGTATGTTTATATGGCGGAAAACAGACTTATGTCAAAATCTGAAATCATATTCGCTATTCATCTCATTGCTTACGATTTCCATCTTGTTCTTCGTACTCAGTTTCTGAAAACATTAATATCGGTATCGGCGATATCAAGGGCGTGTGCTCTTAAACTCTGTACATTTTGAGTGATCTTCTCTGTTTGAAATTAACTCTCTGATCCATGACAGCTGTATGTAGTCCGTTGGAAGACAATCGTTTGAATTCTGCAATTAAATCACAATTTGAAGAGTCGTTTCTGTAACCATGGTGAAATTTAAAATTTTACTGATCATTGTCAGGCGTGGTTATTAGTTACTCGTGACAATGTTTCTAAGAAAAGTGATAGAAAATGTTTATTTTCATATTCATGAACAATTTCTTGAAATGAGCCACCTTGGAATCAACGTAAAGTGACTTCGTTCGGCATTGGAATGCTCGCTAGCATCTGCAGCAGCTTTTCTCTTATTTTTTCTACCAACTTTGCCTTCCATAAATTCTAGCCAAATTCTTATAATTTTATTTCTATTATTATTATTGAATATAATCAAGATGTACTAGCTTGCCGATTGAACAATTTCATAAACCGTAGTTGACATCAATTTTTGTCGTTATCATATATATTTTATTGATTACAAAAACTATTTCATAAGGCAATCCTCCTGTTTCACTGACTTTCATTTTATGCAGTTTTCGTTTTATCAATCCTTCTTGCTCAATACCTTGACACCCAATGATGTTATCCGTAGCGATTGAAATCACTTTATTTTCCATACATCGTAATATTTCGTTATTATATTTATCTACAGAAGCGTTTGTAAAAATCGTACGTCAACTTGTTACATGACTTATACATGTCTCCACAGTTTCGGAACAATTGCTCTTTGGGCAAGATTTCCGAATGACTTGTATACTGGTGTCGCTCGTACTGGCGGTAACTGCCTTAGGTCACTTACAAAAAATAAGGTGTATCAAAGATTACCTCCGCCCTTCATTTGCTAATCGAATTTTTTAGCAAAATTCAACAAGAGGCATCAAGTTTTTTTTTCTTCTAGCAATAGCTCCCAGTGCGCTGATGCTTGCGATTGGAAATCAATATTAACAGCCGCTTGCGGGTCTGCCAGAAAACGCACGTATTGGTTCGATTCGGTTTGATTTCCAACAACTTAATGATCATCTCCATCTTCGCCTTCATCAATTGCATGACATAATTTTCATCAAATCTCCATAGTTCTCTCAATATTTAAATCTGATTCAAATTCTGCTCTCCTTTCCATAATGAGATCTTTATTTTCTTAATAAGAGGCAATATATTTATTTATCTTCTTGCTCACATCTGATTGGAATATGAAGTGTAACCATCTCTCGCCTGTAACACTACTCGACAAAATTGATTTTTTTTTTCAGCTGTGGCCAGAAATGACTTTTTCTGATAGATTCGGGGACTTAAAAATTTTTTAGCAATTATGGTTTTCCATAATGAGATCTTTCTAATCTTAATAAGAGGCAATATATTTATTTTCCAGTAAAATATCTTCTTGCTCACTTCTGAATGGAATATGAAGTGTAATAGTGCTAGATTCGGGGACTTAAAAGTTGTTAAGCAATTATGGTTTTTTTTAGGCACAGTTTCTTCAAAGATTTTTTTTAATCTGGTATTTTTTTATGGCTTTATAAGAGTTAATGCTTTTTTTCCATATCACTTATATATCTTACATCTAGTTGTATTGAACTTTGCAGTTCTAAAAAGCTGATACAATTTTTTAAGTGCAGCTTACCGTCGGGAAGTTATTAAGCTTTAATATTAAAATTTGATCATTTTTTGCGGCATTTTTTTCGGAAATTTTTACTTTCAAAACTCAGGAAACGTCGAAAAAAAAAATATTTTGTTGTGTTTTTGGATTTAGATACGTACATTAATTAGGCGTCTTTTGTAAGAGTCGATGGATAAACGGCTAAGGTTGAGGTTTCTAAGCACGATTAACTGGGGAAGTTAACGGTGACGAATCACTTTGGGACATCAGCCGCAAAGAGGTGGCTAAAGTTCAATATTTTATGAGCTCTTTGGATAAAATGAATACACGAATCTAACAGAGAATATCCCAGAGCTTTCTTAAATCAAATTAATCAAATCAAAGATAATCAAGCTTTTAGTTTAGGAGATATGAGCATTCAAATTTGAAAATTTTCTCATTGAGCTTATTGCATCTTTCAGGATGAATTAAAGCCTTGTATTCAGTAGCGAAGAAATGGCTATCGAGAGGAATCAGGGTTGATATTCGTATGAAACCGATAAAAAAATTCTGCCAGCAGAATGATTCTGCTATGGTCATTAATTTGTACTCAGTTCGAGCAAAATAATTGCCGATATATGCTAAAAAAGTATTTCGTGGTATTTGTGGCATTCCGCCAGGCACGACAAATTTATTTGGCCGGTGAAATAAATTAAGTGGTGTGCGTGCATTTGTGTGTGATTACAATCGAAATAAATCGAAATACAAGGAAAACAATTTGATTTTATTTGTACACAGTGTAACCGTAGGGCATGCACACCTGGTCACACTCGGTCGCTAGAATTTTTTTATTGCGCCGGGGTTCCGTTAGGGCCGGCCTATATAAGGAGGTCGGCAAATACAGCGTGTCTCTTTTTTTTGTGCGCGCGCGAGTGAAGAACAGCAGTGATCAAATCGAGTATAATCCAATATGACCCAAGTGTGAAGACAGGCAATTCAAGAAGAACAGGAGGACCAGGCCTCAAGCCCATAACGAGAATAACGAGTGAGTCATATCCAAGTCAAGGGGTAAAGGTCAGCCGAGGCGAGAATAGAGAAAGGAGAACCGTTGTGTGCGAGTTTGGTGGTGCGGATCGAAGCGATTGCGGAGATCATTGGGCCCAAAGCGTTAGCGCCGAAGTTGGCTCGCCCAGACGTAGCCTAGCAGGTGGCCGAGTACCAGTCTAGCTGATTCAAAAAGCAAAGCTTGAATTACTAACCATATGCATAAGCCCTAGCTATAAGACCTATCCGTAAAAAACCAATAAAAGAGCTATACCCCAACCCGTCTGTGTTATTTGTCGTTGAGGCAACAAATTCATTGCATTGAGCCCACCAGCCGCTGAGCGAGCCCAGCAAACTCAGGCGGACGGAAAATGGTTCGTTACAACTGGCGCCCAACGTGGGGCCTCACGACAAGTAATATACGGAGGGAAGGGTATCTAGGAAAAGTAGGGCGTAGTAGCCATGGAAAAGGGACAATGGGCCCACAAAATGAAGAAAAAAGAGCTGGTCCTATGCGCACGGGCGTTTGGGAAGGCAGCCTCGATAAAATGCTGAGAGCCTTCAAGGAGTGGGTGAAGACCCATGGAGAGGAACCCGAATGGGCCGACCTCTTGGAGACCTGGGTGGAGCGAACGATGGAGGCCCCGGGAACGGATGAAGCAGAAGAGAAGCGGACTGCATACGAACACCTGGCGCTGCAACCCCAAGCAGCCGCCGCGACCGGATGGGGTCTGCGCTGAAATCCAGCGTGAGAATCCCACAGTGTCCAACCCCTTCAACAAACCGACCGACACGGAGGTGTGCCGTCGATGCAAGGATGGTCCGACAGAGACGACGGTGCGGCCGAAGGAGGCCGCGAGTACCAGCAACGCGATGGAGCCAGAGAACTGTATCGAGGATGGATACGTGAAGAACCCGGATCAGGCATGTCGCCGGTGCGGAAGCGCGGAGCGCTCCCCTATTGAAGGAGGGGCAGAAATTTGGGGATCTCGTCGTGAAAGTGTTGCCGAAAAACGGGAAACGCCCCGCGACCCAAGACGCGGAGGGCCGTGCCGGGTCGCAAGAAACGGCCCTCAAACCTAGTTGGTGAACTGAAGAGTGAGAAGGTGCAGCTGACGGCTGTAGTAAGGATTGCGGGGATAGAGCTGCGGGCTACGGTGGACACGGTAGCTTCATCAGTTGCACCCTGGCCGGCAGGCTGGGGGGTGCCGGAAAGGAGACAAGGAATATGGAATAAGGTGATAAGGAAGCAAGTGGTGGCGAGCCAACTAGAGGTGGGGATGGCTTTCGGAGACAAGGAGGTCCCAATGGCGTTTCTCGTGCTCTCGGGAGTGATCGATGAATTGGTTCTGGGGTGGGACTTCCTCCGAGCGGTCGGGGCAGTGGTGACCTGTGCGGGGCACAGGGTGGTGATCCACGCCAAAATTTGGGAGGAGGGGATGCGGGAAGAGAGGTTGTCAGTAGCCAAGAATGAGAGCGCGGACACGACCCCAGAGCCGCACGTCCTAGGGGTGGTCCAAGCGGAAGCCGCGGTCGAAAACCCTGCAGGGGACGGATAGAGGGTGGAGCCGGTGGAGGCATTCATAGCTCGGGAGTTGGAGGAGTTCGCCAAAATGAAGGGTGTGCCGAATGTAGCGGTGCACACCATCACAATGAGTGATCCAGACCCAGAACCCCAAAATGCGGTAAGAAATTAATCAGAAGGAGGACGAGTTGCTGGAGATGGGATGCATAGAGCCATCCAAGAGTCCGTAAAGCTCCCCGGTGGTGATGGTGAAGAAGAAGACCGGCAAGTGGAGGCTGTGTGTCGATTTCCGATAGGTGAACGCGACGTCGGGGCCATAAGGAAGCTGAAACCATATCTGGAGTGGTACCATTTCAAGGTCACGGATCACTTGGCTTTGAAGTGGCTGAACAGTATTGAGATTCCGTCAGGGAGAGTGGCAGGATGGGCATTGGAGCTGCAACAGTATGACTTTGAGCTGTAGTACCGAAAGGGGCAGCTCAATGTGGTAGCTGACGCCCTTTTCAGAGAGCCGTTGTCCGAGAGATGCCTGCGGGTAGCGGCTGAGAGAGAAGACGGTAAAGGGGCCGTGCCACAGTGCGGCTGGCTGGAGAGCTTAAAAGAGAAGATCAAGCGGGAGCCCCAGAAATACCCACCCTATGTGGTAAAAAGGAATGCGGTGTACCGCCATATTCCCCACCGCGCGGGGAGTGAGGATGTCGCATCTTGGAAGTTGTGCATGCTGAAGGAATCTCGAGCGAGGGTCATGGAGGAAAACCACGATATCCAGAGCTATGCGGGGGGCCGGAGAACGGTACGATATTACTGGCCGGGAATGTACAGGGATGTGAGGGCATACGTAAGGAGGTGTACTCTATGCCTCCGGATCAAGCCCAGCCAGAGGAGGCATGGGCAACGTTATATGCAGATTTTGTAGGACCTCTGCCGAGGTCAAAACATGGGAATTCGATGCTACTGGTGATGGAGGATCTTTTCTCGAAATGGACGGAACTGGTGCCGATGAGGAAGGCCACAGCGAAACCTCTCGCCAACGCATTTCGAAAGGCGAAATCACGTTTTGGCGGGCCAAAAGTAGTCATAACGGACAATGGGGTGCAGTTCACCAGTAGGATGTTTAGGAAGTTCCTTGACCAAATGGGGGCGCGCCACCAATTAACGGCGCCATACACCCCCCAAGAGAATCCGACGTACGGTGAAGACCATGACAGCCCAGTTCACCGAAGGAGATCAGCGATGTTGGGATTAGAAGTGGCCAGAGTGGATGTTGGCAATGAACTCGGGGTTGTCAGACTCGACAGGATATTCACCGGCGTATATCGTGCAGGGAAGGGAGCCCCGGCTGCCGAAGGCCCTGTACGATGAAGAAACGATCAGCACAGGGCAAGAAACACATTCACCCGAGAACAATGCGAAGAAAATGAAGGAGCTTTTCCAGTGGGTGCGGCGCAATCTGGAGAGAGCAGCCCAGGATCGGCACTATAACCTACGGCACTTACCGCGAACGCGGACAGCGCATATTGGTTACCTGAAGCCACAGCCGGGAGAGGAAGATGGTGCCACGCAGGGCACGGGGAGGAAAGGTGCCACGCAGGGCACAGATGGAGACGATGCCACGCATGGCACTTGTAGAGAAGGTGCCACGCAGGACACAGGAAAAGGCGGTGCCACGCAGGAAATAGCAGGAGACGGTGCCGCGCAGGACACTGATGAGGGAGCCTAAGAGGGCATTCGCAGGGACCATCAGCTCGCAGGATGATGTCGTCTCGCGTTTAGCCCGCGCTTAAAACTAAAGGGAAGATGAAGCACCTGGAAAAAAAACGGGAGTGAGTGCATTGTAAAAAGAAGATAACGGTGCGAGCCAGAAGGAACGGGGCGTCTAATGCACGTAGTGCTGGGAGGTGAGTGCTTATGTCCGGGAGGGGTGCCGGGCGGGGAGTGTCAGAGGATACTTGAGGCTAACGCGTCAAACCAAGCAGCCGGACCAACTAAAAGTGTCGGGCCCGACAAAACCGGTGCCGTCCATGCGTGGTCTACCGGGCGGGGAGTCGGATGATCCTCGGCTCCGAGCCACTGCATGAGGGTGACACCCCGCGAGATTCGGGTCGAGGGCGTGACGAGTTGTTCAGGGCGGCCCGACGGGAAACCGTAACCGTGGGAAAGGTTGGATGGCCTATTGATCGCGGGCATTTTTAACGCGGGCAGCTCGGGTCGAGGGCAGAGGGCGAGCTGGAAAGACGGAAGTTGGAAGAGGTACACACAAGCCAGGCATACTCACCGGGGCGGGACGGACAAACCAAACAGGACAAACCAAACAGACAAACCTACAGGACAAGTAGCCTGGAAGGCGTCACCGAGTCCACAATACGGATACGCAGGCTGCGGAGGGCCGTCCGCTAACAGTATGAAACGGGAAGAACCGCGATATTCAGACGTCGGTCAGCGCTGCACTTGGGACGGCGAAGACGGAAAATGTGCGAGGCCGGAGGAAGAGCACGAAAGCACTGAGCGCGGAGCGGAAGCACCGTTATTGCGGTGGGCAGTCGACACGGGGGCACTGCACTAGTACAAGAAGAAGGAGCACAAAACGGTTGAATCATACGCAAGTAAAGGGAGAGCATGCACCGTTATGTGGAACGGGTGGAAGTGCAACGAGGGTATAAGGGCACGCACGACATAGGAGGGGAGCACTTTGTAGATCCACGTGGTAAGCAGAAGTACACAAAAAAAAAATGGAGTCCATCAGGATATTGTGAGTATCCTCACAGGTAGGGGGCAAGAGGCGGTTAGGGGTTATCTGCGATATCCAGAGATGGCGGGATACGACGAATTGGGTGAGGGCTCTCGGCTCCCTGAGAGAGAGGAAGCGGGACAATGGAAACGGGCCAGCGCCGGTCCCCCGCACGTCCAAGTGTGGGCGTGAGAGCGGTCGTCGGCCTGATCCCGTTATGCGGCCGGTGTAGGCCGATCATGTACGCCATGTCGTCATGCCATGCAGTTCATGTACGCCAGGAATTTCAGGCGGATCGAACTCGAGGAAGAGACGGCCCGTAGAGCATACTGCTACGAGCCCAGGCGACCCATTGACAACGAACGCGCAGGGTGCGAACTGTGAGGCGGACTCGGGCTTCTAGCTAAGAGCCAAGGGCCCCAATTCTGAGAACCAGCGGTGCCACGGCGACCCGGCGCTTTTGTCGCGTGCCTTTTCTCTCGCTCTCCTTGGGTCGTGCGTGGGTGCTTTCGGCGCAGCTTTCGCTCTCCTCGGGGTCGTGCGTGGGCGCTATTGGCGCAGCTTTCGCTCTCCATGATTTTGGCAGCTGGCTCAGCCAGCTGTTCGAGCCTCTGCTCCCAGCTTCTGCCGCGACCCGGCGCTTTTGTCGCGTGCCTTTTCTCTCGCTCTCCTTGGGTCGTGCGTGGGTGCTTTCGGCGCAGCTTTCGCTCTCCTCGGGGTCGTGCGTGGGCGCTATTGGCGCAGCTTTCGCTCTCCATGATTTTGGCAGCTGGCTCAGCCAGCCGTTCGAGCCTCTGCTCCCAGCTTCTGCCGCGACCCGGCGCTTTTGTCGCGTGCCTTTTGCTCGCTCTCTTTGGGTCGTGCGTGGCTTGCTTCGGCATGTGAGGGTGGGTTTTGCATTTGTCTTCGCTCCGTGTCTCTGCTGCTGGTCTCTGCCGTTGATCTCTGCTCTGGTGTCTGCTGCTTCGTGTCTCTGCTCCGGCCTCTGCTGTGATCTCTGCTCTGATCTCTGCTCCGGTGTCTGCTGCCGGTCTCTGCCGTTATCTCTGCTCTGCTCTCTGCTCTCTGCTCCGGTGTCTGCTGCTGGTCTCTGCCGTTATCTCTGCTCTGATCTCTGCTCTCTGCTCCGGTGTCTGCTGCTGGTCTCTGCCGTGATCTCTGCTCTGATCTCTGCTCTCTGCTCCGGTGTCTGCTGCTGGTCTCTGCTCCAGCCTCTGCCGCTACGTTTGCTGCCAGTGATGCTCTCTGCTGGTCTCTGCCAGTGCTGCGCTCCCTTAAATAATACTTCCTTTTTCGTTCTCTTACTCTATATTTATGTTATTTGGATTAAGGCTTAATAGTTAGTGAACAAAAGGGGGAAGAAATAAAAAATAAAATATTCTTGACTCGATGGTCCGGGTTCGAGGCCCGTTGACCCGTGCGCGTTGCAAGAGGTTGTCCCGTAGCGTGACTGGGATACGCCTCTCCGGGGTCTCCACCCTCCATTCCGCGGGTGCTACTGGCCACCCCTGTTCCTCCTGGAGCTCGTGTAATGCGGGCATCCCATCGAACAGGACCAGGAAATCTTCGAGCCCTGATTCGCTCAGCTCGAGCGAGGTGTCCGCTTCCTCGCTGGCCCCGTCGGGTGGTAGCTGAGGAACCTCCTCGTCGTAGTCGGCTTCCTCGATAGGTGCGGGGGCTTGGGCACCGTTAGGGTTCCTTGGCTCTGCTACTCCTGGTCTGGGTGACTGTGGCCGCTCTACCTCAGGCTCCGGTGCGGGTATGTCCGCGTTGGGCGCAGCCTCTACCTCGAGGGGCTCCGGTGCGGGTATCTCCGCGTTGGGCGCAGCCTCTACCTCGAGGGGCTCCGGTGCGGGTATCACCGCGTTGGGCTTAATGACTATTTACGTAGAGGTGAGTGTGGTCTTACTGTGGGTGTATACGCGGCTGCCCCTTGCGGGGCGAGGACGTTAGGACAGCGCACTGCCCTAAGTGGCCCTCATGAACTCGCGTGTGGGAGGGCTCGTCCGCCCGGGTCGTCTTCGTCTTCGGTGTCTTCGTGTTTTTCATCATCGTGGCGTTCGTGGTATACCTTGAGATCCGCCAGCCCGGCGGTTCGTCGTTGCCGTCCGTTGGGTTGCTGCAGGCGTACTATGGTCGGGGAGAGGAACTTTATTACCCGATATGGACCCTCGTACTTTGGTGCCAGCTTCGCAGCGAAATTGTCCGCTGCCTTGGAGACATGGTGCGTTCGTAGCATGACCAGTGTCCCGATGGTGGGCCTCCATTCACGTCGTCTGAGGTTGTATAACCTCCCCTGGTTCTTTGATGCCTGTTGGGTGTTTTGGCGCACCACCTTGAAGATCTCCTGCAGCCTCGTAGCTTTGTCGGGAGGCGTTTCTCCAATTTCGCCCAATCCTGGGGTGGTCTCCTCGTAGAGGGCTCCTGGTAACCGTGGCTCCCGTCCCAGTACGAGGAACGCTGGGCTGAAGCCTGTGGTGGCGGAAGCGCTACTGTTGATGGCCAGGCTGAGTTCGGGAAGCAGGTCGTCCCACGTTTGTTGATCTCCATCGATGTACTGGGCAATCATTGTCTTGATTGTCCTGTTGGCGCGCTCGGTGGTGTTTTGCTGGGGGGTGTACGGTGCTGTGTGTTCCAATTCGATGCCGGCTAATTTGCAGAAATTTCGGAACGAGCGACTTGTGAACTGCGTCCCATTGTCGCAGACGAGTTTCCGGGGGCTGCCGAAACTACCCAGAATTCGTTCTCGGAATGCCTTCTCTAGGAGGGCTGTCGTAGCCTTGCGGAGTGGAATCAGTTCTACCCATTTGCTGAAAGCGTCGAAAAACACCAGGAGCATGGTGTTCCCGTGCTTGGACCGAGGCAAAGGGCCCACAAAGTCTGCACATATGATGTCCAGTGGTCCTTGGGCCTGTCGTGTGTGCATATGTCCTGCCGGTTTGACTTGGCTCACCTTGAATCGCTGGCAACTACCACATCGTTGGACGTAGCGCGCGACATCTTGGTAGAGTCCAGGCCAGTAGTACCGCTGGGTGATTCGCGTGGCTGTCTTTCGGATTCCTAGGTGTCCTGCTGTTGGGTGGTCGTGGCATTCTTCTAACACTCGTTGCCGATGGTCCTTGGCGACGCACAATTTCCACTGAATGGGGTCCTCTTCGATTGATCTGTTGCTTGCCTGTTTGTAGATCTGCCCGTTTTCCGTGATGAACTCTGGATGTTTCTCTGGCTGGTCCTGGATGCGTTTGAGTAGCCGTCTGAGCCATGGGCAGGGGTTCTCCTCTTCATCAGTGCGCTGGAGCGCCTCCACTGGCTGTCGTGAGAGGGTGTCGGCCACGATATTCTGGCTTCCACGTCGGTAATGGATGTCGAACTGGTACTGTTGCAGTTCTAGTGCCCATCGAGCGATGCGGCCTGTGGGGTTATCGATGGAGTTTAACCATTTTAATGCGCGATGGTCCGTGATCACATCAAAATGGTATCCCTCCAGGAAGCAGCGAAGTTTTCGAATGGCCCAAACTATGGCCAGACACTCCTTCTCGGTGGCGGAGTAGTTCTCTTCGGCCTTGAGTAGTCGTCGGCTGGCGTAGGCGATGACTCTTTCCTCTCCTGCTATCTGTTGTGTTAGTACGGCTCCGAGGCCGTATGCGCTGGCGTCCGTTTGCAAGGCGAACCTCTCACTGAAATCTGGGCATGCCAGTACCGGTGCCTGGGTCAGTTTTTCCTTGAGAGTTTCGAATGCCTTCTTTTGCTCCTCGGACCAGACCCACTTCTGGTCTTTCTTCAAAAGGATCGTCATGGGCTGGACTATGGTGGCGAAGTTAGGGACAAAACGTCGATACCATGAGGCCATTCCAATGCAACGTCGTAGCTCCTTCAACGTGGTGGGTGGGGTTAGCTTCTGGACTGCGATGACTTTTCCTGGATCGGTGTGAATGCCTTGTTCGCTAATAACGTGCCCGAGATATACCAGACTCTTCCTGAAGAAGCTGCATTTGTTCCGGTTCAGCCTGAGGTTGGCTTCCCGCAGCCTACGGAAAACCTCTCGCAAATTCTTGATGTGTTCTTCCAGGCTTGCTCCGATCACGATGATGTCGTCTAGGTACGCGAAGGCGTACGGCTCCATGTCGGGTCCAATGACGCTGTCCAGGGCCCGTTGAAAGGTCGCTGGCGCTGAGTGGAGGCCAAACGGCATGACCTTCCAGTGGAAAAGGCCTCGGCCCGGGACTGTGAAGGCGGTGGCTTCTCTGCTGCCCTCGGCTACCGGGATCTGCCAGTATCCGTTCTTCAGGTCCAGCGTTGAAATGTAGAATGCGTTGCGGAGCCTTTCCAGTATGTGATTAATGCGTGGCAGTGGGTAGGCATCTGGCACCGATCGGGCATTTAACTGCCGATAGTCCACGCACATCCGCATCTCTCCCGACTTCTTCCCTACCAGAACGATGGGTGCGCTGTGGGGGCTTTTGGATGGCTCGATCCTACCGTCTTGGAGTAGTTCGGTCACTTGGGCGTCGATGATCTTCTGCATGGCCGGATTCTTTGTGAAGAAGCGTTGCTTCACGGGCGTATCGTCTCGCATGGTGATGGTGTGCTCTGCGATCTGCGATATCCCGTTCAATCCTTCGAATTTCTTTAGTTCTTCCTCCAAGAACTTGGCTGCTTCGGGTGTGGGAGGTAACACTGAGTCCGAATCTGCCTGCCAGGGTGAGAGTTCCTCCAGCTCCATGGCTGCGACGGCGGCCAGAATTTCACATTCGTAGTCATCCTCGTCGATTCGTCGGAAGGGGTTCTTCTCTCGTGCCAGATCCACGTCGCGTGCGTGGAATGGGTTCTTCCCTCGTGCTGTGGCTGCGTCCGCCAGTGGTTCCAAATCATAGGTTTGTCCGGCTGAAGTCCTGCGCTTACGTGGTGACCGGTCTTGTTGGGCCTCTGCGGTGGTAGTGCCCGCTCCGTTGGGGCGTAGTGTCGGGGTTTTGAGTTTATTGCCGGTGATGGGTCTTGTCTCGTTGGGTTTCCCTCGGGTAGGTCCTTGATTCGATGCCCCATATGAGGGCATTCCTGTCAAGGTTTCTGCCCGGGGTTGCTGCTCTATGGGGAGTTCTTTGGTCGACGAGACGGGTGTGCTCGTCACGGCCAAAGTCCCTGCCTGGTGTCGTCGCTTTGTCGAAAGAGCTTGGGTCGACGAGGCGCGTTCGCTCGTCTCGGCCAAGGTTCCAGTCCTGCTTGCTGGGGCTGCAGAGGACGCTTTGGTCGACGAGACGTGTGTGCTCGTCACGGCCAAAGTCCCTGCCTGGTGTCGTTGCGTTATCGGAAGAGCTTGGGTCGACGAGGCGCGTTCGCTCGTCTCGGCCAAAGTTCCAGTCGTGCTTGCTGGGGCTGCAGAGGACGCTTTGGTCGACGAGACGTGTGTGCTCGTCACGGCCAAAGTCCTTGCCTGGTGTCGTTGCGTTGTCGGAAGAGCTTGGGTCGACGAGGCGCGTTCGCTCGTCTCGGCCAAGGTTCCAGTCCTGCTTGCTGGGGCTGCAGAGGACGCTTTGGTCGACGAGACGTGTGTGCTCGTCACGGCCAAAGTCCCTGCCTGGTGTCGTCGCTTTGTCGAAAGAGCTTGGGTCGACGAGCCGCGTTCGCTCGTCTCGGCCAAGGTTCCAGTCCTGCTTGCTGGGGCTGCAGAGGACGCTTTGGTCGACGAGACGTGTGTGCTCGTCACGGCCAAAGTCCCTGCCTGGTGTCGTCGCTTTGTCGAAAGAGCTTGGGTCGACGAGGCGCGTTCGCTCGTCTCGGCCAAGGTTCCAGTCCTGCTGGCTGGGGCTGCAGAGGACGCTTTGGTCGACGAGACGTGTGTGCTCGTCACGGCCAAAGTCCCTGCCTGGTGTCGTCGCTTTGTCGGAAGAGCTTGGGTCGACGAGGCGAGTTCGCTCGTCTCGGCCAAGGTTCCAGTCCTGCTTGCTGGGGCTGCAGAGGACGCTTTGGTCGACGAGACGTGTGTGCTCGTCACGGCCAAAGTCCCTGCCTGGTGTCGTTGCGTTGTCGGAAGAGCTTGGGTCGACGAGGCGCGTTCGCTCGTCTCGGCCAAGGTTCCAGTCCTGCTCGGTGGGGCTGCAGAGTACGCTTTGGTCGACGAGACGTGTGTGCTCGTCACGCCCAAAGTCCCTGCCTGGTGTCGTCGCTTCGTCGGAAGAGCTTGGGTCGACGAGGCGCGTTCGCTCGTCTCGGCCAAGGTTCCAGTCCTGCTGGCTGGGGCTGCAGAGGACGCTTTGGTCGACGAGACGTGTGTGCTCGTCACGGCCAAAGTCCCTGCCTGGTGTCGTCGCTTTGTCGGAAGAGCTTGGGTCGACGAGGCGCGTTCGCTCGTCTCGGCCAAGGTTCCGGTCCTGCTGGCTGGGGCTGCAGAGGACGCTTTGGTCGACGAGACGTGTGTGCTCGTCACGGCCAAAGTCCCTGTTTGGTGTCGTTGCGGTGTCGGAAGAGCTTGGGTCGACGAGGCGCGTTCGCTCGTCTCGGCCAAGATTCCAGAGTGTTGTCGTTGCTGTGCGTCTGAGCTATGGGCCGTAGATCTGGTCGTGGTTTGATCTTTCGGGCCTATAGGGCTCGGGGTCGTGGTCACGTATGGGTTCCCGCCGTGTAGTGCTAAGGTCGTCTGGTGCCGTTTGCGGCGCTTGGCTTCCTGGATTGGGCTGGCCGTATGTTCGGAAGGGGTGGTCGAGGACAGGGGGACAGTTGAGACTTTACTTTGCGTGTGGAGGGGCTCGGCGAACCTTACGGTCCGTGGTGGCAGTACCGCCGTGTGGATGGAAGGGTCTTGCCTCAATTTTAACTGGAGGTACGCTCGGCCACAGTGGATCCTTGCCTGGATACCACACAGGAAGTCGAGGCCCAGGATGATGTCGTCTAATACAGTGGGCAAAATAAGTAGGGTTACCTGGGTTTCCTTTTGGTCGAGCCGCACCCTCGCTGTGATCGCTTGAGTGATGTCCTTCCGTGTTCCATCAGCTAGGCTGATCCGAGTCCTCACCTCTCGTCGATTCTCCGCCGTTCCCAGTTCTTCGGCCACTCGCTGACTAACGAAAGATCGGGTTGCTCCAGTGTCGAGGGTGGCTGAGAAGGCTCTCCCGTCGATGGTGACCAGAGCGGCGATCCTTCCCCCAATCATACTTAATGGGTGAGGGACTCCGGGTTCCGGGTGTGTGATTCCGTCCGTGTCCCAGTTTAACGGAGACCTGTCCCGTTTCCCGACTGGGTCTTTCGGCAGCAGTAGATTGTCCTGATGTTTCGGCGTCCACATTCCCAGCAGAAGAGTTTCTGTCGGTTGGTACATCCATCCCTGAAGTGTCCTTCTTCTCCGCAGTTCCGGCATGCTCGGCTCACGTCGATTGGCCGCTCCTCCTCCTAAGTGATTACCCGACTAATGCCGTTGGATGCGCCGCTGGTCTCTTTGGTGGGGTTCCGTGGTATAGTTTCGTTCCCGGGGAATGCTCGGGGTCGGTTGGCTCGTCCGGCCTCCTTGCCACTAGTGGAATCTCGGTCCCGTGCTGTTTCGTAGGCTGAGATGAGCTGCGTCAGCTCAGACAGCGTGTGAAAGTCCTGCCTGCGTGTGTAGATTTGGTACTCTGGTCGGAGGTTTTCATAAATCCGGTCCAATTCCTGCTCCCGGGTGTATTTGGCACGCTGCATCATCAAACGGAGGGCGATCATATAGTCGCGGAAGGATTCTATTGGTTTCTGCTCCCGGCTCCGGATGGTGTCCTCCAAGCGTTGGAAGTATCTGGGGGGCAAGAAGAAGTCCAGAAATTATTTGCGGAAATCCGTCCAAGTCTGTCCCTGCATCTGGAAGGTACGGAACCATCCTTCCGCCCTTCCGGTTAAGAGTCCTGAGTGGCACGCGGTAGCTGCTCTGAGCTTCCCCCGTAGGAATCGAGTCGTTCTTCTAGCCTTCGATGAATGCCAGTGGGTCGTCATGTCCGTCAAAGGTGAGTCCCCATTTGCGGAGCTTGTCTGCAAGGAGGGAGTACGAAATTCCTCCTCCCCCTGGCCGATGCAGTTGTCGGTCATCAGTTGGATGGTTCCCCTCGAGGGCCGCTGGTTCAATTGCACTGGTCGGCTGCCGGTTTGCCTGAGGTCCTGGTCCATCAGGCCGGTGGCGTGGCTCGAGAGCGAAGATCGGTTCCGGAAGGGTGGCTTGAGGGCGGCGGCTTGGGTGTGCCGAAGGCTCGCTTGTGGCGTTGGAATGTCCGATTGCCAAGATTCCTGCTGGTTGACTCGGGCTGGCCACATCGGATATGATTATCTTCAGGGGTCCCGTCGGTGGGTTCTGTTGCTGAATCCCTGCGAGGATCGGTGGGTCGAGCGTCTTCTCCACAGATCTGGTGGGGCTGGTTCCCGTCGTCCGAGAAGTACCCGCTTGGTCTGGTAGACTGAGTCGCTGCGGCTTCACCTCCTTGCTGTCCTCCTGCTTGGCTCGGCTTTCCGGTTTTGGCGAAGCGGCGGGGCTGGGTGGTTCCCTAGTGCTGGGAATACTGCTGAAGTGGGCGTCCAGTTCGTCGATCCTTGCCTGTATGTCCTCGGGGTGGTCTTCACGGGTAATGAACGCGGCAACCCGGATGCGGAGTTCATCCAAGTTTCCGCCCTCATCAAGGCCAAATTCCCGGGCGAGGGTCAGAAGATCCTCCTTGCGGCGGGAATTTAACCACCGAGTGTTCATCCTTCCTTTGGGGGTGGTATTCCCCAGCTCAGGGTTGAGTCCCTTGACGCGGGGCCTGCACTGCCCGGGCGGGTCGGCGATGACTGGTGAAGGTCTCGAGGCTACGTTACACTGGATAGGGTGCGGTACGCGGCTTGACACTCGGACTCAGGGATCCTCGGTCAGGATTTGGATTACCGTGCGAGGATACGCGGCGTTGCACTGTAGGTCAGGGATCCTTGCAAAGGATATGCTTTACAATGCACGGACACGCGGCGCGACACCGTAGGTCAGGGATCCTCGGTGAGGATTTGGGTTACGGCGCGAGGATACGTGGAACGGTACTGCAGGTCAGGGATCCTTGCAAAGGATTTGGTTTACAGCGCGAGAGTTCACGGCACGGCACTGTAGGTCAGGGATCCTTGAAAAGGATTTGGTTTACAGCGCGAGGATACGTGGCACGGTACTGCAGGTCAGGGATCCTTGCAAAGGATTTGGTTTACAGCGCGAGAGTTCACGGCCCGGCACTGTAGGTCAGGGATCCGTGAAAAGGATTTGGTTTACAGCGCGAGGATTCACGGCACGGTAGCGGAGTCAGGGATCCTTAGTAAGGATATGTTTGTGTCACGGTTGATCGCTTGGTTTTCACTGGTTGTCTTGTTGGTCGACGGTTGTGTCCCGGTTGAAGGTCCGAACCTCAGTCCCTTTCCTGGGCCTGGGCTCCCACTTAAATCCCCCGCCGCCAAGCTTTTGGGCAGAGGGTTCAAGCTTTCGGAATGGAGGGCTCGGCCGCCCGAGTGCAGCCCTCTCTCGATTCCGTCGTCCCTGTCGTCGTGTCGCCGCTGCCTCTGTCGGGGAGGCTGGGCGCCCTCTCTCTGTCGTCGTGTCGCTTTCTAGTGCTGTCTCGCCGCCTGATCGTCGCTCGTTCTCGCTGTCGCCTTGTCGTCTTGTCGCTTTGGCCTCTCTCGCTGCGCGGCGAGGCGCCATTTCTGCTCTGCTTCTAGGCGGCCGCTGCTGCGGTCTGGCTGATGCTCACCGATGCACGTGGGTACAGTTTCGCCAATTTCCGCGGCGTCACTTGCCGTCCCTTTCGCACGATCCGCAGCAATGGCGCGGTGGCTAATGGCGCGTCCGCCGTCGTTGCCTGCCTGCAGCAAACAACGTGGTCCCGCTGGTGTCTCGTTTGGGCTCGTGATTCAAAGCTTGCGGTTGCTGTTGCTAGGGGAGGGGAAAAACCAGCATCAGCTGTATTTGAGTCAGAGTTTAGGTTGGTGCACTGCCGTTCCCTTTCCTCTATACTTCTCCTGGCTGTCCGCCCTTAAATTTGCGGCACAGCTTCGTGGCAGGGCTACGTGGCCACGTGGATCTATGACTACTATGCTGTTTGTCTGACTGTACTCAGGCGGGGGTGTATGGTAGGCCCGGTGCCGCGCGTGACGCGGGTCGTTTTCGGTCGTGGCTTTGAAATTTTGGTTGGGGGGGTGGGTAAGAATCTTGCATCGGCGGCCACCGACCACCTGTCACTCATTCTATGACCGCTTTTCCACTTTGGGCTTGGGCTCGGTGTGCGTGGAGTGGAGCACGTGGTGTCGACTGTACCATCAACGGGGAAGGCTAGGTTAAGGAGGGAAACCAAGGGGGAAGGGGGAGCGTCAGGTTCGCAAATTCGTGGCGTCCGCGTACAAACTTGCTCGCTGGCGTCCCCAAGGATAGGGAAGGGGGGTGTTCTACAGGAGGAGTTTTCTACTAGGAGGGGGAGAGCTCAGTTCGTGGAAGCCGTGGCATCCGCGTACAACTCCACTGGCTGAGGTCCCAGGCATGCAAATGGAATATTTTAATGGTACAATGGCAGAGGGGAAGGGGTGAAAACAATCGGGCGGCGAATATTGGCGGTGGTTCAGGGGCAATGGTCATAGATATGTGAATAATTTATGTTTGGTTTAATTCATTGATTTATTGTCTGCCTGCTTATCTATCTATACATATGTGTGTGAAAATCTAATCCCTACATCGCACCTATCTCCCTCTCACTCGCTTACGCCAGGCCAGCTTACCCCTCTTGCTCCGTAGAGCTCTGGTCCATCATCTTTTCCTCGGCGGCTGCGGCTCCTCGCTGATCCAGAAAAATGGCGGACCTCGTGCTGTCCGCTTTGGGTTTTCGGTGTTTTAATTTTTCCCGCACTCACGACTGCCCTTGGTAGAGGCTCGATTTTCACTCCCGATCTCCATCATTTTTGGCAGCCGGCTCAGCCAGCCGTTCGAGCCTCTGCTCCCAGCTTCTGCCGCGACCCGGCGCTTTTGTCGCGTGCCTTTTCTCTCGCTCTCCTTGGGTCGTGCGTGGGTGCTTTCGGCGCAGCTTTCGCTCTCCTCGGGGTCGTGCGTGGGCGCTATTGGCGCAGCTTTCGCTCTCCATGATTTTGGCAGCTGGCTCAGCCAGCCGTTCGAGCCTCTGCTCCCAGCTTCTGCCGCGACCCGGCGCTTTTGTCGCGTGCCTTTTGCTCGCTCTCTTTGGGTCGTGCGTGGCTTGCTTCGGCATGTGAGGGTGGGTTTTGCATTTGTCTTCGCTCCGTGTCTCTGCTGCTGGTCTCTGCCGTTGATCTCTGCTCTGGTGTCTGCTGCTTCGTGTCTCTGCTCCGGCCTCTGCTGTGATCTCTGCTCTGATCTCTGCTCCGGTGTCTGCTGCCGGTCTCTGCCGTTATCTCTGCTCTGCTCTCTGCTCTCTGCTCCGGTGTCTGCTGCTGGTCTCTGCCGTTATCTCTGCTCTGATCTCTGCTCTCTGCTCCGGTGTCTGCTGCTGGTCTCTGCCGTGATCTCTGCCGTGATCTCTGCTCTGATCTCTGCTCTCTGCTCCGGTGTCTGCTGCTGGTCTCTGCTCCAGCCTCTGCCGCTACGTTTGCTGCCAGTGATGCTCTCTGCTGGTCTCTGCCAGTGCTGCGCTCCCTTAAATAATACTTCCTTTTTCGTTCTCTTACTCTATATTTATGTTATTTGGATTAAGGCTTAATAGTTAGTGAACAAAAGGGGGAAGAAATAAAAAATAAAATATTCTTGACAGGCTCCAGCCTGGTCTGTATCTTTCCGCCTCCCGGACGAATGTTGCTCCTTGTTGGCCTACGTCGTTGTGAAGGGGTATGCTCCTTCACAGTCCGCTTAGAAATGGGCTGGACTTAGACGTGATTCCGAGGGTGGTTCCAGAATTGGTGAAGGGCCGAGCCCTGATGTGGTTCATCGCCAGTAACAGGCAGTGGCAAACATAGAAGAAGTTCGTGCGGTGCTTCCAGGCCTACTTCTGTCCGAAGGGATATTTTGAGAAACTGTTGCAGGAGAAGAGGGTACGGAAGCAGAGATGGGAAGAGCCATTCAAAGACTATATGGTCAAGATGCAGACCCTCATGAGACCCCTCAAGTGCACCCAGGAAAAGCAGGTAGAGATCATAACAGACAACAGTATGCCGGACCTACATCAAATGATGCTGGCGGATGAGTTTGAGGCCCTAGAGCGAGACAGGGCAGAGTTCCAACGGGAGAGCCCGGTGGGCCGGGCAAAGGCAGCGAACACGTTCTCATGAACGACAGGGACGGAAGTGTGACACAGGTGCAAGGATGAGCATACGCCCAGTTCCACCCCGAAGGCAGAGAATAGAGTGTCGGCACCACCCAACGACCACAAAGGGATGGATAATGTCGTGGGGGGATACGTGCAGAACCCCGCGCAGGCATGTCGACGGTGCGGAAGCAACAGCCACTGGGCCCAAGCATGCACGGGCAAGACCCTGACCTTTTTTCTGGAGATGCGGCAAGGTAGGTGTCCCGACCTGGCAGTGCTGCAAACAAGCGGGAAACGCACCGTGACCCAGGTCGTGACCCCCCAAAGCAGAAGACACCCATACAAAGGCCGCCCAGGAGGCGAGTGGAAGGCCATGGTAGACACTGGGGCCACTAGCAGTTTTATCAGCTTCAAGCTAGCGGATAAGCTGCGGGGAGCGGGGCGAGAGTCAAGAACAAGCAAGCGGGTGCGCCTGGCAGATCAATGCCCAGCTCGAGGTGGAGGTGGTGATAGAACGTTCACGGCTTTTGAATGTGGGAAGCGCAGCAGGGCATCAACAAGTCGATTTTAGAATAAGCATGATCAAATGAATGAAAGGCCTGATTATGCGTACGGGCAGGGAGCCGGTCTCAGCTGCCCATTGGAGAATAACCAGGCAGGGGTGAAAGCCGGGGTCGTTGGGGAGGTAGGGAATAAGGATGGAGGCTGGTAGGTGGCTTGAATAAGGCATAAGCTGCTGGCGCGCGCGCCGTGGGCCGATACAGCAACGCCAATCGGGTGAGGCCGGTGGGGGGCGCCAGCGTGCGCCCGCTTCGGAAGAGGAGCACGCGCGTGCCAACCCGGTTTGAAGTTCAAAAAAAGGAAAAACGCCAGGGCACAGGTGGGCTGCGGAAAACGGAGCTTTCCGCTGATATAAGAAAGGAGGAAGTACGAGGAAATGTATCCTCACAACCAGGGGGCAAAAGGCGATTAAGGGTGATCTGCGGTATCTGGAGATGTCTGGATACGGCAAACTGGGTGAAGGCTCTCTCGGCTCCATGAGAGAGAGGAAGGGGGGGGTGGCCAAAAGAGATAAGCAGCAGCCGCAGCAGCAGAGACCGGCGCGAAGACGAACAGCAGACGCAGCAGCAGAGACGGGCGCGAAGACAAGCAGCAGATGCAGCAGCAGAGGCCGTCACAGAGACACAGCAGCAGACGCAGCAGCAGAGACTGGCGCAGAGATCAGCGGAGATCGGCCACAGCCGCGAGAGCAAAGACCAGCGTGAAACCCACCATCACATGTCGAAGAGAGCAAGGCAGACGACAAGAAGAGCAAAAGCGGTGACAAGAAGAGCGAAAGCGGCGATAAGAAGAGCGAAAGCGGTGACAAGAAGAGCGAAAGCTGCGCCAATGCACCCACGCACGGCCCAGAGAGAGCGAGAGTAAAAGGGAAGCCGAAATGGCACGCGACAAAAGCGCCGGGTCGCGGCAGAAGCTGCGGGCAGAGGCTCGAACGGCCGGCTGAGCCAAATTAGAACTGTCGCTTCATTCCCAAATTTTATCCAATGAACCTCGGCCAGAAGCTTTTTTTTTCGGGCTTCAAGAACTTTCAATTTTTGTTTATAACATAAGCTTGAGATGAAACGGACTGGACTGCAGATGTTTAGGCTTCGAACGGAAGCAGGTGTTTACGTTAGGATTGGTTTATTTATAACAGCGCTAAGAGCGGCCCTTGAAGCTAGAGCCAAAGGCAAAGGCAAATGCAAAACAAAGGCAATGGCAAGATCGCTAAGTGGTCCCGCTAATGCAAAACAAAGGCAATGGAAAGATCCGTTAATGCAAAACAACGGAAACTGCAAGATCGCTCAGATCGAAAATTGTTTGTTAATCTACAAGGGGCCGCGTTCCACGGGTTGGATAACTTGCATAGTGAAAGACGAATAACACTACTCGACAAAATTAAACTTTTTTCCGCTATGGCCAAAAATAATTTTTCCTGATAGATTGGGGATTTAAACATTTAAACAGCCTCTGCGGGCAGAGGCTCGAACGGCCGGCTGAGCCGGCACCTGAAATTATGGAGATCGGGGATTCGAAAACCAGCCTCCAGAGAAGACAGTCGCGAGTGCGGAGCATAACGAAACAGAAAAGTGATAACCCTCGATCACCGGAATCTACACCAGCACGTGGACCGAGCCGGCGTCCCCCTCCGCCGTTTTCGTCTTCTGGGTCAGCGAGGAGCAGCAGCCGCAGGACAGATGGAGGGACGGAGCCCTGGTGAGGAAGAGGGGTAAGCTGGCCTTGCGTAAGCGAGTTAGAGTAGGATAGGTGCGACGTAGCGAATTAGATTTTTTATGCATATGCACATGCATAGAAATAGAAACAGGCAGACACTAAAGAAATAAAATAAGAAAACTACCGCGACTTTCAATTAAATTTTCCCAATACCTATATCTATTGCCCATGAACCACTGCCAACACCCACCGCCCGATTGTTTTCCCCCCCCTTCCCATCTGTCATTGTACCAAATTCCTTTTGCATGCCCGGGACCTCAGCCAGTGGAGTTGTACGCGGATGCAACGTTTTCCACGAACTGAGCTCTCCCCTCCCAGTAGAAAACTCTTCCTGTAGAACACCTCCCCCTCCCCCCCCCATTCCTTGGGAACGCCAGCTGGCAAATTTGTATGCGGACGCCACGAATTTGCGAACCTGACTCTCCCCCTTCCCCTTTGGTTTTCTCCTTAACCTATTCTTCCCCGTTGATGGTACAATCGACACCACGTGCCCCATTCCGTGCACACCGAGCCAAGGGTCATATGCCCCGCCTCTGCACGTCCAACTCATGACCGACAAATGCATCGGGCAGGGGGAAGAGGAATTTCGTACTCCCTCCTGGCAGACAAGCTCCGAAAATGGGGACTCACCTTTGAAGGACATGCCGACTGGCATTCATCGAAAGGGTAGAAGAACGAGTAGATTCCTACGCAGGAAGCCTAGAGCAGCTGCCGCGCGCCATTCAGGACTCTTAACCGGAAAGGCAGAAGGATGGTTCCGAACCTTCCAGATGCAGGGACAGACTCGGACAGATTTCCGCAAGGAATTTCTGGACTTTTTCCTGCCCCGCAGATACTTCAACGCTTGGAGGACAACATCCGGAGCCGGAAACAAAAGCCCAGAGACTCCTTTCGCGACTAAATGACCACCCTTCGGCTGATGATGCAGCGCGCCAAATACACCCGGGATCAGGAACTGGACCGGATATATGAGAATCTCCGACTGGAGTACCAAATCTACACACGCAGGCAGGACTTTCACACTCTGTCTGAGCTAAAGCAGCTCATCTCAGCCTACGAAACAGCGCGAGACCGAGATTCCCCTCGTGGCAATAAGGCCGGACGAGCCAACCGACCCCGAGCATTCCCCGGGAACGAAACCACAACACCACGGAACACCACCAAAGAGACCAGCGGAGCATCAAACGGCATTAGTCGGGTAATCACTCAGGAGAAGGAGCGGCCAATCGACGTGAGCCGAGCATGGCGGAACTGCGGAGAGGAAGGACATTTTAGTGATGGATATACCAACCGACGGAAACTCTTCTACTGGGAATGTGGACGCCGAAATATTAGGACCATCTACTGCTGCCGAAAGACCCAGTCAGGAAACGGATCAGGTCGCCGTTCAACCGGGACACGGACGGAGACACACACCCGGGACCCGGAGTCCCCCACCCATTAAGAATGATTGGGGAAAGGATCGCCGCTTTGGATACCATCGACGGGAGAGCCTTCTCAGCCACCCTCGACACTGGAGCAACCCGGCAACAGACGACATTAGCACTACACGGCGAGGACCAAAACACAACCACGACCACGAGCTCTATAGACCCGAAAGTTCCGACCCAAAGCAACGACAAAACCCAGGAACCTTGGCCGAGACGAGCGAACGCGCCTCGTCAACCTAAGCACTTCCTACAACGTCACGACACCAGGCAGAGACTTTGGCCGTTATGAGCACATACGTCTCTTCGACCAAAGCGTCCTCTGCAGCACAACCGAGCAGGACAGGAACCTTGGCCGAGAAGAGCGAATGCGCCTCGTCGACCCAAGCAATTCCTACAACGCAACGACACCAGGTAGGGACTTTGGCCGTGACGAGCACACACGTCTCGTCGACCAAAGCGTCCTCTGCAGCACAACCGAGCAGGACAGGAACCTTGGCCGAGACGAGATAACGAGCCTCGTAGACCCAAGCACTTCCTACAACGCAACGACACCAGGCAGGGACTTTGGCCGTGACGAGCACACACGTCTCGTCGACCAAAGCGTCCTCTGCAGCACAGCCGAGCAGGACAGGAACCTTGGCCGAGACGAGCGAACGTGCCTCGTCGACCCAAGCACTTCCTACAACGCAACGACACCAGGCAGGGACTTTGGCCGTAACGAGCACACACGTCTCGTCTACCAAAGCGCCCTCTGCAGCATAACAGAGCAGGACAGGGACTTTGGACGAAATAAGCACACACGTCACGCCGACTAAAGAATTCCCCACAGATCAGCAACCCCTGGCTGGAACCTTGACAGAGATGCCCTCCCATGGTCCATCGAATCAAGAACCCACCCGAGGGAAACTCAACGAGACAATACCCATCACCGGCAATAAACGCAAAACCCCGACACTACGCCCCAACGGAACGGGGACTACAACCGCAGAGACCCATCAAGACAGGTCGCCACGTAAGCGCAGGACTCCAGACGGACAAAACTATGACTTGGAACCACTAGCCGACGCAGCCACAGCACGAGATAAAAACCCATTCCGCACACGCGACGTTGACATGGCACGAGAGAAGAACCCCTTCCGACGAATCGACGAGGATGACTACGACTGCGCAATTCTGGCCGCCGTCACAGCCATGAAGCTGGAAGAACTCTCACCCTGGCAGGCAGATCCAGACCCAGAGCCACCTCTCACACCCGAAGCAACGAAATTCTTGGAGGAAGAACTAAAGAAATTCGAAGGATTGAACGGGATATCGCAGATCGCAGAGCACACCATCACCATGCGAGACGATACGCCCGTGAAGCAACGCTACTTCACAAAGAATCCAGTAATGCAGAAGATCATCGATGCCCAGGTGACAGAACTACTTCAAGACGGTAGGATCGAGCCATCTAAGAGCCCCCACAGCGCACCCATCGTACTGGTCGGAAAGAAGTCGGGAGAGATTCGAATGTGCGTGGACTATCGGCAGTTGAATGCCCGATCGGTACCAGATGCCTACCCACTGCCACGCATCAATCACATACTGGAAAGGCTCCGCAACGCATGCTACATTTCGACACTGGACCTGAAGAACGGATACTGGCAGATCCCGGTAGCCGAAGGCAGCAGAGAAGCCACCGCCTTCACAGTCCCGGGCCGAGGCCTCTTCTACTGGAAGAGCCGTTTAGCCTCCACTCAGCGCCAGCGACCTTTCAACGGGCCCTGGACATCGTCATTGGACCCGACATGGAGCCGTACGCCTTCGCGTACTTAGACGACATCATCGTTATCGAAGCAAGCCTGGAGGAACACATCAAGAACTTGCGAGAGGTCTTCCGTAGACTGCGGGAAGCCAACCTCAGGCTGAACCGGAACAAATGCAGCTTCTTCAGGAAGAGTCTGGTATACCTCGGGCACGTTATTAGCGAACAAGGCATTCACACCGATCCAGGAAAGGTCATCGCGGTCCAGAAGCTTACTCCTCCCACCACGTTGAAGGAGCTACGACGTTCCATTGGAATGGCCTCATGGTATCGACGTTTTGTCCCTAACTTCGCCACCATAGTCCAACCCATGACGATCCTTTTGAAGAAAGACCAGAAGTGGGTCTGGTCCGAGGAGCAACAGAAGGCGTTTGAAACTCTCAAGGAAAAACTGACCCAAGCACCGGTACTGGCATGCCTAGATTTCAATGAGAGGTTCGTCTTGCAAACGGACGCCAGCGCATACGGCCTTGGAGCCGTGCTAGCACAACAGATAGCAGGAGACGAACGGGTCATCGCCTACGCCAGCCGACGACTACTCAAGGCCGAAGAGAACTACTCCGCCACCGAGAAGGAGTGTCTGGTTATAGTCTGGGCCATTCGAAAACTTCGCTGCTTCCTGGAGGGTTACCATTTTGATGTGATCACGGACCATCGCGCATTAAAATGGTTAAACTCCATCGATAACCCCACAGGCCGCATCGCTCGATGGGCACTAGAACTGCAAAAATACCAGTTCGACATCCATTACCGACGGGGAAGCCAGAATATCGTGACTGACACCCTCTCACGACAGCCAGTGGAGGCGCTGCAGCGCACTGATGAAGAGGAGAACACCTGCCCATGGCTCAGACGACTACACAAACGCATCCAGGACCAGCCAGAGAAGCATCCAGAGTTCATCGTGGAAAACGGGCAGATCTACAAACAGACAAGCAACAGATCAATCGAAGAGGACCCCATTCAGTGGAAATTGTGCGTTGCCAAGGGCCATCGGCAATGAGTGTTAGAGGAATGCCACGATCACCCAACAGCAGGACACCTAGGAATCAGGAAGACGGCCACACGAATCACCCAGCGGTGCTACTGGCCTTGACTCTACAGAGATGTTGCGCAATACGTCCAACAATGTGTCAGTTGCCAGCAATTCAAGGTGAGCCAAGTAAAACCGGCAGGACAAATTCACACACGACAGGCCCAAGGACCTCCTATGCGCAGACTTTGTGGGTCCTTTGCCTCGGCCCAAGCACGGGAACAACATGCTCTTGGTGTTCTTCGACGCTTTCGGCAAATGGGTAAAATTGATTCCACTCCGCAAGCCTACGACAGCACTCCTAGAAAAGGCATTCCGAGAACGAATTCTGGGTATGTTTGGCATCCCCGGAAACTCGTCTGTGACAATGGCACTCAGTTCACAAGTCGCTCGTTCCGGAATTTCTGCAAATTAGCCGGCTTCGAATCGGCTACACAGCACCGTACACCCCACAAAAAAACCCCACCGAGCGCGCCAACAGGACAATCAAGACAATGATAGCCCAGTACATCGATGGAGATCAACGAACCTGGGCCATCAACAGTAGCGCCCCCACCACCACAGGCTTCAGCCCAGCTTTCATCGTACTGGGACGTGAGCCACGGTTACCAGGAGCCCTATACGAGGGGACCACCCCAGGATTGGGCGAAATTGCAGAAACGCCTCCCGACAAAGCTACGAGACTGCAGGAGATCTTCAAGGTGGCGCGCCAAAACACAACAGGCATCACAGGACCAGGGGAGGACGTGAGACGACGTGAGTGGAAGCCCACCATCGGGACCCTGGTCATGATACGACAACATCATCTCTCCAAGGCAGCTGACAATTTCGCTGCGAAACTGGCACCGAAGTACGAGGATCCATATCGGGTAATAAAGTTCCTCTCCCCGACCATAGTACGCCTGCAGCAACCCAACGGACGACAACGACGAACCGCCGGGCTGGCGGATCTCAAGGTATTCTACGAACGCCACGATGATGACAACCACGAAGACACCGCAGACGAAGACGACCCGGGCGGACGAGCCCTCCAACACGCGAGTTCATGAGGGCCACTTATGGCAGTGCGCTGTCCTAACGTCCTCGCCCCGCAAGGGGCAGCCGCGCATACAACCACAGTAAGACTAGAACCACCTCTACGTAAATAGTCAAAGGCCAACCATTTTAATAACAGCTTTAGCTCCAAAATGTAAGTTGCACCGATAGGTAGGGCAGGGAAAGGACAATAGCGTAATCATCCAGGTTTTAACCCCAAGGGTTTCTCCCCTTAAGAACAACAACCCGAACGTCGCCCGAGCGGACGACGCACAGCCTCTAGAGGCAGAAGGTGGTCACAAAGGACACCCTAGAGACGCGTAGCCGCTAGGGGCATCACACTACGCCAAAACGTCTGCGTCTACCGAGCCCCCTATGCCATCGCACATTCAACCAGCTAAATCGGACCGCGATGCAGGGCCCTCGAGCGCCATTGGACAACCACAGTCCAGTAGCACCACCAGTAAAGCAGGACCACCGCAGGCCTTCATCGAGGCATGCCAGACGCTCCACGCCAATGCCAGGCCAACACGCCAAGGAGACGCAGCAACTCCAACACTGCCTCCACCAAGCGGCCCCGGGACCATCGCGATCTTGACGAACGCCGTTTAGCGCCTCCGAGTAGCCAACTCCACAACGGCCAGGTCGATTCACCCTTCTGGGGAACCCAACGAGCCTGAGGGACCCTCCACGTCCCGCGACGCCCGACAATGCCTCTACGCGGCCGAAGACCGAACAATAGCCATGGGCAGCCCGAGACATTGCAGGCGCCAGGAGTCTCCAACCGAGGTCAAAAAGCTTGTCAAATCGACATATGAAATCGTATCTTACAAGCTTAAATTTACTAAGGAATATTTATTTGCCTATATATTTTGGTATCTACCATGTCTTATATATAAAATATATGGATGTATTAGTCTATGGATCTCATTTTTGGGCTGTTTTTCAACTTTGACCAGACTTTACAAAAAAAGTTCATCAAATTTCCCGAAATTTTTTTAATACGTTCATTGAATATTCCTTTACCTATGTTCCAAATCCCTATTTGCGATTTTGAGACGTTTAGCTTCTAGGTCGATTTAAGTGAGGCTACCTCGCTCAAAAAACGGTCAAATTATGAATTTGTATGGGACTTAGCACCTGCTACAGCCCTTTTTGCCTGTTATTCGTGCGAGGTAGCCTTAAATCGACCTAGAAGCCAAACGGCTCAAAGTCGCAAATAGGGATTTCAAACATAGGTAAAGAAATATTAAATGTACTTAAAAAAAATATCTGGGGAAAATTTTTTGTAAAGTCAGGTCAAAGTTGAAAAACAGCTCAAAAATTAGATTAAATACGTTTTTCTTGATTACTGTCCATGCAACAGAATAGGTTTTTATTGATTACTAATAACAATGAATAAATCTAAATGGAAACACTAAAAATGGAATCATACAAAACTTAGTTTACTTTTAATTCATCCTCAAAGATGCAGCAATTGGCATGTACGGGCATCTACGCCATGTAGCCGGACACCGCTACGAACGAGGTGGAAGAAAAGGAGAGGCCGATGGAAAGTTCCCGACGCTGCAAGGAATGCATCGCTGTTGCTAGGCAGCGCCGGCAAGGCCAGCGCACGCACGCGGCTATAAAAGGAGGTCCACTACAGAGAGTGGATATCAATCAGTGTCGGAAGAGTCGGAGTGAAAATAGTGGAAACAGCCCAGTGAACAAAAGTGCCAACATACGCGGGAAACGAGAAGAAATTGCAAGCGGATCGAACTCGAGGAAGAGACGGCCCGTAGAGCATACTACTACGAGCACATTAGGCGACCCATTGAGAACGAACGCGCAGGGTGCGAATTGTGAGGCGGACTCGGGCTTCTACGTTTGCCACGTTTGGGGAGTCGACGGGAGAGAGGTGAGCCCGGGGAGTCCAGTGATAACGCGTACGGTGCAGACTGAGTGGCGGATTTGGGTCGTGTACCAAGAATCAGTGGTCCCAGTCTTTAGAGCCGGCGGTGCCACGCTAGGGGACGCCGTGGTGCAGCACAGCTACAGCTAAACGGTGTAACGTTCCTATCTCAGGCCGAGGTGGGCTCAGCTCGTCCAGGATTCTACTACAAGAAATTTGTAGTCTGCAGGAACCTCTCAGAAGAAGGGGGGTAGCCGATCTCAGTTCAGTTTGAGAACAAAAGGAAGAAGGATAGATGAACGTCAGAGATATGAGGCTGAAGGATATAATTATGTTTGCTCGTTGTTATCCCCGGTTTGTGAATGACTACACTTTGTTAATGTTCGTTTTTAGTAAGACAAATTTTCTTTATTATACGTTCGTTACTTTTACATGGACTTATCTCGTTACGTTTTATAATGTTTGTTTTTACTCGACTTGCTGTATTTCAGTTTCGTGGGTGTATTGCACTTTTCTTTAAGAGTGAGTTGCTGTATGGAGCAAGACTATCTTTGTATGACGTTATCAGCCAAGTCCCCTCCTCTTAATTTCTCGATCGAAACTTTGAGACTATCGATCGGTGATTTAACGTGCGGAAAAATGTGCTGTCGCAGCTCAAAGTGGTCACATGGTGCGATCGTAATGTGAGAGCAGGAATTCTTACTGGGGAGGTGCGCAAAGGAGGAGGTGGAGTTAAATTAGTGTATCGGATGGTCGACGCAGGTGTCTAGGTTCTTGTGTAATGTATATATATATATATATATCGCTATGTCAAAAAGAATTTAGTGCTGCAGCTTACATATGCTTAAATACTAATGAAGATCGGATGTCAATATCGGTCCCACTGTGTCGAATAGAACATTCACCGGAATTTTTATGTAATATATATATTTGGGGAAAAAAACAAAGGAACTAACTGGCAAGGTTCATATTGGATTAAATATTATTAAGTGTCTGATTTCGACATCGGTCCCACGGTGTCGAATAAGACACTCGTCGGGACTCTTACATAAGAATTTATATATATGTATTCGGAAAAGTAAAGGAATTTTAATGAAGAAAAGATTTATTTATATATATTTTACTTATATATCATAAGGGTCCGATGTCGGCCCAGCGGTGTTGGGCGTTGTAACGTCCACCTGTGGTTCGTTACAACGGGAGGCCGGTCAAGAGCTCGGAGTCGCGGTAGTGAGTCAACAGCAAAAAGACGATATTACAATAACCACAGCATAGACTTTAAGCCAGCCATAAAGTATTCCCAAGATACGAATAAAGAGTCGTAGCATCTTAGCCGCCGTGTCTTATTATTTGTCGTCCAGGCAACTAAATAAATTTGTTGCAACCAGCCTACGACCAGTGAGTGAGCCCGGCTTGCTATACGAGCTGACGCTATGTGGCCTGGCCTGCGGACTACGGCTGGAGGGCTCGCTGACTGACATTAGGAAGGCATTCAAGGGTCGATATTCATGGTGAGGAACCCGAATATTCAGATATACTTAAAGAGTGAGAAAACCGGGCTCGCTGACTGACATTAGGAAGGCATTCAAGGGTCGATATTCATGGTGAGGAAGCCGAATATGCAGATATACTTGAAGAGTGAGAAAACCGGGCAGACATGGCCCCTCCGACGCCACGGACCGATGATGGAGAAAAGCCAGCAAAGCCTATACCCGCAGGCCAGAAGGCATCGAAAAGTCCCAGAGAACGTTAAAGGGAGGGCCAGAAAAGGGGAGATCAAGGGAGGCTGAGCAGCAGGCAATACGGCAGGCTAGGGCGAACTGCGCTCACGTGGCCAAGCTAGTGCGGGAATGGTCGTTTCGGTTCGACGGGAAGGAAAAGCCATTGGAGTTCCTAGAGCAGGTTGAATGGTCGGCTGACATATGGGCTGGATTTAGACGTGATTCCGAGGGCTATGCCAGAATTGGTGAAGGGCCGAGCCCTGATGTGGTTCATCGCCAACAACAGGCAGTGGCAAACATGGAAGTCGTTTGTGCGGAGCTTCCAGGAGCCGATGGGATATTTTGAGAAACTGTTGCTAGAGATGAGGGTACGGAAGCAAAGATGGGAAGAGCCATAATAGAATGCGTGAGAACAAACGGATAACGCAGGGTGCCGCGATTCCCAAACCGGAGTGTAAGGCGAGCCAAGGGGCGAGGTGATGCTAAATGGGGATCCCAAGGAAGGGCCGATTCCCAGGTATCAGGACACTAAGGCCAACTCCAAGCGGCGGGATCGGCCAAAAACGGATGCCGCCCGTGCGCTGTCCACCGGGTGGGGATCGGATGATCCCTGGGTCCGAGCCGCTGTACGGGGGTGACATCCGAATACCGAGCCGAACCGAAGCCGGGAGGAGCAGGCGGCTGGTGGCGGGCCGACATTCGGAACCCTGGGCGAAAGGTTGGATGGCCTGTTGGTCGCGGGCCGTAATGGCGGTCGGCACACCGGACTGACACTAAGAAGGGGCTGGAAGCAATGCGATGAGGGAGGCGGGCGTCGGGCGATCAGCATGCAAACTAAGGGATATGGGTGCCACACATGGTTGGATATTCCAGCTTGCGGTAGGGGGCGGATCATGGCCGTTGGTGTTTGACATTTCTTTGTTAAAACAACGGAAAACAAACAACGAGCCAATTAAACCTGGGGGCATCCTGGGGTTAATGCGGCGAGAAAGATGGATACGCTGTAAATGGGCCCACACATCAGAGCGCTGAGACTAACAAGCACCATTATGCGGAACAGTGGACACTGGCACGATGCTATTTAATGGCGAGTGCCCCGAGCAAATGTCTCTTAGTCACGTGGAGAAACAAAAAAGGGGTTAAAATGAGACAGCGCCTGGAGAGATTTCTGGCCGAGCAAGCGAGCTTGATGCGGCGGGGGTATTATTCCTCCCAAGCCCGAAGCCAGCGAAGGGCGAAACGGTCCTCGCGAAGTGGCGAGCCGGTGGGGAGGGATGTATCTCCGGAACTGCAGCTCATTGCGTCGCCGTTGGTGCCCCCTCTGAATCCGTGAGCCCTTCGGTGTCGCCAGAGGTATCGCCAATGCAAGCTGCAGCGAAGTGGCCATCGTCGGCTGGACGCCGGCTCCGAGACGCGGTGAGTTGAGACGCGAGGCAACCAGACAGCTCGAGCAAGAGCAGGAGGCGCAGCGCCAACGCAAGGAGCGTGCAGCCAGGGAGGCCGAGCGCGTGGCCAAAAAGGACGCAGAGCGGGTCGCCCGGAAGATGGCTGAGCGTGGAGCTAAAGAGGCCGAACGCGTGGCCAAGAGCGCGGAACGAGTATCGCAATTCGAAATGCGATGCTAAGTCTGGTTCAATATCGTTCGCCCTTGGTAAACAGTATGGGAGAATAGGCTTGTTATCAAAATTGGGGAGAAAGATCGGAAATTGCCTGATCATTAATTGCTGACGTATTAAGAAATGATAGCAATGATGGGTGTGCCGACGTTCAACGCTTCCTGTTACTTGTCAGAATGCTTAAGGCTTACGCAGTAAGCTCTACATTCTTTGCCGGGAGACTTTCGTGCGTACAAATTTCTCTCTTGCTATGTAATAGTTCAGTCCAATTTCTCTCTTCTTAACGCCATATGAATTATCAATGTGAGTGCAGGATACGTTTTTCTTAGGAGTCTAAGCAGTTTTAAAGCTACCTGATTTCCGAATAGTTAAGCCAGGTCGTGATAGAGTTCTCGGCTGTCCACTCAGGTACTGCGCCGAGTCTTTTCTTGCACCACTGCTCAAACTATTCAGCCTGTCCATTAACTTTTCATGTTTCCCCTCGATATGGTAGGTGTCATTTATAATTCCATTAGAAAGGTAGCAAGTCTGACGCAAAGAACTATGGAGGTATATCTAAGCTATCCGCTATTCCTAAGTGTTTCAGAAAATTATAACTTCGCACCGGCAACATCTAAGCGGATCACTTATATCCCCAGCTCAGCATAGATTTATAAGGCTGAGATCAATAACCATGTATTTACACCGATTTCAGTAAAGCGTTCGACTCTGTAAACTATTCTCTCCTAGCAAAAAAAAACTGGACCTTTTGGGATTTCCCCCCAATCACTGGAAACGGATTTTTGTATCGTTCCAGCGCCTTTCTGGTTCCTTACACCCTAGGCTGGTTCTTTTGAGAAAATTACCTTAGTTGATGATCTTGGCATTCTTCTAGATCCCAAGTTAAAGTGTTCTGAAAACGTTTACACAATGTTAATTAAGGCCAAGGGTGTGCTTGGGTTTATAAAGAGGTGGTCAAAAGAATTTTACCACCCCCATATAATAAAACTATCTTTATATATATAGTTCATCCGATTTTAGAATACGGTTCTTGTGTATGGTGCACTAAGTACAAAGTACACCAGGACCGTATAGAATCAGTTGAAAAAACTTTTTAATTTTTGGTCTGCGAGGCCTTAACTGGGATGCAAGTGTGAGACTGCGGTCTTACTCTAAAAGATTCCTATACTCAGATTACACTTCCGTCTACCATATCATATCTACACTTATTCTCTTCCTCTTTTTAAATCACTAATTCTCACATACCATTCTCGTTATTAGAAATTGTATATGTATGATATTTTGAATGCATGCTTAGTTATTTAAATAAGATTAGCTCTAATCGCAACAATGCAGGAACAGCTAGTGAGCGCCTCTCTGACGCCCCTTCGCCAAAATTGATGGATATGCTGAAGGTTCGCTTCTAGGAGCAGACGAACAAAATTGCGACCCACGTCCTGGAAGCAGAGCAGCGCATCCTCAGCAGCCTCATGCAGCGCCTGGACACGATCGCTGGTGAGGTCAAGCGGAGGTCAAGCCCGTTCATGGAGTTTGAGAGGGAGGTAGTTGATCTCCGCTCTCAGAGAGACCAACTGGGTGAGCGGGTCGAGCGACTGGACAGGGAGGTGGCAGATTTGCGCGCACTGGGTGAGAGAGTGGTAGGCAGAGAGGCGAGACGGCCGAACACACGGCAGCTGGCGCGAGCGAACTCCGAATACACGGTGTTCCCTACGTGGACGGAAAGAATGTAAGAGCGATCTTCAATAAGCTCTGCTTCAATCTCCAGCTCATCCCTTCACCAAGAATCTAATATGTTTTCAGGGCCCGTAAAACTCAACAAACAAACGTGGATCCCGTCATCATTATAAAATTTGAAAATGTTCGAGAAAAGATCAATCTTATGGAGAAAATTGGGCTGTACTGGCGCGAGAGCGAGAAACAACTAAGCTTGCAGCTCTTAGGTTTTGACTTTGAAGCTCCAATTTATGTCAACGAGCAGCTGTTAAGAGAGCATTATAGCCTTTTTACACCGCCGCAGCATCTGTTCGGCCTGCTAAAGTAAACAAACGAAGTGAGTAAGAAGAAGAGAGCATATCACTTATATTGAAATTTAAAGAAATTCTCAAAATAAGGAGCAATTTACCATTAAATCTAGAAAACGGTGCATTTCGGTGTTTCACCACGAGCACCCAATTGTTTATGGAGCTTGTTAAGGAGGAATCCGATGCTTGTGAAGCTATCGTTGGATCCATCAAACAAAACTTGTGTGCTGCCGATATTAATTTTCAAGTGGCACTTTTAATGTTGGAATCAATGCATCCTAAAATATTTTTGTGGACTCTTGTAAGTATTTGTGTTACCATTTTGTTGTTATACCCGGTACTCGAAGAGTAAAGGGGTACATTAGATTTGTGCGTTTCCGACCCCATAAAGTATATATATTCTTGATCAGCATCAATAGCCGAATCGATATAGCTATGTCTGTCTGTCCGTCCGTCTGTCCGTCTGTCCATCTTCATTTAGCTCAAAGACCATAAAAGCCAGAGGAACACAATTTTGTATCCAGACTCCTATCCTATCGCACTGTTACAAACGTATTTCAAAATTTCGCCTCGCCCCCTACCTCTCACTCCAAGGACGAAAATCTGTGGCATGCACAATTTTAATGATACGATAAAACTAAAAACGCAGAATCATAGACACTGATCTTATCTATCAGAGTGTTGAATCTGGATCAGATCGGATAATAAATATAGCCACAATGAAGAAAACCATTTCGAAATGCATCGTTCCCTCTCGCTCTCTCTCACACACAGGGATAGGCGCTATGCCTGATCGAATTTTTTGACGCCTAGTTCTCAGAGACTATAAGAGCTAGAACCACCAAACTTTCTATCCAAGCTCCTGTGATATCAAACCAAGACGAGTTTGTTTTAAAATTTTGACACGCCCCCTTCCGACCCCACAAAAGATGAAAATCTACAATTTTGAAGATACGGGAAATCCAAAAACGCAGAATCATAGAAAATGACCATATCTATCAGAGTATTGAATTTGAATCAGATCGGATCAAAGATTTAGTCAGAAGGAACAAATGAAATTTCAGTGGCCTCTCAAGCGCAGACTGATTCCCTCTCTCTCTCGCACACAGTCGTGTATGTATATGTAGGAAGTAGATAAAAACATGTAGAAATGGCAGATGTAAAAAATTTATGTAAACAAATATGGAAACATCTAATAGATCAAAATCTCCGAAAAGGTTCGACTTAAATTTTTTTTTTTTTTGCTAAAATTAAATTTTTCCCTTTTGCGAACATGTAATAAATTACATCAAGCTCACATACATATATACTGACTGAGTACCGGGTATAAAGTAGAGCCGCGGCTCACAACGTTCCCCCTCGTTTTATTTTTTTTCAAGATTTGTATCTATCAAATTTTAATTTAAATGTTTAGGAACGGTTTGGCGGTTTTTGTTTGACAAAAACAGATATTTGTTCTCGATACCCCGTCGATACCTCGAATAATTTTGTAAAATTAAAAAATATATGTTGGCCGATGCCCAGTCCTAGACGATAAGCACACAAAATATCACGAAAATAGGTCGAGCCGTTTCGGAGGAGTTTAGCTACTATTTTTTATTATATTATATTATATTATATTATATTATATTATATTATATTATATTATATTATATTATATTATATTATATTATATTATATTATATTATATTATATTATATTATATTATAGTATATACATATATATTTATAAATAATTAATAAAATTATATTTCAAAGGAGATCGTTTTTATGGAAAAGACATATGCCAAGAAGCCACTATCGAATAGCAAAGGGACGTGCTTTGTTTACTCCGCGCCTTAAAAATTTTAAATTAGTTTAATAACACTTAAAATAGACAAGTTCTTGGATAAACATCTTATATGCACGGGCTCTTTGTGTATCAAACTTGAGCTGCAAGAGTTAAACATTTATTAACGAAAATAGATTATTTTCCAATTCGCAAGTAAGCACACAGAGTGCAACCAGCGAAGCTTGCCTTCAAACAGCCGCACACTCTTATAAATAAGCAAAAAAAACATAAGCGAACTACAGCTAAAAAGAAAGGCACAAAAGAGAAACCATTATAACAACAACAAAGTCATCCTCCACTGTACCGCCAACAAAGCGCACTAGCAATAATGCAGGAACAGCTGGAACTGTTGGATATGCTGAAGGTTCGCGTCTAGGAGCAGACGAACAAAATTGCGACCCACGTCCGGGAAGCAGAGCAGCGCAACCTCAGCAGCCTTATGGAGCGCCTGGACACGATCGCTGGTGTGGTCAAGCGGATGGGTGCCCGTTTCACGGAGTTGAAGAGGGAGGTGGTTACGAATAATCGGTGTTCACTATGTGGACGGAGAGAATGTAAGAGCGATCTTCAATAAGCTCTGCTTCAATCTCCAGCTCACCCGTCCACTAAGAATCCGGGATGTTTTCAGGGCCGTAAAACTCAACAAACAAACGTGGATCCCGTCGACATTATGAGAATTGAAAACGTTCGAGAAAAAATCAATCTTCAATTGAGCTATACCGGAGCGAGAGCAAGAAACAACTAAGCTTGCAGCTTGTAGGTTTTGACTGTACAGCTCCAATTTATGTCAACAAGCAGCTGTTAATAGAGCATTACCTAATATTAAAAGAAGCTATTTTGAAGGCACTATTCTAGCGCCCCCACAAAATATAGTTAAACGTATACTTTAATTTTTTCCCGAATAAGAATGAGACTCAGCCCACTGTGCCGCGCGCAAACGAACGGCGAGACAAAAGGAACGGCGGAAGAAGTCCCGCAAGCGAGGTTTGCAACGATCGCTGCTGGGAGACCGAACCAAAGCTAGTGGGTCGAAGTAACGGAACACGGCCGAAAGCTTGGCGAAACAAGAGTTCAAAATAGGCAGGACGGCCCACGCGAGTTGAGAGACAAATCACTTAGCAGAGAACCAGAAACCTGGGCGGTTGATCTCGCGCAAGGGCCCTGAGCAGAACACGAGGAGACGGGACCGGCGATCCCTTACTTCACTTTGCCGGGAACGAGGATCGAGACCAGTCAAATTTCAAGTGCGCGAGAATACAAAAGATCAGTAGACAGTGCGGGCCACCTAACCTTAAATCATACACGCGGCAGGAAAGTTAGGCTCTGGTAAGCAAAGGGTAGTAAGATCTGGTGCAGCCTAAAGAATCAGGGTGAATCCAACCTTCACTACATGAATAAATCGAGCAATGTAAGCAGAAACATCGTTGACGCTGGTTCTTATTAAATTGGACATATATATACAGTTCGGGACGCCGATCATTTACAGAGTGGTTATCTATGAACCTCATCTAATTTCCCTTCGTTCTCCTGAAACACAGATCCGAAACCCGCACTCAAGACCCAACAAAAATACCCAGCCAAGTAAGAACGAGGGTCCAATTAGAACGTATTCAAAGTAAGCGTCAGGATTCCGGGAGGCGTGCTAGTACAGTCGTTCTCTATGGTCTTTACCGAGACACTATTGTACGCGCACAGACCCAAAGCCAGTGTGTGCTCTGTGGTTTTTACCGAGACACACAGCCAGGAACCCCGATCTCGACCAACCTAGTTAAAGCAGACAATAGAAAAAATCCTGAGATTCCGGAAGGCGTGCTAGTTCCGTCGTGCTCTATGGTCCTTACCGAGACACGATTGTACGCGCACAGACCCATAGCCAGTGTGTGCTCTGTGGTTTTTACCGAGACACGCAGCCAACAACCCCAACCCCGACCAATCTAGTTAGAGCAGGCGACCAGTGAAATCTTGGGACTCCGCAAGGCGTGCTAGTGCAGTCGTGCTCTGTGGTATTTACCGAGACACGATTATACAGATTCGCAGACAGGGCGTTCCCTATAGTTACAACTGACCCATCCAATCGGGGTAGACGGCAGCCTCAGATTCTGGGTGTCGTACGCGCATTAGGGTCGATGGGTCGATGGGAGCTATAGGGTACGTATAGCTCCCACCGACCCTCGCGTGAACAACGCCCTTTATATCTATTCCTCCTGTTGCTCCCTAAATGTCACGAGAGGCGCCTTCATCCCTCGTAGGTCCCTCTGTTTACAAATTTCTTGTAAAGGACCCTGAACAACCCTGAGTCATCATCCTAGCCTTAGGAACTACTTTACACTATAAGTATAAAGAAGCACCGTAATCTCTCACCAGTCTTCACTCGGTGTGGTACGTGCGCTGTAATGTAAAAGATTGTTTTTAATGCATTGAACGCATGGAGGAGCTTTTGTTACTCGCACCAGAAAGAGAGTCGGTACCAACTGTCTCACCCACTGGAGCTTTGGCTGGATCGGGAGACGCAATAGGCTTCTCAAATAGCTTTCGCACTTAATCATTTACTCTTAGTTAGGTCATTTACTTTAATTAAATATCACTTCAATCTAACTAATTGTTTTCCAGATATGGAGATTGCGCCCCTAATAATTTCAGACTTGTGACGCCCAGCGCCAGACTCCTCCTCACTTCACTATTCAAACGTCTCTACTGAGCGTGTGTTTCACCTCACATCCAACGTCTTTACTGAGCGTGTGTTTCACCTCACTGCCCTAGGAATGACCGCGACCGACATTGACCAGCATGCCCCCAACAGGAAGACCCGGAAGGAAGACCCAGAAGAAAAACCCGAGACTACGACTCATTCGACTTAATACTAAACCTGTCATTTTAAGAATAATAAAGATACGATCTTATTATACTGCTTAACCTACGCCTTCTTCTTGACCCGAGAGTTCCTACTTATAGTTGAAACATCCAGAAACGGACCAAATTTCTGTGAATCCCGGCGCGGCAAACATACCCCGGCCGTAGCAATGTCACAGTGGTGCCCGAGCAGGTTTTGGTAGCATAATAGTATCTAAAAAGTGGTCAAGATGGCAAAGCAGTGGATCAACCAAGTAGCGAAAGCAGAGCCAGAAAACTATTGAAAGGAATTCGGCTTGGAAACACGATGAAAAAAGACGGAAAGTCTAAAGAAGCAATTGTTACAGTTCATGGAACGAACAGATCTACCAGTAAATATAAAGGAGAATAAATAAAATGGAATCACCTATTATCTGTACCAAAAAAACCTGCAAACAGGTTCCGAGTATCCCCTGCTATCTTTGCGGAAAAGTAATGCACGCAAAGTGCGCTGGGTACTCAGGCCTCGTGGGTGATGCAATTTCCAAACATAATGGCTTGTTCTACTGTTGTGAGGCATGCCGGGGGGCTCACATAGAGATGGCCAGGTTTATGGGGCAGACGCGGAATGGCTGTAAAGAGCTGACCGTAGGCTTTAAAAAGCAGTACGATCGGCTCCTAGCCATGGAGTCTTTGTTTAGCAGTTTGCAACTGCTGAATGAGTCTAATAGGCGAAAAAAGGTCACTCCGCGGGATCTGCAAGCCCCAACTGTCCCTCAGCCGCCCGTTGCCGAACAACCGACTCCGACCACTCCAATTGTGCAGCAGCCGATATCGTTTGCTATTCCAAGGGCAACGACAGCTGCTGGTGATGCGAATTCGGCAGCCGAATTTATCACTTCGGAGAACGCACAACAAGAAATTTCCGTAGCGTCCGTTTCCGTCGAGTCCGCCAACAATCCTAATATCCCGTCCATTTCGATCCCACCAACAAACATACGACCCGGACTACCGGGTATTGCCATCACAGGTACAAGGTCTGTGGTGCCAAACCCAAGATTGGTGGTGATCACACTTACACCTAAACGACAAATTTTTGTCTCACGGCTTGCCCCTTACACCACTATAGATGACGTTACTGCTTTTATTCAAAGCAATATACAAGCCGTCAGTTTAAAGGTGGAGAAGTTTAACTTCTCTTATGCCAGGGATGTAGCTTCATTCAAAATAAGCGTCTCCCCGACTCATTTTGACACCATTTGCTCTGCCAAATTTTGGCCAGAGAACATGGTGGTGAAGGAGTTTAAGGCAAAGAAGAAGAGTAGGCCCCCAATAACTCATAATACTAATCAGGCCAGTGCTCCATCCTCATCTTCCCAGTCCACCCATCCAAAAAACTAACTTCCTCTCTCTCAATCACCTACCAGAATGTTAGAGGCTTGCGTAGTAAGCTCACCACTCTGTATCGAGATAGCGTCGCATTTGCATCCCATGTAATTGTGTTTACAGAGACCTGGTTAAAACCGGAAATTCTTAGTTCTGAAGTTTTGGCAGGTCGGTACACAACCTTTAGAAATGACCGTTCGTCTCGACGTGCAGGTGGGGTTCTGATTGCAGTGGACTCTAACTTCACGTCGGAACATTTTACAGTCCAGATTCCACAAGAACTGGAATTCCTGTGTATAAAACTGATTCTTCCCGCTTTTTCAGTCTTTATTACATGCTCGTATATTCCACCTTCTTCGAATATTAATCAATTTATGAGCAGCACTTGTCCGCCTTAAGCGCTGTTTCTTCCTCGCTATCAGATAAAGATCATATGATAGTTCTTGGGGATTTCAATTTACCAGGAACTGTTTGGTCTTCGGTAAACGAGTCTAATAACCTAGTGCCCATGTCACGACATGACTTTATAGACGGCTTACTCGACTTATCCCTGTCTCAAGTCAACCATGTGAAAAATTCCCTGGGTCGATTGCTTGATCTGTGCTTTGTAACGGATCCGACCATTGCGTTGTTAACCCGAGTCCCTCCGCTCACTATACCTGAAGACGCCTACCATCCTACACTTAAAGTGTCGCTCGATATAGGACCAACCGCATTGGATCGGTCGGGTAGGCTACCTCGATGTGTCCGCTGCTTTCGTAAAGCCGAGTTTGCGAAGCTTAATAACCTCATTAGGGATTTTGATTGGTCCGCTTTGTATTTGTACACTGATGTTACGATATGCACAAACATTTTTTACGATGCACTTGACTCACTTTTTGAGTCTTGTGTCCACCTTTCCTGTCCTATTAGATCTGGGAAGCCCCCTTGGTTTACCAAAGAGTTATCCAGTCTAAAAAACTTAAAATCAAGACTTTACAAAAAATTTCAAGAAGTTGGCTCTCCTTCTTCTCTCTCGCTATGTAATGGCTCGGTCAAACTTTTCAGTTCTTAATTCCCAATGTTATAAGAACTACCTATCTAGATGCAGGATACGTTTTTCTCAGGACCCTAAGCAGTTTTACAGCTTCGTAAACAGTAAGCGTAAAACGTCCGCTCATCCATCCTCGCTATCATTTCTTAATACGTGGGGAAATACTGATCAGGTAATGGCCGATCTTTTGCCCAATTCTTTCAAACAACCTATTCACAGTGTAAGGATCGAATCGGTCCTTTCAAGCCACGAAGTACTCGCCAACCCTGCATAAGAAGACGTTCCGCCAACCCTGGCATATACCCCCCCACGATAACGATGAAACAAGCCTCATATGGAGCCACAGAAGGCGTTTATACCTAGTTTATCTTTCGCAAATTTATTATTATCCGGTTATCCCGACTATCTTCGATTTTTCTTTAGACAATAAGTTAGTATTAATTGCGAACTGAAACGCGTTATTATTATTTAATTTAGTCTGCCAATGAAGGCGTTAAGACCAATAAAAAATACTGAATAGTATTTCCTACGGCCACTTTAAAACCGCGATCGATAGGCGAATGATATCGAAAGAGGAGGGGAGGAAGCTGACCGACCGGCGATCTTTCACTTCGACGGGAACCAGAGAGCAACGCGCACGCAACAAAACGTAAAACCCTCAGTTCATAACAAGCCATGGTGACACGTGTACACAATAAGCTGTGTGACTTCCGCCCGAGTCCCCCACTGACATTCCTCGAACGCGCCGCCGAACGTTGGCATTCTTTGGCCCCGCGCCGTCTAAGCCTATGAATAAGCGCGTCCTCGATTCCGTTGTCTTGATACGTAAGTTCAAATCTAGATCCAGTGGTGCAGCCAGGGTCGCAGCGTAGGTCCTTCGATTAACAATAAATGTTCATTAATCGCTCTATATCCCATCCCCGTCCCTCTGAGTCGTGGAATTGTAAACTTTAGCGACTCCGCATCGTTCTATATCCCGGTCAGAAAAACCGCCTCACCGCAAAATTTTGGCAAACAGTCCCAATTACAGTGCCGGTCAGAAAATTGGTCAGAGTGCAAGTACAGTGTCAACCAAAAATCAATACCCTACAGTGACCGTGCAACACTACAGAAAGGTGAACAACAAGTAATACAATAAACTAAGCCAACCAGTTTAAAACAAAAACAGTCAAAATAAAACCAACACTAATCCGTGAGCCAAGCCCGTTCTCTAATTCCACACGAAGACCAGATACTGCTGCCAGTCATGGAGCAAACCGGTGATAACGATCAGAGTGAGTATTGCACCACAGAAGTAGTTGAAAATCCTGGGGTGGGTACCAGTTGGATATATCAACGCCGTCGAGACGAACTCGACGAGTATGCAGATGAGTTTGGCTACGACAAACAAGTCAACGTCGACGACTTGAGGAGGAACTTCGCCATGTTCATGACAGGCAAACACGCACTTTCCGTTTGGGACCGCCTAGCGGAACTCAAAAACCAGCCTCGGAGCCGCTCCAAATCACCGCATCCCGCCACCAAAGCCCCGTCAGAGAAACCGCAGTCCACGGATCAAAAACTTGGTCTGCAGGTCCCCCCGCCCACCTTTGGCATAAGCCATGTGCCACCAACAGTCCCGACCTCTGAGGACAATGGCCAAACGCTTAAGTCGCCCGAACCCAGCCTAGCTCCCGCGAGGAACGCCTTCTCTCCGGTGGACTCCTCATCGAGGCACATCGAGATTAGAAGCCAGTCCAGCACTTCGTCCCATCACGCCTTCCAGATGGCTGACAAGATCAGACATTGGGGTGTACACTTCAACGGCCACGACGACCCGCTCGCCTTCTTAGAAGTGCTCGAAGAGCGCGCCCCGAGCCATGGCAGAACTACTCACTGACAGAGCTAGTCGTTGGTTCCGCACCAGTCGACTCCAAAGCGCCTCGTGGGCTGACTTCCGCAAGGAATTCTTGAGCTTCTTCCTCCCGCCCCGGTATTACGACCAATTGGAAGACAAGATTCGGGCACGTAAACAGTCGGTGGGCGAGTTATTCAAGGACTTCGTCATCGAGATCCGCCTACTCATGCACCATGCGCGGTATGACACGGCCCGGGAGCTCAATCGCATATACGATAACGCTCTACCAGGTTATCAACTATATGTGAGGAGACACGAGCTACGAGACCTGGCCCAGCTTACACAACTAGCCGTGGAGTTCGAGAGTATTCAGGCGCAAAGTAGCACAGGGAGCTGGCACCCATCCGTAACGTCCCCCACTCGTAGTATTCCTAGACGCAGCCAGACAGACTCGACCACCGATTACGGGCAAACAAGGACGCCCCAAAGCCGGAACCCGTTCCGCCAAACTCCTGGTAGCCAAGCTGAATCGGACAATAAGCCGGGTTCAACTCAGGTCAGTACACCACTGACGGAGGCGTCCAATAACATGATCCAGCACGACGTACCCCCCATCGCCAACGCACGCGCAGCTTGTCGTCGCTGCGGTGGGTCAGATCACTTGTCTACGAACTGCCAGAACAGGCCCATTTTTTTCTGTTGGGAATGTGGCAAGCGGAACATGAGGACCACCCAATGCTGCAGGCGCGAAACCTCGGGAAACTAGTCGCGTCCTCGGCTGAGACGGGACCAGCCGGGAGCGACGCCACCACAAACCCACGACGAAAAAAACCCCTGCATGTACACGACGGACGGATAGTGGCGATGGTAACGATCGGAGAACGAACAACGGAGGCTACCGTCGACACGGGAGCGACCCGAAGTTTCGTGAGCGAAACACTGGCGCGACAACTAACCATGGACACAAATACACAAGCCACATCCATGCAGATCCGATTAGCAGATGGATCAGTTAGAAAGATAACCCAAGTTTTGCTCGCGACCCCCCGATTACACACGCGCCAGGTCCGGATACCCTTCCTAGTGCTACCCAACATGGTAGAGAGTGTCATCCTAGGAATGGACTTCCTATGCGCAATAGAAACCACGATCCAGTGCGGCACTACACGTCTACATCTACGAGGGTACTGTAGCAATTTCGACGAATCAGTGGTCACCACCAGCCACCTACAAGATCATGTACCCCAGAACGCGAACCAAAGACGAGCACCGGAAACCACGGAAACGAAACCCCCAACCAAGAGCGAGAACCTGAGACAATTGACGGAGACCACGGCTACGAGAACCCCAACACAGAACGAGAACCGGAAACGAAAGGCAGAGAACATGGCTACGAGATTACCTAGAGAACACGACCACGAGCATATCAACAGAGACCACGAGTACAACAACACCCACGGAGAACAGGACCACGAGAATATCAATGGAAACTACGAGTACAAGGACCCCAACGGGGAACATGGTTACTATGAGGTCAACGGAAATTTCTGGTACGAGGACGCGAACGGCGCACACGATCAGGAGAATGTACACGAGGACAACGAGCGTGACGGCTGCAACCGAGACAACGATCGGGGGAATATCCACGCAACGCGTCCACACCAGAACTTCGACGGAGATCATGAGAACCGGGATACCAGCGGAGGTGATGGAAGGCGATGACCTTACGGCGCAGTGTAAGGAGTATGTACCGGCAGAACCTATACCGCGGCATCCCGCGATCATGGCCGACACTACTCCTGTCGTTGCCAATATAGCCGAGTACTCCCCTAATCCAGACGTAGCCAGCCCTTTCGACACGACCATCCTCCCTGAACGCTACGATCAAGACACCACTCTCGGAACGAATATCCCCGTCGAAGATTAACCGGAACCAGACGTGCAACCTTGGCCCCCAGACATAGCGCCGCAAATCCGGGAGTACTTAGATGAAGAGCTCCCAAAGTTCGAACGCCTGAGGGGAACGACGGACGTGACAGAACACAGCATCGTCATGAAGGATAGTCGGCCAATAAAGCAACGCTATCACCCAAGGAATCCGGCCATGATGCGAATCATTGTCGCACAAATTGACGTGTTGCTAGCCGAAGGTCTCATCGAGCCGTCGCGCAGTCCGCACAGCGCTCCGATCGTTCTCGTCCGTAAAAAGGACGGACGGTGGCGCATGTGCGTGGACTTTCGCCAACTCAACGAGCGCTTTATCCCTGACGCATACCCGTTGCCTCGGATCAATTACATCCTGGAACGACTCAAAAACGCCAGGTTCATCACGACACTTGATTTAAAGAACGGGTATTGGCAGGTGCCTATGGCCCCTAATAGCAGGGAGGCGACGGCGTTCACGGTGCCCGGAAGGGGACTCTACCAATGGAGAGTTATGCCCTTTGGGTTACATTCCGCATCTGCAACTTTTCAACGAATCCTCGACACAGTCATCGGCACCGACATGGAGCCCTTCGCGTTCGCATATCTGGACGACATCGTCATTGTCGGGAAAGATTATCAAGAACACTTGCACAACTTAAAACAAGTCTTCGCACGGCTACGCAAGGCAAACTTACGGATTAACACCAGCAAGTGTGCATTCTTCCAACGCCGAATCAAGTACCTAGGTCACGTGGTCAGCGAAGAGGGCATCCATACAGACCCTGACAAGATAGCAGCAGTAAAAGACCTGAAACCACCCACCAGTCTGAAAGAACTTCGCCAATGCATAGGGATGGCATCGTGGTACCGCAGGTTCGTCCCAAATTTCGCCGCCGTGGTACAACCTATGTCACAGTTGCTGAAGAAGGGAAAGGAGTGGACATGGACCCAAGAGCAGCAAGCTTCCTTCGATAACCTGAAAGGACTCTTAACTACCGCTCCCGTTCTCGCTTGTCAGGACTTTAATGTCAAGTTTTCTCTACAAACCGACGCGAGTAACCTAGGAAAAGGCGCTGTCCTTACGCAGGAAATCGAAGGGAAGGAACGTGTCATCGCATACGTGAGTCGACGCCTCAATAAGGCCGAAGAAAACTACTCAGCCACGGACAAGGAATGTCTAGCGGTCATATGGGCGATTAGGAAGCTACGTTGCTATCTCGAGGGCTACCGGTTCAACGTCATGACAGACCATCTCGCTCTGAAGTGGTTGAACACGCTCAAAAGCCCTTACGGCAGAATAGCAAGGTGGGCTCTCGAGTTACAACAGTACCAATATGATGTACAATATCGACCGGGCAGGCAAAACGTCGTTGCAGACGCATTGTCTAGACAACCGTTGGACGCCTTGGCGTGGGTCCAGGAGGTTAAAGCGCAGTGTACTTGGTTGGAACGAAGGATTCAACAAGTTCGAGACTAACCGCAGAAGTATTCAGACTATGCGTACGAAGACGGACAACTTTACCGACACCTGGGACACCGAGCCGACGACGAGGACTACATACCGTGGAAACTCTGTGTACCCAAAGGCAACCGAGCAAGGGTACTACAGGAAAGCCATGACCAACCGACGGCCGGCCATCTCGGCGTCCGGAAAACGATCACTCGGATCTCCCAAAGATATTACTGGCCCGGTATGTACCGCGACGTGCGACGATACGTTCGTGGATGCCTCAGCTGCCAACAATTCAAAGTCTCGCAACAGAAACCGGCCGGAAGAATGTTCACCCGCCAAGTCGACGAACCCCTCGCGACCTTGTGCGCCGATTTCGTCGGACCGTTACGCCGCTCGAAACGAGGTAATACTACTCTCTTGGTATTCTTCGATATCTTCTCGAAATGGGTCGAGTTGGTCCCGCTAAGGAAGGCAACAGCAACCAACCTCGAACGAGCCTTCCGAGAACGGATTCTCGGTCATTTCAGAGTACCAAAAGTGTTTGTTTGCGACAACGGAACGCAATTTACCAGTCGGTCCTTCAAGGCGTTTCTCAAGTCAGCCGGGGTAGAGTTGCAACACACTGCGCCCTGTTGTCCGCAAGAAAACCCCACCGAGAGAGCAAATCGAACCGTCAAAACGATGATATCCCAATTCATCGACGGCCACCAAAACACCTGGGACGAGTTATTACCCGAGATGTCGCTCGCCATCAATTCTAGTGTCTCCGACACGACCGGTTTCAGCCCCGCCTACTTGTTACACGTTAGGGAGCCCCGCTTACCAGGCACCTTGTACGAAGAGGTAACAGTCGGAACGACAAGTAACGCGGAATCAGCCCTCGCTAAAGCGGCCAGGCTGCAAGAAGTGTACGACATCGTCCGCAACAACACCCAGCGAGCAAGCCAAGAACAAGAAAGACATTACAACCTACGGAGAAGACAATGGCGCCCGTCAATCGGATCCTGGGTCCTGATACGCCAACATCACCTCTCGAACGCCGCTGACGGGTTCGCCGCCAAGCTGGCCCCTAAATACGATGGACCCTATCAAGTACGATGCTTCGTCTCGCCGAACGTCGTCCGCCTCCAGCACCAAGGGAACCGGAAGCGGAGAACCGCGAACATAGCGGATCTCCGAGAGTTCGATTCTAACGAAGAGGACCACGCCGACAAGACCACCTACGAAGTCATCGAAAACCCCCCAGACCAGGCCAACCACGAAGACAGCATGAATCACGCCGACACGACCTACGACGAGCCCGCCCAAGGCCGCATTCGCTCTCCGGAGCAACCGCATGCCCTAACGTAGATCTAATCCCACTAACGATAGTCCACCCATTGTACTCACTCGTATACTACTACCAATAAGAACATTAGAGTAGGAATTTTGTAAGGCTGCACCACTAAAATTCATTAGAGTAAAACGCGTTAGAATTACATAATCCCTCCATTTTTCTTTAATGCAGACATAAGTTATAGGATTTATGATGGATTCGGACGAGGCAAACTCCTCCGAGACCCTGCTGAGAGGCGAGGACTCCGACGCTGAGCGCGAGGACACCGACTTCGAGAACGAAGAACAGTATATGGAGTTCTCCGAGAATGACACCGTCGGAGGCAACTCTCCGACGCCCCCTTTTGCACCAAACAGCCCGGTATCATCGCCGCCACGAGCACTGCGTCGCCCCGCGGGGGAACCAATGGCGTTCGTCGATCTGACGTCGTCACCGATGGATTTAGGAGACCCTGAGGAAGATCCACCCGCCACTCCGCCGCTGTTCACTAGACGTGTCAACGCCTCACCTCCTTTCAGCGGTGGAACATGGCCGACCGGAAACACGCCACGCTCGCCAGGATACGCTCCGGAGTCACCATCCTACGCCCTGGGCTCGTCCCCATACGGCCACCAAGAAACATGGCGGACCGGAAACACGCCACGCTCGCCAGGATACGCTCCGGAGTCACCATCCTACGCCCCGGGCTCGTCCCCATACGGCCACCAAGAAACATGGTCGAACGAATACACGCCACGCTCGCCAGGATACGCACCGGAGTCACCATCCTACGCCCCGGGCTCGTCCCAATACGGCCACCAAGAACCAACCCCTCGCTCACCCCGATACACCAAGTCTGCGCGCCTTCCGGAAATTCCGCTCTACCAACGTCGTGACCAACGCCCAGTCTGACCCAAGACGACGAGAGGTGGGAGGTCGACGTGGAAACACGAGCCGACCCGGAGACACCATCGTTGCCCATCCGGCTACGTAGGGTGCGTTTGGGCTCAGGCCCCCCGTCTCAGGCCCTCGACCAGTAGTTTTGAGAACTTTAGCGACTACGCATCGTTCTATATCCCGTCTCCGTCCCTCAGACCAGTAGTTTTGAGAACTTTAGCGACTACGCATCGTTCTATACCCCATCTCAGGCCCTCGACCAGTAGTTTTGAGAACTTTAGCGACTACGCATCGTTCGATATCCCGTCTCCGTCCCTCAGACCAGTAGCTTTGAGAACTTTAGCGACTACGCATCGTTCGATATCCCGTGTCCGTCCCTCAGACCAGTAGTTTTTGTGAACTTTAGCGACTACGCATCGTTCTACATCCCGTCTTCCTAACCCTCTCTCAGAACAGTAGTCCCGAGAGTTCAGAGACGGTACATCGCTATGCAAGAACCCTCTTCCCTGTGTCGACAGCCAGACGGATCTCTCCCACGCCACTTGGCCCTCCCTTCGCCTCCCCCGGCATACCCTTGGTACTCCACACCAAGCTAGAACTCACACCCCTGCACCACCTCGATTACGCCACCTGTTCTTTCGTCCGCCTAAAGTTCCCCTATCAACTACAAATTTCTTGTAGAGGACCCTGGACAAGCTGATCTCACCCCAGCCTGAAATAGGTTCCTTACAAGTTGCATCAACTCTGTTCGACCCGTTAGGACTACTGTCGTCTCTTGTTATTGTCGCTAAGATAATTCTACAAGAACTGTGGCTCGCAAGACTCCAATGGGATGAATCCGTCCCACAACACATGCATACGACCTGGAGCGCTTGCTTAGACTCTTTCAGAGCCATTTTAGCGTTGTCGGTCCCTCGGTATTGCCTCCAAGTCAGCTGCCAATCGGTCCAGATCCATGGATTTTGTGACGCTTCTATTCGAGCATACGGCTGCTGCATCTACCTTCGTTCGGGAAGTGCAGGTGGCCTCATTTCTGTCAGCCTCCTAACGGCCAAATCAAGAGTGGCACCAGTCAAGAAAAAATCGCTGCCTAAGTTGGAATTGTGTGGAGCGCACTTGCTTGCCCATCTGTATGCAAAGGTCAAACCATTGCTGGTCGATAAGCCGCACTCTACTCACTTGTGGTCAGACTCACAAATAGTTTTACACTGGTTGAAGTAACATTCGGTGACCTTATCTGCGTTCGTTGGGAATAGATTTTTCGAAATCCAGGATTTAACCGTAAAAGCTAATTGGAGATTTGTGCCTACCGATTTAAACCCTGCCGACATCGTCTCGCGGGGAGCCACAATGCAGGAGCTTGAAACATCAATGTGGTTCGCTGGCCCTCCGTTTCTAATGCTCTCACCCGCAACCTGGCCTACGTCTCCTGAGTTCATCGATCTAGATCAAGAGGTGGTCAACACTGAACTACGGAAAACACCTACAGCGTCGTTAGCATCGTTGCCTACGTATTGTCGCCTGGATGTTTCGCTTCTTCTACTCAACAAGGAAAACAAGCAAACTTCAAACATCAATGTTGTCCGCTGAAGAGCTACGCCATGCATCCGACTGCATAATCTGGAATATCCAACAGCAAGCTTTCGCTGACGACTGTCAGCGGCTCAATAAATCACTCACACTCAAAAGTCATTTAAAGTTTCTAAATCCATTTCTTGACAGCTCGTCCGGATTTCAGCTCATCCGAGTGGGTGGCAGATTGGAGAACGCTCACATCCCAGAGTCCGAAAAGCACCCGCTGCTCCTGCCTAGCAAGTCAAATTTTGTCTGGACTTACGCTCGTCATTTGCATCGTCGTAATTGTCATGCCGGCCCTAAGGCCCTGGTGGCGCTGCTTCGTCTGGATTACTGGATTGTGAACGCCAGGGACTTGATACGTCGCATCGTCCGATCCTGCGTATCCTGCTTCCGATATAGGCCCAAGCTTCACCAGCAGCTCATGGGATCACTTCCAGTGGAACGTCTTCTGCCTGGGCAGCCGTTCCAGTGGTATGGCGTCGACTTCTGTAGACCTATAAACACTTATCTTCGCATAAGAGGAACTGGTCCGATCAAATCGTATCTGGCGATCTTTATCTGTCTGGCCTCTAAGGCTGTTCACATTGAGGTGGTATCACAGCTGTCTACCAAGGCTTTCCTGGGTGCACTCAACGGATGCTCGTCGCGCATTGCCCACAGACATCTTCTGTAATAATGCTACAAACTTCGCTGAAGCAGCTAACCATCTCACTAACCTCAAGTAATTCCTGTTCGATCAAGCCACGCAAGATGCTATTTCGTCATATTGTTCAACTGATTTTATCAACTTTAATTTCATCCCTCCCAGGGCTCCACACTTTGGCAGGCTCTGGGAAGCCGCTGCAAAGAGCGCGAAGGGCCTCTTGCACAGGATTTTCATCAATGCAAGGCTCACGTTCAAAGAACTTGGCACTGCTGTTATTGAAGTCGAGGCAATACTGAATTCGCGCCCTTTATCACCAATGTCAACCGATCCAAGTGATCTCGGTGCCATCACTCCTGGCCATTTCCTGATTGGGAAGTCTCTTCGCGCGCTACCCGAGCGGACAATCCACACACTTAATCTCACCAATCTGGAACGATTCGACGTAGTTACAGCCATCAAACAACAATTTTGGCGCCGCTGGTTGTCTGAATACATCAACGAGCTCCGCACACGAAGCAAGTGGACAGCAGCATCAGCAAATGTCACAGTCGGTACAATGGTCATCATTCACGAAGACAATCTTGCTCCACAACACTGGAGGCTGGGACGTATCGAATCCGTCCTATCTGGGAAGGATGGTCACGTCCGAGTGGTCCTTCTCCGAACGTCCACCGGTCATTGCTGCCGGCCAGTCCATAAATTCTCCCGCTCTCCGACCCATCTGGTCCTATTAGTGCTTAAACATTGAAAGCAGATCCTTTCAAGGGGGCCGGGATGTTCGGTCAAATCTGCCCTTCGTCTACTCACGTCCAATTCCCTCTCTAAGAATGTAAACCACAGCCTCTCAGTCTGTTAAGTGAACATTCTGTTAATAAAGACAGTCGAATGCTTCTCACCGAACGCTCAGCCGTGCCGTAATTTCTAGTTCAATCCTCGGGAGTTATTATAATCGTAAATTGCATCGCCCCGACCTGTATCGCCACAAAACCACTTGTGGCATAAACATACGCACTAAAAACAAGATCATACGTTACGAATTGTTCTCTTCATTCATCCTCAAAGATGCAGGAAGTGAAAAAAGTTGAATACATTTGGGCACACTGAAATAAATTTCAACTTTGATTATCTTACAAATTTGATTTTTGAAAGCTCTGGGAAATTCTCTGTTAGATGCGTGTATTCATTTCATCCAAAGCGCTAGAACAATTTATTGACTTTTTCCACATCTTTTCGTCTGATGTCCCACTGTGGGGCATAAAATATATAAAAAGGATTCAATCGGCTTGGGTCTTTTTTTTGTGTTATCTATTAAGTATTTAGTTTTAAAATACCGTCCAGTTTAGGGCCTCCGCGATATAAGCGCTTAAGTTGGCTTTATTAAATCTTCTGTCGGGGATTTCTTAAAGTATTTTGTTCAATCGTATATAAAGTATTGATTCAATTGGCTTGGGTCTCCGCGATATAAGCGCTTAAGTTGGCTTTATTAAATCTTCTGTCGGGGATTTCTTAAAGTATTTTGTACAACAGGAATCCCGAGACAGGAAAAGAGAAGAAGACCAACGATAGGAAGATCGTATTCTAAAGCGCTTAGGCATGGCCAATCGATGCAATACTGCAAAAGATATAAGATTTGAGTTTGTTCAGTCGGAAGGTGTCAATTACTGTGTTTATGCTAGGCCCATTTCATGAAATCATTTCATGCAATGGGGAAAAAAGTGTGTGCATAAACAGCATTTCATGTATTCGTTAACACACGATAGTTGACTATGAATTCAGCCTGAATTCATGAAATGGTATCGTCTAACCATCTAAAACTATAAAAAATATCTATGAGATGAGTCTTTATCTACATCCTATATATACCTACACGGCTGTGTGCGAGAGAAAGAGGGAATGAGTCTGCGCTTGGAAGGCCACTGAAATTTTATTTGTTCTTTCTGGCTATACTAATGATCCGATCTGATCCAGATTCAACATTCTGATAGATATGGTAATTTTATATGATTCTGCGTTTTTGGTTTTCCCGTATCTTCAAAATTTTAGATTTTCGTCTTTTGAGTGGGCGGAAGGGGGCGGGGCGAAATTTTGAAATACATTTGTAGCAGTGTGATAGGACAGGAGTCTGGATAAAAAATTGTGTTCCTCTAGCTTTTATAGTCTCTGAGCTATAGGCGCAAATGAAGACGGACGGACAGACAGACATAGCTATATCGACTCGGCTATTGATGCTGATCAAGAATATATATACTTTATAGGGTCAGAAACGCTTCCTTCTGGGTTTTACACAAATCCAATTTTGGCACAAATCTAATATACCCCTTTACTCTTCGAGTACCGGTTATAAGCGAACATTTTTTTCCTGTCCGTATTTCTTTGTCCGCTACTGTATCTGCACGATTACACAATTCAAAAAATTCCGTAAGTGGCACGCTAATCTGCTCTCTCGTAGGTGAATTGCTGGTTCCCGTTCGTGAATTTAGAAACCAAAGATACGCCAGATAGCTTTATTTCATCTGATGTACCAACTAATTTGGTAGCGCATAATTTCGTCGTTTTCATTTAATCGAGAAGCATTCACATCATGATGTTGAATTTGAAACTCAACCATATCGCTGCCTTTATTCACATACTTGCAAATGCATTTGACAGATTTCACTGAGCTGCAGAGCTTCATGCAAGGCGATAAGCGCATGGGCCATGAACCATGTCTTATTTAGTTATATCGAACAGGAGTTGATCAGTATCTTTAATTTCCGCAGAAATTACACTATCTAATGAAGATGCCTTCAAATTTAAAATTGACAATTCGGTCATGGGTCTCCGAGCAACCAAACGGAAAATTCTATCGGTGACATCGAAGTTGTTCGACCCCCTTGGTTTGCTAAGCCCTAGCATTATAACAGGCAAGATCCTATTGCAGGAACTTTGGCTGAACAAATTAGATTGGGATGAGTCGATTCCACTGCATTTAGAAACAGCATGGAATATGTTGAAAAACACACTTTCTCACTTGGAAAAAATATCCATATCTCGGTTCGTGCTTACCGATCCGATGTCACCGGTCACCGGGCATGTAGCCTTTGCTGACACCTCCATGAGAGCTTATGGAGCGTGCGTCTATATACGTAACAAAACTGCAGAAGGTTTAAAAATATCGTTGTTGACCTTCAAGCCCAAAGTAGTGCCGCTCAAGACCAAAACGCTCCCAAGGCTTGAGTTATGTGCCGTTCACCTTCTCGCCGATCTCTGTCACAGAATCAAGCCCCTATTAAAGGTCCCCAATGAACGAACTGTTTATTGGTCGGATTCAGAAGAAACTCTTCACTAGATTCGGTCTCATCCATCCTCTTTGTCGACGTTCCTTTCGAATAGAGTGGCTGAGATTCAAGAGTGGTCATATGAAGCTACGTGGCGACATGTACCCACGAAACTGAACCCAGCAGATATTGTCTCAAGAGGTTGTGATGTCAACGAAATCGTCCAGTCAATCTGGCTCGAAGGACCAGGATGGCGAAAAAAACGGGCCCAATATTCTCATTTCACCGAGGGATTTTCGTTACACCTCAAGCTGCTTAGAGTGTTCTCATATATGACCCGTTTCATAAGAAAATGCAAAGACCCAAATATAAAGTTTGAAAAAACTGTCTGATTGACCATAATTGACCATACAATGAAGATTTCCATAAATTTGTTGAGATCATACAACATCACGAGTATCAAGAAGAAATCGAAAAGGTTCGGAATGGATCTAAAGTTGATCCTAGTCTTCAGCGGTTAAACCCATTCATCTATGAAGACAAAAGTATGTACTTTCTCGTTGTTGCGAGTAGGGGGGCGACTAGCTAAAGCTCCTACATCATATGATGCCAAGTTTCTTTTGCTTTTGACATAGTGCTCCCAATTTGTGAGAAGCTACATGCGTCATCTGCACCATTCGAATTTTCATGTCGGTCCACGAGCACTAGTGAGCATCCTCCGACAGATTATTTGGATAACGAACGCTCAGGAGGTATGCGCTGCTTTAAATGCAAGCCTCGATTGCTGACGCAACTGAGGGGAATTTACCCGCAGATCGACTTCGTGCTCTCCGCCCATGTACAATTTACGGCGTGGATTTTTGTGGACCAGTATATACGACATTGAAAATTCGAGGAAGGCCCCCAAATAAGTCATACATCGCTCTTTTTGTTTTGCGTCTAAAGCGGTTCACCTAGAAATGGTTTGAGATTTGACCGCCTTTGGGAGGCAGGTGTAAAAACTGCCAAGAGCCTACTCCTACGGGCGGTAGGCAGCAAGCTCCTAAACGCCGAAGAGCTCGGCGTTGCTCCTAAACGCCCATTGAGCTCATATAGCTCAATAACCTCCACGCCGCTGGGAGCTCTAAGCCAGGATCCAAGCGACGGCGAGGCACTAAAGGGCACCTGCTGACAGGCGGATCGCTCATCGCCCCCCTGCACTTCTGACACTGGATCAGGAGAGTCTCAGCTGCTTGCAGCGATGGCGACTTGTCTCGTCAGTCAAGCAAGCGTTTTTCATTTTTTTTTTCACAAGCTTTAAAAAGTGTGCGGAAATGTTAGCTCCTTTTTGTTGAAATCTCAGTATGGTAAAATAATTTGTAATCAATAAGAAAAAAAGTACAAAATATTGAAAATCAATCTGACATGCAATGCTTGCGAGTAAATTAAGTTGCTGTCATTTCCACGCATTTCAAATGGATTGTGCGATCGCAGATGTTGCTGTGGATAGTGGCTTGGGGGCTCATATTTTTTGGCATATTTTGCATGCAAGTAAATGCAGTTTTTTGAGTATGCACGAACTTTCCGCTTCTTTGTTATTGGTGTATTGCCTCTTTTTGCCTCTCTCTCCCACTTTTTCTCGGCCTTCTCACGAAGCTGTCGTGCCAGCTTTCAATGGTAGGGCAGCCTGCAAGGCTTTGACAAGATCTTTGTTCGAAATAACCGAGGCCTTAGAAGATGCACCACCTTCGAAGATCCAGCGCTGATAGTCCAGCGCTGGTTGTGGTCCCGCGCTCAGGCGCGGCAATATCTTTGTCGGGAAAAACAATGCGGCGCTGATTGTCGGCATCGTTATCATCGTCACCCATGCTCTCTGCAATCGATTGCGAGCAAGAAAATCCACTTAAGGAAATGCATGTGGATAGAACGGATAAATTCCAGCCGCCTTAAATCCAACTTTGATATTTTTCGACGTGACGGCAAATTTCGAGGCACTTGTCAGAAATGAGTAGAACGTGATGGAAGTCAAATATCACGCCGCTTTTGTTTTTCGATAGAGTATGCGTTCTTAAATGGGCAGAACACAGCGATATCAAGAGCTGCATTCGTTGCGTGCAATGTGGAGGAAATGATAACATTGTTATCCTGAGCCAAGTCAAGAGATTCGATCGACAAATGTGATGAGTGGTTGTCGAGCTGTAAAAGAGTTGGGGATTCTGCATTTGCGCCAATGAACAGTTGGCAATGCCGACTGCACTGTAAGAAGCCTGCGTGATGAATACTTCCTTCATGTTTACTCGGTACTCAAATAGTATAGGAGTATAGCATCAATAGCCGAGCCGATATAGCCATGTCTGTCTGTCCGGCCGTCCATCCGTCCGTCCGTCCGTCTTCATGAGTGCCTATATCTCAAAGACTATAAAAGCTAAAGAAACCGAATTTTGTATCCAAGCTCCTGTGATATCACACTGTTACAAGTGTATTTCAAAATTTCCCCCACCCCCTTCCGCCCACACAAAGGACGAAATTCTGTGGCATGCAGAATTTTAAAGAACGCAGAATCATATACTATACATATCAGAGTGTTGAATCTGGATCAAATCGGATATAAATATAGCCATAATGAAGAAAACTATTTCGAAATGCATTGTTCCCTCTCGCTCTCTCTCACACACCGGGGTGGGTGCTATGCCCGTACGTCCAGATGAGCGCCTAGATCTCAGAAACTATAAGAGCTAGTGCGACCAAACTTTCTATCCATGCTCCTATGATATCACTTCAATACAAGTGTATTTCAAAATTTCGACACGCCCCTTTCTGCACCAAAAAAAAAAATTAAAATCTGTGGTATCCACAATTTTTAAGATATGAAAAAACTAAAAACGCAGAATAATAGAGAATGGCCATATCTATCAGAGTTTTGAATCTGGATCAGGTCGGATCATAAATATAGCCAGAAGGAACAAATTAAATTTCAGTGGCCTTCCAAGCGCTTACTAATTTTCTCTCTCTCTCGCACACATCTACACGAGTAGTAGTTAAGACGTGTGTGAATGTGGAAATGTAGAGAAGACAGATGTAAAAAACAAGTGTAAACCAAAAATGGAGAGTTCGACCTTATTTTTGTCTTTAAATTTCCTTTTTTGGCAATTATTCAATTTTTTTTCTAAGTAGAGCCGCGGCCTTAGCCGCTGCTTGCAATGTTCTCTCTCGTTAGTCTTGGAAACAGGTAAAATGGACGAATCGATTGACCGGTGACGCTGATAGCACTACTCGACAAAAATTAACTTTTATTTCCACTGTAGCCCTAAACGACTTTTTCTGATCGATTTTGGGATTTAAAATTTGTTGAAAGAATTATGGTTTTTTATATAGTTTAGTTTGTCTTTTCAGAATTTTTGATTTTTGGTATTTTTTTTATAGTTGCATAGAACCTTGCTGTTCTGAAAAGCTGACAAGTGCAGCTATAAATCAGACCCACGTTCTTTGTAGCTGTTGCTTAACGTCTGGAAGATATTAAGCTTTCAAATTCAAATTTGATAATTTTTTGCGGTAATTTTTTCAGAAATTTTGACTCTAAAAACTCAGAAAAGTCGAACAAAAATATTTTTTGGGATGTATTTTTATACTCGGTACTCGAAGAGTAAAGGGGTATATTAGATTTGTGCAAAAAATTAATGTGTGTAACACCCAGAAGGAAGCGTTTCCGACCCCATAAAGTATATATATTCTTGATCAGCATCAATAGCCGAGTCGATAAAGCTATGTCTGTCTGTCTGTCCGTCCGTCCGTCCGTCTGTCCGTCTGTCCGTCTTCATTAGCGCCTATAGCTCGAAGACTATAAAAGCTAGAGGAACACAATTTTGTATTCAGACTCCTGTCCTATCGCACTGTTACAAGTGTATTTTAAAATTTCGCCCCGCCCCCTTCCGCCCACTCCAAGGACGAAAATCTGTGGCATGCACAATTTTAAAGATACAAGATAACTAAAAACGCAGAATCGTAGAAAATGACAATATCTATCAAAGTGTTGAATCTGGATCAGATCGACTCATAAATATAGCCACAATGAAGAAAACCATTTAGAAATGCATCATTCCCTCTCGCTCTCTCTCACACACAGGGTTGGGCGCTGTGCCCATTCGTCCAGATGAGCGCCTAGATCTCAGAGACTATAAGAGCTAGAGCAACCAAACTCTCTATCCATGCTCCTGTGATATCACGTCAGTACAAGTGTATTTCAAAATTTGGCCACGCCCCCTTCCGCCCCCACAAAAGATGAAAATCTACAATTTTGAAGATACGGGAAAACCAAAAACGCAGAATCATAGAAAATGACCATATCTATCAGAGTATTTAATCTGGATCAGATCGGATCATAAATATAGTCAGAAGGAACAAATGAAATTTCAGTGGCCTTCCAAGCGCAGACTCATTCCCTCTCTCTCGCGCACACAGCCGTGTATGTATATGTAGGAAGTAGATTTAGACATGTAGTTTTCTACAGAAACGTATGTAAAAAACGTATGTAAACAAAAATGGAAATAATATATATAAATCTCCGAAAAGGTTGACTTAATTTTTGTTTGTCTTTTTTGGCTAAAACTAAATTTATCCCTTTTGCAAACATGTAATAATGTAATTTATTACAAGCTCACATACATATATACTGACTGAGTACCGGGTATAAAGTAGAGCCGCGGCGGTAGACGCGTCTCACAACGTTCCCCCTCGTTGGTTTTAGGTAGGGAAATTAATTAGGCGTCGTTTAAGGTATCGTTTATAAGAATCGATGGATAAAACGGATAAACAGTGAATTATATATGAATATATGGATTCACAGAAATGTGTCAGAATAATATACCACAAAGTGAAAATGATACATTAAGAGCAACACTAAGGAAAATAACGATGCGTGTGCACAATATCAAGAATTTGGTAAGTCTTTTACTTACATCTTTATAAAGAATTTATTACTATAAAATGTATTACAACAGTATTGAAAATAACATTACTATGAAATAATACATTAGTACACATATGCATATGTTTGCGAATGTAGTTATGTAAGTCTATAACACAAAACACACTAACGGGTCTTTTCGTGTTATCTTATATAAATGCAAAACTACTGTAAAAATGTTAAGCTTATATTATACGTAAATTACTACTACAAATAGTTATTGAATTCTTGTTTATTTGAATTTGGATTCAATTGATACAGTTTAAGTTTTAGATTATCTATGTATAAATACACGAAATCAAAATGAGCTAATGAAGATACTCTTTAAAATTGGCTTTTAGATCATTAGTAAATATTTTTTAACAGGTGGTTTCTAGCAAAGTATCCGGGCTATGGGCACTTGCAATTAGTTTTAGTTTTTTGGGGGAAAGTTTTGAAGTTATTAAGTTTTTATGGCAACTCGCATGTTGCTCCGCAATATGTTCAATCCCATGAAATATATCTGGCGTGTTCATTCCAATCGAAAGACTTTCTTGATCAAACATCTTTTCAGAAACAGGGATCTTACGTAAGTCAAAATCGCTCATTGACAACGGAACCATTGTTTCTAATGACGGCTTACAAATTTGTTCGGATAGTCTACGAATATTTAAGGCTAGCTCTTCATTACATTTGGTAGAGATTGATGGAAAGCTATGTCTAATTTGCAATTTTTCTGCGTGCATTTTTAATTTGTCTTGATTATTTCGACAGCAAAAGTTAACATAATTTTCATATACAGTTTTACTGGAATTGTTTGATAGCGGATACGAAACATCCCTTAATTTATTCAGTATAAAACTTCCAGATTTTGTGTGAGAATTTTTTTTTAATTTATTTAATTAATTATTTATTTTTAATACGAAGGTCGACCATTTTGTGAAGAAAATGTGGCGAAAAGCAGCGCAGGCTTATCAAAAACAACGTCATTATTATTTGAGTTAAAATAGTTAATGTTGGTTTCATACAATTTTTTTTTTTTTGCCGATAAGGGTTTATTTTTAGTGTTATCTTGACAGATGTATTCTGGTTGAAACCGTGGCAAGTCTTCTGGGCACTCCGCTTGACATTTGATACATGGATCGATATTTTTAAATAGGTGTACATTTGTTTCTTCTTTTGCTGGGTATGTTGATCATGATACAAATCATATACAAAATTAGTTCTGTCCATTTCTATATTATTTGGAGAAGTCTGCTCGGATTTGCTAATTTTTTGAGTACTATGACATTTAAATTGATTGTCTGGCTTTATTAAAAATGGGGTTATCACTTGAGAGGCTCCGTTCTTAAAAGAATTGATATCGTTTTCCTCAGAAATTATCACGGCATGTTGAAATTTATTTTTTTTATTAAACGGCATTTTGGAACATAGTCCCGATTTTTCCCTTCCAAGCACACTTTTTGGTTGATAACATACCTTTGTTGGGTTATCCGTATTTATGTTTATGCTATTATCTTTCGTGGGACGTATTTGGGACACATTAGAGTCTTGAAATTTGGCACTGCTTTCATCGAGCTGTTTTGAAGTATCAGCTCCTGAATTTTTTTTAAAAATGTCTCCTTCTTTTGATTCGGACCCATTTGAGTTACCTGATTTCTCACAGTTGCACATAACGGTTGATGATATAGATGAAACTTGATTGACTGCGTAGAGGGATCTGCTTAAATTAGCCCCCTTCACGTCATTGGTATACGTTTTTTTGGACGCTTTGTTATTTAAATATCGATCGGATAGTTGAGTATGGTGACTATTTATATAGAAATTTGCATTCATCGGTAAATGTGGAAATGGAACAGGTGTGTCGGAGAAATATTTGGTTGTTTTAATCGGGAAACCAAAAATCCTTTTGATTTCATACCGTTAATTGGCTGACTGTCATATTTTTTAGTTTGTTTTATGTATCCATTTACGCATGATTTAGTTGAAAATTCGGTATTCGTTAGCTCGGGTGAGAATGGTTGGGCTGCATGTAAACAGCCCGGTTGTTTTTGCTAAAGAAACTTCTGTTGATGAGCTTTAGCGGTACTCTGGCTGGAATTTGGGACATTTTGGTCATTCTCTATGGTTCTGCATTTTTAGTTTTTTTGTATCTTCAAAATTGTGGATTCCACAGTATTTGTGTGGACCCCCTTCCGCCCACACATTGCGTGGCAGAGGTAGTGCTTCTATTTTTCACATAAATTAAGTTTCATATATCTGGTTGCATAGAACCTTGCTGTTCTGAAAAGCTGACAAATGCAGCTATAGATCAGACCCAGGCTCTTTGTCGCTGCATCTTAACGTCTGGAAGATGTTAAGCTTTCAAATTCAAATTTGATAATTTTTTGCGGTAATTTTTTCGGAAATTTTGACTTTAAAAACGCAGGAAAAATCTAAAAAAAATATTTCTGGGGCTGTATTTTTATACCCAGTACTCGAAGAGTATAGGGGTATATTAGATTTGTGGAGATAACGGTTGTGTGCAACACCCACAAGGAAGCGTTTCCTGCACAAACATTTTCTACGATGCACTTGACTCACTTTTTGAGTCTTGTGTCCCACTTTCCTGTCCTATTAGATCTGGGAAGCCCCCTTGGTTTACCAAAGAGTTATCCAGTCTAAAAAACTTAAAATTAAGACTTTACAAAAAATTTCAAGAAGTTGGCTCTCTTTCTTCTCTCTCTCGCTATGTAATGGCTCGGTCAAACTTTTCAGTTCTTAATTCCCAGTGCTATAAGAACTACCTATCTAGATGCAGGATACGTTTTTCTCAGGACCCTAAGCAGTTTTACAACTTCGTAAACAGTATACGTCAAACATCCGCACATCCATACTCGCTATCATTTCTTAATACGTGGGGAAATACTGATCAGGCAATTGCCGATCTTTTTGCCCAATTCTTTCAAACAACCTATTCACAGGAATGCTACTCCGATCAGCCGTACCCATACGGTTTACCGAGGTCGAACGGAATTTTCAGTCCCTTGCTAAATGAAAACTCGCTGCTTCATAATCTCCGAACAGTTAAGCCGGTGTTTTCACCGGGTCCAGACGGAGTTCCCGGCTGTGTACTTAGGTACTGCGCCGAGTCTCTGTGTGGACAGTTGCTCAAACTGTTCAGCCTGTCCATAAACTCTTCATGCTTCCCCTCGATATGGAAGGAGTCGTATTTAATTCCTCTCCGCACCTGCAGTATCTTTGCAGATCACTTATATCTCCTGCTCAGCATAGAATTATAAGGCGGAGATCAACCACCACGAATTTATTGGAGTTCACCTCCTTCATTATCAAAGGCTTCCAAGGTAATGGTCTGTAGATGTCATTTACACAGATTTCAGTAAAGCATTTGACTCTGTAAAGCACTCTCTCATAGCACAAAAACTTGACCTTTTAGGGTTTCCACCCAATCTCTTGAGATGGATTTCTAGCTACCTTTGTTCCAGGTCCCAAAGAGCCCTCTTCAAAAACTCCCTATCTTCACCAGTTATGCTTACTTCGGGCGTACCACAGGGCAGCCATCTAGGCCTCTTACTTTTTACACACTTTATAAATGACCTGCCTTCGGTATTAACATACTCTCGAGTACTTATGTATGCGGATGATGTTAAGCTGTGTGTCCAGTACAAGGATGGCTTATCTCACTCCAGGTTGCAATCCGATCTTAATAGCTTTCAGCAATGGTGTTGTGCAAATTTGTTATACCTTAATGCTTCGAAATGTAAAGTAATGACATTTCATCGCTCCAGCGCCTATCTGGCTCCTTACACCCTATGCGGGGGTTCTCTTGAGAGAATAACCCTAGTTAATGATCTTGGTGTTCTTTAGATCATAAGTTAAAGTTTTCTGAACACATTTCTACCATGGTAAATAAGGCCATGGGCGTGCTTGGGTTTATAAAGAGGTGGTCAAAGGAATTTGACGACCCCTATATAACAAAGACTCTCTATATATAGCTTGTTCGTCCGATTTTAGAATATGGTTCTTGTGAATGAATGGTGCCCTCTGTACAAAGTACACCAGGACCGTATAGAAACAGTACAGAAAAACTTTTGCATTTTCGCTCTACGCGGCCTCAACTGGGATGCAAGTGTTTACTGTTTATTGTTTATTGTTTAAAGTTTAACAATGTGCAGTTAAACTGTAGGGGGAAATATTAAATGAAAATTACTTGACTTAGGCAAGATACATGATAAACTTAAAATATAATTTAAAGTTATTACAAGATGTTATTTATTAGGATAGTTTTGACAGTGTTAGTACTAGAATCAAAGGAGAACAGATAAAAAAATTTGTTATAGATTCGGCAAAGGCTACGGAAAGATTCCTGATCAGAGTAGTTAGAAAGACAGAGTTGAAGGTGGAGAGGAAAGTAATGCCTAGTTGGACGGGATGGGACAGCAAAACTAATAAGACTGATAAGGGCAGATGATTCAACCTCACCAGAGAGAAGCTTGTGGAGAAAGAGAACTCCATGACAGATCCTACGGATCTTAAGAGATTGGAGGTTAATAAGACGCAGCCTGCTTTCATAGGAAGGGAGATGTAACACAGGGTCCCAATTAAGTCCACGGAGTGCAAAGATGAGGAATTGTTTCTGTACGGATTCAAGCATATCTTGAAATTTTTGGTAATTTGGTGACCAGACACAGGAACCATATTCCAAGATCGGCCGGACCAGAGATACGTACAAGACTTTAGTTGTGTAAGGGTCAGTAAATTCCTTAGACCATCTTTTAACAAAGCCAAGAACTCCTTTGGCTTTATTCGAGATGGAGGAGATATGACAATTATAAGAAAGATTAGGAACAAAGATGATGCCTAGGTCACTAACTTTGAACTGGCGTTCAAGGATACAACTATTAATGGAGTAGTCAAATAGGTATGGCTCTATGCGGTGAAAAGTCATGACATTACATTTGGAAATGTTCAGTGGAAGAACGTTAATGAGGCACCAGTTATTAAGAGCGTCAAGATCCGATTGCAGAGATAACGGGGACGCAGGGTCTTTATAGGAAAAACATACTTTAACATCGTCAGCGTACATAAGGACACGGGAGTGAGATAATACTAGAGGAAGATCGTTAATGAACAAATTAAATAACAGGGGGCCCAGATGGCTACCTTGAGGTACACCCGATGTAACAAGGACTGGTTTAGAGAGAGAGGAGTTGAAGCGGACACGCTGAGAACGATTACTAAGATAAGAATTGGTCCAGAGGAGGAGCTTAGTCGGAAACCCAAGGAGAGATAGTTTATGGATAAGGAGATTGTGATTAACAGAGTCAAAGGCTTTACTAAAATCAGTGTAAACTACATCAGTTTGGCACTGATTAGCAAATCCAGTAGTTACGAAGGAGGAGAATTCCAGGAGGTTAGACGTAACTGAGCGACGTTTTACAAATCCATGCTGGGATTCCGAGAACAGGGAACTACAAAAGTGCTGCAGCTGAGAAGTAATGATTTTTTCAAAAAGTTTAGGAATGGCAGATAAATCCAAATCATCAATCCAACCAAATCCGGGCCAGTGGAGAACGAGAACTTACTCGATTTTAAATTGGTTAGCAGGCAGTTATAATCAATGAAGGGGGAATAGATACAATTTGAGCTCTTTAGCGGAAAAGGATAAGAGTACCTGGTACGATGGTCGGATGTGGAGGCCAGAATAGAGGGAAGGTTCATTGAGGGGACAGAGTAGCAACGTTGAAAAAAGGAAGCGAATAGATCCGCAATGTCACAATCATTGTCGCCAAAACTACCATTTAAGTGTAGAGATGAAGGAAATTGAGTGGAGTTACGTTTAGAGTTAACAAACTTGAAAAATTGTTTAGGATCGCGCTTGAAGTTAAGCTTACACTTGGCCAAGTACTTGTTATAGCATAACGTATTACATAGGGAAAATTTAGATTTAGCAATTAGGTATTTAAAAAAGTCCGATTGAGAACCGGATTTTTTAAATTTTTTATACATGCGGGATTTAAAATTCCTCAGGTTGATTACCCTCGGGGTGAACCAAATGGGGCCAGAAGGATTTTTCAAGGGGGTGACTAAAGGGACATAAGTAGAAAAGATGGAAAAAATGGTAGTATAGAATGCCTTAGTGGCAGGCTCTATTTCGCGGTAGTCGTCGAGGAATGACCAATCGATCTGGGACAGAGCTATATTCAGAGAGGGAAAATCGGCCTTTTTAAAGCAATAGATAGGCGAGGGCTTAGGGAACGATTTGATGGGCCCAGAAGAAGGCAAGTGAAGTTCAATATCGAGTGTGGGATGATAAAGGTCTTCAGGGAAGGATAGAGGTGATCCTCTACTAACCAGAGTCATCGAGGAATCAGAGGTGAAGACGAGGTCTAAGATCCTGCCAATGTTATTACAAATGCCATTAACCTGACCCAGCGAAGTATAGGACAAGGAGTCAATAAAATCATGCTGCATGGATGGGAGCATGAGGTTAGAGTCAACAGAAGGAGTCCACGTAATGTTTGGGAGATTAAAATCCCCCAGGACAATAAGGCGATCGGAATCATTAAGTTGGGACGAGAGGGTCTGAAGATGAGCAGTGTGAAGCATATAGGTTGCGAATTCAGCAGACGGAGGGATGTATGAACAAGAAATGAATAAACTAAAAGAGTGCAGACGAATTTTAACTATGACTATTTCTAAATTGTTGTTCTAAAGGAGTTGAGAAGTTAAGTCAGAGCGAACGGCTATCAGAACTCCACCACCCCGAGATGGACGGTCAAGTCTATATATGTTATACTTGTCTATAAAAATCTCTGAATCCGAAATTGAGGAATTGAGCCAGGTTTCAGTAAAAGCGATAATATCAGAATCAAAAGTTGCCCTATTAGAATATAGTTTGCTGAGCTTACTGCACAGGCCACGTACATTCTGATATGAGATCCTTAGTGGAGGGGGGGAATTCAGTTTTTTGAAGCAGAAGGAAGAGGAGTAGGAATTATACCAGCTCTAGGTTCAGGGGTACGCTTAGAAAACAGGTGACAAATCGTATGATTCGGCCAGAAGGAGGGATCAAGTAAACTATTTACGTGTTCATCCGGCACTAGAATTTTAAATGAAGCGATTCTACGTTTTTCTTTAAAGTTAAATTTGGTGACTTCAAGGCCAGAGGAATCATCAATATTGAGTTTAAAATAGATGTAGTCCCTAACGAGAACATCCGTAGTCGAGTCTAAGAGTCGGGACACAAAAATAGATTTCAGAGGAGCACGAGCAAGAAGAGTAGGTGGAGCGGTCACATGTTTAATAGGTAAGGCGGTAGTGGGAACAACCCGAGTGGCGAGTTCAGATAGAGCAGAAAGGTCCGAGGAGATGGCGATGGAAGCAGAAGTTGAAGGGGTCACATGTTTAATAGGTAAGGCGGAAGTGGGAACTACCCGAGGGGCGAATTCAGATAGAGCAGAAAGGTCCGAGGAGATGACGATGGGAGCAGAAGTTGAAGGGGCTTCAACTTCCATTCTATCAACGGTGTCGTCGGCATCAATTGAGGGCGATGGAGCACCAGCGACATGATCGTCATTAACTTCCAATTGGACAGTTGGCACCAGAGAGGCTGCAGGAGAGGGGCCGAGTGCAGCCAACCTCATCGAAGCAGGATCGTTATTGCCGTCGGTTTCCTTAGCACCAGAGTCGATCATGGCTGGCGAGGTTATTGGCGTAGCGGGCATATCGTTGACTGCAAGAGAATTAAGGGTTTTAGAACACGGCGAAGTACGAGTAACCTTTCTTCTCTTAGGAGACTCATTTATCATTTTTAAGTTTTTAAAATGAGTCTCCGTTGAGAGAAACTTATCCTGTAATCGCTGGAATTCGGAGTGGAGGCTGGCGAATTCATTATGAGTTTGTCTCATAAAGATTCGCATGTCGGCCTCCAGTGGCCTGCAATCAAAACAGGTCCAGTTGAGACCGCAGCGAGTCTTGACCACATCAACAATGCGACCACCGTAGTAAACAAGACCCGCACAGGTAGCGTGAGCCGTATTAGTACACAACCAGCAGTAGATGAAGGTTTGACGGGTGGCCACCGTACGGGCAGCGTCGCACCGTTTAGCACAGCAGGAGCTCATTGTAAAAGTGATGAGAAAGAAATGTATGTGGAAAAGAAAGGTAAATTATAAGTCGGTGTGAGGCTGATGCAGTAGGTTAAGCGTGTGTTACACAATTCCGCGCGCAAGCACAAACACAACAGTCACAATAACAACAGGTGAACAGAGAGACACAGAGAGACAAAAGAAGCACAGAGAGTAAGCGCGGAGCGGCTGATAGCGCGGTGCGTGTGTGTTGGAGTGAGAACAGAAGAGAGGGTAAGATAAAAATAGAGAGCGGCTCAGAGAGAGCGAGTGCACCACACAAGCTAATAGCAACAACAAAACAGCTGCTAATGAGTAAGCGCGGAGCGGCTGAAAGCGCGGTAATGAGTAAGCGCGGAGCGGCTGATAGCGCGGTGCGTGTATGTTGGAGTGAGGACAGTAGAGAGGGTAAGATGAAAATAGAGAGCGGCTCAGAGGGAGCGAGTGCACCACACAAGCTATTAGCAACAACAAAACAGCTGCTAATGAGAATGTACAGAGAAAGAGGAGTGCACAAAATGATTTGAAAATTGGTAATAAAATACACAATAGACGGCAAAAGGCGTAAGCACTGATATCGACAAATTACCCACACGGTTATGTACACAGGGAGTAACTAAAATACACAATTACTTTCCTTTAAGCTATAGATTTAAAAATTTTTTGGTAGGAGCGAAGTAAAACACGACCGTCAGCAACGATGTATCGATGTATCGATTGAGATTAGATTAGATTGCCGTCTTACCCTAATAGATTGCTTTTAATAAACCTTCCATCCTTAGTTAACCGTAGAAAAATGCTTGGTGTGATTTTTGTGCACAACTTGATCAACGGTGACGTAGATAGCCCGGACTTGTTGAGCCGCATAAACTTCCTGTTAGAAACACTAGAAACTATATACCGTTGTTCCTTCCGATTTGTAGATCGAATTATACCTTTCATGAATCTTTTAGGGTTTTATGCTCGGATTATAATTACCTCTACCATATCATATCTACTACTAATTCCCTTCCTCTTCTTAAATCACTAATCTCACATACCTTTCTCGTAATTAAAAGTTGTAAGTGTACGATAGTTTTATTGCATGCCTAGTTCCTTTAGTAAGATCAGTTCTAATTTTCCTCGAATATTAGTCTAACATCTATCTTTCCTGCATGTTCCTGCATCTTTCCTTTAGGCCGCACCATTGACCGACTAGACTAGCGAAAGCTAGATGTCACACGAATATTGTAAACATACTTACCTGCGTGGGTTCACAGAAATGTGTCACAATAATATACCACAAACGAAGTGAAAATGATACATCCAGAACAACAAAAACGAACACTAAGGAAAATAACGATGCGTGTACATTAAAAGAGATTAACTCAGCTTAATTTGGTTGGTTTTTTACTTAGATCTTTATAAAGATTTTATTACTATAAAATGTATTACAACAGTATTGAAAATAACATTACTATGAAATAATACATTAGTACACATATGCATATGTTTGCGAATGTAGTTATGTAAGTCTATAACACAAAACACACTAACGGGTCTTTTCGTGTTATCTTATATAAATGCAAAACTACTGTAAAAATGTTAAGCTTATATTATACGTAAATTACTACTACAAATAGTTATTGAATTCTTGTTTATTTGAATTTGGATTCAATTGATACAGTTTAAGTTTTAGATTATCTATGTATAAATACACGAAATCAAAATGAGCTAATGAAGATACTCTTTAAAATTGGCTTTTAGATCATTAGTAAATATTTTTTAACAGGTGGTTTCTAGCAAAGTATCCGGGCTATGGGCACTTGCAATTAGTTTTAGTTTTTTGGGGGAAAGTTTTGAAGTTATTAAGTTTTTATGGCAACTCGCATGTTGCTCCGCAATATGTTCAATCCCATGAAATATATCTGGCGTGTTCATTCCAATCGAAAGACTTTCTTGATCAAACATCTTTTCAGAAACAGGGATCTTACGTAAGTCAAAATCGCTCATTGACAACGGAACCATTGTTTCTAATGACGGCTTACAAATTTGTTCGGATAGTCTACGAATATTTAAGGCTAGCTCTTCATTACATTTGGTAGAGATTGATGGAAAGCTATGTCTACATTGCAATTTTTCTGCGTGCATTTTTAATTTGTCTTGATTATTTCGACAGCAAAAGTTAACATAATTTTCATATACAGTTTTACTGGAATTGTTTGATAGCGGATACGAAACATCCCTTAATTTATTCAGTATAAAAGTTCCAGATTTTGTGTGAGAATTTTTATTTAATTTATACGAAGATCGACCGTTTTGTGAAGAAAATGTGCCAAAAAGCAGCGCAGACTTATCAACAACAACGTGATTATTATTTGATGTTGGTTGCATACAATTTTTTTTTATTTTTTTTTCCGATAAGGGTTTATTTTTAGTGTTATCTTGACAGATGTATTCTGGTTGAAACCGTGGCAATTCTACTGGGCAGTCCGCATGACGTTTGATCCATGGATCGATATTTTGAAATAGGTGTACATTTGTTTCTTCTTTAGATGAAATACTGTGGTTAATATCGGCTTTTCTAATCCATGGATTTGAAGGATACAGCAAACAGCCAGTACTTCTTTGCTTGGTATGTTGATCATGATACAAATCATATACAAAATTAGTTCTGTCCATTTCTATATTATTTGGAGAAGTCTGCTCGGATTTGCTAATTTTTTGAGTACTATGACATTTAAATTGATTGTCTGGCTTTATTAAAAATGGGGTTATCACTTGAGAGGCTCCGTTCTTAAAAGAATTGATATCGTTTTCCTCAGAAATTATCATGGCATGTTGAAAGTTATTTTTTTTATTAAACGGCATTTTGGAACATAGTCCCGATTTTTCCCTTCCAAGCACACTTTTTGGTTGATAACATACCTTTGTTGGGTTATCCGTATTTATGTTTATGCTATTATCTTTCGTGGGACGTATTTGGGACACATTAGAGTCTTGCAGTTTGGCACTGCTTTCATCGAGCTGTTTTGCAGTATCAGCTCCTAAATTGTTTTTAAAAATGTCTCCTTCTTTTGATTCGGACCCATTTGAGTTACCTGATTTCTCACAGCTGCACATAACGGTTGATGATATAGATGAAACTTGATTGACTGCGTAGAGGGATCTGCTTAAAATAGCTCCCTTCACGTCATTGGTACGCTTTTTGGACGCTTTGTTATTTAAATATCGATCGGATAGTTGAGTATGTTGACTATTTATATAGAAATTCGCATCCATCGGTATATGTGGAAATAGAACAGGAAGTGTCGGAGAAATATTTGGTTGTTTTAATCGGGAAACCAAAAATCCATTTGATTTCATACCGTTAATTGGCTGACTGTCATATTTTTTAGTTTGTTTTATGTATCCATTTACGCATGATTTAGTTGAAAATGTGGTATTCGTTAGCTCGGGTGAGAATGGTTGGGCTGCATGTAAACAGCCCGGTTGTTTTTGCTAAAGAAACTTCTGTTGATGAGCTTTAGCGGTACTCTGGCTGGAATTTGGGGCACCTAAAAATAAAGACGAACATACTGATTAAATACATAATACATATGCACATACATATATTCAGAAAGAACTTAACCCACGATTAGTACATTATCTCACTAAAGGTACACTTGGCCCTCGCTTAACACGGACTCTTTTAGCACGAACTCGGTCTTACACGGTTCCAAATTGGCTCCCTTTCCCCTTTCAACAAGCTGAAAAACTCGTTCTTACACGATTGCGAAATATCATTATAATTATTTTTTGTCAATTAATGCGTGAGCCCTTTCTTGTATGCATCAATACAGTAGCGGACAAAGAAATCCGGACACCTAGGTATGGCCTCTATATGCAAGCTTTGAACGGGCGTAAAATATGTAAAAAGGGTTCAATCGGCTTGGATATTTTTTCGTGTTATCTATTAAGTATTTAGTTTTAAAATACCACCCAGTTTGGTACATCCTAAGCTTTAGATGTGAAAAAAAAAATAAAAAGTGAAACGTCGAAAATGACTGAAGCTGATAAAGGTGCCATATTGGCTTTGCGATCGGAAAATTTAAGCCTCCGTGATATAAGCTCTAAAGTTGGCTTTAGTAAGTCTTCTGTCGGGGATTTCTTAAAGAATTTTGAAAAAACCGGAACTCTGAAGCGAAATCCCGGGACAGGAAGAAAGAAGAAGACCAACGACCAGGTAGATCGTATTCTGAAGCGCTTAAGCATGGACAATCGATTCAAAACTGCAGAAGACATAAGATTTGAGTTTTTTCAGTCGGAAGGAGTCGATATTAGCACTCGAACAGTACGAAAACGCCTTCAGGATGCAGGACTTAATGGGCGCAGACCAGCAAAAAAACCGTTTTTGACCGTTAAAATGCGTAAAAAACGCCTACAATGGGCTAAAAAGCACGAATCTTGGACCTTAAACGATTGGAGGAACGTTATATTTTCAGATGAGTCCAAAATAAACCTTTTTGGTTCCGATGGTATGTCCTACGTGAGACGTAAAGTCGGAGAAAGGTTCAAAAATGAGTGCCTACGACGGACGGTCAGGCATGGTGGATCCCGTATGGTCTGGGGATGCTTTTCTTACTTTGGAGTTGGAAATCTGGCACTAATTGATGGAACAGTAAACGCCGCAAAGTACCAACAAATTTTGGAGGATCTTGTACCATCTATTGGGGAGCATCTTTCGTAAGCCGATGATATCATTTTTCAGGACGATTCTGCTCCTTGCCATCGTGCAAAATCGGTAAGTCATATTTTTTTTTAATTCCTTTATTTATTGTATAAATGATACCTAATCTCTTAAATTTACAATTTTTTTTCTTTTTTTTAGATTACAAAATATTTAAAGCGGGTTGGAATAACTTCATTGGACTGGCCAGGCAATAGTCCTGATTTAAATCCGATTGAGAATCTTTGGCATATTTTAAAGGTTAACATAACGAAGAAGAAACCCAAAACTTTTAGAGAGCTTGATTCAATTGTGGAAAATGTTTGGTACAACGATTTAACCGTTGAAACAATCCAGCATCTAGTGGATTCTATTCCGACACGGATAAAGGCGGTCATAAAAAACAAAGGAGGTCCAACAAAATATTGAAAGATAATTTTTTAAGTAGAATAATATTCCATTAAAAAAATATAATTTTCAAATAATTTGTAACTTGCTTTAAAAGTAAAAAAAAAAAATTGTTTTTGTTCCTCAGTTTTTGAAATATTATCAATAATTTTAATTTACCATTTTTCCTAAAAATCAAACATCACTGAAATCTAAATAATAGTTGTTTTGGTTAGCAAATACATTCATTTAATAAGTTTAATACAAAATGTCTTGAAACAATAAACATAATTTGAAAAAATTTACGAAACGAACATTTTTTGGCCTGTCCGGATTTCTTTGTCCGCTACTGTACGTATTTGAACCTTTAGAAAAATGAGAATCCCACATTTGAAAAGTAAAGAACTTTTAAACTGCCACAATGCTAATTTTTTCTCGCCTTACACCAGGTTTTTTAGGGACTTAACCTTCGTTTAAGCGAGGGCCAGGTGTACTATAAATATGTTCTAATTGTAAAATACATTTTTTAGGAACAATTTATCTTATTGAATTGATGTTGGTTGTCATCTCTTAAATTACGATATTTCTGCCAAATAATAGGCGTTTTATAATTTAATTTGTCCTGATAGAACTTTGTAATATAATTTTTTCTGCTAGTCAAGCGAGAGATTTTTATACGCGGTACTCGAAGAGTATAGGGGTATATTAGATTTGTGCCAAAAGTGGATGTGGGTAAAACCCAGAAGGAAGCGTTTTCGACCCCTTAAAGCAGGGGTGCCCAGGCCTATGCTCTTGGGCTCGCTTTGTTTTTGTTTTTACTCTTTGGATAGGAAATCACAGAACGTATACATGAACGGCACCAAGAATAACGAGGGGGAACGTTATGAGCCGCGTCTGCGCCGCGGCTCTACTTTATACCCGGTACTCAGTCAGTATATATGTATGTGAGCTTACGATATATGTAATTTATTACATGTTCGCAAAAGGGAAAAATTGAATTTTAGCCAAAAAAAAAAAATTTAAGTCGAACCTTTTCGGAGATTTTGATCTATTAGATGTTTCCATATTGGTTAACATAAATTTTTTACATCTGCCATTTCTACATGTTTTTATCTACTTCCTACATATACATACACGGCTGTGTGCGAGAGAGAGAGGGAATCAGTCTGCGCTTGGGAGGCCACTGAAATTTCATTTGTTCCTTCTGACTATATTTATGATCCGATCTGATCCAAATTCAATACTCTGATAGATATAGTAATTTTCTATGATTCTGCGTTTTTGGTTTTCCCGTATCTTCAAAATTGTAGATTTTCATCTTTTGTGGGGGCGGAAGGGGGCGTGGCCAAATTTTAAAACAAACTCGTCTCGGTTTGATATCACAGGAGCTTGGATAGAAAGTTTGGTGGTTCTAGCTCTTATAGTCTCTGAGAACTAGGCGTCAAAAAATTCGATCAGGCATAGCGCCTACCCCTGTGTGTGAGAGAGAGCGAGAGGGAACGATGCATTTCGAAATTGTTTTCTTCATTGTGGCTATATTTATGAGTCCATCTGATCCAGATTCAACACTCTGATAGATATTGTCATTCTCTACGATTCTGCGTTTTTAGTTTTCTCGTATCTTTAAAATTGTGCATGCCACAGATTTTCGTCCTTGGAGTGGGCGGAAGGGGGCGGGGCGAAATTTTGAAATACACTTGTAACAGTGCGATAGGACAGGAGTCTGGATACAAAATAGTGTTCCTCTAGCTTTTATGGTCTTTGAGCTATAGGCGCTAATGAAGACGGACGGACGGACAGACGGACAGACGGACGGACAGACAGACATAGCTATATCGACTCGGCTATTGATGCTGATCAAGAATATATATACTTTATGGGGTCGGAAAAGCTTCCTTCTGGGTGTTACACACATTAATTTTTTGCACAAATCTAATATACCCCTCTACTCTTCGAGTACCGGGTATAAAAACACCCAACACATGCAAAAATTATGTGAGTGTATGCTATGCGTGGAACCGAAACCGTTTCTGTTTGCTTGTGTGGGTCGTCGTTGCTCGCGAACGCAAACTGACCAACAACAATTTCGATGCTTTTGTTGTTTTCTTACTCATTTTGCTTCTGCCTTATCTTCGAGCTTGCACTGAAAAAAACCTTTTTTGTGTCCAACCTGCCGGCAAAATGTTTAATAGCGCATGTTTGAGTACATTTTTTTTCGCTCAATACTATTGTTGCGAATAGCAGTGCATTATATATCCTACAAAATTGATTTTGAATACAAAATTAAATCATTTGGTAAGCCTTATTTTTCAAATAAGTGAAAATGTATGCAAACATTTTTCTTCCAGTGCACAAATTGAAATACAAAAAATCGGGCGCCTCTTGGTATTAGTGTTTTTCTTTGTGAGTGTTGGTGATTGCTCTTCCGTATGCTGGCTTTGGGCACCCCTGCCTTAAAGTATATATAGTCTTGATCAGTATCAATAGCCGAGTCGATATAGCCATGTCTCTTGCTTTGACCCACCGAATACCCACGCTAGGGCACTTTAACTTTTCAAACCGCATTTTCAGTGCTACCTAGGTAGTTAGCAGTTCCCGTTTGATACAGACTAGACTAGATAAAGATATGGAATTAAGGTATAGATTTCTGGTCTGATAAGCTGGTGAGGTACTCAAAGCGGGGCTAGCTGACGCCACCGGACGGGTTGCAGGTTGCGGATAGCGAACGGCCTACCTCAACAGGTAGGTCCACTTCGAATAAGCGGGCATCCATAGGGGGAGTACGGAAAATAAGCAGTCCCGGACAGCCAGCGGGTGTTTGTGAAGCAGGAACACTGACGATGCGCTTGTGGTGCCGCCTCGTATAAGTAGCTCACACACTCCTATCCCTACACATCCCAATCCCCACACTCACCTCACACCGGGCCGTACTAACGTGTCACACGATCTGTGCCAAGAGTCAGCCTGGCTGGGGGCCCGGTCTAAAAACCAGCTCAGTCGTGAACGGAGAGCTCAGGGACTTGGCATCCCCCTGTTCTAATGATGCCTTATCCGGACAACGTGGATCTCTGCCGGGTTGACCGTTGCCCAACTCTGCATCTCGTGGGTGAAAAATTCATAATAAAAACATTACCAAAAAAAAAAAAACAAAAAAACAAATGAGTCTGGCACTCCCCAAACGCCAACTGTGGGCAATTCTAAGCTAAGAAACGCACCGGTACAGCAGGAAAAACCTGCAGGGGGGAAGGTGCTGGTACAAACCTTAGGGAGTCTCATCCCGAATCTGGGGTGGGTGGCAAAGCACCGCCCAAAACTGATATCTTGGAAAGGCAGATAAGCAATATTGCGACTGCCCGATCTGCCATCGACAAGTGCTCAAGCCAAAAAATACTCGCATACCGAAAAGAGGAGTGCAGGGCACATACTCCGTCGGCAAAGAGCGAGTAAATAAACAACCCAATCGGCTGATGAATGTGAAGTGGGCCTCATGAAATAAACTGCATTTTAAAGATAAATCTTTCAAAATTTAGCATGCGAAAGTACATTGTGCTCCAATGTCAGAAAGCTTAACAACACATTGTCAAAGTTGAACTTTTTTCGGTACATATTTGTCTATATAAAATAAATTTTTAAAAATTTTGGTTTATCAATAAAGAACTTTTAATTGTCAATTTTACAATAAAAAATAATTTTATACTTAATTTTTGATGAAATATATTTTTTAAAAGATTTTTTTTTTAATAAATGCATAGCTTCTGCTCGATTTTGAGGCGATGTGTCGCGAGGTTGTATCCCGCGTCCTATATGGCTCACGAGGAAATCGATCCTCCGAGTGACCTCGCTCGCAAGCTAGCCAGCAATAGCGAGAGGTCAGACACAGGCCTGATAATAGGCTGGGATGCTAACGTTCACCACACCCAATGGGGCAGCTCGGACACAAATGTCACTTTTCAGCTTCATCCTAAACTCGAAATTATTAATTTGAAATCGGGGCAATGACCCGACATTTATAATAAAAAACCGACAAGAGGTTATCGACCTCATCTTAGTGTTTCACAAACTGTCAGACATAGTCAAGAGTTGGAAAGTCCTAGAGGAACATTATTTCTTTGACCACAGGTACATGGAGATGACACTATCCTTCTAGGATAATCCCTTCAATCCCTTCAAATCTCCAGGTCACTCCGGCCCAACTTTAAAATCTTCAGGAAGATACTAGAAGTAGGGAAAATACCACACGCTTGGCTTAAGGCGAATATAGTCTTCATCTCCAAAGCGGGAAAAGCCTCGCATTCAACTCCAAAGGACTTCAGACCAATCAGTCTATGGTCCTTTCTTTTAAAATCTTTTGAAAGACTACAAGAGGCTACAACTGAGGACAACTGTAAGTCCCCAGGTACTGTCAGACGCACAGCATGCCTAGCGGAAAGGAAAATCCACGGAAACGGCACTTCAGTGATAGAGAAATCTCTACACCTCAAAGAATACTCTTAAATAGCTTTCCTTGGCATCGAGGGAGCCTTCACTGAAGTAGTTCCGGGTAACACAAAGCTCGGGAGACTGTCAAAATGGACAGAATCTCGAGGACTGGGAGTTAATCCCTCGAAAACGGAACTTGTGTTATTTACAAATACAGTGATGGAAAAAATAATAGAAACGACATATTTTTTTTCGTATTTTTCAAAATTTTGTTCAGTGAAATTTTTATTTTTTTTTTCAAATTTAATAATTTTACTTAAAAGTCTATACAGTAACGCATAAAAATATAACAAAATAATAATTTTCGAAAAACCTAAACTAACAAAAATTAATTAAATTAATTTTTGAATTTTTTTTAGGCCTGGAAGGCTGGCATAAAACGCTAGGGGGTGGTTTTCCCGAAAAATATCAACTATATGGACCTTCGGGCCAAAAATGGAGGCTGAGACGGATCAAACTCGGGCTGGGATGTCAGCCCAAACGTCGGTGGGAAGCGTGGCTGCTACCACCGGCGGGCACGGAGAGGAGCAATCCTCTCTGCGTGTCAACAGCGGTCACACCTCTGACGTGGCGGGAGCAGGTCACGTTAGTTGTAATACTACTGCCGGAAAAACTCGCTGTAGGATGAGCCGCGCAGGTGCCGTAGTCGAGACAGACTCGGACCTGGAGAGCGTGCTGTCCATCAGCAAAACTGAAGAGGAATGCCTTCTCCGCTCGCCTGAACCAGGTTCCAGCTCCCCGCGTAGGGAAGGGCCGAAGCGTTCGAGGGAGGGGATGAGGGCAAAAGCTCAGTGTAAGGCGGCCCTGAAGATTTTTAGCAGGCAAGGCAGATATCTCCCCGGAGGAGAAATGCAAGCTAGCTTGGGCCGAGCTAAAGGTGGAAGAGGGCCTTAGATACTACGCACGGTTGCCTCAAATGAAGGCTTCCACTAGTGAACACGCTAATAAGGTGGAGGAGTTGCTAGCTACCAAGAGGCAGCGCTCGACTGACAACACCGCCACCCCGGCAGGCAAGCGGCAGCGCGGGCCCAAGAGAGCGGAACCACCCCCACCACCACCGAAAACGACGAAGCAGAGGTCTCTCAATGCTTCAAAGGTCAGCGATGTGTCCAAGAGACACCTGATCGTAGCTCTCATCGACAGACGTGATGAGAACGGGAAGATGACGGCGGCGCAGTGGAAACTGGTCCACGCGCGGCTCGTCGACTCCCTGCTTGCACGGATGGAGGAAGACCCTACAGTGGCCATGCCCACTTTTGATGGCGCTGGGTGGCTGAATGGGGTAAAAATCCTGAAATGCAATGACGACCCGACGCTGAGGTTGCTGACGCAGACGGTCTGCCAATTGGAGGCGTTGTGGGAGGGGGCCAAGCTGGAGGTGGTGGACAGGGAGCTAATCCCGTCCATTCCAAAGGCGAAGGTACTCTTCCCCATCGTCATCCAAGGAGACCGCGCGCTGAAGCTCCTTCAGCGTCAAAACCCGGACATACCAACCGCAGACTGGAAGGTACTGCACGCTGGTAGCCCACTACCCAACGAGGGGGGCCAGCATGTGATCCTCCAGACAAAGACGCAGAGGACGTCCTTTACCCTAGATACGGGATAATGGCGTGGGGCATGGGCAGTGTGTACCTGCGCCTCAAGAAGCGCCATCCCGAAGACACAGACACACACACCCTGCATGCAGGCGAGGTGGAGAAGGACCTCGGTCTAGACACCATCGTGGAGGCCGCCCAGGGTCTGGCTCTTGAAGACTCCCAGGAAGATGAGGATGGTGACCTGACGATTACAGTCAACCCGTCGTATGCAGTTGAGCCGGCCGCCCATGAAACTGAGTGTGCTGCAAATCAACCTGCATAAAAGCAAGGTAGCATCGGCGGAGCTCCTTATAGCCATGGAGCAAGGGCCCGCTGACATAGCTTTGGTCCAGGAGCCCTGGATTGCGTCAGGCAATACAGTGGCCGGACTGAAGTTCGCAAATTACAACTCGTTCTACCCAACGTCGGTAAGCAGGAATAGAACCGTCGTACTAGTACGAAAGGGAATCCACGCTTACCTTATGTCTCATTACAGCCCAGACGACCTGACAGTAGTGATGCTGGAGAATGAGGAGAAGCGCCTTCTGGTAGCCTCCTGCTACATGGCACACGACAGGCCCGCACTACCTGAAGAACTAAGGAGTCTGGTGGAAGAAGCCGACTCCAAAGACCAACAACTCATCATTGGTACGGACGCCAATGCCCACCACAGTGTGTGGGGAAGCCCCGATATCAATGACCGAGGTGAGTCACTCCTAGACTTTATATTATCAAATAACATAGATGTAGCAAACGTGGGAGAGGACTACACATACGTAGGTCCCACCTCGTCCAACGTGCTAGATCTAACCCGCGTAACAGGAAAGAGTACCTTGGTGTCTGGATGGAGAGTCCTCGAAAGACCATCCTTCTCGGACCATAGGTACATTCAGTTCAAGTGCGAATTCAAATACACTCCGAAGGTGACAGTCTTCAGGAACCCCCGGAACACAAACTTGTAGAAGTTTAGGAAGACCGTTACCTCGAAGCTCGCGAATCCGGGAATAGTGAAATCCGCGGAAGACATAGACCCTCCAAGGAACTTCTGTCTGCCTACTAAGGAGCATGCCCGCCATCAAGAACGAGAAAGAGGACCAAACCACTCTGGTGGAATAGGGACCTCTCGCTCAAGAGAAATAACCTCAGCGAACTCTTCAAACTCGCCAGAGTAGCGAATGAGGAGATCATCAACGAGGAATACAAAACACTACTCAGAGACTACAAGAAGGAAATACGCAAGGCACAACGTAGCTCGTGGAGGAACTTCTGCTCGAACATCGAGAAAGTGCCTGAAACAGCAAGACTCAGGAAGCTGCTCTCGAAGCAGCCCACCATAGAGAGTCAGCTACAATTAAATAACGGACAGTGGTCAGAAGACAGCGAAGAGGCTCTGACAGCACTAATGGAGGCCCACTTCCCGGTATGCACCGAGGTCACTGATGCTGAAACGCATCAGGACCTAGCAACCGAGGAACAAACACCCCCGACAGATCTAATAACCCACACGAAGATCCAATGGGCCATAGACTCCTTTCCGGGTATCAAAGCACCTGGACTGGACGGAATATTCCCAGCCATGTTGCAGGCGACCAAAGTCTAAGTACAGGCTATATCCCTATCCAATGGAGAACAGCTAGAGTTGTCTTGCTCCCAAAGACAGGAAAGTGCAGCCATGCTAGTCCCAAGGACTACAGACCGATAAGCCTTACCTCTTTTATGCTAAAAACACTGGAAAAGCTGCTGGACGGATACATCAGGAAGGAGGTGGGAGGACTGATGTCAACCAACCAGCACGCTTATACCAAAGGGAAATCGGTGGAAACAGCTCTACATTCACTAGTAGCTACCATCGAGAAGGCTCTCAACAATAAAAAGTATGCACTAGGAGTATTCGTAGATATATCCGGAGCATTTAACAACGTAGCCACGAACGCAATAATGGATCGCCTTGAAGCGACCCACACACACCAAGCAATCAACCTATAGATAAAGAACATCCTGAGTTGTAGACGGGTGCAATCTGAGTGGGGCACTGCTTCCACGGTAAAGGGAGCGCATAGAGGCACACCTAAAGGTGGAGTCTTGTCGCCCCTCCTGTGGAATCTGGTGGTCGACGACCTCATCAAGAGATTCGAGAGGAAGGCCCCAAAAATAACAGCTTATGCAGACGACATAAGCATACTTATTACGGGCGTATGTCCATCGACTCTCAGCTCCATAATGGAACGAACACTCAGGGAGATATGCGAGTGGGCGGACGAAGTAGGACTCGATATCAACGCGGACAAGACGGACCTCATCCTCTTTACAAAGAGGTACAAGGTACCGGCATGGATCCCCCCAAAAATCAACCAAACAAGGCTAACCCCGAAAACACAGGTCAAATACCTCGGCACAGTACTGGATAGCAAACTGGCATGGAAACCCAATGTAGTGGAAAGGGTGAAGAAGGCCACCATTGCGCTTTATGCATCCAAGAAGATGCTTAGCAGCACATGGGGCCTGTCACCCGCCCTAATGCATTGGATCTACATCTCGGTGGTGCGACCAACTCTGCTGTATGGAGTCCAAGTGTGGTGGCAAGCAACTGAGAAGAAGACGTACCACAAGCTTATAGAAAGGACCCAGCGACAGGCTCTGCTATGTATCACAGGGGCGCTGAGGTCAACCCCAACTATAGCACTCGAAACCATACTCGGAATCGATCCCCTCGACATCCACGCTCGGTTGACTGCGGGTAAAGCAGCACAGCGACTGATCGCATCGGGGAACATGTCACCCCAAGGATACGGGCACAGTTCAATTGGGAGGAACATGACCAGTCATACAGACTACATGACCCCCCAAACTTGCCTAGAGATCAAAACCAACACATTTTTGGGACCTGAAGACTGGAAAAAGGGACGGGACCAGACTCAACACCTCAACATATATACTGACGGCTCCAAGATGGACGGAGGAGTAGGAGCGTGCTTATATTGTACAAACCCCGAAAGAAGGGTGTCATATAGGCTACCAGACCATTGCAGCATATTCCAGGCGGAAGTTTTCGCTATCAAGAAGGCAGCAGAGGTCGCTCAGCTAATAGAGCGACCACACAACGTGGTGAACATATTCGTCGATAGCCAAGCAGCGATAAAATCCATGCAGTCGTTCGCAGTTGGTTCCAGAAGTGTCCAGGCAAGCAGGGAGGCATTAGACTCACTATGCACGACCAAGTCAGTGCGAATCTACTGGGTTCCCAGCCACCAGGGCACGAAGGAAACGAGGCTGCGGACGTTCTGGCTAAGGAAGGCGTCGGGCTGACGAGCGAAAGAATCGAAAACGTGCCTATCTCCCTTAGAACGTTACAAAACGATCTAGAGAAGCAGGCCGCTCTACAAACCAAGAACAGATGGAGGAACGCAACCACCTGCAGAACCTCGAGAACCATGTGCAAGGAGCGCAATGAAAAGCTAGCTCACTATCTACTGCATCTTCCACGGACAGACTGTAGACTGATAGTGGGAATACTCACAGGTCACTGTCTGGCTGCGGCGCACGCGGCTAAGCTAGGCATCACCAACAGAGACAGCTGTAGGAAATGCGATGAATCCGGGGCTATCGAAACCCTGGAACATCTCATCTGCAACTGCCCGGCTCTTTCACGGGCAAGGACAAGATACCTAGGCGCACCGGAGATGGCAACACTAGAAGATGCCTCCAAGAGGACACCGAGGGAATTACTTGCCTTTGCTAAACACACCTCGATACTCGAGGACTTCCAAATCTCAGCAATACCCCCGTAAAGGTCCATTTACATCCGGATCACTAAGGGCCATACTGGCCTATGAAAGTCCCCGCTGAGGGACGTCCGGGTTAACCTAATCTAACCTTTAGGCCTGGAAAAAATAATAGAAACGCATTCAACTTTTGTTCTTATCTTGTTTTAAATCGGTTGAAATCGTGTATTACAGGTAACATTCCATAAAATAAAGATAAAAGAAGATAAGGAATACATATTCTTGGGGATCCCGTTTCGGTTGTTGTTGTTATTCGTTTCAGAATGGGTCGAGACGTACATTGTACGGCAATTGATAGAAAACAGATTCTAAGTCTACGGAATGAAAGCACAACTAAGTCAGACATAGCCACAATTCTAAACTGTTCAAAAAAAATGGCTTTACGGCTATTCACTACAAAAAAAACCCAAATACACGCGAAAAAACGAGCGCATTATCAAAGAAATTCGACACCCTCCTTGTTATAAAATAAAAAGAAAATCCTTTTCTGTCATCGGAAGATCTGAGAAATGATCCAAATGCATCAGTCAAAAGCCGTACTATAATATATAGTCTGATTAGTGTCAATTAAAAGGACCACATAGCTCAAAACGTATCATACCTAAAAAAAAAAAATTTCAGAAACCGAGTAAATTTTGCGAAGGTGCATTTTTGCTGTCCAAATTGCAAATATTTGTTGTAGTCGAATGAAACTAAGATCAATTTGTTTGGATTTGTTGGTAAACCACATATTAGGCACTTAAAGATCGCTTTCCACCACCCAAGGTACTCTATTAAAACGGTTAGGCATGGTGGTAGAAAAATCGTGCGGTGGGGATGCGTTTCTTATTCGGGTGTTGGTCGAATATATTGGATAAAGGAAAAAATGTGTACCTTCCTCTACGTAAATATACTGGACAGTATAATGCTGAATAGAAAATGAAATTAAAGTGGGATTTCCCGTAGGATAATGACCCGAAACACTCCCAAATGCTGACCTCGAAATGGTTATTGGGCAAAAAAGTTCCACTGATGAAATGGCCTGCACAGCCACCAGACCTTAATCCTATAGGGCAGTTTTGGGGGATCTTAAAGAATAGGATTGGAGGCTATAAGTTCAAAAATTAAAATGATTTGTGGCAAAAAGTTCAATCCGAATGGTACTCCATTGATCCATCAAGTTGGGCCGAACTAATCGACTCCATGGGTCTACGAAGTGCCGAAGTCACTAAAAATCACAGTGCCATAACCAAATATTAAAGTTAAAAGTAAATCTACTAGGCTTTGAAGATAAATATTTGTTTTTCTTAGCCTCAAGTCTCCCGTTTCTACTATTTTTTCTAGGCCTAAAAAATTCAAAAATTAATTTAATTAATTTTTGTTAGTTTAGGTTTTTTGAAAATTATTATTTTGTTATATTTCTGTGCGTTACTGTATAGCCTTTCAAGTAAAATTATTAAATTTGAAAGAAAAAAAATTTCACTGAACAAAATTTTGAAAAATACGAAAAAATATGTCGTTTCTATTATTTTTTCCATCACTGTAAATACAAGATTCCGCGTCTCAACCCCAACACTAAACGGATGCAGGCTCTCCTTCAGCGACGGTGCCAATTTCTTAGGGTTGGTAATTGACAAGAAGCTAAACTGGAACCTCAATACAAAAGACAGAGTAAAGAAGGCCATGATAGCCCTCAATACATGCAAAATAGCTATACTATATATAGTATACAAGCTATTGGCTTAAAATGGGGTATGAACCCAAGCATAGTCCAATGGATATATCTAGCAATAGTTAGACTTATACTACTCTAAGGAGTTACAGTGTGGTGGCCCTGTCAAAAAGGACCAAACAACTGGGCAAAGTTTAATGAACTGCTGCTATATGCATCAGTGGAGCTCGTCGCACCACCCCGAATGATGCGCTAAATGCCATCCTATGCTTCCAGAGCCTTGACCTTGCAGGAAAAGAGCGGGCAGAAATGGGAGCAATACGTCTGAGAGACTCCGACCAATAGATAACACAGCACATAGGATAAATACTGAATAGCAGTACCGTTCCCACAAAAACGGATTACTGCGTCTCAAGGGAACACACAGACAATATAATTATACCTAACAGAGACGAGTGGCTCGAGGGACCTCCAAGCCCAGAAAGGGCCATAAAAATCTTCACAGCTGGATCGAAGCTGGACAACAAGGTCGGAGGAGGAATCTACTCCGAACAGATAACAAACGGCACTACTTCAGGCTCCCAGATCACTGTAGCGTCTTTCAGGCGGAAGTCATTGCAATCAGGGAAGCACTGAACTGACTTCAGGAAGTTACCGTCATGGTAACTAATGTGAATATATATAGTGACAGCCAAGCTGCGATCAAATCGCTTAATGCGATTTCTTCGAACTCGGCAGACTGCCGCAAATCTCTTCACGAGAGGGCTCAGCAATTTTCTATCAGCGTTATATGGGTCCCGGGCTACCGGGATATCAAAGGCAACTACATAGCAGACAAGTTGGCCAGATCTGGCACTCCAATCCCCCTTCTTCAAGACAAGGAGGATATCCGTTAGCAGTGCCCATTATAATGCTTTTTGACGAGGCTGTAGAGATGAGGAGGAGGTAGAGATGTTCTGTTCCTGTCCTGCTCTCAGCAGAAAAAGGCTACAACAGATAGGCTCCCCCTTCATAGCAGACATTTCAGAAATATCCACAACATGTCCCAGAAAGATATCAAACTTTATAAGAGCAGCCGGATGGGAAAGCTGCTGACTTTTAGGTCTCACGACGCGAAAAAGGGAAAGATTCCATGCGGTACCACAATGGGACGAAACCGGCTTAAGTGTGTCGGGCTCCTGGCGAGCCTGGCAGCCGCCTTTACCTAACCTAACATAAGGTATAGATTTTTCCTAAGGGTTTACCACCAGTTGCAGCGCAAAAAAACATATTTTCGGGAATTTTTTTTTAGCGAAAACTTCTAAGCTGTTATAAACGATAAAGAGTTTATCTGAAAGTACATATATAAATACATTTGAGTAATTTTTTTATTAAAAAATATGGAATATTTGTATTAGAAAATATCTGCTAAGTGTTCTTTTTCTGATTTTGTTTTGAGGTGACCAAAACTTTATTGAACTGAATCACCTCGAACAAAAATTGTCCATATATTTGGTTAAATAATTTTATAAAAATATGAATTTTTGACAAAATGGCTGACAATTTAGAATTTGGGATTCAATTTTCGCTAAAAAAAAGAAAAATCGGTCGCTTTTTTCTAATACAAAAAATGTATCGAAAAAAAAAATCGAACGAATAAAGACTAGATTTCGAAGTATTAAAAAAGCCTGTCAAATTTCAGAAAGATCGGTTCATTTATTTTCAAGTTATTTTGGTCCCTACTCAAAAATGCCATTTCGAGAAAAAAGTTTTAAGTTTTAAGGTAGCCCGCTAGACAGTGGTATACGCAACGGATTCTTTTTCTTTAATGCTCATATCATAAATTTTGTAAAAACTTAGAACTACTATAAAGATAAAGATAAAAATGATCTTCGTACGAAATACAGTTATACAAAGATAACAGCCCTTTAAAAAAATCAATATGTCTTTCAGAAAAGGTTGAGACCACCCCTAATGATTTATGATTTATTAAATACGGGTCGCGGAGTCCGAATCCACGGTTATATGGTTAATATTAATATTAATAATTGGCACAGCTATTTACAATTTTAACGTATCTGCATCCCTGGCAGATCTAGTGAGTTCAAAAAGGCCGTCTTCTGCTTTCACAACGAAACACTTACATATCCTTATTTTCGATAGGAAATTCTTCGATTCAACTATATATAACCACGTATTTCATTGACGCGAATATATATACGAGTATAAACAAATCATTGAAGCAGACGGTTATTGTCTCAAAATTTCATCTCAATCCAACATAACATGTGATCTTTTGAGTTCCGAGCTCTATTTCCTTTCAGCGCACAAAATACATTTAGATTGACTCAACATTTTCGGACTGACATCCCTATTTTGTTTTATCCATGTAAGATTTGTATAAATTGTATTATTGTAATATGGTGTTAATTAATAATTTAAAAATTTATTTTGTATTACAAACCATCATATTCTATCCGTATTGTATTTGTTGTCAAACATTTTCTAGTTGATTCTTTTTTTGTAGTAGCTAAGATATTAAGGTCTTTTGGACTTGGGGACAAACTTTCTTCGACTGGATTTAAATCAGTTACAACTGCAGTAGTGTCGCCAACACCAACACCTCCATCTACATTGCTCTTTAATTGTCATTTGATAAGTTCCAATGAAAGAAATTTCCTTAATCGTTCGTAATATTGTGGATGCAGTTCAACATCATTATGGCCAGCGCCCTGAAATGAAGAAATATAAACTTAAAAAAAAGCGTCGATTTGCATTTTTGCTGTTTTTTTTTTTTAAGTTAGTGTGAGGTTTTCTTTTTTAAGGCTCAAAAATTGACTAGGTTTCAAAATAATATTTTCGACACAACAAAATTATCTGCAAAACCTTTTTATTATTTTTTTTTTAATTGAAAGCACAATTTGTTTGTGCTTTAATCTTGTTCTTAAATAAATATTTCAAAATGGTGTCTCCAGCTCCCGCCAAAGCAGCATCTCCCGGCACGAAGTGACGCAACGCGGTAGACTCTACAGCCTCCGTATGTGACCAGAAATTAAAACCAAACAATTTCTTAAAATATATTATTTTTGTGGGCCCCTGACGGATTCTTGTTTTCCAGATACCTATGTCCGCAGCAGCAGCCGACTATAGTCAATAGTTTATATCCGCACACACACACATATTATTTCTTGCTGCTTATATTGCGATGCTTCGCTCACTTATCACTCAGTCAGTCAAAGCGCATCATCGAGGCTCAGCAAATGTATCATAGAACGCGTTCCTAATAGAATTACCCACTAGAGCGCTACATCGGTTATTTTCTTTCGTATACTAAAAATGTCTACAGAAACCATAAACACGAATGTCACGGCCACGGCCTCTAATATTTGTACCTAAAAACATCGAACCAGAAACACAGAGTTGCCGAAAAAGCTTCTGGCCGCTTCTAATATTTTGGTGACCCCGACGTAATCCCCGTGATTATTGTGTGAAAAAGTATTTAAAACATTTGGTTAAATCTAATCGTATCTATCGTTGCTATCGGTCGTTTTTCCAGTTCGCTCCGCCTAACAATATGTATTTTGTTTTATTTTATGTTCTTAAAGGAAAGTAATTGAGTTATACAACTGCCTACTGTGTTTAAACCGATCGTGCGCCTGATCCGCTATCTGAGCATACTTTTTAAACGTGTTTTTGTGTAGTTATTACCAATTATAGTCCAATTTATGCATTCTTCTGTAGTCGCTCGATCGTTGCACGGCAGATGTTCATCTACTGCTGGTTGTGCGAAAATATGCCACATACTACTTGCGCTGGCTATAGACATAATGGGGGTCACGTTGTCGATCTAATTAAGGCTCGCTCCGGCCTCAACTGGACTTGTTGGGACTGTAGGGATATTGTAAACGACATGCGTGTCTTTATGAGACAGACGCACAATGAATTTGCTGCCCTTAATTCTGGATTCCGACTGCTCCAAGATAAGTTTCGTGCGACGGAGTCTCACTTCAAAACCCTCAAATTTTTGACTGAGTCTCCAAAGAGAGAGAAGGGTAACAATTATGTGCCAAATATTTTTTCAGAATTTATACAATCTTCAAGTGAATACAGAGAAGCATTCAAATACAAATACAAATTAGTAGACAAGTCAAATAGAGTGCGTTTAAGTATAAGTGTCGAGAGCATGTAGTCAAAGACAATATAAATAGTAAGATGCCGAACGCCCATACAATTTCAATCGTCAGCAGCGCTGATTTCTGTGAATGCTCGAGTACGCGCTGTCTCGCTCGCACGAAAAAGATAAGAGAGAATGAGTTTGCATGTGTGAGTACACACAGAGCTGCAAGCACTTATGTGTGCGTATTTGTGCCGAGCTGCCGAATTTTGACGAGACGTAAACAAGACAGAAATGTATTTGCTGAGAATTGGGGAGGGGGGAAAAAAATTCGTTGGCGATTGACATTCGGATAATAAAATTGCATTATTCATTTAAATAGTAATAATAATATAATTCTTTAATATACTAATACTAATACTAATATAATATATTTACATTAAATATATGACCCATTTTGAACATTTGATATTAGGTATACAATTATTATGGTTTTCCACACAAAAGCGCGCGCAAAAAAATCAAATTCAAATAGCACAAAATCATTTAGCTAATATTTTTTTTATTATTTTATCAAATATTAAAAATGGGTAATATACATAATATCTATATAATTTATTATATTTAATATATGAAATAGTTAATATACAAATACATACATATGTACATAAATTTAAGAAGTTTCTTTATATTTTAGTTAATACATATTACTAAGAGACTAAATATTGATATGATAATAGACAATACAATTTTTGGTTATATGTATCCAACCTGTTCAATCGCAAAATCAACCCCTATAACGCAATTCGCCTTTCAAGAAATTTTATCAAATTGTCTTGTCTTCTTTGCACAAGTTTACGTACAAACGCACATACATGCATGCATAAGAACTTCAAAATTCATTGCTTTATAAAGTCGACCCACAAATACCCAACAGACATTTTATCGAATGTGAAGTCATTTATCACATAGATTATGTATTTTTACATAGGTACATTCCTTCATTATATTCGCGTATAGTACATTAAACAAAATTTGCATATAAGGGGTATACAAAATACTACTTTTTTTGTATTATGAGCAAGCGACTTCAAATAGTGTCATAGTCCGCAATGAATTCTAAGGTATTCGGTATTTCGTTGAGCGCGGCGTCGTCAACAACCAATACAAACAAGCAGAGCTAACATGTGTGCACACGTACAGTTGAATCTCAGCCTCACGTATGGGACGAGAGAGCGGTTCGTTCTCTTTCTCTCTGTCTATCTGTCTCTCTCTGTTTGTGAAAAGACATACGAAAAGACATCCAGCCAAAATGGACTCCAAAAATTTTGTATGGCGAGATTTATCTTACTATTTATATTGTCTTTGATGTAGTTGTGTAATAAATCGAAATAATTAATGATTGGATCGAATTGCATATTGATGCAATGGGAAGAATAACATAACTGTCAAACAAACCGAGTGACGAGTTAATAAAGTTAATTGCATATTGTAAAATATGATATAAACAAACAAAACCTGTATATATTTTCCTTCACCTTTTTTTCCTTTTTGGCATACCATACCCTCTCAGCAAACCCGAGGAACGAGTTTCTAATTGAGTGCGTGACTAGATTAGAGTCTGAACTGGGCTGAAAGCCACCACAGATTTGGAGGTGGAAATGAGTCATGGCACTCGGGTGTTTGATGTTGGTGTTTACTTTATTGGGATCGGATCAAAGAGCAGAACAGTCTTACATACAAATTCAAATATCTTAAAGGGGTGACTGTTGCTGGGCCGACAGGTTGAAGTCGTAGTTCATTTGTTGGTCCAGCGGCGGCGCGGGAAAGGCATCTGCCGATAGGTTCATCAGCTCGGGTTGCGGCTGGGTGGATTTCACATGTTCTAATGGGAATGATGCCTGAAGTCTGGCCATTCGTTGTGGCCAAGGCCCAGCCGGTATTGAGCAGATTGAGAGTGCTGAATCTCGCGGGGGGCCACCTGGGGCGACTGGCCGGCACTCAGCGAGAGCCCATTCCGCTCTGATTCCGTCCGGTGAAATCGTACACAGCATGTGTGTGAAACGGTGCGACCCACTTGGAGCCTAAAAGCTTCATGATCAGATAGGGGGCCGTAAATATAACGCTGATGAAGGCTTACACCGGCCGGGGCGAGGTTATCTTTCGCGGAATCTGTGACCCCCCCTCTTTCTGTAGATTCACTTCAGACCCCGGAAGATGGCAAATGTCCAGAACTCCTCAAAAACGCTGCGCAGACGTCCAAAGATCGGTGCCACGCCGAGAATGGCCCGAAATGAGCTTGTTAACGCAAAGAATTTCGAGTCCAGCATGGAGGCAATTTTACCAACGGCTGATACCAAGGACTCTATACTCTGAAACGTTGGACGCGAACTTGCCTCGGACATTTATATGAAACGCTGTTCAGGATCCACGGCACCCATACCGCCAAATCTGTTGTAGCCTCCACCAAAGTCACCTCCATACGACCTGTACGAAGCTGCCCAACTGCTACCAAATTGACCCATTCCTCCATATCCTCGGGAGGATTACCGAGTTGTAGCAGCCGTAGCCACCAGAATAGCTATTGTTTCCATATGCGCCGCCATATCCATATTGCGTCTGTATAAACGGCGACTGTGGAAGTGGTGGGGGGAGGTTTGGCAGAGCACGCCCATAACCGGTGAAGGGTGTGCGAAGCACTGCATCTGGCGGACTGCCCACTGGAAAATCCGGGTCCAACAATGCTCGTCGGCGGCACTAAAGGTGCCTCGTTGATCATGGCGCTGCGAAGATTATTGTTGTCGGCCATGGCGACAGCTGAAAACTGTTGTATGTAGCTCCGCTGTTGGCAATGGGTTTTGTGAACTTTACTCCAACCGTGTGGCGGGAGGGGGATGCTTTTTGTACTTTTAACTCCGCTAATCGTATAATATTAATTGGCTATCTGTTTTCATAGACGACGTCTGCGGGGTGGGCGGGGCAGTCCACGAACTCCTTCAGGAATTTAATTGGTGCAATTTTATTAACAAAGATGTTTTTATTTCAGTCCCAAGATCACCTGTATCACTACCTCGATCACAATCGTTAACTAACGCTGGTGATATGGAACCTGTAGCCAGTGCCTCTTACCGGCAAGCATCTGGATCATTTGCCGTCAGCAGTAACTCCGCCAACTGTTGCTTCGATGTTATCACCTCCAACCTATGTGGATTCTTCAAGCATCCAACTCAACTTTACTTCCTGCTCTCATCACTGCTGATGGCACCGCTGCGTGCGCTCCCAGTGCTGGTATGCTTGTTGCTGTTTATGCCGACACGGCCGCCGTTGCCCCCTTATGCAAATTGTGCCAATTGTGGATAGTGCCTCTTTTGATTTTGATGCTATCGCTTTTACCGAAACCTGGCTTAACTTTACTGTTCTTGATCATGAAATTTTAGTTCACAAATTGATCACTTACAGAATGGACCGCGCATCTTATGCAGGTGGAGTTTTGATTGCAGTCAATACGGATTTCTCTTCTGAGTTGTTCCCTTTTAACAACATCCATGGGATTGAATTTTTTGCAGTCAAAGTCCGTACTGGTATAGCACCTATGTATTTGACCTGCTCTTATATTCCTCCCAAGTCCGATGCTGAGGTTTACTTAAACCACCACTCTGCTACACATTCGGTTTTGTCCGCCTTAGGTTGCCCTGTGCTTCCTAGTAATCACAATGATTTTGTTAATGGTCTAGCCGATATCTCTCTCGTCCAAATTAATGCTATTAAAAATAATAGGGACAGAGTTCTCGACCTAATTTTCGTTATTGATGCTTCTCTAGGAACGGTGACCAGAGTTAATCCATTGTCACTTCCTGAAGACCCATACCATCCTACTCTTTCTATATCCCTTGAGTGTGCCAATTCTAGCTGTTCTGACGATTTTTTGGCTCCTGGCCGCGTGAAGTGTTTTCGCAAAACTAATTTCACCGATCTAAGCCTTTATCTCTCGAATGTTAATTGGTCCATCCTTCACTCCTTATCGAGTATTGACGAATCGGTCAACTCGTTCTATGAAATTATAAACTCTGCCCTATGCACATATGTTCCTGAGTTCACGGTCAGTATCGTCCAAGCCTCCTAGGTTCTCCAGAAATTTGTCGTACTTAAGGAATAAGAAATCTAGACTTTATAAAAAGTACAAGAAAACATGTTTTTCTTCGCACAATACTCCTCCGCTCGTTCCCAATTCCTGTCTGTCAATATTCAACGTTTCCGTTGTTTTAGAAACTTTCGTAGTGATCCTAAAACATTATTTTCCTTCGTCCACTCTAAGCGTAAGTCCTATGCGTTTCCTCCTTCCCTTTATTATCTTAATAATTCTGAATCTTCTGGTATTGCTAATTTATTCGCCAAGTTTTTCCAGTCGACATACTCCTCTCATATATACAGCTCATCCACTTCATACCCCTACGATCTACCTCAGGCCAACGGCATTTTTCTTCCATATTTTAGGGAAAGCGATGTTCAGGCAGCCTTGAAATAGTTGGACCCTTGTTTCTCTGCGGGTCCTGATAGAGTGCCAAGTTGTATTCTGAAACATTGTGCCGAATCCCTTTGCCAATCTCTGACCTTTCTTTTCTACATATCTTTGGAAAAACATCCAATATCGAGAAATACCGAGGTATTGCAAAGCTTTCCGCCATCCCTAAGATCCTTGAGTTCTTGGTAACCCGGCAATTGCAACACCTTTGCTCAAGTTAACATCTCCGTCACAACACGGTTTTTATAAACATCGATCAACATCGACTAACCTTCTCGAGTTCTCGTCCATAATCAACCGAGGTTTTCGAAGTGGTCTGCAAACTGACGTAAGTTTTACGGATTTCAGCAAGGCTTTTGATTCCATAAACCATACCCTGTTAATTCAGAAGTTGTCTTTATTAGGTTTCCCTACAAATCTTCTAAATTGGATTTCGTCGTATCTTTCAAATCGCACACAACACGTTTTATTTTCTAATGTGTTGTCTGATATTGTTAGAGTCACTTATAAAGGTCCACAAGGAGGTCATTTAGGTCCGCTTCTCTTCATCTTATTTGTGAATGACCTACCCCAATTTATAACATTCTCTCATACGCTAATGTATGCGGTCGACTTAAAAATCTGTCTGCCGTACTCTGATTGGTACTTTTTTTTTTTAATTTTCGAAATGAAAATTTATGACCTTTTATCGTCGCGCTCCACTTTTTGTGTCATATTCTCTCTCAAATTGTGTTTTAATAGACATATATCCGCAACTGTAAATAAAGCCAAGGTAATTTAGCCTTCATCAAGCGTTGGTCCAAGGAGTTTGACGACCCTTATGTGACCAAACAACTCTACATTACATTGGTGCGTCCGATATTGGAGTATTGTTCTTGTGTGTGGAGCTCGCAGTATAAAGAGCAACAAGCTGTCCTCGAATCGGTGCAAAAACCATTTTTAATTTTTGCGCTTCGTAATCTAAACTAGGATTCCGGTAGATTCTTGCCACCTTACCATCTAGGCTGCAACTTATTAATCTTCCTTCATTGCACCATCACAGAATATGCAATGGAGTAATGTTCATACATAAGCTCCTTCTTGGGATGGTCGATTCCCAAACACTCCTGAGTCAGATTGACTTATCCGTTCCCTCTTGACCTACCCGTACCTTTTGGCCTATCAGACTTTCTTTATGTAGGTCAAACTACGCCCAGCATGAACCTTTTAGGGTTTTATGCCATAACTTTAATACACTTTACCATATTTTATCCCCTGAATTATCCTTTAATAGTATAGTACTCAATATTTACCACTACCTGAATACAGCTAATCTTTAATTTTATTATTATTATTATACCCGGTACTCGAAGAGTAAAGGGGTATATTAGATTTGTGCAAAAAGTGGATGTGTGTAACACCCAGAAGGAAGCGTTTCCGACCCCATAAAGTATATATATTCTTGATCAGCATCAATAGCCGAGTCGATATAGATATGTCTGTCTGTCCGTCCGTCCGTCTGTCCGTCTTCATTAGTGCCTATAGCTCAGAGACTATAAAAGCTAGAGGAACACAATTTTGTATCCAGAATCCTGTCTTATCGCACTGTTACAAGTATATTTCGAAATTGCGCCCCGCCCCCTCCCGACCACTCCAAGGACGAAAATCTGTGGCATGCACAGTTTTAAAGATACGAGAAAACTAAAAACGCAGAATCATAGAGAATGACCATATTTATCAGAGTGCTGAATCAGGATCAGATCAGATCATTATTATAGCCAGAAGGAATAAATGAAACTTCAATGGCCTTCCAAGCGCAGACTCATTCCCTCTCTCTCTCACACACATCTCCGCGAGTCGTAGTTAAGACGTATGTGGATGTAGAAATGCAAAGAAGACGGATGTAAAAAACAAATTTGAACAAAAATGGAAAAGGGTCTGACTTTATTTTTGTCTCTAAATTTCCTTTTTTGGCAATTATTCAATTTTTTGAGAACATATAATAAATGACATAAGTCGTAGGCTCACATATATACGGACTCAGTACCGGGTATAAAGTAGTACCGCGGCTCACAACGGTCCCTCTTGTTTCAAATTGTGTTTATTGTTTCAAGAAAATGTGTATTAAGCTTATTACATGAATTTATTTGTTAACCAAAACAACTCTTATTTCAATTTCAGTAAAATTTTAAAATGAAAGCAATGATAATATTTCAAAAACTGAAGAACACAAACAAATTTTTATACCCGGTACTCGAAGAGTAAAGGGGTATATTAGATTTGTTGAAAAAATGGGTGTGTGTAACACCCAAAAGGAAGCGTTTCCGACCCTATAAAGTATATATATTCTTGATCAGCATCAATAGCCGAGTCGATATAGCTATGTCTGTCTGTCCGTCCGTCTTCATTTGCGCCTATAGCTCAGAGACTATAAGAGCTAGAGGAACACAATTTTGTATCCAGACTCCTGTGCTATCACACTGTTACAAGTGTATTTCAAAATTTCACCCCACCCCCTTCCGCCCACTCAAAAGATGAAAATCTACAATTTTGAAGATACGGGAAAACCAAAAACGCAGAATCATATAAAATTACCATATCTATCAGAATATTGAATCTGGATCAGATCGGATCATAAATATAGTGAGAAGGAACAAATGAAATTTCAGTGGCCTTCCAAGCGCAGACTCATTCCCTCTCTCTCTCGCACACAGCCGTGTAGGTATATATAGGAAGTAGATAAAGACATGTAGAAAAGGCAGATGTAAAAAATGTATGTAAACAAATATGGAAACATCTAATAGATAAAAATCTCCGAAAAGGTTCGACTTAATTACTTTTTTCTTTTTTGGCTAAAATTAAATTTTAAATTAAAATTAAAATCCCTTTTGCGAACATGTAATAAATTACAACAAGCTCACATACATATATACTGACTGAGTACCGGGTATAAAGTAGAGCCGCGGCAGTAGACGCGGCTCACAACGTTCCCCCTCGTTTTTCCTCTTAATTCCTCTCTATATTAAATTCTTTTTAATTATTCAACTTTATTAGCAGAACAATTGTTAATTTTCAAATAAATAATTAAATTAAATAAAACTTGCGTAATCAGATAGCTTTTTTTGCCTCCTCTTTCGTAGTTTGCTCCAACCAGTGAAATAAAAAACATTAAAAAATAAACATAGCAAAAATGAGTGACGACAATATAAATATCGGGACCGCCACAGGACCGCCAATGGCGCTACATTTGGTGAAGTGCTGGCCAGTGCTGATACAGCTACTAGACGGATGGCATTCTTGTGCCTCAAGAAAAAGGCGATCGTCGACCGACTTCAGGGCCCCGTTAACGTGAATCCAAATGAATCCCAATCCCATATGTACACGTCCAATCGATCGCGCTTGCTACTGTTGTAGCTGCCCAAGATTAGCGGAGAATATACAGGGTGGACAAGCTTCTATTTCATATTCACAGCTGTCATTGATAGTGAAGCAAAGCTTACTTCTATCGAGAAGTTACAGCACTTGTGGTCATGCTTGAGCGGAGTGGCGTTGGACACTATCAGTTCGATGATGACCGGTCTAACTACAGCTCAACTTTAGATATTCTCAAAAGCCTATATGCTAAAAAACTTTTCATTCTACAGGCACACATTTGAAGCTTCATCGAATCACGGTCTTCCATCCCGGAAGAAATCGTCTGCCTTTCTGAAACAAATATGTCGTACCTTGAAGGAATTCATCACTACAAAAGTCCAATCTGTTTCTCCAAGTGAAGCCTCACAGTCACAACCAAGTCATACCGCGTAGGTTGCATTGTCGCTTTCCTTGCCCTTCTATCCGAGAGTCTGTCTGATGCTATGCTATTATCTGGAGCGATTCGTTTACAGTTCTGGCCCATCGGCGCACATTGGGTCATCAGACGCAAACAGATTGCAAAAGTCAAAAATTTTATGAGTGCTTTGGATAAAATGAATACGTGCAAAAAATATCTTTCGCTAAATCCCATACAGAATCGTGTTTTGAGATTGAGATCTAGAAGCCAAACGCCAAATATCTCGGGAAAATTTGATGAACTTTTTTTTGTAAAGGCAAGTGAAAGTTGAAAACAGCCCAAAAATGAGATCCATAATACTAATACATCAGTACATTTCATAGATTAGACATGGGAGATACCAACATAAATAGTCAACAAATATTCTTTAGTAAAATGAAGTACTTGGGTACTGTAAAAAAATAGTGTAGATAATTATTAAAAAAATAATTTACAAGCTTTTATAATAAAAAAAATATTTTTTTTTTATTTAAAAAAAAGTATTTGATCGAAAATGAAATATAAAACTATTTTGTGTTGCGTAACTGACCATTAAACTTTCTTTATTGATAAAAAAAAATGTATTTTATATAGGCAAATATCCACCAATATCCACGCGACCACTCAGTAGCGTAGTTGTAAATATCGGCTCAGAACCTATCGATATTTGCCCAAACAGCTGTTTGGTAATAATAAGTGTGTTCAGGGTAGCAGCAGATTGTTGCCGCGCACTGTGCGCTCCGATCCCAAGTTGCTCTCGCACGCTCGTGGGCGCTTTCGCGATCCACACGTGGCTCTCTCCACTAGTTTGTAAGCATAGCTTGGACATAAGTTACACTCTCGCTTCCACCCCCGTTTCAATCGGCCGCACTTGTTGCATCGTTTCACCATCCATACATATTTAAACCTACGCCCGGAAATACTGAATATTGTTAAAGACAAATAAAGACATTGTGCTGAAACAGAAACCGACGCTCTGCTTCTTTTGGTTTTTTGGTCGGAACATCAACGGACCCGCCCTCCTACAAACAAAGTGAAAAGCTTTTTTTTTCTTTTTTGAAAAAGCTGCCTTTGCATATCATTTCCATCCTCCGCCTTCCATATTTTCTTAATAATTTGGCGTTTGTTTACTTTTCTTCTTCTGCCTTTTCTTGTCGATATTCTAGCTATCGATATAAGCTAAAAGCAATCTATCGTAAAATACGTTCTATTTTTACGTTCTTTCTGATTAATGCGTGCGTGCGTGCGTGAAATCCAGTAAAAACCGGTTATTACCGGCAATATTTCACCAAACTGAGCGCTGATCACTGATCAAGTTATGCTGATGAACGCACCCATTGCCACTACTTCGTGAGCGCAAGTAACGGGTTAGAGGACATTCGGCGACTATTTATGAGCCAGAAGCATCATGCTGAAGTTCATAATCACTGCATCAACAACGGCTACGATTAGATATATCGCCACGCTCGCCGCATTTCTGGGGCTAATGGGTGACAGCAGTGAAAACGGCCCAACAGTATTTCTATCGCTCCGTGGAATCGACACTCTTTGGCTTCGACGAGCTGTGGACTTTGGTCTGCTAAATCCAGGCTATAACCAATTCTTGTCTTCTTGTCTCAATTTAAAAAAACCGTGAGGATCCCGATCCTCAACCCCCAACCCCCGATCCAGGTCAACGACGTCGTCTGTATCAAGGTCGAGACTTGCCGCCGTTGATGTAACACGGGTAATCGATGTCATCGCTGGAGCTGATGGGGGTGTGCGATTTGACATCCTGCGGACATCGCGTTGAGGATCCTGTTAAAATCCCGGTCTTTCAACGGAGGAGAGTATATTCAGAGCAGCAGCCGTCACTCTTAAGACAGTTCTATTATCTTTATATAGATCTCTTAACAACTTATTTGCAACTTTTTTTCGAAAACAAAAAACCCTACGTCAGGAATTTTTGAATTGAATTCCCGAAGTCGACTACTATCTATAAACGAAGAAATGAAAATCTGCTGTGACCGTCCGATCATAACGAGTGATACACCAATCGAAAGGTATTGTAAAAGCATAAATGATTGCATACCAAGACTTTGAAAAATTAAATGGTTCAGGAGAAAGAGCATTGTTGTATTTTTGCTGAAAATTCGCGTCAACTGTTTGTCGCGTCGGTTGTTTGTCTGTTTGATACAAAACGTTATTTTAGTGTCCTGGAATTATTTTATGTGTGTTAAAAAGCTCGATATAAGAAACATTGGTAAATTGCATCGGGGGCACAGCATAAACGTTGCTCATACGTTGTTCTGTATGAATTCCTCTTCGCTGCATTCATAATTCATTCTAGAAAGTGCAAACAAATACGAATATGGTACGAAAAGCACCCCGATCATCTGGCTTTGGGGGAAGAACAACTGGGTTCTACCCATTGCGTAACGCTTATGGTATGCACAGGATGCAATTTTTCAGAACGAATCGATCGCCTTTGTACCGAGGGAATTTAGTAAATTCTTGTTTTCGTCTTTAGTTTCATTCTTTCCAACTATAAATACGCAAACAAAACAATAATATAAGGCTTCCTTTTATTACAGCTTGATAAAGAGTTCTAAGACATCGGAATTTTTCGACTAGGTTAGCCAGAGAACTCGCCTGACCTGAACCCCATTGAGCACTTATGGCATGCAATGAAGATTAAAGCTACAAATATACATTTCTCTATTAAAAAAAATTAAAACTGCATATTTTTACCAGTACGATTCTCACTGGAAGAGAGCTATCGGCTAAGATAGAGACGGAGATATATTCGTTTATCTTTTAGTACATCCCGGACATGAAAAATTTCCCTGATTAAAATATAAGTTTAATAAAATTTGGCACACTGTATAATAATTTGTTTCGATTAGAGTCAGACAATATACATCCATGGTTCAGTGAGAAACAGTAAAAAGAACGCGTTTTACAATATGCTATATACTCGAAGAGTACTATAAATCTCTCTATACTCTTCGAGTACCGGGTATACAAATATAAAAATCATTCGGTATCTGAACTATCGAAACTAAGAATGTCATCTCGAAGGGAACATCGAATAAAATATCTTTAGCCTCTTTATCCAACTCTATTTTATCTTTAGAAAGCCTTGACGATGATTAATGGGGTAGATGTAAAAAAAGAGCCTGCATTAAATCTTCCATCGTATGTTTACGTGACGATATCATGACATTAGGAAGCCCAACGCAATCAATTATTTCGGCTCCATGAAATACACTTTTGTGCACTGATGATGGAATACTAAACCATAGATAGTTTTTAACAAGTAGTTCAGATGTTTTACCTCAATTTCTCAGTATTGACTTTACGTCAGAGGGCGGCAGCGTCCTATGTTGTGTGCATACGAGAAGACCACGGGGCAGTCGGCACACGCACAGTCTAAAAACTTCCTGTGGCTTCGGTACTAAGCACATACGACTTCATTATTCTGCTCGGCAGTGACGCGGCAGAGAACATTTTCTCGTGTTGCTTCGTGCCTGTTGTCTAAGCACACAAACGCACTAAAATCATGTGAGTGTCTGCGTGCCGACATCTGCTTTTTATCGACATGCCTAAAGCCTAGTACTCAGATCCGAAAAACAGGCTAGCAAACAGAATCAGGGTTAATACTCGTATGAAACCGATAAAACCATTTTTTTTGGGAAATGGTTTTAGATAAGTACTCCGATAAGAAACATTTTCTTGCGAGAGAATCAGGTATGATATTTGTATGGAAACAATAAAAATGCATGCCTGTAATTCTTTCGACAGAAATTTCTGTTGAAAGAATTTGCAAATGAGTACTTAGATAATACTCATATTATATTAGACTTTAAAGCTGGACTAGCTTGAAAAATAGAGACAGCCCTTTGCAAAAAACATGCAGTGGCAGCGAGAGAGATATATGCGTCCAGTTGTTTTTCCAGTTGAGCTGGGAGCAGCGCTGCGGCAGAGTTTATCGATTGGTATACTTTTTAGATAAAATGTTGCTGGCTGGCTGGCTGTGTGTGTTCAAAAGCATCATTTAGTTACAAATTGGGCCTCAGTTATTCGACTGATAGCCGGGAGTCGGGCTTAGAGACCACTACGAACATTAATTTTTTCTAAATAATTTTTCTGTGATACTATCTCTCTCTTCGCAGCAAATTTAGCATAGTCTAATGTCATATGGTCATTAGCAAAATAAATGACCGATTAATACTGAAAAAGCAACGATATATACTAGAAAACAAAAGGTGGTATTTTCTGGGCTCGAGTAGAAAATATAAATTTTCTATATTCTGTCGTCATCGACACTCGTATATTGACATCAACATGAAGAAGACTAATAGCAAGCGGCTTGCGGAGTTCTACCAAGAAAGTGCTAGGAAAGTGCTAACAGGAAAGTGATAGAATAATGAAAAAAAATTTAATCTCATTGAAGAGTGTTAATGTGTGTGTGTGCGTGTATGAAGCTGGGTTGTATACGGTACATAAACCGTCTACAGTTAGGTCGTCGCAACTAGAACTTGAACCAGTTGGACTGCGGAGAGGGTATCCTGCGGTGCGCAATTGAGGATCTGAAGACACAGCGATAGCCTCTGATGATTGCAGTGGGAATTGAGTGACAAGCAGCTTTATTACTGTTTCTGATACTGATTTTATTCAACAAACTTAACTCTATTTATAGGTAACAAAAGGTACAAAAAGTGCTGATCTAAAAAGAATATGATACAATGGTAGAAATGATAATTAATGTGGAATTAATATTGATGTAATTTAATTTTATTGGCAGGTGCTCAATTTGGGCAATTGTGATGGTCAGCAATTGCACCAGTGTTGTTGGTCTCTGAGGAATGATCGCATTGTCAGCGGAATTCGCTGCCGGGGCGGTTTGATGTTGACTCAGCTATAATGCTGAGTCGTGATATTTCCTGTTGACCGGATGAGCTTTATTTATTTTGGTAAAAGTGTCATGTGTATTACATAATATGTCTACATTGTTATGTATGTATGTATCATGTTACTTATGCATAATTCTCCGACTGAACAAAGAGGATTATATGGATATTGTATTATATCAATTTTATACCTGATATTCATTTGATTTATTTATAATTTGATATATACTGATTTATCCAGTATTCATTGTCGTTTTCCAGCGCCACAGAGTCCATAAATAGTACATTCCGTCTTGCTTTTTGACAAAATTTGAATTTTAAACTGATTTTATTTGAAACAAACAAAACAGTTCAACCGTAGAGCATGCACATCTGGTCACACTGGTCACACAGGTCACAGGGCAAAATATAGGACACTAGGCTTTTGCCAGAAAAATTACGCAGGTAGTCCTCAGTTCGACAAACAAAACATGTCAATATATACTGGAAAAGTATTGCATGGTATTTGGGGTATTTTTACTGGCCCCTTGATATCTATTCGCATGTCAATAAAAATGAGGTTGTGTGCGTGCATATGTGTAAGTACGAATTCAAAACAACGTGGTAGCGCGATCGCGTCTGGGCGAGTATTCCGATTCCGATGCTCCACCAATCCAAAAATTTCTCTCCAACATATGAAAGAGCATGCACATCTGGCCACACTCGGCCGCTAGTATTTTTATATGGAAATTTTCGCTTAGAAAACATTTTTCGGATCTGAGTACTAGCACTAACCATACAATATATAGATATGCCATTTCATACAAACGGATGTCGCAAGCGAAGTCAGATAAATGCATATATTAAATGAAAACGAGGGGAACGTTGTGAGCCGCGTCTACGCCGCGGCTCTACTTTATACCCGGTACTCAGTCAGTATATATGTATGTGAGCTCGTTGTAATTTATTACATGTTCGCAAAAGGGACAAATTTAATTTTAGCCAAAAAAGAAAAAAGTAATTAAGTCGAATTGATCTATTAGATGTTTCCATATTTGTTTACATAAATTTTTTACATCTGCCATTTCTACATGTTTTTATCTACTTCCTACATATACATACACGGCTGTGTGCGAGAGAGAGAGGGAATCAGTCTGCGCTTGGGAGGCCACTGAAATTTCATTTGTTCCTTCTGACTATATTTATGATCCGATCTGATCCAGATTCAATACTCTGATAGATATGGTCATTTTCTATGATTCTGCGTTTTTGGTTTTCCCGTATCTTCAAAATTGTAGATTTTCATCTTTTGTGGGGGCGGAAGTGGGCGTGGCCAAATTTTAAAACAAACTCGTCTCGGTTTGATATCACAGGAGCTTGGATAGAAAGTTTGGTGGTTCTAGCTCTTATAGTCTCTGAGAACTAGGCGTCAAAAAATTCGATCAGGCATAGCGCCTACCCCTGTGTGTGAGAGAGAGCGAGAGGGAACGATGCATTTCGAAATGGTTTTCTTCATTGTAGCTATATTTATCATTTGATCTGGTCCAGATTCAACAATTTGATAGTAATGCTCATTCTCTATGATTCTGCGTTTTTAGTTTTCTCGTATCTTTAAAATTGTGCATGCTACAGATTTTCGTCCTTGGAGTGGTCGGAAGGGGGCGGGACGAAATTTTTAAATACACTTGTAACGATAGTGCGATAGGACAGGAGGGGTCGGAAACGCTTCCTTCTGGGTGTTACACACATTAATTTTTTGCACAAATCTAATATACCCCTTTACTCTTCGAGTACCGGGTATAATTATTTGCTTATTCACAATTTGCACCTTGAATACTCTAATAGACAATTATTCCAATGGGAGTTATGTATGAAATATATTATATATATATATTTACATATGCATATCCGCTCATGATATTCATATTTTTTATATTAAACAAAATTATCATCTAGAGCATATACAAAACAAGTTTTATTCTGATATTATAAGGCAAGTGTCTTCAAAACGTGTCGACTCTAAACAATGTACGTGAGCATATATGTGCACCCATACATCCAAATACGCTGAAGCAAAACAAAATAAAACAGAAACGAAAAAGCCAAGAGCCCAAGAACTGACAATGCCTACAATCAAAAATTGTTTGTGTATAATAACACACACAACAATGCCATTGCTTCGTTGCTGTCGGCTTCGGCTAGCACCAAGTCATGAGCCGAACAGTTGCAGTACCGAGCCGAACGCTTGGTACTGCATTTCTCTGACTTCGCTTGCGACAGCCGTTTGTATGAAATGGCATATCTATATATTGTATGGTTAGTGGTACTAGGCTTTAGTACTTAGTGTTGATTTTAACGGTATCTATCGATGGTTATTGCAATGCGAATCTGTAATATAAATGTCACCCCAAAAGAATGTATGTACGTATGTGTTAACCTGACTTTTTGCTCTCGTGTATGTGTGGAAAACTATTATTTTTCTTCAATTAAAATATGCAATAAGCACTGAACTATGATTAAATTTATTGCATTCTGCTGGCTGGCATCCACCTCTGATAGATCTCATCGGATTTGAGGTTAAACGCGGCGTAAAGAAAAGCAGTCAGAATGAGTTCGCTCTACCAAATTGAAAAATTGGATACAGTGAATTATGACTCCTGGTTCATACAAATGCGAAGCGTATTGATAAACGCATATTTGTGGACAGTAGTGAGCGACCAAACAAAGAGGTCAGCTGAAGACTGGGATGGACTCGACGCAAAGGCCTTGACCACGATTGAGTTAAGTGTGAGGCCAACACAGTTTTGTTACCTCGAGAGTTGTAAAACGGCCGCGAGTGCCTGGGAAAAACTCAAGGACGAACATGAGCCAAGCGGACCTGTAAGGAAGGTGTCACTCTGCTTGGGGTGCAAATGGCAGGAGATGACGGAATGTGTGAATATCGTTTTAGTTCAACGGTAGACAAGCGTGGAGAAGTAAATATTCAGTTAGGAGGTGAGCTAGCTGTGATTATATTGCCTTCAAGTTTGCCAAAACAGAACGAGAATTTTTGTCATAGCCATGAAAACGCGCGGCAGTTTGCCAACATTTGATCAATTAAAGATAAAATTGTTGACAGAAGGTGAAGGCAGGATTACGTAAGAGAATTCGATGCACAGCGGGAAGCAGGCATTTCAAGCAAGATCCGAGCTTGGAAAGCCAGGACAGACCCGCAGAAAGAAAGAAAAAAAAGAGATATTGAGTGCTACAATTGCGGCCAGCGTGGTCACTTCAAGAGAGATTGCAGGAACAAGAGCAAAGACATGAAAAACATCAATTTCCTCTCTATCTTCAACTCTGTCTTTCTGACTACTCTGATCAGGAATCTTCTAATATTGACTTCTAATATGGTAAAATCAATCCTAATGATTAACCTATTTTAAATAACTTTAAATTGAATTTGTTAGGCTATAGGCTTTTCTCTGACCTAAATTTGGCTGCGGGTGGGACCATATCTGCTATAGAGCCAATAATCAGCCCTACCGGGTCACACTTGTCATGTAATTTTTCCCCCTATAGTTTAACTGCAAATTGTTAAACTTTAAACAACATTAAACAAACGTAGTATGTTTGAAAACTAATGTTCACATAAGGAAGATGTAGTGTTGGCCGAAAGCAACGTTATAAAGGCAGTTGGAAAAGGTGATGTCAATCTTCAAACCGAGTGTGGCACTTTGACGTTGGAGAACGTTCTGCATGTTCCAGATATGAAGGGAAATTTCATATCACTTGCTCAATCTATTGATCGCGGATGAACAGTGATGTTCGATCGAAATTTTGCAGTGTTTCCCTGGGATGACGAAGATCTACTGAGAGCGCACAAGGAGAACAATCTGTTTGTGTTTAGAGGCAGTTTGATATATACCTGAAGAAGCATGGAATGGTCCGTCAAATGAACGTTCCATATAGTCCTCAACAAAATGGGGTGTCCGAACGGGCAAACCGAACCCTTGTCGAGATGGCAAGAAGTTTGTTAGTACATGGTAATATGGAGGAATACCTATGGGCAGAGGCAGTCCAAACTGCATGCTACATAAGGAATAGATCAGGAACCACAGCTTTAGTGTGCTAAATGCCATATGAAGCGTGATGCGACAGAAAACTCAACGTGCAGGGTATTCGCAAAGACAATATAAATAGTAAGAATAGTAATCTCGCCATAAGAAAATTTTTCAGTTCGATTTTGGCTCTCTGGAATTCATAATGGAATAATGGAGAATGGAGAGAGACAGATAGTCAGAGAGAAAGAGAGCGAACCGCTCTCTCGCCCTATACATGAGGCTGAGATTTAACTGTACGTGTGCACACTTGTTCAGTCGGAGAATTATGCATAAGCAACATGATACAAACATACATAACAATGCAGACATATTATGTAATACACATGACACTATTACCAGAACAACAACTTCACCCGGTCAACAGGAAATATGACGACTCAGCATTATAGCTGAGTCAACAATAAACCGCCTCGGCAGCGAATTCTGCTGACAATGCGATCATTCCTCAGAAGCCAAAACACTGGTGCAATTGCTGACCATCACAATTTGTTGCCCTAATTGAGCACCTGCCAATAAAATCATATTACATCAATATTAATTCCACATTAATTATCATTTCTACCATTGTATCATATTCTTATTAGATCAGCACTTTTTGTACCTTTTGTTACCTACGCAGGATATCCTCTCCGCAGTCCAACTGGTTCAAGTTCTAGTTGCGACGACCTAACTGTAGACGGTTTATGTACCGTATACAACCCAGCTTCATACACGCACACACACACATTAACATTTGGTGACCCCGACCACAGTAATCCTTTCCATCCTCTCAACAAGGCGACAGAGAAAGGATTCGACGCAAACGGCACCAGCCACATACAACAACATTGATATCAATTATCAATTCGGCAATTCTGACACATTCAGAGTTCAGCCAACAGCAAGAAATCGATGTTCGATTGCTAACCAAGCGATCGACATTATCTGCTGTACGTGCGTTCCATCAACTGGAACCAGCACAACCCCCTCCATCCAATAGGTCAAGTCTGCTTGTACTTCTTTGACCAACAACGGTTGCGATTCGGAGCGTAATCCAGCTGCAAAGCAAATAAAACACTCCCATCGGGTCAGAAGTACAAAGAGACGAATTGACAGAATGGATAATCCACAGGAGGAACAAGCTGCCGCCAAAAATGCATTCAATATGCAGCAGGAAATTGGCGAGGAAATCTCGAAGTACATTCGAAACTTTAAAAAAAGATACTCAAGAAAGGAAGCAAAAATCTTCATACTTTCAAGCCAAAATATCAGCACTCGAAAATGCATGGAATCGTTTCAACACAAACGACTCCACAATTCGAGAGGAAAATAAAACTTAATAATACATAAAGTTCTCTATTGACTTACGTAACACATATGAAAAATACGTTGCGATCTTTACTGAGAACCTGCACAAGCTGGAACAGGCATCAAGCAATCTTGGGGAAAGCGCATCTCCAGAGAAAATGACCTCCATCAGCAGTCAAATGTAGAATACAGCAAATTGCCTTCGCTATGTCGCCGACAAAAAGCCATAGTCGAAGCCATAAAACGCAATCTGAAACTATTTTTAGAGGCGGAAGGACGTTCCTCAAACGATTTGATAAAATCACTATGGACTCAAGCACAAGAAGTTCATTTCAGCATTCATGAAGAATATGAGAACCCAGTAGCAGGAGGATACGACATAAAATCGTACATATCACTGGAAAAAGACGTTCAAAGGGCATTGGCGAACCCAGCCACATCAAAAAATGATGACGCGCAGCTTCCACGCATCACCATTTCAAAGTTTGATGGGGACATACTGAAATGGTCCCAGTCCCAGTCCCAGATGTGGTACCTTAAAACAGGGCTCGGCACGCATACACTCAACATGCTGGTGTGTGTAGCAAAAACCCGAACATGCCTGATGGCGAAACCGGTTTACTGCTTTACACTGCGACAAAATTTTTAGTTAAATGGCAAATGTTTCATGCGGAAACTGTCGTATAAAATACAAATTATTAAAATGTCTTTCAATAGCAAATGAATCGCATTTGCAGGCAATATAATAGCATATAACGCATTGCGCATCGCCATCCATATTTTAGATGAAAAAAAGAATTTTCTTCCCACTTCTCGTTGAACATAATTTTCTCCCAGTGTTAAATCAAACAGTTGCGCAGCGTGGTGTTGCCTTCTCCACGGCGCAGCAGCAACTGAAAACATTTTACGGCACACGCAGTCTAAAAAACGAGATAGCAACAGCCGAAGTCGCATTGCCGAAGCCACACGAAGGCTTGCTGCTTTTTTATACTGTCCGTGAGCGGCAGCGCAGCAGCAGAGACAATTTCCTATCCTCATTAGATAGGGCCGTGCCGAGCCCTGCCTTAAAACCACCGTTACTGGGGAGGCAGAAAGATTGATAAGACACATCGATCTAAAAGAGGACACCTATCTAATAGCCTGGGACATTCTTGTTGAAACATACAACAACCCCAGAGATGTTGCAAATACGGTACTGAACCGTTTCCTCAATCATAGTACAATCAATGACGATCCCAAGTCATTGAAAGAGTTGTACATAACAACAATAGAGTCACTTACATCCTTAAAAGGGCTCGGCATCAACATATCCACATGGGATCCAATATTGATTGCAATAATCAGAAACAAAGTAGATGTAAACGAGGGGGAACGTTATGAGCCGCGTCTGCGCCGCGGCTCTACTTTATACCCGGTACTCAGTCAGTATATATGTATGTGAGCTTACGATATATGTAATTTATTACATGTTCTCAAAAGGAAAATATTAAATTTTAGCCAAAAAAAAACAATTTAAGTCGAACCTTTTCGGAGATTTTGATCTATTAGATGTTTCCATATTGGTTAACATAAATTTTTTACATCTGCCATTTCTACATGTTTTTATCTACTTCCTACATATACATACACGGCTGTGTGCGAGAGAGAGAGGGAATCAGTCTGCGCTTGGAAGGCCACTGAAATTTCATTTGTTCCTTCTGACTATATTTATGATCCGATCTGATCCAAATTCAATACTCTGATAGATATAGTAATTTTCTATGATTCTGCGTTTTTGGTTTTCCCGTATCTTAAAAATTGTAGATTTTCATCTTTTGTGGGGGCGGAAGGGGGCGTGGCCAAATTTTAAAACAAACTCGTCTCGGTTTGATATCACAGGAGCTTGGATAGAAAGTTTGGTGGTTCTAGCTCTTATAGTCTCTGAGAACTAGGCGTCAAAAAATTCGATCAGGCATAGCGCCTACCCCTGTGTGTGAGAGAGAGCGAGAGGTAACGATGCATTTCGAAATTGTTTTCTTCATTGTGGCTATATTTATGAGTCGATCTGATCCAGATTCAACACTCTGATAGATATTGTCATTCTCTACGATTCTGCGTTTTTAGTTTTCTCGTATCTTTAAAATTGTGCATGCCACAGATTTTCGTCCTTGGAGTGGGCGGAAGGGGGCGGGGCGAAATTTTGAAATACACTTGTAACAGTGCGATAGGACAGGAGTCTGGATACAAAATAGTGTTCCTCTAGCTTTTATGGTCTTTGAGCTATAGGCGCTAATGAAGACGGACAGACGGACAGACGGACGGACAGACAGACATAGCTATATCGACTCGGCTATTGATGCTGATCAAGAATATATATACTTTATGGGGTCGGAAACGCTTCCTTCTGGGTGTTACACACATTAATTTTTTGCACAAATCTAATATACCCCTTTACTCTTCGAGTACCGGGTATAAAAAAAGGTCTTGTATGAGCAATCCTTGGGAAGCTCAAAAGATATACAGCCATTGGACACAATAATTCAGTCCCTAGAGCAAAAAATTCGAGTTCTAGGAAGTGGTTGGAAGCCACAAACATTGCCAAAAGGCACGGCCTGCGCATCAGCAAACACAGGACATGCACAATCACCGTTATGTTCATTTAGCAAGAAGGCAAACCATCGGCCTTACGCATGCGAAGAGTTTCGCTCCAGATCTCCAGCAGAACGACTAAACTGGGTACAAAAGCAAAAAATGTGCGTTAATTGTTTTAGAACAAATCACAAAACAAACGCATGCCCAGGTCGAACCTGCCTCAAGTGCGACAAAAAACACAACACGATGCTGCATCTAGAGACAGCATCATTCGCATCCACAGAACCAAAGGCACCAATGGTTTGTGCAGCAAGTAACAATAGTTATAGACTCGGGATCACAGATAAATTTGAGCTCTGAACGAATGGCATCAATGTTGTCGCTTAAACTTAATAACACAACATTGCGCATCGAAGGAATTGGAGGTCAATCAAAGACAAGCAGAGCACGAGTAAATGTGCTTATAAAATCCCTTCACAGCGGTTTTACGCAAAGAATTGAGGCGTTTGTACTGCCTCAAATAATAAAAGATCAACCAGCTCAGGCACTCGATTCGGTGAACTTAAACATACCAAGCAAGTTCCCACTGGCGGACCCGAACTTCCATTACCCAGGAAAAATCGACATGCTCATCGGAGCAGAACATTATTATTCCCTGCTCCTCCCAAATCAACATCACCTTAAGATAGGAGTACTATCAAGTACTATCGGCTAAAAACTGTCACATACGGGACAACAGATGCTCCGTTTCTGGCAACCAAATGTCTTGATCACTTAGTTGGCAACGCCTGACTAAAAAAGTAAATAAGTGACGACGAAACAAGAAAATTAATAGAAAATGTATGTGGAATCAAAAAGATCCCTTTTGACTGAGCTTCTTGCGCTGGTGAAGGAGGAAGATTTTACTTCAAAATTGTTGCCAAATTACACGTCTGGCAACTCTGCTGATATGATTTCATGTATTCGTCTCCGTCGGATAAACAGGGGCTACTTTAATTTCACGTATTCTAGAATTCATGAAATTTATAGCATCAACATAGTAATTGTCACCTCGCGGATTTAAATTCCGCAAATGGTGCTCCAACAATGAACAACTTCTTGAAGGAATCCCCAAAGAGGACATTGTAAGCGATGTCAAACTGGGATAGACACTAGATCACTACAGCGTGAAAACCCTAGGTCTTATCTGGATGCCAAAGAAGGATCAACTACGCGGAAGAACCCATAAAAGCCAAGCTGCACGCATCACAAAACGAGTGGTATGCTCCGAACTTGCCCAAGTCTTTGACCCATTAGGACTTTTTGCACCGGTGGTGGTCAAGGCCAAGATCTTCATGCAACAACTTTGGGAGTTAAAGCTGCACTGGGATGACGAATTACCGCTACAGCTCCAACACGAATGGAAAGACTACCGTGGAGACCTACAAGCATTGAACGAGATGCAGATTCCCCGGCATGTCTACGACGGCAAGGTTTCAGTTACCCAAGAACTACACACTTTTGTAGACGCATCAGAAAGAGCCTATGGCGCATCAATATACGCACGCGCTACACCGACAGCCAAGCAATCAATACCACGGTGAGAACTTTGCGCAGCAGTCCTTGGTGCCGAACTCACACACGGTTTCAGGATGTTTTTGGACTGACTCCACCATTGTGCTATCCTGGATAAACGCACCGGCATCGACATACCATACGTTTGTAGCAAATCGAATAGCCAAAATACAGGCATTGTCTAACCAACTACAATGGCGTCACGTTTCATCGACCAATAACTCAGCCGATGTACTGTCAAGAGGAATTGCAGCAAGCAGATTAGCAGATCACAATCTGTGGTTATACGGACCACTATTCCTCCACGGATCCCGAGACAAATGGCCGACAGCAACAACCAGTGAGCCTACTAATCTCGAGAGAAAGGCGAAGCATGTCAGCTTGCCAATCACACCCAGCGCACTTGGAGAAGAACTATACACATGCAGACATAGCAACTCATTTTACAAGCTTCAACGCATTGTACCATACATGTTACGCTTTTGCTACAAAACCAATAGAGCAGCTACAACGACACTCTGCACAGGAGAACTGAATAGTGCTCGCGCTATAATCTTGCGAACTATCCAACAAGTCGAGTTTACCGCAGATTTAAGGCAGCTACAACGCTATAAGACTGTGGACAAAAAGAGCTCGATCATATCGTTATCTCCCATACTAGGAGAAGATGGGCTCATTCGAGTTTGCGGTAGACTGGAAGAAGCTCTACTTCCGTAAAACGCTAAACATAAAATTCTACTGCCATACAATGATCCGATAGTCAAAATGCGAGAACTCCATGAGGAGAACATGCATTGCGGTGCCCAAGCCCTAAGGGCAAATGCAAGACAACAGTATTGGATCATCAACGACAAAACGATGGCTAGAAACATCATTCACAGCTGTGTTAGATGCACCAGAGCCAGACCAAAGCTAATGAACCAGATTATGGGCAATCTTCCAGCACAAAGAGTCACACAAGCACGCAAATTTCTTAATGCAGGCGTTGACTACTGTGGACCGATTGCGATCCACCATAAGATCCGAGGAAAAAGGCCAGACAAGGCATACATCGCCGTGTTCTGCTGCTTTTCCACAAAGGCAGTGCACCTAGAATTGGTGAGCGACCTAACCACAGATGCATTCTTGGCAGCTCGATTCTTAAGCAGGAGTGGGAAATGCCAGACTATTAATTGCGGCAATGCAACCAACTTCATAGGCGCAAACAATCAACTAAAGGAATTAAAAGAAGCCATCTTCAGCGAAAAGGCACATAATCTAATAACGAATAACTGCAACAAAAGACAAGTGGACTTCAAATTCATTCCTCCCCGGGCCCCATCGTTTGGAGGCCTTTGGGAAGCTGCGGTTAAATCAGCAAAAAGGCTACTGATCACAACCACAAACACAGCATCCTTGACATTTGAGGAACTAAACACAGTAATAATTGAATTTGAAGCAATTCTCAATTCTCGACCCATTACTCCAATGTTAAACGATCCAACTGACATAACGGCGCTCACCCCAGGACACTTTTTGATTGGTGAACCATTGACAACCCCACCGGACGTCAACACTGAGCATCAAGAAAAAACACTGGTAAAGCGCTGGGAATTGGTCTCACGCTTAAAACATTCATTCTGGAAATAATGGTCTATGGAATACCTCCAAGAACTACAAAAACCGCTTCACCAAACGTGCCCGAAGGACTACTTGTTTTGGTGAAGGAAGACAACCTTCCAGTAATGAAGTGGCCAATGGGTCGCATCATTAAGACCTATCCTGGACAAGACAACCACGTCCGAGTGGTTGATGTTAAAACAGCATCAGGGGTATCCAAGCGCTCCATCACTCGTCTAGCACCGTTATTTCCAGAAGACGTGGCGATCAAACGCTCCAACACCGTCACCAACGACATGGCAAGGCCTGATGAGCCACCACCACAGCGCAGAAAGGCAGTTGCACCTTCAATAATATCAACATTGCTAGTGATGCTTCTCATGCTTCCATGAGCGTTGTCGCAGTCAATAAATGTGACACAATTTGCGACCAAACCTGGAATATTCTATGAGAAAATTGGAACCTCAAGAATGACAACGTCTGAATGGACCATGACCATATACTATGACTTGGATCCATATTGGAAAGATATGCAAGTAATGTCCAATCCCACTCAACGCAGACTTTGACGCAGTAGGTTTTTACATAAAATCTAAATCAAAGGTCAACATAATATCCACCTACATCTCCCCAAAAAAGTCCTTTAATAACCGTAACCTCCAAAACGTCCTCAACCAAATGACCACACCGTTGTCCTCGGGGACTTCAACAGCTGGCACCCTTACTGGGGCTCACCTAAGGCCAACTTCCGAGGGAAAACAATAGCCTCATTCATAGACCGCTCAAACTACATCCTACTAAACGATAAGACCCCCACCCACTTCTCTACACACAAAACTTTTACACACATCGACCTCTCACTGGCAACAGACAGCATCGCTCCTGACCTTCTCTGGGAAGTGATAGATGATCTCCACGGCTCTGACCATTTCGCCATCCTTCTTTCCCTATTCAACAACCAATCTCCCCCAAACTTTATCGCAAAACCAACCTTCACACTCAAAAACGCTGACTGGGACCTCTACAGGAAATATATATCCCACTACAATTCCACTTCTCAACCAACTGATAATACTAATCAAAGCGCTCACCTTTCTATCCCACAAAACACCACCTTTACCCTCCCCCGTACTGTTCCCTGGTGGAACAAAGAACTGTCACTCCTCAAAAGGGATAAAGTCACAAAATGGAATTTACTCAAACAAAACATAAACAACCATACCAACATTGAATACAAAAAAGCAAATGCCATATACAAGAGAGCAATCAGAGCAGCCAAACTAAAATCTATATGAGTTCACGTCACAAATCTCTCCCAACTCAGACCCATCCACAACATGGTCTAACATCCGGCGTCTCTGTCTCTCCTGTACTCCACTAAAACTATACATGCCATCTATAACCATTTCAACCAAACACATACCACCAATCAAACAGAAATAGCCAACTCCTTCGCACAGTCATGGTCAGAAGAAGCTGATGATATGAATTTCTCCCCAACATTCCGCTCAAATAAATCCCATATAAATTTCCTCACCACCTACACCCCAACCCCATCAGCGTTACAAATCGAGAAGGATATATCCCTCATAGAATTCGCATCAGCATTGTACTCCTTGAAAGGAAACACCCCTGGTCTGGACCGTATTTCATATTCTATGCTTAAAAACTCGCCCTACTGCCTTAAAACCAGAATCCTAAAACTCTACAACAACATACTTAGCTCCTCCATCCCACAATCCCTTAAACTCATTCTAGTCCTTCCCATCCCAAAACAGCAAAAACCACAAACAGACATCAAATCATACAGGCTAATCTCACTAAACTCTTGCTTTGCCAAAACACTAGATAAGATAGTGGCAAAAAGGTTGTGGTGGTTTGTTTTAAATAACCTAATCCACAACAGCCAACTAGGTTTCAAAAGGGGCAAATCGGTACTAGATAGTCTACTTTATGTAGACCACCTAGCCATCCGAGCTATTGCCCTGAGAAAGCACCTTACAGTAATTTCGCTGGACTTCACCAAAGCCTTTGACAAAATTGGAATCCACACCGTTTTCCAACTACAAAAATGGAAAGTAGGCCCACGAATTCTGAATTATGTCAACAATTTCATGACAAATAGAAAAATCCTCGTAAAAACTGGCGCAATTCTTTTTAACACCTTTCCCCTTAGCAACGGAATTCCCCAAGGTTCTCCCATCTCCGTTATCCTATTCCTTATAGCCTACAACTCCCTCACTGATATCATCTCCCTCCACAAGCAAATCAAATTCTGTGCATACGCCGACGATTTCCCCCTACTCATCGAACACAAGAAACAAAAAAATCAAATAACCAACATCCAAACAATTTTTAATCAAATAGACCACTGGTGCAATCACTCAGGCTCAATCCTCTCTAAAGAGAAATCCCAACTCCTCCATATATGCCGAAAACATAACTCTAAACCAAAGATCCTCACCGGTGGCACAACCATACAAGCTAACAATTCACTCAGAATATTGGGAATCACAACCAACAACAGATATAACTGAAACTCTCATATAATTAAACTCAAAACAGACCTTGCTAAGCCACTAGGCATTATTAAACACCTCTCGTCAATGAGATACAACAGTAACGCCACATCCCTAATCCATATCATCAAATCCTTAATTATCTCCAAAATAGATTTCTGCCTTCCCATATATGGTCATGCACCAAATGCTTATCTCAACCGTCCTTAATTCAGCAATAAGAGCCGCCTTAGGAGCATTTCGGGCCACCCCCATATATAATATGCTAACTGAAGCCAACATCCCCACCATCGAAAACAAGCGAGACTTCCTAACTGGGCAAATATGCAAATAAATTACCAATTCAAAAGACACCCCCCTAAACACCCTCGCAAAAAACTATAAAAGAAAACACAGACTCCTCAGCACTGTGGACAGAGCTATACAAATATCCCAAAAACATCTCATCCCCTTTTCACCACATGCAAAAAATTCAACATGCTAACCATCCACAAAGCAACCAACATTAGCCTCTCCAAACTCAACAAGAACACTACCCCACCAATAGCCTTCCACCAACTTTTCCTCTCCATCAAATCCTTACTCCCCCAAACACAACTTCCTATACACAGATGGCTCCAAAGCAATGGGCATTACTGGGTACAGCATTTCCAATGAGTCTTCAACAATAAAAACTGGACTTCTGCCATCATTCTAGTCGGTACTATCCAGCGATATGATAGCAATACACGAAGGCATCTTAATATGCAGAAAAAAACGTGGAAAACACTGACTCCCTCTCCTCCATAACCGCAATCACAAATCCCAACAATCACTCCTAATACGCCTCCTCAATCAGAAACCTAATCACCATACACTTCCCTAAGATCACAGTAATATGGATACCCAGCCACATAGGCATAAAAGGCAGATCGCAGATACCTCAGCAAAACTTACCGCCAAATTTCCCCTCATATACACCCCAAACCACAATTCAAACGACACTTCCCACTTCCTAAAACAAATCCTCCAATCCACACAAGCCGACCTCCTCACAAAAACTTCTACCTGGTACCAACAGATCAGACAACTCTCTTCTTCACATGTCCGCCGCAACGCGATCATAAACCTACACCATATACTAGTCATCTGCCCCTCCCTTTCCCCACAAAGATCCTCTACATTCAACAACAATAATCCCATGCAATATATCGCCAACCCCACCATCACAAATCCAATATAATCCTCACATTCTTAGAGAAATCAAACATTATATAACAAATTATATATAACATTATATAATCAAAACTGTAAATAAACATTTGTACATACATACTCCTAGTTCAATTCTCTAGTGAACTTAAGGCCTCAGCAGCTATAGCCCCAACCCATGTTAACTCCTAGTTTTAACTATTTATTAGCATTAAATAATAATAATAATGATAAGGAGAGAAACGATGCGTGATCGAGAAACGAGATGTTTTATTTGAGGAGCCTCGTAATATACCCAGTAATGATTTTACACTTGTGGACAAGGAAATCTCAGTGAAAGAGGTAGTAAAGGTGCGGCCACAAATTGAGGCAGATGTGCAGCAGCCTGATGGATGGATTGAGGATGGTATATTGAGCGAAGAATATTCTGGTAGTATAGCTATGAACCAAACGCTGTATATTAGGGAGATGCTAAAGAGGCATAATATGCAAAAGTGTCGGATTGTGGCAACGCCATAGATGCAGGTTTTCAAGTGGCATGCGATAAAGAGAACTGCATAATTGAAGATGTTTGAGCGTACCAATCGACTATTGGATAACTGATATTGCTGGCTCTAACCTTGAGGACACACATCTATCATTCCGTTGTGAAGTTTGCGCTGAGAAACAAGGAGCCACATGTTCGACATGTTGCAGGTCTGAAGCATGTGATGCGTTATCTGGCAGGAACTGTGAACCTCAAACTTAACTATAGTGCTTGTGGACAAGCGCTTAACGGCTACGTGGATGCAGATTGGGGCGGTGATGTAATCAATCGCCGATCATACACAGGATATGTGTTCTTCTTAGCAGGTGGACCTATCTCATGGAAATCGGAGAAGCAAGGTTGCGTGGCTTTGAGCAGCAATGAAGGAGGCGCTACACTTGAGACAATTGCTCATTGAAACTTGATGTGGAGATGCTCGATGGTCAACGGTACTGTTTGGCGACAATCTAATTGCACAGAATTTGGCCAGGAACCCGAAATATCATGCAAGGCCAAAGCATATTGACATAAGGCATAATGTATGGTTGCTGATGTTCTTGCAAAGAATTTATCAAAACCGAAACTTTGTCAATTTTTGAAATTACTTAATTTAAATTTAAATGTTTTGGCAATACATATAGAGTCACATTAAGGAAAGGTGTTGATTTTAGCGATATTTATAGATGGTTATTGCAATGCGAGTCTGTAATACAAATGTCACCCCAAAAGAATGTATGTACGTATGTGTTAGCATGACTTTTTGATCTCGTTTATGTGTTCACAACTATTATTTTTATACCCGGTACTCAAAGAGTATAGGGGTATATTAGATTTGTTGAAAAAATGGATGTGTGTAACACCCAGAAGGAAGCGTTTCCGATCCGTTTCCGTTTCTTGATCAGCATCAATAGCCGAGTCGATATAGCTATGTCTGTCTGTCCGTCCGTCCGTCTGTCTGTACGTCTTCATTAGCGCCTATAGCTCAGAGACTGTAAAAGCTAGAGCAACCTTATTTCGTATCCAGACTCCTGTCCTATCACACTGTTACAAGTGTATTTCAAAATTTCGCCCCGCCCCCTTCCGACCACTCAAAAGACAAAAATCTGTGGCATGCACAATTTTAAAGATACGAGGAATCTAAAAACGCAGAATCATAGACAATGACCATATCTATCAGTCTGGATCAGATCGGATCATAAATATAGCCACAATGAAGAAAACTATTTCGAAATGCATCGTTCAATCTCGCTCTCTCTCACACACCGGGGTGGGTGCTATGCCCGTTCACATTTTTTGACGACTAGATCTCAAAGACTATACCAAGACTATGCTAGACCAAAATTTCTATCCAAGCTCTAAGCTTCAAAATTTGGCCAAAATGTAGAATCCACAATTTTGAAGATACGGAAAAAAAAACACAGAATCATAGAAAATTACCATATCTATCAGAGTGTTGAATCTGGATCAGATCGGATCATTAGTATAGCCAGAAGGAACAAATGAAATTTCAGTGGCCTTCCTAGCGTAGACCCAAAGACAATATAAATAGTAAGATACCGAACGCCCATACAATTTCATATCGTGAGCAGCACTTATTTCTGTGAATGCTCGAGTACGCCCTGACTCGCTCGCACGAAGAACATAATAGAGAAGAGAGAGAATGAGTTTTCATGTGTGAGTACACACAGAGCTGCAAGCACTTATGTGTGCGTATTTGTGCCGAGCTGCCGAATTTTGACGAGACGTGAACAAGACAGAAATGTATTTGCTGGGAGTTGGGGTGGGGGGAAACAAATTCGTTGGCGATTGACATTTGGATAATAAAATTGCATTATTCATTTAAATAGTAATAATAATATAATTCTTTAATATACAATGTAAATATATGACCCATTTTGAACATTTGATATTAGGTATACAATTATTATGGTTTTGAAATGATCCAGTAAAATATTGATATGATAATAGACAATACAATTTTTGGTTATATCCAACCTGTTCAATCGCAAAATCAACCCCTATATTGTATCAAATTGTCTTGTCTTCTTTGCACAAGTTTACGTACAAACACACATACATGCATGCATAAGAACTTCGAAATTCTTTGCATATTAAGTCGACCCACAAATACCCAACATACATTTAATCGGATGTGAAGTCATCTATCACATAGATTTTGTATTTTTACATAGGTACATTCCTTCATTTTATTCGTGTATAGTACATTAAACAAAATTAGCATATAAGGGATATACAAAATATTACTTTTTTGTATTATGAGCAAGCGTCTTCAAATAGTGTCATAGTCCCCAAAGAGTTCTAAGAACAAGCAGACCTAACATGTGTGCACACGTACCTCAAAAATTTTGTATGGCGAGATTTATCTTACTATTTATATTGTCTTTGCTCATTCCCTCTCTCTCTCGCACACAGAAGTGTATGTATATTTAGGAAGTAGATGTAGACATGTAGAAAAGACAGATGTAAAAAACGTATGTAGACAAAATTGTATATGTATATAAAATATAATATGTATATAAAAATCTCCGAAAAGGTTCGACTTAAAATTTTTTTTTTTTTTGGCTAAAATTCAATTTGTCCCTTTTGCGAAAATATAATAAATTACATATATCATAAGCTCATATATACATATGTATATACTGTCTGAGTACCGGGTATAAAGTAGAGCCGCGTCCTTAGACGCGGCTTACAACGTTCTCACTCGTTCCACAAATGTGGGAGTAGTCTTCGCGGTGATCAATACAAACTCGGATTCCAGAAAAAGTTTACAAAATATCTTGATGCAAATTTCTGATAAATGTAGAAAAACCAGGCTCGGTTCCGGTTGGTGATATATGGAGCCAGGCTATGGGAAAAATGTATCACAGGCGTAAGTTTACATTCAAACTCCCACACCATTTATCGGCACTAGCATTTGAAATGTACGCCTTAGCACCACTATTTTGATCCAGATATCTCTATTGCATCCGTACTGCTCCCCTCGATATCATTATACACCATGGAGCTTATCTGAAATCTCTATAGATGGCGCTTCGCTCCCAGTTCTATACCCACTATTGCTCCGGTGGGACTGGAACAAACTTGTAACTTTTATTGGGATAAAGTTTGGTAACGTAACACCAGTAACGAACAGTGGCAAACATGCATGGAAACATGTTCATCACTTTTCTGTACAAATCTTCAAAAATAATCAATTTCTCGTATCTTAAAAATTGTGGATTTTCGTCCATTGTGGGAGCGGAAGGGGGCGTGGCAAATTTTTTTAAAAAACTCGTCTCGGTTTGATATCACAGGAGCTTGGATAGAAAGTATGGTTGATCTAGCTCTTATAGTCTCTGAGAACTAGGCGTCAAAAAATTCGATCAGGCATAGCGCCCACCCCGGTGTGTGAGAGAGAGCAAGATGGAACGATGCATTTCGAAATGGTGTTCTTCATTGTGGCTATATTTATGATCCGATCCGATCCAGATTCAACACTCTGATAGATATTGTCATTCTGTACGATTCTGCGTTTTTAGTTTGCCACAGATTTTCGTCCTTGGATTGGGCGGAAGGGGGCGGCGCGAAATTTTGAAATACGCTAGTAACGGTGTGATATGACAGGAGTCTGGATGCAAAATTGCGTTCCTCTAGCTTTTAAAGTCTCTGAGCTATAGGCGCTAATGAAGACGGACGGACAGATGGCCAAACGGACATACGGACGGACAGACAGACATAGCTAATCGACTCGGCTATTGATGCTGATCAAGAATATATATACTTTATTGGGTCGGAAACGCTTCCTTCTGGGTGTTACACACATCCATTTTTGCAACAAATCTAATTTACCCCTTTACTCTTCGAGTACCGGGTATAAATACCGCCCACACATTCACGCACACCACTTCATTTATTTGACTGGGAAAATAAATTTGTCTTGCCTAGCAGAATACCACAAATACCGTGAAACATAAAAACATTTTTAAAACTACAATTGATTCTTTTTATTTATTCACCTTCTTCTCCCGAAAAAATTTAAGCATTTCTAGCTGAAAATTGAGCATCAACGATTAAAAAACCGCCTGGCTCCTCGCCATTTTCTGGAAAAAATCAGTATCTGTGGATAAAAGACTAAGGTGCAGCCGTTGGACCAAACCTTCGTATGCCGAATTTCCGTTAGTAGATATATAAACGTTTTCTTCTCGTACAAAAAACCAACAATCTGTTTTTGTGACAGTTTTTAACGGTAAATTGCAATTTAGAAAGGTACCAAACGGAATCTAAGTGCTGCATTAGAAGATTTTTTAAACACTAAAAAAACCTTTCACATTTGACATTTTTTAGGTAAGGCCACGTCTCCAGCACTGCGGAAAACTACTGCCAGAATCTTCTATTTATTTCGTTTGTGTGGAACGAAACTGACATAGCGTGACCAAATACCTAAAAAAAAGTTTTGATTCGCTATCATTCAAATTAAAAAAGGACAAAAATTAAATAAACTGGACAAAAAGGTATTAAAAGGATTGCATACCCAGACTTTGGAAAAATTAAATGGCTCGGGAGAAAGAGCGGTGAAAGTACAAATTTAAAAAATTTGAGCTTTTGGGGCCGGTGGGGGAGAATTTTCCATTTTTGCTTTCCATCCGACTACATAAAAACACTATCTAAAGTTTACTTATTCGGTACGCGCTATTCAAATATTTAACTCACACGGACATTTTCTACTGTAGCGCGCCGAATAAGTAAACTTTAGATAGTGTATTTATGTAGTCGGATGGAAAATCATTTTTCGTCACAAAAGTTGATATCAGAACTTTTGGATGTTAAAGGTGTGATCGTCACTAGCTTATGCCTCGTTAAGAGGGGTTTTTCTTTGATATATATTACTGGCGGGAATATCAGCTGATCTCTGAGTCCACAATAGTGTCGATAAGAAAAATATCGATAAGAATCAGCTTGCTGAATACTAAGGCCAGTAAAACACAAGCTAAAAATTCCTTAGCCAGTTTTTATACCCGGTACTCGAAGAGTAAAGGGGTATATTAGATTTGTTGAAAAAATGGATGTGTTTCCGACCCTATAAAGTTTATATATTTTCTTGATCAGCATCAATAGCCGAGTCGATATAGCTATGTCTGTCTGTCCGTCCGTCTGTCCACAATTTTGAAGATACGGGAAAACAAAAAACACAGAATCATAGAAAATGACTATATGGACGGATGAAATTTCAGTGACCTTCCTAGCGTAGACTCATTCCCTCTCTCTCTCGCACACAGCCGTGTAAGTATATTTAGGAAGGAGATTTAGACATGTGGAAAAGAAATATGTAAAAAACGTATGTAAACAAAAATGGAAACATCTAATATATAAAAATTAAATTTTTCCTTTTTGCGAACATTTAATAAATTACAACAAACTTACATACATATATACTGTCTGAGTACCGGGTATAAAGTAGAGCCGCGGCCGTAGACGCGGCTCACAACGTTCCCCCTCGTTTTTTATGAATTTTGAGTCAACTTAAACTCCTAAAAACAATGCTGTTTGAAAATTCTTCTTGTAGATTCAATTTTTTTCTTTACTTATCAAGAACTTATTTATCTTACACCAGACCAACGTTAAAATTCTTCAAGTTACATCTTTTACATGGGTATTTACATAACTATTGGTCTTTAATGGGTTGATGCAGTGGCCTGCTCAAAGCCCAGATCTTAATTTAGTTAAAAATCAATGGGCTTTTTTTTTTTTAATTTGGCAAAGTACGAGTCTGCACCAAAAGGAATTGGATGAGCTTTCGGGGCTCGTGGAGACGGAGTGGCGCATGATAACATGGCGCAAGTACATACTAAATTTAGTCGAGAGTATGCCCAAACGCATTTAATATGTGATAAAAGCTATGGGCCTTTGGACAAAATAAGAAAAATAAATTATAAATTTAAAAAATTCCAAACGTGTAAAAGTGGACGCTTCAACTATATATAAAAAAAATCAAAAAAATTGACTAATTTTTGATGATTTTACAAGCGTTTAAACTGAGAAGTGATGAACATGTATCCATGCCTTCGCGTAGTTAATACAATCGAGTGGGAACGTTTTGAGCCACGGCAAATGTCGCGACTCTACTTTATATCCGATACTCAGTCAGTACATGAGCACTTTCATTCTTGTGTTTCGTTACATTCATACGGCAAAATGTAAAAAAAAGGATGAAAAAGTCAAATTTTTAAACAAAAAACAGAAGTCGTTTTTGAGGTTGACTTGTTTTTTTTTTTATTTTCATCAAAGAGCAAATTATTTATAATCAGGCAGTCTCCAGATTTCACTTTCGCAAACATTTCCTAATTTACTTTTGAAAACACATAAGCACAAGATTTTTCCGTTTTCAAAACGGAAACCGTTACCTCGCCTAAATGAAAAGTAAACGGCTTTTTATAGAACATATGACTTATTGATGCATTAAAATAAAATTGGAGCCATTACCAGGGCCGTTTAGCTTTTGCTTTTTTTATAAATAATGTTCTTTTGACCCAACATTAAATTCGGCATGGAAAATAATTTTATTTTTATTTTTTTATTTATTTATTCGCCAAACGGATAAACATTACATGGCTAAACTAACTTATTTATATATTTAAATAACAAATTAATCATTAAACAAGAAAAAATCGGACAGCAACCGCCTGACGGCACCTTTCCCCTGCCAAAAGTCGACCCGCACCCCAGCAGGCAGCACATTATGCTGGCGAAGAACCCTACATATCGGCTCATTATATCCATAATAAGTCCGGTGGAAACCAACTACGATGGGTGCATGAGTCCTTAGGCTCCTGGCAGGCGTACTAAAACCAATTCTACTAAGAAGGTGAGGGCAGTCAATGTTGCCCACTAAAATGTCGCAATGGTCGTACGATCCTCGAGAGAGGAGATATGCAATCATAAGACGGCAACGAACTGGAAAAGTTCAAAGGCTGGAGTGCAAACTTTAAAAACTTTATTTGTAATCTTTCGATATGTGCAATTTGAACGATTCCAGTGGGGTTCCAGACCACTCAAGCATACTCAAGTCGCGAGCGCACAAGGAATGAGTAAAGGCTTAGCTCCGTATATAGGTCCTTGAACTGGGATGAGTTGCGCCTAATAAAGCCGTAAATAGCATAAGCTTTCGGAAAAACGAAATTCAGATGTTCGATATATATAAATTTTGAATCGAACAAGACCACTAGGTCAAGTGCCTCCGTCTGCTTTAAGAGCGGATGGCCTGAACACTGAATACACACTTGCTATAAGAAACATTTGAGAGGGAGCGAGTTAAGTCTGCACCAACGAGCAACTTTTTCCAGGTCTCGTTGAAGAAGTATGCTGTCACCTAACGTTTCGACCGAACGGAACATTTGAAGATCATCAGCGTAAAGCTGATGTTCAGAAGCATGAATGTTGAGACATATGTCATTGATGAATATGTCGAACAGTAGAGGACTAAGTGCACTTCCATGTGGAAAGCCGGAAGTAGCCAAATAAGGCTCCGACTACTTTCCAGATAAGTAACGAACCAACTGAGCAGGCAGGAATGAATCCCTAGCCGATGCAGCTTGGCTACTAAGGCACAGGGGGGGATTTTATCAAAGGCCTCATCAAAATCAGTGTACACAAAAAAAATACTGAAGGCGATAAGATTGGTGGTCGTTGATCTACCCAGCATAAAAGCATGCTGATGTGGGCTAATATACAACTTCAAAGGGAAAGTGACCTTTTTGTCAATGATCCGCTCAAGAAGTTTAGAAATGTAGGTGAGTTTGGCAATTTATCTGTAATTGGAGATGCAGTTATTAGCACCTTTCTTGAAACAAGGATTAATCATGGTTCATGGTTTTCCACTTTCCAAAAAACCGACTCGTAAGCAAAGAATTTTTAAAGAGAAATTTAAGAGGCTCACAAAAAGCCACATCACAGCTGCGAAGCAGGATGGCAGAAATGCCATGACTGTTCGGTTTACTAGCATTGTCGAGATCAGCAATTGTCTCCAAATTGTCCTCCAAATACATCATGTGTGCCAATATTGACCACTGAAGGGATGGAGACTAAGACATTTGAATCATGCCAAACTGCGCATGGTTCAAAATTAGGAATATTATTATTATTTAAATTAAAATTATTCAACTGGTGGTAGATATTGGATATAATATTGTTAAGGGATAATTCAGGGGATGGGATATGGGAAAGGGTATTAAAATTGTGGCATAAGGCATAAGGTTCATGCTGGGCGTAATTTCACCTACATAAGGATAGTCTAATAGGTCGAAAGGTACGGGTGGGTCGAGAGGGAATGGCAAAGTCAATCTGGCTCAAAAGCTTTTGGCAGTCAACCATCCCCAGAAGGAGGTTATGTACAAACAAAACCCCATTGCATATTCTGCGATGGTGCAATGAAGGAAGGTCTATAGGCTGTATCCTAGATCGGTAAGGTGGCAAGATTCTACCAGAGTCCCAGTTTAAATTACTAAGGGCAAAAATTAAAAATTGTTTTTGCACTGATTCGAGGACAGCTTGTTGCTCTTTATACTGCCACACACAAGAACAATACTCCAATATCGGACGCACTAGCGATATATACAACTGTTTGGTCACATAAGAGTCGTTAAACTCATTGAACCAACGCTTGATAAACGCTAAAACTCCCTTGGCTTTATTAACTGTTGTAGATATATGGCTGTTAAAACACAAATTGTGATCGAAAAAGACTCCAAAGTCATTTTAGCTCGAAATTCGATCCAGGAAATGACTTCCTAGAGAGTATGTAATTTTTACGCAGATTCTTATGCCTCACAAGAGTCTTCGTATACCACGGTAGTCTATAGGAGCCCCGCACTCTTCTGGAAGCATTACTATCAACAATATGATGAACGGTATGAATGAAAACATTATAAGAAGAGTCAGCACTAGTATGCGAGAGGACAGACGCTCAGTTTACGTTTAACATGTCAACGTATAACATTCAGACTTACATCAGTATAACAAAATATTCAGAATCGGTTTAAACCCAGGGCGAGTAACAACAGAATTTAGCTGAGAATACCAATGGCAATACCAATGGCAAGTAGACAGCTCGCACCATGCAAATAGACAGCCTGAACCTTAGTGCGCATACCCGCTATAAATGCGAATGGACTTGGCCTCGTCCATCGGCATAGTCCGAGGAAGTGGCGGTGCCGTCCGGGGCGAGGCTCGTGCGTGAAACCTGCCCAATCGTCCAAAATAGCAGCGCATCATCCTCGACCAGAAGATAGGGCTTGGCAGCGACAGGGAAAACCAATCCAGATGCTGCTGCTGAAGAGAATATTCAATTTAAGAGCGAACGCCGGTCTGCTGACTCTCCCCAAATGTCAAGTGCGGCAAGCGAAGGCGCAAGCAAAGCACACGATGAAATGCATTGGCGTATGTTGTTGTTGAAATAGAGCGCCAAGACTAGCATCGACGTTTGATCCAGCCGAGCGAATATCACACAAAACGCAGTTCGAAAAAAAAAATATGGTGTTCCAAAGAATGCCAAATATGAAGCAACGGGCCTCATTGCTAATTGAAAAGAGGCGAGAAAATGCAAGCAGAATTGCTTGTCGAGAAGCGGCAATCCAGAAACCATAGGCACCGCTCACTGGGGGTTTTTGAACTAGAACTTACGGAGTCGGTGTGGACATTCACAATAGCACAAGTGCATGCAGATTAACCGGACTCTGCCTATGCACAAAACGGGAAACCCTTACCAATACTGGGCACAATTTGTCATCAAAAGCCATTAGGAATAGGGGCTCAGGGACCCCCAGTTTGAAGTTAATGAACTTCAACGCAGATAGATCGGCATCTCGCTTGACTAACTTCACACAAGAAATTTCGGCCTCAGACACCTTGAGCTTATCGGTAAAAAATTTCTAGACCGTCTCTGTCTCCGTCGCGGCAGCAAATTTACCGATATGCAGGTATTTTCTGCTCTGCAATACATTTAATTGCTCACAACTCGGAGCAACACTAACAAAACGCAGAACATTTTTGTTCCGATTCTTCTTCTCTTTCTTTTGGACTGTAACGAAGCCAACAGGATCGAAAGGGAGAGTGGCAGCTGATCTCGGTTCAATGACCGAAGTCGAGGTGGCGGCCATTAGCCGTGGAGACAGTAAAGCAGTCGCCGGAGTGGCATTATTGGCATCCTTCCTAGCAGCAACCGGCTTCATCCTCATATTCTACTTAACCGGGAGGGCAGTCAGAAAGTCAGACTTAAGACTTAAGGCTTTCAAGCTTTAGCACCTCGTCACTGAGTTCATCAGTTTTCGAGTGCGAGTCATTCACAACCACACAGTTATCACACTGCCACAACAATTTGGGCAGATTTATTAAAAGTTTGATAGCATCTGAGGGCAAATGAATGCACGACAAATTAAACGCACGGCGCGTAGTGGGACATCAGACGCAAAGAGGTGACAACAGTCAAAGAATTTTATGAGCACTTTGGAAACAATGAATACACGCATTTAACAAAGAATTTTTTAATTTGTTTTGTCAACTTTTTTTCACGTACTGCATCTTTCAGGATGAATTAAAAATAAACTAAGTTGCGTATGATTTTGCTTTTGGTGTGTCCTTTTAGGTATATTCATTGTTATTAATGCTCAATAAGGTCCTGGTCTGTTGCATAGAAAGTTATAAAGAAAAACGTATTTTCAAAACCATCTCATTTTTGGTAGTGCGAGGTAGCGCCAATATCCTTTTTTTAATACATTAGACGTGGGAGATACAAAAATAAATCGGAAAATAAATATTCTTTAGTAAAATTAGGCTTGATAAAAAAAAAGCAAATACAATTTTTTTATGTAAGCAAATATGCACCGTGTGCACAATGTGTTGTTAAGCTTTTAGACATCAGATCATCGTGTAATTGTGCATGCTAAATTTTGATGTATTTTTTATGCATAGCTCGCAAATAACAGCTAACCGTTTATCCCTTTGCGGTCTGCTCACGAATATAACCGAAAAAACCATGCATGCTCGCTCTCGATCTGAGCAGAACACTTCGTTTCTCTTCGTTTTGGTTTTCGGTTGACTTTCCTCCATTGAGCTTTTCGTGTTATGCTCGTTCAATAACAACTCGTAGAGAGAGATCCTACTGAGCGCTCACACATTAAGGGTCCGCAAAAGAGCGAAAAAAGTAAAGGCTCAGCGTAAATGGTCTTTTGCTTTTTTTGTTTTGTTTTCGCTGAGTGCTGCGAGGATTATTGATGTGACGAAGAATACCTTTAAGACAAATTTTCCCATGTGAAGTTATGTATGAAATACATTATGTATTTTTACATATATGTATACATTGGCTCATTATATTCTTGCAGTGTATATTATACAAAATTAGCATATTCATTATATGTAAAATAAGCCATTTCTTATATTGTGGGCAAACGTCTTCAACAAGTGTCATAATCTCTAAAGAATTCTAAAGTAATGGGTGTAGGCTTCGACAGCGGTGTTGTAAGAATCACATACATACACGCATACAAATGCAAGTGACATTTATTTTTCTCGCTCGCGACAAACGGTCAGTGAATGAGCAGAGCAAAAGGAAGACAAAAAAGGGTTGTTGGTTGAGCAGAGACCGATTTGCTCAGAGACTGATGTGAACGGTTCATCTCTGAGTCTTTGCTCAAAGGGTCTGTAAATAACAGTTTTTTTTGGACAGCGAAAAACGGTTAACTGTTATGTGCGAACTCTGCTTTTATGTATCAAATTAAGTTTATTTCAAGAAGATATCTTTATTCGTTCAGAAGGTATTAATTTAGCAAGCTGAAATGGACGAATGTCCCACTGTGCGGCGACGAGCCGCAAACAGCATCAAAGCAGCGAAGCTTAGCAACACTGACGTTCAAATTGCATTCCGAGCAGTGATGAAGTGACATAGCAAAAACACGACCGAACGCAGTGAAAGCTGACTGATCACTTTACGGCAACAATATTTTTAATTTTCTTGCTAACAGCTGACGCAGACCGATTCGGTTATATTGATTAAATTGATTCATTTCTGCCCATATCAGCACAAATGTGTGCGTAACAGCTCAGATTGGACATATTAGTCCGATTTGTAAGTGCAATTTAACAATGTTTGGCAAACGAAAATAGAAATAGTAAGATGCGTAACGCCACACAAAATTTTAGTGCTCAATTTTTTCTGACTAATTTTTTTTGTACATTTTTTTGAAGTTTTCATAAAATAGTCTATGCTATGAATTTTATGAATTCTAGAATGCGTGACAGAACTCCCAGACGTGTAATTTTGAAACAATTGTGAAGTAAACTCTGGTCACACTATTTTTAGTTGTCATAAAAACAGTAAGTGCCTATATCTCGACTTCGGGTTAACACGAATCGGAACGTTAGTGTCCGATAACGAAAATTGATTAATCGGCGGCTGGGATCCGGCTGACTTCCAACCGGCGGTCGGCTGCCCGATTGCAAATTTATCGGCTTTATTAATAGATGAAGAAGAAGAGAATATTGCATTGCTGATTTAAGTAACCCAGATTAAGCAGAAGAAGTGCTCTTACAAAATCACTCTTCCGTTTTCTCTTTCCATATAGCTGCATCACTTTTCTTATTCTCTTATATATTTTTCCGCTCTCTACTAGATCGACTAGGACAGGGATGCGCAAAGCTGTCTTATGGATGTGCACGCACAAATACAAATAAAGGAATTCGCACTCACACATGTAACGATCACTTTTTTGTTATTTCAATGTGTACACAGAAAAAAATAGGAACATGTTTCTTCAAAAATAAACAAATGCGTCTCATGGTTTACAACGAAGTGAACTTTTTCGTTTTTCAGTGTACAGCAAACGAAGAGACAACAACAAAATATATTCGGGATAGGGACGGCAAAACGAAGCAATAAAATTGTTGTAAAAGTGAAAAATTGTTTGTGTAATTTGCAATGTGCAAAATAACCTTACCAGTGAGTAAGCTCATACACTTCCCATATGCTATGTGCAAAACAAAAACAAATGTGCATCGTGAGCATAGGCACTGCGCACCCCTGGACTAGGATATGTTCCTCCACCAGGGAAAAGTTTTCCCACGAACTTTATCTTTCGACATTTTCCAAATCACGAGCGATAGTAAACAAAGTATAAACATCTGATGCAATAATCAAAGCATTCCTGTGTTTTGCGCTGTGCAACACTTTTTTCGTTCTGGTTGTCAAACGGATTTCGAGAGAACGAATTGTTTTACCGACCAGTTTATCAGGTGGTTAACTTTATCCTCACTTTTCAAAACCGGCACCGTAGCTCGAAGTCGAGAAACCGGCCCTAAGAGAGAGCGAGAGAGAGACAGAGAAACGGAGAGCGCTCCAGAACCAACCGCTCTCTCGCTCTATACGTGAGGCTGAGATTTAACTGTATGTGTGCACACATTTTAGTTCTGCTTGTTTTTATTGGTTTTTTACGACATCGCTGTCGAAACATACACCCATTACTTTAGAATTCGTTGGAGATTATGACTTTATGAAAACGCTTGCCTACATTACAAAAAAAGTATATCCTTTAAATGCTAATTTTGTTTAATGTATTATAAACGAATATAATAAACGAATGTAAATATGTAGAAATATAAAATGTATATCATACATGACTTCCTATTTAGATTAATTTTCTGTGGCTTACGTCCGTAAGCAACACGCAAATAAACACATTTGTAGTAGCAGCTCTTTGCGTACTAAAACAGGCAAGCTCTATTTTTAGATCCGTGTGCTCTCTCAATTTCCTGCGAGCGAGACGGCGTTTTTTGTCTGATATGGAAAATGTCGCTGAATACAGCATAGAAATTGTATGGGTGTTACGCATCTTGCTATTGATATTGTCTTTGGTTTGACCAAATAAAATGAGCAACAATAAGAGAACGTTGAAAAAAAAACTAAATAGATTTATGTCTAAAGAAAGACACTAGAAGCGTGAAAATTATCGTCAAGACAGCATTGAAAAATATATATTTATTAATACTAATGCAGTTGAACCGAATAAAAATAGACAAAATGTTTATTAATTAATTACCTCAACCCAAAATGGTTCCACAGTCTTTGGGCAACGCTCGTAGATACCGATTCCATGAGAAAAGTCAATAACCTCGTCATCAGTTCCATGAATAACAAGAACGGGAGCCTTAACTTTAGCCACTTTATCAATACTGTTTAAAAATGAGATACGATCATTTGGAATCTCAAGTCACTTTAAAGTTCTTACCTAGGAAAAGCGTCAAAAAACCACGTTCTCTTTGTGTTTCTAAATACCACTCTTAGGCCAGACATTAATGGCGAATGAAGTATCACAGCCCCAACTTCGTGACGCGAAGCCAAATCAACTGTTGGAACAGTTCCTATGCTTTGACCATATAAGATTATTGTCTCTGGGCTAATGTTGAACCTTTAAATATATTAACCGTAGTTGAAGTCAATATGTACCGATTATGTTTCGGTAAGGTAAGAACTTACCTGTTTCGCATTGCTTGCCAAGCAGCTTCAATATCTGCATATAAATTCTTTTCAGACGGCTTTCCTCCACTCATACCATATCCCGAATAGTCGTACCCAAATATATTGCAATTAATTTGTGATCCAAGGGTGAGATAAAAGCTACTCATCTGCCCCAAATCAACCGCGTTCCCATGCGAAAACAATAAAGTGTATTTAGCATTCTTGCTACACCGGACATATATGCATGTTATCAAGTTGCCACGCGACGTCCGAGTAAAAAAAGCTTCCACCTTCGATTTTTCCCGTTCAGAATATTGCCATTCGGCGCGGTCAAAGAGTTGTAAATTGTATCTTATATTTGTGTCATCAGCGGGAGTTAATTTATAAGTCGGTTCCGGAGGCTGGAAGGCTAGTTTAGCCGCTATTGGTCCAGGACAGGGTGGACAGCAGAACATGCAGCACAGCTCACTTATACTGAACATGCTAAAAACCGAATGCCTCTCAATGGAATGCAAATGTTTTTTATTTTAATAATGCACGGTTACTATCAACAAAGGACAACGAAGACAAAAATACAGATATAGTTAGCTCTTTCTGTTGGCAAGTTTTGAAATGACTAAAGAAAAATATACGACACTATAAAACAAATTAAATTTCGAGTGCACGATTCACCATAATAAAAAATAAATTAATATTAATTACTTAAACGCTACGCACTCACATTTACAACATGCCAAGAACGCAACCACAAGTATAAAGTGAACAAAACATCATAAAAAACACATATCTTAGTATTAAAAGTGTGACTGTATACCTCTCGAGAGAATAAGTATAAAAACACTATTATGGGTATTCCTTAAAAAGGTTTCAATTTGCTTTGGATAAGCCATTCATTTCAGTGATCAGCTGTTTTAAGCTGTTGAATGCAACGTGACAATGGTCGTATTGACCAGTACTACTTGCTCAGCGGTTAGTGATAGATTGCATATTATAGTGCCAATTACAGTAGGGAAAACAAATTTAACTTTATTATTTAAGGATATGGTATTTTTACTTATCGCCTCTTCCCACACAGCACATTAACGAGGAACGGTGGGATTTTTTGACAGATGTGAAACCGAAATTTCCCATTTGGATCCATCATCCATTTTGGATGTTCCTAATAGCCTGATCCCACAGGCGACCATCCACCATCCCCCATCCATTTCGGGTCCTTATGGACCATGTAAGGTTTTGCCGTTCCGAAATATCCCAGTTAGTTCCACCATCCATTTTGGATGTTCCTAAACCGTACGTTTCTGTGCGATATTTAGTCGATGTTTTCAATTACAACTCTGAAAAATTGACATTCACAGAAAAAAAATGGAATTCACTGTTAAATTGTAAACAATGAATGACAAGAAAAACAACAACAAAAAGCACAGCACATTTCAATTTCATTGCTGAGGCAGGAGTTAATAAACAGCCAAACAAAGTTCCAGAACGATCTTATGAGTTTCTTAAAGGATGGAAATAAATATGTAGTTTTTTGTTATATTATTTTTTATTTATTACGATTTACACAATATTTTGCTACTGCAGATCGTATCTGTTCTGCTGACTGGTTATAATCAGAAGTTTTGCTGGTATCGGGCTGTTCTCTCTGCTCTGCTGTTAAAACCTCTCAATTTAATACCGCCGTTGTGCACGTTCAACATGTGAAGTATGCAACGGCACGATATTATTGAGCTATTGTTCTTATGGTGGCTGTCAAGACCTTTGCATAGATTATCCTAAATCGAGCCTTTAAATGACCAAATTCCTCGTTGTTTTCAGGCACATCTTTCTTTTAAAATATCCCGAACAACTTCTACAAAATATAAGACCTTGCACTTAAGACTTTGGTTGGATTTAGTAGAAGTACTCACAGATGACCACAACCTTCCCCTTCCTGCCTTTTTTTTAGTGCGGATACCTAGTCAAGAAGCTTATTTATCATCAATGTCAGCATCCAACAACGTGAATAGTTTTTGCATTAAAATATTTGGCTATTGGACCACATTTATTATCCATTTTCCAAAAAATTAAAAAAATCTTCCGCTCAAATACTCAGTTTTTGTTATTGTTATCAGCTGTTAGACGGCAGACGGTGTCAGTGTGAATCGGAGCTGCACCGTCTGTCAAAAATCCCAACATTCCCCCGTGACGGGCTCAGTGTGCAAAGGGTATTAACTACACACAACATTTATACGTCAAATAAATATCCTTACACATAATTATTACTTTATCTATAAGAAATACGATCCCCAACACCCCAAAAAGCTTGAAGCTTTTCAAGCAAGGGTTAATGGAGTTAATGGAAGTTGTTTCGAAGAATATAAGTTAGTTCCGTTTGAGACATAATACTATTAAGCATACCCTCCACAGCAAATGCAGCTGCCGGGCACTGTTTGTCTCCCTGGGCGGCAAAGCAAACACACACAACCGGGCTGGAGACTGTCCCCCGGGCTATGCGGTTATTTTGACATTGTTTTTCTTTCTTTATTGTTTTATTATTATTGCATACAATTTCTTTATTAGTTCTTTACTCTCATTTCTTTTATATATACATATATATAATACTCCACTTCTTCATAAGCGACAAAAACACATAAAATATAGGGTGCGAAACTAAACCATAAAATGAGAAGCATTTAGGGAACCATGCCCGCGGCAGCGAATCACGGAGAGGGAATCAGAGCATCACTGACAAAGAACCATAGCATAACTAGCAGCGGAACGGCAGCAGCAACATGGAAAAAAAGAGAGAGAGTGTAGATGCGTCGATCCCATCCCTAAGGCCAGACGAAATGACGAGAATCGGAGAACAAAGACCTAACTGCGGCAAAGAAAGAGAGCAGCGCCTGCCACAAGGAAAACTAGCTCAGATCACTGCCCACACATGCAATGACAAGCAGAGAAAGAGAGCGACTCACTCCCATGCGACAACGGCAAAGTGGCACCAGCCCAAGACAGCCGAAGCGCCAGCAGAGGCTACCGGCAGAGAAGCTTGTTTTGCCAGCTTGGCACGGGCGCGGGAAGTAATGGAAAATAACATTCTGGAGTGAGAATAAGATAGTTTAGTGAGCGGAAAATAGAATTGAAAAGTGCAGAAAACTCGTGCGACACCAGCCACGCCTCTCAGCCACCCCTCGCATGGCAACTGCGATGAACGCCGCTGCAGGAACGCCGATACTTTCAGGCGGAGGCGCCTCCTGCCGCCGAGACAAAAAAAACGACAGCACAGGATGCAACAGGGTTGGTTTCACGTAGAAGAGAAAAAAATAGGAATAGGTGCGATGTTGGGAATCTAGATATATAGCCTTACACCAAGCAGCTAAATAAAAAAAAAATAAATTAATTAAAACCACGCATTTCGTTTGATCGACGTTTACACTCTTCGTCATTACATATTTTCTTCCCCCGCAGTCTAAGTGCGTAGCCATCCTCCCAGTGGGAAACACAAAAACCGACGCCTGGGGAACCAGACAGTGGGGTCTGGTCCTCCACAAAATGAGCTCCCCCTTCCATAGTAACTTTCCCCCGTAGAACCTCCCTCATCCTTAGAGCGCCAGCTAAGCGTAACTGTTTGCGGATGCCACAGATTTGCGAACCGGCCGTATCACTCCCGCGTACCAAGCGCCCTCAAAGCCACGTATGTTGCCGCGTGCCGCTTGTACCCTTGGCCCGATTCATACACGGTACCTACTCGGCCAGGCCATGCCCCACCCCTATTCGCGTACATCCGATCCCTCTCTTGGAACGAAATACAAATTCTTCTGTCTTGATAATCGGGCCCTGGAGAGACTGAGAGGCTGCACCCCGGCCTGAGACAGGAACTTCCTTACAACAGTTTGTCCTAAGTAAAAAATAAACTTTTAAAAACAAAAATTAAACACCAGGAATTCTTATTGGCGGATTAGGAGTATTAGGAACTAACGCATCTATAGTCCGGTAATTAATTAATATTAAAAAAATAATTTTTAAATAACCACGATCATCCGATCATTTGAATAAAGCATTGTAGTCAATACGGCACGCACCAGCGTATGAACGTTTAATATAAAAACTGAGTTCATTTATCAAAAAGAAGCAAGTACATACATTACAGTGTGTACATTATACACTGTACAAAGCTCTGAGAAGCTGAGGCAAAAGTAGAACCCAAATCGGAACCATTTTTTTTTCGTTGCATGGTTTCTCGGCTGGCCTGCGCATACAGAATTCTATATTGTACCTTTGCAAACTTTAGTTTCTGCGTACTTTGATCTTGCGGCGTTTGTAAAATTGCGGAAAGCCATGATATTTTTCCTGCTTTGCCGAAGGATCCTAGTGAGGAGGACTTTAATAAAGGCAAGTCCATACAGCGCCAACTCGTTGCGATGAGCGCGTTTCTTACCGATGACGAAACTGACCTATTCATGCGATTAAAGCAATGCGATTCAATGTGCGCTGAATTCAACGCTGCGTAGAGCAGCTTGGAAAGGCTCGATATGACGGAACTCGCTGGTGATGCGCGTTCCGGATTCGCGACGATATACATAGATATCGGAGCCAAAAATGAATCGCGAGTTAGGCACGCAGCAGAAGCAGTTGAGCGAAGCAATCTTACAATGCCTCATCATATCACCGGAGAAGCTTCTTTCTAGGAAGTCAAGGCTGCCGCATCTGGTATTGGCTCGATTCAGTGGAGACTACGCACAATGGCCAGATTTTCGATTACGACTGTGGTGGACAATGAGCATGAGCTAAGTAATTTGGAAAACTTCCATTATCTACGTGCTAGCTTCGAAATATCCGATGCGAACTATGGAAAAGCTTTACGTTACGACAACAAATACCTCCATTTTCTGGCACCTCTAAAGGCGATGTTTGGGCTACAAGATGTCGAGATGGGATCTGCTAGGGGTCTTCGGCAGCTCAGGTAAATGCTTATATGCGTGTGATTTGGACTTTGGCTTCTACAGAGTAATTTCCAGATAGAGTTCTCATTCACATCGTGACGCAGAAGCTGGATGCAAAACCAGGAAGAAATGGGATGAAGACTTGGCACCAACAAGTTCTCGAAGTGGAGCTCCCTGGCTTCATTTCTGGAAAGGCGATGCATAATGATGGAGAATCAGGAAAATTAGTGGGTAACCGAAACACCAAACCATCAGGTGAGAGAAAGCATAAAGAACCCTAATAAAAATTTCCTCATTGCCACATCTACTAACACAAATAACTATGCATGTCGGTTTTGTGATGTAAAGGACCCAAGCAAATGGCGTATGTGTTTAAATTTGGCCTCTACTTCCCGCTTTAAGGAAGCAAAGAAAATGCATCTCTTTGCAGCAGTGCAAGCTTAAAAGCTGTAACCAAAGTCATATTTAGCTTAATACATTGCTCCATAGGACTCAAAGCCCGGTTTTATCCTCAGTAATTTCGACAGACGTGAGCCTCCCGCAACATCAAACATCAGCGTTGGTTTCATGCTCAGCCTCACTACCTCACCCTCCACTTACTCCCAGTAACCCGAAAAATTGCGTGTTGCTAGCTAGGACAATCGTGGAACGCTCATCCTAAGTTGAGCGATACTTGATTCCGCATCGCAGCTCAATTTCGTAACGTCTCATCTGGTTGGCCATCTCAAACTAAGACATCGGAATTCACCCGTTTCGATATCTGGTAAAGGAAGATGAGGACTCTTTGCCTAGTGCTGTGAAGCGTTTTTAGGAGCTTGAAAACTGTTGCTCCTCGGATGCAGCTACATCGAGCGAGTATCTACTCTGCGAACGTTTGTTCAAGGAAAACTATTTTCGTCTGGAAAATGGTACATTGCTAGTACTGGTTTCGAGGCTCTTGGCAACTCATTCTGTCTCGCTCTTCGTCGATTCACAGGTCAGACAAAGTTATCAAACAAACGAGTGCTATAAGAACCATCGACAACCCTGTAACAATGTAAACTTTGCTTGTGAGTCGCTCCGTCAATTTGTAACAAATAAAATATTATCTGTGTGTCAAAATTTCAAAAACTGTACAGCAGTCGAAAATAATAAAATAGTCAATTCAAAGAACTTTAATTTACATTTAATTCGCTCGGGACGCGACACATACATTCTCAATCTACATAACAATAGTCAAAAATCACTCATATACATCAAAGATCACACAACAATACACAAAGAAAAGCACAAAGCAATTCACTCAAAATCTTAAGTACAACCGCTAAATAGTAAAAACAAAAAGAAAATTCACTCAAATGGCAGCAGCGCAGAAATGCCAGCGGAAACAAACCTTCACGGACCTGAAAGCCACTAGATCTTCAGATGCCCTTTCGCCCCTCTTGGTTCAGCTCATCGACGAAAAAATGGGTGAGCAGGTCAAGCACATCACGGACAGCATTCGGCAGTCTGAGGAGCGAATACTGCATGACCTACTGGACAGGCTTAATGTGATGACTGGGGAACTCCAAAAACTCACCCTACGAGTGCAGCATCTAGTGTCCATCAATGCCACTGCACAGCACTGTATTTTGCTGTGAATCTCACACTGCTACCGAGAGTGAAAGAAATTTTCCGGATTCCGCACCACAGAAACGCTACCATAGAGCCAACTATATTTAGCCGCACTGTTGAGAGAAGCTTAAAACCCGCTAACTCTGGAGCTTTTGGGAACCAATTCGGGTGCAGTGTTTTACATAAACGAGTAGCTGTCGAGAGAAACATATTCCATTTTTAAAGAGGCAATGCGGTTGAAAAAGCTTATGTGTCTCTCTTCGGTCTTCACGCGAAGTGCTGTTGTGCATTTACTCAAACTGCATGAGCGGAGGCATTAGCAATCTACAATTTACAAGAGTTGCATTCGCTTAACGTCCATCCTCCCTTAAATATTTCTGAGCAGAGAAATATTTCTAACAGAGAATTTCCCAGAGCTTTCCAAAATCAAAATAAAGATAACATGACTTTTAGTTTAGGAGATATGGGCATTCAAAGTTGAAAATTATTTCAGTGTGCACAAATGTGTTCAACTTTTTTTTACTTGCTTCATCTTTGAGGATGAATTAAAAGTAAACTACGTTACGTATAATTCTGTTTTTAAAGTGTCCATTTAGGTGTATTCATTGTTATTAGTAATCAATAAAAACCTATTCTGTTGCATAGACAGTAATAAAGAAAAACGTATTTTCAAAACCATCTAACTTTTGGGCTGTTTTTCAACATTGACCTGACTTTACAAAAGAAGTTCATCCAATTTTCCCGAGATATTTTTTGTATATGTTTGTTCAAGCAGAACATAATTATTATATCACACGTTCACTAATGTAAACACAAAAACCGATCTATATATAACTGAGGAACGTACATAAAATAAGTAATTTATGACTGCAAGGGTGTGAGCGGAGAAATAATCTGTGAACTCAAGCCACACAAGACAAGCCCGAGTCAGGTGGACTAGAGCCACTTATGTAGCTAGTGTAATGCAAAAATACTTATAATTGAACTCAAATTTACGATGTACCCGTTCCGGGGGCTAGCTATAATAATAGAATTGTACACCAAACATGAAGTAAAATTTACAAATAAGGTCAAATTCTGAGAAATAAAAATCAGTGAGAATTTACAACTCAACTCGCAAATGTTTGGACTTTTCTTTTAACAACTCCGTTGTTTTCCCCCTGTGGTGTGAGCTATTCCCTATGAAAAAATAGAAAATGTTAACACTTGTTTGACAAAAAAAACAAGCGTTTTTAGCCACAGCACTTATAAAACTAAGAGCGGTGAATGGTGGCTATTAGAACTCTAATTGATTGTGGGTCATAATGTACCATCATTTCAGAGGAAGCAGCACAAATATTAAAATTGGCGCGCAAAAGGGAAAATACCGAGGTGAGTGGAGTATCATCGACAGACTCTTCCACTTCAAAGTATAAGGTAACTTTAACGGTAAAAACTCGGGATGCCGAAAAAAAAACCTCTTAATATTGAAGCAATCATTCTCCCAAAACTTATGAAGGCTTTACCTGTAAAGTCGTTCAAGATTGACAAATCGAAATGAAAAGATTATGTGTTGGCTGACCCTAACTTTAATGAACCAAGTAGGGTGGATATAATATTTGGGTTAGATTTGTATGCCCATTTTGTAAAAGACGGAGTAGCGAAAATAGATGGACTACTTGGTCAAAATACAGAATTCGGATGGATTATATCTGGTTGCACCAAGTCAAAAGGTGATAAATTGATTGTGGCGACAACAATTGAAGTCGCAGACTTAGAGCGTCTCTGGGAAATGAAAAGCGAAAGTACTGACGTGGAAGAAGATGCTTGTGAGAAGCATTTCTTGGAAACCACAAAATGAGATGAAAATGAAAGCTATGTGGGGAAAATACCATTCAAAAAAGATAAGGATCTAGGAGATTCAAAGGCACAAGCTATGGCGCGATTTTATAAATTAGAAAAGAAACTCAGCAAAAATAAAAAAATAAAAGAAAATTACATAAAGTTCATGCATGAATATAAAAATTTAGTACATATGGTAGAGTCCAAGAAAGAGGGAAAAAATATACCGGCAAATTAATGTTGATAAAGAAGATCAGCATTATTTGCATATAATCTGGAGAGACGCTCCAAACGAAAAATTAAAAGAATATAAACTAGCAACCGTTACGTACGGTACTGCTTCAGCACCCTACTTAGCTACTAGGGTGCTTGTAGCAATAGCAGATAATTGCGAAAAAAAGCAATTAGAGAAATCATAAAAAATGATTTTTATATGGACGACCTGATGACAGGTGCTGATTCCATATTAGATGCCAAAAGGCATGTAAAGGAAGTTACCCAGGAGTTTGATAAGGTTGGGTTTAACTTAAGAAAGTGGATAACAAATATCCCAGAAATTGTTGAGGACGTTAGAGATAACGAAGAAAAAAAAGTATTAACCATTGAAGACAATGAATCCGTCAAAACATTAGAGGATACCCGCTATTTGGTTTTATTTCTTATGGACTAAGTACATAGTATATATTAAATATATGTAGGCATAAAATTTATCTCATTATTCTTTACATTTGGTATAAGTAAAGGGATATTTATGTCTTTTATTTATCAATTTTCATGGATATAATATAACCTTTTACCCCAAAAGTATTGGCATATCAAAGATATAAACAAGCTGAAAACATTTACGAACATTACGCATTCCTCCAGCCTTTTGAGTTTATACCTATATACAGTGCGTTTCATAGCTTTAAGATAATAGGATAATATTTAAAAAAAAAATATATATATTTTAGAGCTTTATCTGAGTTTCCCAAGCTAAGACCTCTCTCGAAAATCTTTTATTTCCCACAATTGGTAACCAATTTCAGATTTATTTTCACATTTTAGTCCAGCTCGTTTTACAGTTGTGGCACGCAGTGTATGTCTGTAAATGTGATGTTCTGGCTGCTGGTGCCGCCACAGGGGCCAGATCCGAGCTTAGTTCTTTCTGCTTAATTTCAAGCGATTTGTGCGACTTGTGCTGATTCTATAATGACAAATAAAACATGCCCAAACAACATTACAATTTTTATTTTTGATATGTATTTTTTGCAGGCCACATTAAGCCGAAACCATTAAATTGTATGCGCCACAGTTGATTTACTACTAAGAAAACTAACAAAAGAATAGTTTAATCTACATTAGCAAAGATGTATGACCCTTTAGGCTGATTGTCTCCAGTTAGAATTGTTGGAAAATTGTTTATGCAAAAACTTTGGTTGTCAGACAAAAATTGGTATGAAGAACTATCAGATCAGGATACTCGTGAATGGAATGCATTTAAAGAAAATTTAACAGTATTAGAGAGCATTCGGGTACCAAGATGGCTTAATTCTCAGCATAGTAATCCGATGCAAATTCATTGTTTTGCCGATGCATCTGAAAAAGCTAATGCAGCAAAAGCAAGGTTAATACGAAGAAGAATAGGAAAACCATTCCTAAATTAGAACTTTGTGCAGCTCATCTTCCAGGAAAATTGATTGAACGTGTGAAAATAGCGGTTGGAAGTGAAGCAGAAATTTATGCTTGGAGTGATTCTACGATTACTCTAGCCTGGATAAAGAATGGAGACAGTAAAGACAAGTTTATTAGGCGTAGAACTGACGAAATTAGAAAAGTTAAAGAAAATAAATGGAGTCATGTCAAATCTGAAGACAATCTAGCAGATGTAGAGTTAAAGGGCATTAGTGCAGATAAGCTGAAAGATTTTGAAATTTGGTGGAAGGGTCCTCAGTGGCTGGCGAAATCTCAAGAAGATTGGCCAAAAGAGGAAATTGAAGAAAAAATAATTGTTAGCACAACGTTTATAATCGATAGAACTACCATAATTAATGAGTTATTACAGAAACACTCGTGTATGCATAAACTAGAAAGAGTCATTGCATATAAATTAAGGTTTATTCAAAAAAAAACCGAAATTAAAGAATTTCCATCATATTTGACAGTCAATGAGATTAAGATCGCCAAGATATTGATATTGAAAAAACAACAAGCTATGCAATTCAGTTCTGAAATAGCTAGCCTAGTTAATAAAAACGAATTAGAAACAAGAAGTAAAATATTGGGTTTAAATCCGTTTTTAGATAAAAATGGATTACTGAGAGTTGGAGGAAGATTACAAAACTCCAGCGCAGAATTTGAGGTTAAACATCCCTTGATTTTAAATAAGTGTCAATTAACGTCTTTAATTATCAATAATGCACATAAGGAAACATTGCACGGTGGAAATAATCTGATGCGAAATTATATCCAGTGAATGAATTGGATATTTGGGCTAAGAAACTGTTCAAAGCAAAAGCTTAAGGAGTGTTTTACCTGTGCTAGGTATCGGCAGAATACGGCAGAACAAATTATGGGAAATACAGAACAACAATGTCACACCCTTTTACAAATACAGGGGTAGACTTCGCAGGACCTTACCATATCAGATGTTCTAAAAGCCGTGGGCTGAAATTGTGTGCATGGCGACAAAGGCTATTCATTTGGAAGTTGTCAGCGATTTAACTTCGGATGTCTTTCTAGCTGCACTTAGACGATTTTTTTCAAGAAGAGGCAAATATGCAAAAATCTTTTCAGATAACAGAACCAATTTTGTGGGAGCTTCGCGCGAATTAGAAGAAGAACACCAGAGAGCCCTTAAGGACAATATAAAAGTGGTTTCAATATTACAAAGAAAACAAATCGAGTGGCACTTTATCCCTCCCGGCAGGACCTCACTTTGGAGGTATTTGGGAAGCTGGGGTAAAATCGGTGAAATATCACTTAAAAAGAGTGATTGGGGACAATAATTTAACCTACGAGGAAATGGCAACCCTCTTATGTCAAATTGAAGCTGTACTGAATTCACGCCCGTTGTATACCGCTTCAAATGATTTTGACGATTTGGATGTATTAACACCAGGTCATTTTATTATTGGAAGGCCAATATTTGGCCCCAACGAAATAGTGTCAGATGAAAGAATTGGAAATCTGGATGGGTGGAATTTAATTAAAACGAGGGGGAACGTTGTGAGCCGCGTCTACCGCCGTGGCTCTACTTTATACCCGGTACTCAGTCAGTATATATGTATGTGAGCTTGTAATAAATTACATTATTACATGTTCGCAAAAGGGTAAAATTTAGTTTTAGCCAAAAAAGAAAAAAAAAATTAAGTCTACCTTTTCGGAGATTTTTATATATTAGATGTTTCCATTTTTGTTTACATACGTTTTTTAAATCTGTCTTTTCTACATGTCTAAATCTACTTCCTACATATACATACAGGGCTGTGTGCGAGAGAGAGAGGGAATGAGTCTGCGCTTGGAAGGCCACTGAAATTTCATTTGTTCCTTCTGACTATATTTATGATCCGATCTGATCCAGATTTAATACTCTGATAGAAATGGTAATTTTCTATGATTCTTCGTCTTTGGTTTTCTCGTATCTTCAAAATTGTAGATTTTTGTCTTTTGTGGGGGCGGAAGGGGGCGTGGCCAAATTTTGAAATACAATTGTACTGAAGTGATATCACAGGAGCATGGATAGAGAGTTTGGTTGCTCTAGCTCTTATAGTCTCTGAGATCTAGGCGCTCATCTGGACGAATGGGCACAGCGCCCACCCTGTGTGTGAGAGAGCGCGAGAGGGAACGATGCATTTCGAAACGGTTTTCTTCATTGTAGCTATATTTATCTTCTGATCTGATCCAGATTCAACAATCTGATAGATATGCTCATTCTCTATGATTCTGCGTTTTTAGATTTCTCGTATCTTTATAATTGTGCATGCCACAGAGCTTCGTCCTTGGAGTGGTCGGAAGGGGGCGGGGCGGAATTTTGAAATACACTTGTAACAGTGTGATAGGACAGGAGTCTGGATACATAATTGTGTTCCTCTAGCTTTTATGGTCTTTGAGCTATAGGCGCTAATGAAGACGGACAGACGGACAGACGGCCAGACGGATAGACGGACGGACAGACAGACATAGCTATATCGACTCGGCTATTGATGCTGATCAAGAATATATATACTGTATGGTGTCGGAAACGCTTCCTTCTGGGTGTTACACACATCAATTTTTTCAACAAATCTAATATACCCCTTTACTCTTCGAGTACCTGGTATAAAAATGAAGAGAGAATTTTGGATTAAATGGAAAGAAGATTATTTATACCCCCTTTAACAAAGAAATAAATGGAGAATAGGAGTGCAGAATATTAAAAAAGGACTACCATAAAGGTAGGGACGATAGAGTCAGAGTAGTCACCATCAAACATCAAGATGGGTCGATTAAAAGACCGATTAATAAAGTTTGTCCATTAGCTGGAATTGAGTCTGAAGAAAAGGACTCAGAAACGCCTCCAAGAAAAGCCAGAAGTACTTGCGACAGTCCTCGAATACCCAAACTAGGACTCATGGCAGTAATGTTAATGCTTATGTTATTGTACCAAGTATCAAATGCAAACATAGCTGCCAGAAGAAAAGAGAAGTGGTCAATTGAAATACACAGTTCCACTTCAATATATATGGATCCGATAAGAGACGTATAAATAGTCGGCTCATCTTGGTATATAATAGTTTATTATAATATGGACCCGTATTTTAAAAAGATGAAAAAGGGAAACGAATTAATTGGGAAAATGATAGTTGTGTGCGGTAAACTTTACACTTTTGAAGAGCAATGCAACAATGTTTTAGATAACTCTAAAAGACAAATTGCAGATCTAGAATAGGGAAGATAGGGAAACTTTGGAAGGAAATATGAAAAATGTATTAGAAAACTAACATAATATAGACGATTTAATTAAAAGGCAAACGTCAGTAGTAGAGTCAACGGTAAATATTCTCAAAAGAACTACCGAGGAAATAAAAGTAAATTTTAGAAGTATGAGCACTAGAATAGAAAAAATAACGGAAGTGTTAAAGGAAAGTTACTATGTATACAAAGAATCTATAAACTTCTTTATGGTTGTGACGCCCAGCGCTATGGCCACAGCGCCGGGGACACAACGACAACCTGAACTCATTTCGTTATTTACTCTTATTAGGCTAAGAGAAAACAACCTGAACTCATCTCGTTAAATAAATAATAATAATAATTCGGAAACAAAACGATGACTCGAATTCGATATTCGCGCCAAAAACACCAGTGGGACCAAAGGATCCTCGCCAGATCGAATCGGGGCAGTCCAACTCGGAACAGCCTAGGTTTCACAACCCTTTTTTTTTCGTGGTGCTCGTGACCAAAGGTAGCTATCTACTTTTTCACTGCCCACTTATACATTTCCCCTCCCCACTTCCCCAACCTCTCTACTGAGCGTGTGTTTCACCTCACAGCCAACCTCTCTACTGAGTGTGTGATTCACCTCACAGCCAACTTCTCTACTGAGCGTGTGTTCCACCTCACAACCGAACTTCTCTACTGAGTGTGTGTTGCACCTCACAGCCATACTTCTCTACTAAATGTGTGTGTCACCTCACAACCAAACTTCTCTACTGAGTGTGTGTTTCACCTCATAGCCAAACTTCTCTACTGAGTGTGTGTTTCGCCTCACAACCAAACTTCTCTACTTAGCGTGTGTGTCACCTCACAGCCAAACTTCTCTACTGATTGTGTGTTTCACCTCACAGCACCAACTCCTCTATTCAGCGGGTATTCCACCTCTCTGCCCTACGGACGACCACGACCAACACTGACCAGCACGCAGCAAACAGCCACGTGCGGCCGAGTAGCCAGTTCAGAAGGAAGACCCTGAAGGAAGACACAGAAGGACGACCTGCGACCTCGACTCAGTCAACATAGTACCCAAACCTGTAATTTTAAGATGATAAAGATACGATCTTATTGTACTGCTTAACGTACACCTTCTTCTTGACCCGAGAGTACTATAGTCACCACACCCAGAACCAAACAAATTTCTGTGAACACCGGCGCGGCGAGCCCGAGCCCGAGCAGGTTGTGGTAGCATAATAGCATCTCGAAGTGGTCAAGATGGCAAAGCAGTGGATCAACCAAGTAACGAAAGCAGAGCTGGAAAACTACTGCGAGGAATTCGGCTTGGAAACACGAGGAAAAAAAACGGAAAGCCTGAAGAAGCAATTGCTACAGTTCATGGAACGAACAGATCTACCAGTAGAGGTACAGGAAAGACTAGAGCAACTGGCAACTACGGAAGCACAAAACAAGAGATCACGGAGCGCAACGCCAAAAAAGATCGAAAAACAATCGCCAAAATCAGTCCCATTCATACAAACAACGGAATTAGAAGAGGATTCTAAAGCAGAACAGTCCAGACCACCAACACCAAAGGCAACCAAAACCAAACACACCATGGAGGAACCAGTAGGAGATATAAGAACTGTAAGAAAGAAGTCCCCATTCCAGAAACAAATACGGAAAGGATCTCCGGAAGCAGTAGCAATCATAGAAAGAATTCGCAAATGGGACACCAACTATACTGGGAAAGGAGACCTGCTAGAATTTCTCAGTAGGATGGAGGAGTTAGCAGAAACATACGGGGTGGAGTACGACCACTTGGTATTTGCAATGCCAATAATATAAGAGGAGAGTGCATTGGACTGGACATACAAAACCGGCACCAGTAAACACATGGATAGAAGCAAAGGACAGCTTGAAAGAAAACTTTATATCTTCCCGGTACCAAGAGGAGCTAGCAAAACAAGTAACAGACCGAAAGCAATCCGAGACGGAAACAGTGAGGGACTACGTCCAAGATCTGAGAAAATTAATGAGATTCGGCACATATACTGAACAGCAAAAACTGGATATTACATATCAGAACTGCCGGTTACCCATTAAATTATATGTAAAATGAAGAGAGTTCCGAACTCTAGCAGAATTCTTGGTTACAGCAGAGGAATTTGAGAAGCTAGAAACCGAGGCAGGACTCTCAAAGACTATTGAACGCCAAGGGAACAATCAAACAAATTACCAATCTGCTGGACACCGTACACAATGGAGACAAAAATGCCATAGATATGGACAGAATGGACACGATACCAGGTCATGTAACAGAGAACCGACCTTATACTGCTGGACCTGTAACAGACAAGGGGTCCGTACAATAGAATGCTGCAGGAAGCCACAGGAAAACGAACAGGGCTCGGGAACTAACCGACAAGTCCCCGAAGCCCAAAACGCACCAAGCGGGACACAATTCAATTAATTTGTGAGGACTACCATCTACTCGGACGGGCTAGAATTGGAAGCCGGTTGATGGAAGTAATTATCGACACAGGGGCGACGAGATGCATGGTCAAAGAAGAGACAGCAAGGACACTACAAAACGAAGGAATCAAAGGAGTGGAAAGAAGACTAATACGACTGGCAGATGGAAGCACTCGAAGAACAACACGCAACTTCGAAACAACTGTAGAGCTAGGAGGACGGACATCTAAGCAAGCGGTCCTAATAATGGCAGCAATACCAGACACCCCAATATTAGGAATGGATTTCCTGAAAAACTCGGGTACGTCGATAACGTGTGGAGAAGCAACAATAGCCATCAATAACAAGACAAACCGAGACACCACAGAGGAACAACTTAGAAGTACAATACCAGAGCCAGAACCAGTAGACAAAGAATTGGAGGAATGGATCTCGGCGGAAGTACAGAAGTTCGACTCGATAAAAGGAGTCAGCAACATAACTACACATAGAATATACTTAAAGGACGATGGGCCCATTTAACAACGATATTACCCGAGAAACAAATGGAAATAATCAATAGGGAAATCGACGAGCTGAAAAAACAAGACCTAATAGAACTATCACGGAGCCCATACAGCGCACCAGTAGTCTTAGTCAACAAGAAGGAAACGGACCAATGGAGACTCTGTGTGGACTACAGACTGCTGAACGAGAAAACTGAGAAGGACGCATACCCAATGCCTAGGATGGACTTCATCTTAAATCAACTCCGAGAGGCGAAATATATAAGTACTCTGGATCTGAAATCTGGATATTGGCAGATCCCAATGGAAAGACGCAGTCGACCATATAATGCCTTTACAGCACCAGGGCGAGGATTATTCTAATGGAAGGTAATGCCGTTCGGACTAACAACAGCGCCTGCAACTTTTCAAAGAGCTTTGGACTCAGTAATCGGACCAGATATGGAACCGTTTGCCTTCGCATACCTGGACGACATAGTCGTAATCGGGCGGACGAAAGAAGAGCACCAACAGAAACTGCAGGAGGTCTCGAGACGGCTGCGAAAAGCAAATCTGCGGATCAACGAAAAGAAATGTCATTTCTTTCAAAGGAAACTAAAATACTTAGGACATATGGTTAGCGAGGAAGGGATACATACGGATCCAGACAAAATAGCAGCGGTAAGGGAACTAGCAGCACCAAGAACACTGAAACAAGTACATAGTTTCTTGGGACTAGCAAATTGGTATCGGAGATTCGTACCAAACCGCCTTCAACGACCTCAATTTATGTCTAACCGAAGCACCAGTACTAGCCTGCCCAGACTTCAGCAAAAAGTTTATCCTGCAAACCGATGCAAGCGACTGTGGAATAGGGGCAGTACTAACCCAAGAGGATGCAGACGGAGAACATGTCATCGCCTACGCAAGCCGCAAACTAAAAGACGAAGAGACCAGATACTCAGATACCGAAAAGGAATGTCTCGCCATTTACTGGAGTATTCACAAGATGAGAATGTATCTAGAAGGATAAAAATTCATAGTGGTCACAGACCACCAAGCCCTCAGATGGCTCAATTCCATCGAAAGCCCATCCGGCCGAATAGCAAGATGGGCGTTGGGATTTCAGCCGTTTACGTTCGAAATTCGATATCGGAAAGGAAAACTGAACGCCGTGGCGGACGGATTATCCCGCTTACCACGCGAAGAAGTCAGGATAACGAAGATGGTAGAATGCGCTTGGTATCAAGCCAAATGGAAACACATAAAGCTGAATCCAACAGAAGAAACCGACTATGTCATCAAACAAGATCAGTTGTACAGACATATCCCAAACCAAACAGACGAAGACGCGCAACCATGGAATCGATACTGGATACTGAAACGAAAGATCGCAACCGAGTGCTTAAGGAGAACCATACATATCCAACGGCCGGACATCTAGGAAACAGACGAACGAAATATCGGATACGGCAACGATATTTCTGGCCAGGGCTAAGCAAGGATGTGACCAGATTCGTACGATTGTGCGTAAACTGTCAAAAGTACAAAATATCACAACAGGCAGCAGCTGGAAAAATGTTGACAAAGATAGCTAACGTGCTTTGGGAAACAATTTGTGTGGATTTTGTAGGCCCTCTTCCAAGAACAGCACACGGCAACGCAGTTTTGATAGTGTTTATCGACAAGTTTTCCAAATGGGTGGAGGTCACAGAGAGAAAATACTGGCGAGGGGAGGAGCACCAAAGCAGCTGATCTGAGACAACGGCGTTCAATTCACAAGCAGAAAAACGAAGCAGGTAATGAACACGTGGGGAATAACGCAAATATTTACGGCCCCGTACACACCACAAGAAAATCCCACAGAACGGGCTAATAGAACATTAAAAACAATGATCGCACAGTTTGCAGAAGGAAGACACAATTACCAGAATTAACGTTAGCAATGAATAGCAGCAGATCGGAGTCAACGGGATACAGCCCAGCATACCTACTATTCGGCAGGGAACTACGACTACCAGGCACCCAGATCCTTGGTTCCACAATACGAAACAAGACAACAATAATGAAAGACAACAAACAGAAGCGATAGCAAGACAGAACATGGAAGAAGCAGCAGCAAAACAGACACGACATTATAATTTGAGAAGAAGAGAATGGAGACCGAAAATAGGAGATACAGTTTGGGTTAGAACACACCCACTTTCAAAGAAACTGGAAAAAACAACAGCCAAACTAGAACCAAAGTACAGTGGGCCATGCAAGGTTCTCGAACTGATATCCCCAGTCATAATAACAGTCAAAGACAGCGCAACTAACAAAAAGATACGAGCACATGTCTCACAACTGAAATCTACAAACATAGAAGATCAACAAGCAGACACAATAACGGTACCCTCACTCTATCTTTTCAGAAACATGAAAGACAAATTCCTGGAAACGGCAAAGAAGTTTAAGGAAAGGATTATGGCGGCCAAGGGAAGTTAAAAGAAAACGGTAGTACTGGACGAGGCACCACCCATCGGATCCCGGATGAGGGTATCAAATACCCGAGTAGCGGCCCCAACAAAAAAACGAGATGACAACGAGGAAAAGCCGACGACCTCCAAAACCGCAGCACTGGCACGTGAACAGCACGACAGACCAACACAAAAACGAATCAGTTGGGCACAACAGAAACAGCCAGAACCAAAACACCCGAAAACGAAGGTTACCATTGGACTAACTTGGGCACAGAAAGTACAGGAGGAGGACAACGAAGACGAGGACATCCTAGATCTCGAGCCCACAATCCAGCCATGGGGTGAAAACAACACGACCCTCGAGCCAGAAATGCCCCAACAAGCCAGAGGTATCATCCCAGCGGCGTGGGCCCATACAGAGGGGATGGAGCTGGACCCGCAACATATCGAGACGGTAAAAAGAAGCGCGCATAATCGACGACCACACTCGCAGTGCCGTTTTAGACTGCTACGAGGAGAAGAAGCCTGCTGGGTCAAAATTACCAGGAGGGGAGGCGTTAGCATCGGCAAATGGTTTCATCGCGCCAAAAAACCGAACCAGCCACTGCCCCTAGGAGAGGAGGGGGGAGTGTGACGCCCAGCGCTATGGCCACAGCGCCGGGGACACAACGACAACCTGAACTCATTTCGTTATTTACTTCTATTAGGCTAAGAGAAAACAACCTGAACTCATTTCGTTATTTACTATTATTAGGCTAAGAGAAAACAACCGACCATCGAGCATGCCAGTGTGACCAGAGCACGCCCGCGAACAACCACACTATCAGCTGGGACCCGGAACGCGTTACAAACCGCAGACACGCGCTAGCCCCAAATCCGAGGGAGAACAGCTGATGGTTGGGAATAAATGGAGCCTCGCCAGATCGAATCGGGGCAGTCCAACTCGGAACAGCCTAGGTTTCACAACCTATTTTTTCGTGGTGCTCGTGACCAAAGGTAGCTATCTACTTTTTCACTGCCCACTAATACATTTCCCCTCCCCACTTCCCCAACCACTCTACTGAGCGTGTGTTTCACCTCACAGCCAACCTCTCTACTGAGTGTGTGATTCACCTCACAGCCAACTTCTCTACTGAGCGTGTGTTCCACCTCACAACCGAACTTCTCTACTGAGTGTGTGTTTCACCTCACAGCCATACTTCTCTACTAAATTTGTGTGTCACCTCACAACCAAACTTCTCTACTGAGTGTGTGTTTCACCTCACAGCCAAACTTCTCTACTGAGCGTGTGTGTCACCTCACAGCCATACTTCTCTACTGAGTGTGTGTGTCACCTCACAGCCAAACTTCTCTACTGAGTGTGTTTCACCTCACAACCAAACTTCTCTACTGAGCGTGTGTTTCACCTCACAGCCAAACTTCTCTACTGAGTGTGTGTTTCACCTCACAGCACCAACTCCTCTATTGAGCGGGTATTCCACCTCTCTGCCCTACGGACGACCACGACCAACACTGACCAGCACGCAGCAAACAGCCACGTGCGGCCGAGTAGCCAGTTCAGAAGGAAGATCTTGAAGGAAGACACAGAAGGACGACCTGCGACCTCGACTCAGTCAACATCGTACCCAAACCTGTAATTTTAATAATAATAAAGAGACGATCTGCTTAACCTACGCCTTCTTCTTGAACCGAGAGTTCCTGCTATAGTTACCACACCCACACCAAACAAATTTATGTGAACCCCGGCGCGGCGAGCATACCCCGGCCGAAGCGACGTCACATGGTAACAAAGCAACTAAGTTCATTGATTGATGAATGCGAGAAAATCCAAGCAGGAGGAATAAGTCTACTGATAGATATTAATCATTGTAGACTGAATCCAAATATTTTAAAACCTATGCAGTTAGAAGCACAGATATGAAAAATAAAGGAAAGGGTTTTAGAAATATTAGTTCTTACAAGAAAAAGAACAGTTACGGAATGGAAGGAAATTTATAGCCTATTAACCGCGAAAGGGATTTTCGTGGGTAACAAATTAATTTTGAATGTGAAGATTCCACTGTTTGGTAGACACCCATCCCATTTGTTTATGATTATTCCAATGCCAGTTGAGCGCGAAAGGGAATTGGTCAATTCAGAGTTGAGCTCTAAGTACTAAGTATATAACTTCGAAATTGATTCCTATCATTCAATGACTGAAGCTACTTTAAACAAATGTCAAAAATGGCAATCAAATCAAAGAGTATGTGAAGGTAATTGGCCTTGGAGCAGCGCCAATGATAATTCTTGTGCGATAGCTCCATTCAAACCAAATAGTCATTCAAATTGTGTTTATAGAAAGATATCATTTTGGGTTGAATTAGAAAAGAAAGGTAGTTGGCTCTTCAAAGTTCCAGTAAACACTAATGCTAGAATTCAATATAGTAATTCAAATCAAGAGTTAATTGATCTCCCTCAAGGAACAAGGAATTTGTACAATAATAAATGGTTGTACTGTGCGAACCGATGATAAAATATTAGTACCTCATCACAGTCTTCATACAGAAACCTACGAGACAATTTCATCCTCTTATATAAGTAATATAAGTAAGATACCAAAAATTGTTTGGAATCCTTTGAATGTACCATTAATTAACCATACTGAAGAAATTTATAAGTTGAAAAACGAATTAAAGTTGTCAAGAGAGGGTCATCATGATTTTAAAGGACTTAAGTTCCATTATGTATCTGGACATGCAGCCTTGATTATCGGAATAATAATGATGTTCATATTAATAATATATGCCATAATATATCCATGTCTAGATTTCTCGTATCTTTAAAATTGTGCATGCCACAGATTTTCGTCCTTTGAGTGATGTAAACACAAAAACCGATCTATATATAACTGACATAACTACATAAAATAAGTAATTTATGACTGCTAGGGTGTGAGCGGAGAAATAATCTGTGAACTCAAGCCACACAAGAAAAACACTTATGTAGCTAATGTAATCCAAAAATTCTTATAATTGAACTAAAATTAACGATGCACCCGTTCCGTGGGTCTAGCCATAATAATAGAATTGTACCCCAAACATGAAGTAAAAATTACATCTAAGGTCAAATTTTGAGAAATTAAAATAAGTTTGAATTTACAACTCAACTCGCAAAATTTCGAGTTTTCTTTTAAGGTCTTAACAATGTGCAGCGAATATTTCTTTACCAACTTCCCAATTCCATTTCGGGAGAATAAGGAGTTTGGCTTCTAGATCGATTTAAACGATTCTATGTACATAGGGCTAAGCCAGACGAAGTTTTTACACTGTGCGTGTGCCGACTGCGCTGCCCAGTGGCCTTCTCCTACGCACATGGCATAGGACTCTGCCCGCCGCTGTTCTAAAGCATCCAGTTGCGTATAAGCAGCAGTGATTACAATTTGTAAATATAATTAAAGTGAAAATGGCAATGGATAATATAAAGTTATTCGAGATATTTAGAACTTCAAGTACCTCAAACGAATTTGTGGAAGCTGATATTAATGAATTGAATGTAGGATCGGACAACCCAGAGCATCATAAAAGTATAAGAACAAAAATTAAAATTCTTAATTTAAATATTAAAAAGAAATGGGACCGCGCATCCCATAAGACTTACATTTTTAATAAAAAAAATGTAAGCTGGTTAATTGAAAACAGCTTGCTATATGATGGACCCTCCACCGCTACAGGACGAGTCACAGGAAGACCAACAAAAACCTTGGATGACTGTTCAGATTATACAAGAAAGAGAAAACTTGTAGATACAACATGTCTCATATACGTACGGATCATTTATCAGAGGCACTGTCAATCAAAAATACGAACGACAAGGAAAACAAGAGGTCGTGTATTACAAAAGCTGTTTCTAATGCAAGCCCGGTGAGACTTGACAGGATGAAGGATAGCATCCTCCCGCCACCAAATTCACTACCGAGGAAGTACACATTTGAGAGTCTTCCGCAAAATCTCACATTGATAAGCAAATGGAGCTGTGATGGATTTTCTGGGCAAAGTGAATATAAGCAAGCAATATCTACAGACGATAAAACCATAACAGATTCTAGCATGTTTATGGCTTCTCTTGTACCCCTGCGGCTTAAATCGGATACATCTGAATATTGGAAAAACCTGCGACCTTCGTCTGCTCATTATTGCCGCCCTATATTATTCAATTACTCCAAAGAATCTTCGGAGTTTATAAAGTCCACAGTAAACAATATTAAGAACCACATAAAACGAACTGTAAAAATAATCAAGGAAGAAAAAACCATTCATGTCAATTTTGAATTTTTCCTTACAGTGATTGATGGAAAAGTACTTAACGAACCAAAAAAACCCAAAAGCATTTTGAAGAATTGGGATGATTCCATAGTTGAAGAGGAAAACGTGGAATATTGTATTTCCCCACTGCATGCAAGAACGAGGGGGAACGTTGTGAGCCGCGTCTACTGCCGCGGCTTTACCTTTTACCCGGTATTCAGTCAGTATATATGTATGTGAGTTTGTTGTAATTTATTACATGTTCACAAAAGGGAAAAATTGAATTTTAGCCAAAAAAAAAAAAAATTTACGTCGAACCTTTTCGGAGATTTTGATCTATTAGATGTTTCCATATTTGTTTACATACATTTTTTACATCTGCCATTTCTACATGTCTTTATCTACTTCCTACATATACATACACGGCTGTGTGCGAGAGAGAGAGGCAATGAGTCTGCGCTTGGAAGGCCACTAAAATTTCATTTGTTCCTTCTGACTATATTTATGATCCGATCTGATCCAGATTCAATACTCTGATAGATATGGTAATTTTCTATGATTATGCGTTTTTGGTTTTCCCGTATCTTCAAAATTGTAGATTTTCGTCCTTTGTGGGGGCGGAAGGGGGCGTGGCTAAATTTTAAAACAAACTCGTCTCGGTTTGATATCATAGAAGCTTGGATAGAAAGTTTGGTTGATCTAGCTCTTATAGTCTCTGAGAACTAGGCGTCAAAAAATTCGATCAGGCATAGCGCCAACCCCTGTGAGAGAGCGAGAGGGAACGATGCATTTCGAAATGGTTTTCTTCATTGTAGCTATATTTATCTTTTGATCTGATCCAGATTCAACAATCTGATAGATATGCTCATTCTCTATGATTCTGCGTTTTTAGATTTCTCGTATCTTTATAATTGTGCATGCCATAGAGTTTCGTCCTTGGAGTGGTCGGAAGGGGGCGGAGCGAAATTTTGAAATACGCTTGTAACAGTGCGATAGGACAGGAGTGTGGATACAAAATTGTGTTCCTCTAGCTTTTATGGTCTTTGAGCTATAGGCGCTAGTGAAGACGGACAGACGGACGGACGGACAGACAGACATATCTATATCGACTCGGCTATTGATGCTGATCAAGAATATATATACTTTATGGGGTCGGAAACGCTTCCTTCTGGGTGTTACACACATCCACTTTTTGCACAAATCTAATATACCCCTTTTCTCTTTGAGTACCGGGTATAATAAGATGTATGGAGTTCATCTTAAAACTTGCATATACCATTACACGAGAGGGAGAATCTTTTGACAACAGCACGACAGCCACGGAAAGACAAAACAATAGGAAACAAATTATTCAAAAAAAATTCGTAGATAAACTATCAGTGAAGGTGGACTGCGCGAAACAAGTATGTGGAAACACAAACGATGGAAACACATCACGGACATTCTTTGAAAAAGTTGAAATTACTGCAGAAATAACTGGATATTGACATAATCAAGAGATTGGGTGTCATTTTGAATGTTTTAAACTGCAAGGAAAAAATTAACACCCACAAATTTGGTGAATATGCCTCGAAGACTGCAGAGCTGTTACAGGAAAAATATCCTGAAAAGAAGATTTTTTCAACATGTTAGCAGCCTCTTCAGATCCATATATTTCATCCATTGGACATGTGAGATCTCAAAAAATCTCAAAATAGTTATTCTCTAGAAATGTTAAGCTTATTAGATATTTTTTCCTCTAAATTCGAAGTGGAGGCATATTTTACAGAAAATAATAAATTAAACCAAATTCCAGAATAAACATTTTTTTTTGTAAAATCAGATTGAGCTAAAAAAAATGACGTAAAATATATATGTTTAGTAGAATTGACCAATAAAAGTACTTTATCGATCCAAAAAAATTTTAACTCAGCACATTACATAGGAAAATATGCACCGGCAACAAAGTTCAACTTTGGCTTTCTATAGGTAATCTTGCATATTTCATGAAGATGTCTTCATTCGTTCAGAAGTTATTAATTTAGCAAGCTGAAATGGCAGAATGTCCCACTGTGAGCCGGCAGCAATCAATATTTCCTGATCTCTTATTTTTTATATTAAATGCTGGCTTTGTAAGAAACATGGGTTTAGAACTCAATGTTAGGTTTTTATATTTATAAATAGTTTGTGAACTACTAATAGGTAAAATAATCCATTATGCAAACTAATATATGGCCATTTCTCTGAAGTCGAACGGGTCGTTCGTACGCATATCAAGGGGTAAAAATGGCAAAACAAAACGGATTTTCAAAATGGTTTTACTGTTATGATTCACCACTTGACTTGCACTATAACTGGTGATAAGGGTGATTTTGGGCTACCGTTAGTTTTCGAGATATTTGCAAAAAACCATGGTAGTCGCACGGGAAAAAAATATAGAACTACCTTACTCAAACTCAGATTTCAGCGAAAGTTGATGCGATATATTGATGCGAATTTCTGATTATGCCAATATGACATTAGACTTTGCTAAATTTGTTGCGAAGAGAGAGATAGCATGATAGACATCGATAAATTAATGCTGGTAAACGTCGCGCAGTAGTTGAACATATGTTTTGCTTTGCGGTGGTAAGCATTTGTATACTATACAAAAATTTTTACTAAAAATGTTGGGAACGGAGGAAGCTACAGTGTTCCTTATAAATGATTGTTCAGAATTCCCCTCACGTTTGGGATTCTTCGCATACCCGATATAGAATCAAACACCTAAAGCAGGCTTACCTGTACTTACCTTCTAACTCGCCTTTCAATAGCCATTTCGCCGACCAAATCTTTCTCTTTTTTTTGTTCTGCTGTTGCAGCATGTGACACGCAATCATATGATTATTTTGAACTATTAAAAAAGCTGCACAAAGCATTTTTCATCTGTTTAAATCCAATATGCTTGCCATTTTTTCAGTTGTCTACATTTTTTTCATCTTCTTCTTCTCTTTCTACGAATTATAAACACTGAATTTATGATATTATACAACACACATTGCCACCAAGGCAGCAAAATCGTATCTAGAAACTATAGCAATCGATAATCTCTGCCGCAGCGCTGCTCCCAGCTCAACTGGAAAAACAACTGGACGCATATATCTGTCTCGCTCTCACTGCATGCTTTTTGCATAAGGCTGTCTCTATTTTTCAAGTTAGTTCAGCTTCAAAGTCTAATGTCATATGGGTATTAATGTTGTGCATTAATGACTCTTTAAAATGGTTATAATTTTACGCAAACATGATTCGTAGTTTTATTAAAATTGAATTTGAACCATTTTCGCACGGGACATGTCGCACGGGACATTTTTTCCATATGATATTTATATTTCTTTTGGGCACTTTTTTTTTAGAATATATATCTATATGTGTAAACTTTTGAGAGCTCGTTGTATTATATGTCTTTATTTCATCACTGGATGAAATGGATTTTGGATTTCGAATGGATGGGCCCTGTCATATCGATACTTGTCATGGACTGGTATCGATATGTCGAGTACATGATATTTCTTAAAATACTATCGATAAGTAAATCTTAACATAATATTCATATTTTACATATGAATGAATACATGTATCAATCTTCATGTTTTTTCTGAATATGCTACTACTAACTGTCGACCTGGGCAAGAAAAGAAATGTAATTGCGATATTCCTTGAATACTTCTATATTTATATTTATATACTTCCTTGTTATATAATTTAAATGAAAAATGGAAAATAAAAATGTTAGTAGTATTCAAGGAATATCGCAATTACATTTCTTTTCTTTACATTTCTTCTCTTTAGATGAAATAAATAAATTTCTGCCTGTTTATTCTTCCACTGGCTTTTTCTTATACGCTTTTTCCACCTTTTCTCTGCAATCATGAGATTGTTTCCCTTAGCCAACGCTTTCCAATTTTGTCTAGCAGTTCACGTATGTATGTTCCCTTTTTTTTTTCTCTGTACTGTAATGTTGTTTTATCATCTTTCTGATTTTCTCTCCATCGTTTGCAGCTCTCTCTGCTTTTCTTTTCCCTATTTCCGATCATCTAGATTAAAATCAATCATCTCTCGGCAGCCGCCGCTTCGGCCCTAGCTTAGATCTGCCGACGTTGCTTAATTTAGTGCTATGCTAATCTCTCTGCGCATTGGTTGCATATTCGATCTCGTAAGCATTTATCTGGCGGGGCAAAGGGAAAGCAATCAGCTTCTGCTAGCCGCCGGTATAACGTTATAAACGTTATAAACGTATAAACGTTATTAAATAAATTCGTTCTCATTTTGTTTCTGGACATACAACAGGTGCCAAGCTTTGATTCGTCGTCACTTATGAAGTTGTAAGTCGGGGCCTGCGGCTCCCGCCATACTAGACGGTGGCAGCGACCCACCCCACACGAACCGTAAGACCAAGAAGCGGCAGGAACCTGCGGGGTGTGGAACATAAGCCCGCGGGGTGCAGTGGTGCCTAAAGGATCTTCCTTTGCGTAAATACATTATTCGTTTTATTTTCATTATTTTGTACATATATTAGAAGGAAATTCCCCACCAACGAAACCTCCTATATCGTTTGATTTGTTCCGTAGCGAAGGAGGATACAGTGATGAGTCCAAAGCCCTTACCGGAGTCTCGGTAGACCCTACCCCCTCCTCTCCCGCCACTGACAGATTTTGAGGGTAGGCTGCCCTCACAAGACGCGATACAGGGGTGCAGCCACCGCAATAAAGGGGGAACCTACAGTTGCGGCCGAATGAAAGGGAGGGTCCGTAAGCCCGACACCGTCTCAAAGTCATAGAAGAAATATAAATTTCTTATAGACGGACCCTTGCGGGCTGAGTTTTATGTCCATGGCCAACGGCCCTTTAAAAGTGGTGCCCGAGCAGGGACCTGAGACTGCAAAGGGGTGTCAAATCGTCGGCGTAAATAACCGAAAATTTGCCACAAACGGTAATTTCTTCATTCCACCCAGCACCCATTGCGGTTTGGTAGGCGGGTAACGAGAAAGAGAGGCCAAAGGGAGGTGAGGTAGAGGCTAAGTGTCGTTAGCGCTCTATTTCCCCCCGTTTATGTTACCCCTATCCAGTTTGACTTGTTGCATGTGAATTATCCGCCCGTGCTAGCGGAGGGGCAAACTCCGAATCCAGGAATTGGGGTGAGCTGGGCCCTGGAGTTGGATGTAGAGTGTGAGGAGAAAGTAGACGAGCTACGTAGACGGGTGGCACGCTGTACATCCCAGGGTCGCCATACAGCGGAGAAGTGGACTTTGATAGCTACGTTGGTGGCCCGGTATGCCCAAAAAGAGGCCGCCGATGAGAAGGGTGAGCTAGCCCGCCTGACGAAGTGGGAACCCCTACACCAGTCGAAATTCAAGGTGGGGAGTCGTTGAACGTATCCGCGCGTCGTACTGCGTCGTGCTCCTCGCTGGTACTACCCGAACTCCGGGTACAAAAATCCCAAGCGCCCATTATTAGATTAAACGAGGAGCCGCGTTCCCTTAGGGGTGAGGCAATGTCCGTGACGACGAAGAGGGAGTCTCGCCATACGGATCCCCACGAACCGAGGGCTCGAGAAGGGGGAACCCCAAGTGGCATTGGGGTCAGGAACAGCAGGCCGCCTTGAATCTGCTCAAATCTGCTCAAATCTGCTCAATAGCTCACTACGGCACTGGTACCGGCCTGTCCGGACTTTGAAGAAACGTTCACCCTCCAGACTGACGCTAGTGATTTCGGCCTGGGAGCCGTGCTGACTCAGACAATTGCCGATCAGGAGAAAGTGATAGCGTACGCGAGCCGCAGATTGCTGCCGGCGGAGCAGAATTACGCCGCGACAGAAAAGGAGTGCTTGGCCATAGTATGGTCCATCAGGAAGCTAAGGTGCTACCTGGAGGGGTATCACTTCGAGGTCTTGACAGACCACTTGGCCTTGAAATTTATTTATTTATTTATCTATTCGCTAACGGTTAAACCTTAACTGGCTAAACTAACTTATAACTATCTTAAACAATAAACACTAAATGAAGAAAAGAGAGAACAACAAATTAATTATTAAACATGAAAAAATCAGACAGTAACCGTCTGACGGATGCTTTCCCGTGGCAAAAGTAAAAACGCATCCCAGCTGGCAGCGCATTATAATGACGAAGAGCCCTACACAATGGCTCATTATTCCCGTAGTTGGTCCGGTGGAGATCAACATCGAAAAGTGCATGGTCCCTAAGGCTCCTGGCAGGCGTGTTGAAGCCAATCCTACTAAGCAGGAAATGGGCAATCGATGTTACCCACTAATAGATCGTATAAAAATAGCTGAGCCGCAATGGTTCTTCGAACCTCAAGGGAGGAGAGATGCACGAGGCGCAATATGCACTCATAGGACGGCACCGGACTGGAAAATTGCAAAGGCTGGAGTGCAAACTTCAAAAACTTCCTTTGCAATCTCTCGACACGCGCAATCTGAACGACCCCCGTGGGATTCCAAACCACTGAAGCATACTCAAGACGGGAGCGCACAAGAAATGCATAAAGACGTAGCCTCGTATATGGGTCCTTAAACTGCGATGAATTACGCGTAACAAAGCCGAACATGGCATAGGCTTTTGGCAAAATGAAATTCAAATGCTCGATAAAAAGAAATTTGGAATCGAACCCGACCCCCAGGTCAAGTGTCTCCGTCTGCTTCAAGAGCGGAAGGCCATCTATCGAGTATGAGGCCTGAACATTGAATACACACTTGCTGAAGGACACAAAGTAATATTTGCTTACATTGAGAGGGAACGAATTAAGTGTGCATCAACGAACGACTCCATCCAGGTCACGCTGTAAAAGGATACTGTCCCCTAATGTTTTGATGGAACGGAAGATTTTCAAATCATCGGCATAAAGCAAATGCTCAGAAGCTTGAATGCTGAGACATATGTAATTAATGAAAATAGCGAATAGCAACGGACCAAGAGCACTTCCCTGTGGAAGGCCGGAAGTAGCCAGATATGGGTCCGACTGCTTTCCATTGACCAATACAACATACTCTCGCTGCTCAAGATATGAAATGAACCAACTAAGCAGGCTCGAATGAATCCCCAACCGATGCAGCTTGGCTACTAGGGCACAGTGGGAGACTTTGTCAAAGGCCTTAGCAAAGTCAGTGTACACCACATCAACTTGAGAGTGCACTTCAAAGGCATGTGTGCAAAAGTTACTAAAGGCTACCAAATTAGTGGTAGCTGATCTACCTGGCATAAAACCATGCTGATTTGGGCAGAAATGCCATCACTGTCGGGTTTAATCGAGTAGTCGAAATCAGCAATTGCCTCCAAAATGTCCGCCTCCGATAAGTCAAGTGAGCCAATATTGACCACCGAAGGGTTAGAGTCTAAGACATCGGACTCATGCCAAACTGCGCATGGCTCAAAATTTGAGCTGAAAAAATAAGCAAAAAGGTTTGCTATGACACCATCAGTATTTGAGCTCATGTACCAAGGGCACTCGTCGACCTTTTTGAGTTTATGAAACGCCAGAACGACCTGGGATTCATTTTAAGTCCCCTTTCCACATCGGCAATATACTGACTATATAAAAATTTGTTTAAAAAGGCAAACTCCCGCTTATGCTGAACATACCTGGCCCAGTCAACGGGGTCACAGGTAATCTTAAATCGTTTAAAAAACTTGTTACGCAGATTCTTATACCTCACAAGACCCTTTGTATAACATGGTAGCCTATAGGAGCCACGCACTCTTCTGGAAGCATTCTAATCAACAATATGATGAACAGTACGAATGAAAACATTATAAGAAGAGTCAGCACTAGGATGCGAGAGAACAGAAGCCCAGTTTACGTTTAGCATTTCATCACGTATAGCATTCAAACTTACATCTGTAAAAAAATATTCAGAATCTGGTTCAGCCCAGGGCGAGTAAGTAAAGAAATTAGCTGAGAATATCAATGGCACGTGATGCATGTCACATTCTGCAATAGGCAGCACGCAACATGCAACGCAGCAATCAATATCCGCACTAACAAAAACTAAATCTAGAATCTTATTTAACCTATTAAAAACATTATTAATTTGGGTTAAGCCCATACTAAAGGTCATCCAAAAAAAGGACTTCGTGCTGCAAATGCACATTACTCGGCATCATAGCCAACGACTGCGGATCGGCGGTCCATATAAACGACCCCAACTTGAAGTCGCCAACAACGCAGAGATGATGCCGGTCTCGTAGATTGCCACGCATATTGGCAATATTCTGCGTGTGCGCCCTGTAAACATCATAGCTGCTCTTCGGAGGACTATATGATGCGCTGATACATAGCGTCTCCGACTGACCAGCCACAGACACACCAATCTGATCCAAGATAGAGTCGCCATCAAGGAGACAAATCGGATCACAGCGTAGGGTGCGTCTAACGGCCACAATGACCCCACCCCCTCTGCAGCGCTTCGTTTTGGCACAGTCTCTGTCCTTACGAAACACTTGGAAAAGGAAAAGTTTTGGTTGAGCCAAGTTTCAACAAGGATGATGACGTCGAAATTGCACGTAGATGTGGCCAAATACACCGCTTGAGCCTTAGTGCGCATACCTGATATATTTTGAAAGAAAATGCGGATGGATTTGGCCCCATCCATCGGCATAGTCCCAGGAAGTGGCGGTGCCGTCCGATTAGCGGCTACGAGACTAGGATCCAGAGGAGGGTCAGGAACATCACATACGGCAAGGCTCGTGCGTAAAACCTGCCCAAACGTCGCAGTCCGAAATAGCAGTGCACCATACTCGACCAGAAGATTGGGAAGGGCAGCGGTAGGGAACCCCAATCCAGGTGTTGATAGCGAAGAGAGCGTTCCATTTAAGAGCGAGCGCCGGGCTGCTGACTCTCCCCAAGTGTCGAGTGCAGCGACGGCGCAAGCAAAGCACACGAAGAACTGCATTGGCGTATGCTGTTGTGATGATGACGTCAGAAGCGCACATAGTCGAAATAGAGCGCCAGCAAGAGCATCGACGTCCGATCCAGCAGCAGCCGAGCGAATATCGCACAAGGCGCAATGCGAAAAAGAGATATTTTGTTGGTGTTCCAAAGAATGCCGAATATGAAGCAGCAACTGGCGATTGCTCATTGCAAAGAGGCGAGGAAATGTAAGCAGAATAGCTCGTCGAGAAGCGGCGATCCGAAAACCAAAGGCGCCGCTCACTGGGGGTTTTTTTGAAGTGGATGGAACTGGAACTTCCTGAGTCGGGGTGGACGTCCGCAATGGCACAAGTGTAGGCAGATTAACAGCCGTCAGATCAGCTGCATCTCGCTTGACCAACTTTGCACAGGAAATTTCGGCCTCGGACACCTTCAGTTTATCGGCAACAAATTTCACCACCGCCTCTGGCTCCGTCGCAGCGGCAAATTTACCGATATGCAGGTATTTCCGGTTTTGCAATACACTTAACTGCTCACAACTCGGAGCAACACCAACAAAACGCTTAGCGTTTTTGCTCCGATTCTTCCTCTCTTTCTTTCGGACTGTGACGAAGCCCTCCGAATCAGAAGGTAGAGCGGCAGCTGGACCCGGGTCAATGACCGCAGTCGAGGTGGCGGCCACTGGTTTTGGAGACAGTAAATCAGTCACCGGTATGGCATTATTGGCATCCTTCTTAGCAGCAACCCTCCTATTCGACTTGACCGGGAGGGCAGCCAGAAAATCTGACTTGAGATCCCGATACAGGCTTTCAAGCTTCTGCATCTTGTCACTCAGTTCGTCAATTTTGGAGTGCGAGTCATTCGCAACCACACAGTTATCACACTGCCACAACAAATTGGGCAGATTTATTAGAAGTTTAATAGCATCTGAGGGTAAATCAATGCACGACAGATGAAACGCACGGCGGCACAACGACGAGCAGCGAACAGCATCAAAGCAGCGTAGCTGAGCAGCAGTGACGTCCGAATTGCATTCCGAGCATTGATGCAGCGACATAGCGAAAACACGACCGAACGCAATAAGAGCTGGATGATCACTGGATGATCACTGAAATGGCTGAACTCCATTGAGAGTCCCTACGGTAGAATCGCCCGATGGGCCCTCGAAGTCCAGCAGTACCAGTTCGACGTGCGCTATCGGTAAGAAAAGCTGAACGTAGTGGCAGACGAGCTGTCGAGACAGCCGCTGGAAGAGTTACACCTGGCCACAGAGGAGGGGGGCATCTGCCGGTGGACCGTCCGGATGGAGACGGGCAAAACCACTGATCCTTCCAAGTTCCCAGATTATGTCATCGAGAACGACCAGTTATATCGCCACCTGGGGTACAGACCTAACGACGAGGACTACATCCCTTGGAAGCTATGCGTGGAGTCCGGTTAACGGAGGAGAGTCATGCAGGAGTGTCAAGACGCGCCGACGGCTGGCCATCAAGGAGTACGGAAGACGATATCACGATTGGCCTAGCGATATTTCTGGCCAGGGATGTTCCGGGATGCGGTGGGGATGCGAAAAATGCCAAAGGTTCAAAGGTAAGCAGAGGAAGACCGCAGGGCATATGCTGACGAGGCAGGTTGGTGAGCCGTTCGCGGTGTTGTGCGCAGATTTCTTAGGACCCCTTCCGAGATTCAAGCACGGTAATAATGTTCTCCTAGTTTTCCACGATGCTTTCAGTAAAGGGGTGGAACTAGTCCCCTTAAGACAAGCGACGGCGGCCAACCTGCACCGTGCATTCCGGGAGAATATCCTGAGTCGGTTCGGCGTTCCTCGCAAGTTCTTCTGCGATAATGGGGTTCAGTTTGTGAGTCGGCTGTTCAAGGCATATCTGACGTCCCTGGGAGTAGAGGTGCAACACACGGCGCCGTACTGTCCACAGGAGAACCCGGCCGAGAGAACGAACCGCACCGTTAAGACGATGATAGCGCAGTTTATCGAAGGCCAGCAGAGTACGTGGCACGAATTATTACCGGAGATCTCGTTGGCCGTGAACACAAGCATAGCCGACTCAACGGGATTCTCGCCGGCGTTTCTGGTTCAAGGCCGAGAGCCAAGACTACCAGCAGCGTTGTACGAGGAGACCACCCCGGGTTCGACGAACCCACACACCCCAAAGGAGAAGGCCACTCGGCTCAAGGAAGTGTTCGAGTTCGTGAGGGGGAATCTGCAGAAGGCCGCCACCGTAAAAGCCCGACCCTACAACCTACGCCGTCGGGAGTGGCGACCAACCATCGGGGCGAGCGTATGGGTATAGCAACATCAGCTGTCCAATGCGGATGCGGGATTTGCGGCCAAACTGGCACCTAAATTCGATGGCCCATACAAGGTGATCAGGGGAGACCGGGGAGCGGAAAACCAAGGTGGCCAAGGTCGCCGGAGCCCGGGGCTCCCGCCATACAATACGCCGGCAGCGACTCACCCCGTAAGAACCAGGAGCGGCAGGGACCTAGGCGGTGCGGGACGTTCCCCCTTCCCTTTTGTATTATATCTTTTTTTGAGTTCATTATCCCCCCCCACGTCATACTTTAGTACCCATAGCATGTAAGGATTAACGATAAGCCATAGGATTAAGAGTAGTATAAGAGTCGCACGAAGCGAAATTTTTAGTTGCTCAGAGAGGTATTAGAAGAGTAGCGGCACACGGCGCAATGCACATACCAAGAATGTGACCGATCGCCACCCGAAGGCCAGGCCTCGGAGTGAATCGGCGAGGAGATAGGGACAGTCGATAAGAAGATAGAGCCGTGAGCAGAGATGTCTCGCAAAAAAACCAATAATTGAAAAGTGACAAAGAAGAGGCAAGCGAAGAAGACAGAGACGAGGAACAGAAAACTAATTGTAAAGCTGGAGGAGCATAGACAAAGAAATAAAGGAAGAATAACCCCCGAAAAGGAACTGACCGGCGTTCTGATTTGTTTCGGGCGAAGAAATACACCGCGGTGAGTCCAAGTTCTTTACCGGTATCCCGGTAGACCCTACCTCCCCTTCCCTTGCCACTGACTAGCCATCAACGTAGGCCGCCCTCATAGAACGAGATAAAGGGGCCGAGCGACCGAATCGAAAGGGGGGCCGGTGCAACCGCGTGAGGAAAAGTGCCCACAAACCTGACCCGTCTCGACGTCTCAGAAAACTTACAAATTTCTTGTGACGGACCCTGGCTGCCTGAATTCTATCTCCCCGGCCAGTGGCTTCTTTATAACCATGTAAAAATTGGGAGGCATTATGTATCTATCTATCTGAAGCTCTACTGAGGCAAGGCCTTGGGATTATATAACTCCTTCTCCTATGCCTTGAACATTTATTGTTTTTTCCAATTTAACTTTTGTGAAGACGTCGCAATTATCTTTTAAGATTGAAATGTTTGCTCCTGTATCTATTAACAATATAAGCTTTTTCCCTGTTTCTGCGTTTTTAAATGTTACAATGATATTGAGATTGAGGTTGATCGTGTGAACCTTTTTTAATATTTTGTATCGAAAGGTGCCTGGGAGTTTCCCGAAGCTGTCTGGGTAACACGGATTATATTGTTCCAATATTGTCCTGCAATTTTTTTTTAATTCCTTCTATTGTGCTCTCATCTATTACCTTGTACAGTATTGAGCCTATGAGTTTTGACTTTATTACTTCTACTGCTAAACTTTCATACTGCCCTTTGGTTAAATTTACCAATTTTACTGCAGTAAGGAATATTTTTAAATGGAGCTTTGTCCATTAACCTCTGGGATAGGCTGCGAAATGTCTTTGATATATGCCCTGTGGGCAATTGTATTATCGATCATTGTGATTTGTTTTTGGTCCACCAAGCTGTTGGTTGACTCCGACTCTGACCAATCTTGATCTTCTGGTATTATTAATACCGCAGGAATAGTTAAGTTAGGTTAGGTTTATAGGGCTGCTCGACCGTAGTCGAGATCACTCGGTGGCCATTGTGATGCCCTTACTTGTCATGTGATGGTGTTCTCTAACTAGGGAGGTTTTTTAAACCATCCTGAGGAATCGATAAAGAGTGCCAGTTTCCAAAGCGGCATGGTTGCCAGGCTGTTCAGGTCCTCAAAGAAAGCTCTCCCGAGGGTACGGTGCCGCCTTCCCATAAGTGCAAGACAGCCACAGAGGAGGTGCCAGACACTGTCTATCTCCTCCTCATCCATACAGCTGCGGCAAAAGTAATGGTGGGGTAGTCCGTATCTCGTGGCCATGCGGCCGATGACACAGTGCCCCGTTATAACTCCCGTCAGTGTGCGCACCTGGCTTTTCCTGAGACTCAGGAGAGTCTCGGTGCGCTTATGGTCGTAATGAGGCCAAAGCGAGCGTGAGATCCCACAGTTTAAGGTAGTGTTTCACCGCCTGTCGGCTCTCGTTCTAGCTAGGCCCCTCATCTGCAAGATAATGTCTCGTAGTGGTCTCCGTATATCGCTAACCTCATCCGCAATCAGCCTTGCCGATTCTGCTCTGGCACACTCATCGGCGCTCTCGTTTTCCGCGATGTCACTGTGACCCGGGACCCACGTGAGCGTGTGCGAGTGTGTCCTGATTTGGTTAAGTGCTTCCACTGTCTCGCGTACGAGTTTACTAGTGGTTTTGCAGCATACCAAGGCTTTGAGAGCGCCTGGCTGTCAACGCAGATTATTATGTTCCTCGGAGATATATCCAAGGTGTACATATAGCAATTTCGCCGCTTGCCACACTGCATATATCTCTGCCTGGAATACACTGCACCATTCAGGTAGGGATCGCCAGATCTTCGCAGAAGATCCCTGCTCCTGTCCCCTCGGCTGTCTTTGAGCCGTCAGTAAAGATGGACAGCTCGCTCCCTGTCCGGTATGGGTCCCCTGAATTTTCTTTTCCACGAGAGCTCTGGCACACAGTAGTCACTCAACCTCACCATTCCACTCTCTTCCTCACGGAGTGTAGTGTCATGGCCGTAGTGCGATGGCTTGAAGAACCGCGCTGCCAGTAGTCTCACGGCACTTGCCTCCGCCTGGCACTTAAGATGAATGTCTATCGGTGTCAGATTCAACATGGTGTCAAGAGCCACCTGGGGGTGGGTTTAAGAGATCCGGTGACCCCGAGGCATGCTATTCGTTGGACTCTACGGAGGCTTTCTAGGTTGCATTAAGTGTTGACTGCCTCCCACCATACCAAACCTCCGTATGTCAGAATGGGTCGTACAACCGCTGTGTACAACCAATGGATGATGCGTGGTTGTAGGCCCCATTTTCGTCCGAGGGTCTTCCTACAGGTGTAGAAAGCTGCCATTGCCTTTCTCTTTCTTTCCTCCGTGTTCCGTTTCCACGAGAGTTTGGAGTCAAGGATGACGGCAAGATACTTGGCTTCGCTCGATAGCTTGAGTGTCGTTCCCCCAATCGCGGGAAGTTTGCAACTCGGTATCTTATATCTACGTGAAAACAGCACCAGTTCGGTCTTCTGAGGGTTCACCCCTAGGCCGTTTTGGCGTGCCCATCTTTCGGTCGCTCCTAGTGCAGATTCCAGAAGTTCACTGATTGTGGGAAGAAACTTGCCCATTACCAGTATCACTGATCGTCCGCGTAGGCCGTGACCGTATGTCCACTTCTCCTCAGCTGCAGAAGAAGGTCATTGAGAACTAGGTTCCACAGTAGTGGAGATATAAGGAATAGTTAGATCGTGTAGATATTTTTGCCTTTTAATTCAAGATTTTCTTGTCCTGTTAGATCAATCTCTTCTGGATCTGTCGATTCAGGTTGTTCGCCTGTTTCTATTGTTAACGGTGTGTTCAAAACTGTTGGAATTGATATTTCCAAGTTAAACTTTAGTTTTATTGATATCAAGTTCGATTGAAATCTGATCAAAAGCCTTGATACGTCAGTCCAGTTATTTTTATTTAATCTGTTCTTTTTTCATATACTAGTTCTCATGCTTCGTTAAAACATTCTACTAATATTTTTGCATGTTTTGAAACAGTTTCCTTTTGAATGGGTCTGTTTTAGACTAGAGCTAGCTAGCTAGAGATTTATATGATCTATCAAATTTGGTTTTTAGTTTGCTTATGGATTTTTGCAGCTCGCTCCATTCCATACTACTAATGTTTCTAAAGGTTTTGCGTAATTGGGCCTGGCTTCCCTAATGCTTCCTAGTGTGGTCGTTTTTGTATGATTTTACTCTTATTTTATTCTTATTATTCTCTAACTAGGGAGGTTTTTTAAACCATCCTGAGGAATCGATAAAGAGTGCCAGTTTCCAAAGCGGCATGGTTGCCAGGCTGTTCAGGTCCTCAAAGAAAGCTCTACCGAGGGTACGGTGCCGCCTTCCCATAAGTGCAAGACAGCCACAGAGGAGGTGCCAGACACTGTCTATCTCCTCCTCATCCATACAGCTGCGGCAAAAGTAATGGTGGGGTAGTCCGTATCTCGTGGCCATGCGGCCGATGACACAGTGCCCCGTTATAACTCCCGTCAGTGTGCGCACCTGGCTTTTCCTGAGACTCAGGAAAGTCTCGGTGCGCTTATGGTCGTAATGAGGCCAAAGCGAGCGTGAGATCCCACAGTTTAAGGTAGTGTTTCACCGCCTGTCGGCTCTCGTTCTAGCTAGGCCCCTCATCTGCAAGATAATGTCTCGTAGTGGTCTCCGTATATCGCTAACCTCATCCGCAATCAGCCTTGCCGATTCTGCTCTGGCACACTCATCGGCGCTCTCGTTTTCCGCGATGTCACTGTGACCCGGGACCCACGTGAGCGTGTGCGAGTGTGTCCTGATTTGGTTAAGTGCTTCCACTGTCTCGCGTACGAGTTTACTAGTGGTTTTGCAGCATACCAAGGCTTTGAGAGCGCCTGGCTGTCAACGCAGATTATTATGTTCCTCGGAGATATATCCAAGGTGTACATATAGCCATTTCGCCGCTTGCCACACTGCATATATCTCTGCCTGGAATACACTGCACCATTCAGGTAGTCTTAGGGATCGCCAGATCTTCGCAGAAGATCCCTAAACGGGATGCTAAACTTGTACAATGGCAAACCAAACCAAACCATAAAAGGCTCTTGTAAAAATATTTTTTTTCTGTTTTACATATGTTCTTTTATACTTAGCCAACGAAGAAAAACAATTTTTTTTTTTGCGATCCCAGATCAATTTTGATTTATTTTTTCTCCATTTCATTTATATATATTCATAATTTTTTGATTTGTTTTGGCTGAAGGCCTTATTTTCCATTTTTGAAATTGCCTACGTCGCTCTACGCAGTGATCTCCTGCCTAATTTGCATACAACTTATTAGGTTGCGCTCCACCTTGTTGCACACAACAAAGTGGGTGTTCGGGCCAGAAGCATCATCATAATTAGAACCCACTGTACTTAACATTAATACAACAACATATGTAAACGATAACGTTCGGCAGCGCTGCTGCGCTCTCTCTGCATGCTTAAGGCTCTCCGCAGCCGCCGCTTGGGCTCTAGCATTGATCTGCCGACGTTTCGAAATGAGTGCTATGCTAATCTCTCTTCATATGCATATGCTCCCGTGAACATTTATCTGGCTGGGCAAAGAGCAAGCAATCGGCTTCTGCTAGCCGCCTGTATAAATAAAAACCTTATTAAATCAATTCGTCCTCATTTTGTTTCTGGACAAAAATAGGTGCCAAAAAAGCTTGGCATCTCAAACATTGGTGACCCCGACGTGATTAAAGCCATTTGTTAATCGCGTTTTCGTTAAAAAACATATAAAACGAACAATACATTCGTTGCTGTGCAGTTTAAATACCAACAAATTCATTTGGTGCACAATTAAGAACAGTTTTATGTGCAAGTCAGTGAGAGTGCAGGTCGTCTGAGATTCCGTTATTTTAACCGTCGAATCTCTCATTCTATGCTCGACCACGGTCACGGTTCTTGACTTTTCGTGTCCCTCATTCTCGCTCTCGGTGTTCACCGTCGCCTAATCGTCGAGTCTCTCATTCCATGCTCGGCTGCAGCCACAGTTCTTGGATTTCGAGTCTCTCATTCTCGCTCTCGCTCTGCACCGTCGCTTAAGCAGTATTCTATTCTCCGTTTCGTCGCATTGCAAACCGTTTACCATGGACAGCGATCCGAATACAGGCGCGGGCGGAAATATTGCGACGGTTGATACCAGACTGAATCTTTATAAGCGCAAAGTTCAGTCGGTAAATAATCGGATGCGAAGGCTTGGCGAATCATTCGCAGGCGATAAAGTTGACAAATTAACCGCCACGGAAATCGACGTTCGCATCGATATGCTGGCAGAAATGCGAGGGGAGTTCAATAAGTCCCACAATGAGCTGGAAGCTCTCAATCAAGATGAGATTGGGAGTGCGATGCGCGACGACTTCGATGCACTCTTCATATCGCTGAAAGCTGAGTTGCTTGCTGCTATCGAAATGGGACACTCACGCGCCGCTGCCAATTCAACCACCCTGCCAGGCCATTCTGGAAACAGTACCATCATCATGGCTCACAAGCATCGGCTGCCTGAGCTGAAGGTACCCAAGTTCTCCGGTGGGTACGTGGAATACTCGGATTTTATGGCGATGTTCAAATCGGTCATTGGATCGGATGCGGACCTTAGCGACATCGAGAAGTTCCAGCATCTTCGCTCGTGTCTCGCAGATGTGGCCTTGGATTCGGTTCGATCATTGGAGCTCTCCAGTGCCAATTATCTTGCGGCTCTGGATATTCTTGATAACCGTTTTAATAACAAACGACTTGTTTTTCAGGCACACATCAAGAAGATTCTGGGGCTCAAGAGGGTAGATTCGCCATCGCCGAAAAGGCTACGGGAGTTTTCGGACGCAGTCAATTTGAATATGCGTGCGTTGCGGACATTGGGAAAGGATGAGGAGATCTCTGACTGCATGGTGATCCACGTTCTGCTGCAGAAGCTGGATGCTAAGACGCAAAGGAAATGGGAGGACACATTGTCGGACGCCATTCCTACCGCAGTCGAGTTCTACGAATTCTTGAATAAGCGCTGCCGGAAAATGGAGAATTTGGAATACGCTACAGCGACGCCCGCTAGTAGCGCTCAGGTGGGAAAAAACCTTTCTACTCCTCATTTAAGGAAAACGTTTGTTGCCTCCAAGTCTTCCGCCAACCCGTCTGGATGCACCTTTTGCCAATCAGCGGGCCATGGCATATACTCCTGCAAATTATTCGGAAACTTGTCCCCGTTGCTGCGCCACAAGGAAGTGAAGAAGCTTTCCCTCTGCTTTAATTGCCAAAAGTCGGGGCATCGCACTCGCGCATGCAACAGTGGAAAATGTCGCGTTTGCAACGGACGTCATCATAGTTTGCTCCATTTTGAAAATCTGCAATCCATAACGCAAAGCTCCCCACCATCTACTCCGGATCTAGCGCTTCAATCGGAAGCTATTTCTGCAGTTCAGAATTCTGTTAGCAGCTCTCATTCACCTGCGTCTACCTCTCTTGCTGCCCAAGGTCTTCACTCTGATGTTGTGCTTCTGGCTACAGCCGTGGTCCTCGTTAAGAATCGGTCTGGCGTTTTAGTTCCTTGTCGTGCCATACTAGATTCAGGCTCACAACTTCACCTCGTCACATCCAGGTTCGCCCAGCAGCTCCAGCTTAGCAGAACTCAATCATCTGCACTTGTCTCTGGGCTAGGCGATACCAGCGTGTCCACTGAGGTATCCGCCGTCAACATTTGCATGCATTCTCGCACATCTAGCTACAAAACGACTCTTACTGCTCTTATTGCCCCTACAATCACCGATTGCCAACCAAGTCTGGCAGTCAATGTATCCGACTGGAGTATTCCCTCGAACATTCAGCTTGCCGATCCTGCCTTTTTTAACCCTCAGCGAGTGGATCTCCTCATTGGTGCGAGCATTTTTTATGATCTCCTCTGCGTAGGGCAAATCAAACTTACTGATGGCCTGCCTCTGCTGCAGAAGACCCGGCTCGGATGGATCGTATCTGGCGGTGGACAAAAGGTAGCAAGCTCGGCGCTCTTAGGAACTCACAATTCTCCGGTGCCGGAATCTAACCTGGATTCCAGATTGGATAAAACATTTCCCAACCACCTTATCCAGTAAGAGCTGTGGTATCACGGTCCATCGTTTTTGGTAGGCTCCAAGGAAGAATGCCCTGGGTTCCCTGTTCCTGAAATACCGACTTTAGAGCTCCGCAAGCGAGCATTGTTGATCGTGTCTCCACATACCGGTCTCACCTCAGGATGCAAATTTGCAAACACATTTTTTGGCATGCAGCGCACCTTCGCCTACATGCATACATTTGCACATCGTCTTCGGCACTCTGGACTCACCGTTTCCGATATCCGGCAAGGAACTCATCTCCTAATTCGACACATTCAGCTGGCAACCTTGTGGATGGACATAAAGGAGATTCAACGCAACGGTCAAGTCACGAAATCCAGTTCCATCAGCTCGCTCTCTCCGTTCATCGATCAGTCTGGATTACTTAGAGTTGGAGGGCGTCTTGGAAACTCATCGCTAGGATTTGATGCTCAGCACCCGCTTATTGTGCCCAAGGGACATCCCATAACCTGTGCTCTGATAAGATATTATCACGAGAGGAACCTTCATGCCGGACCTCGCGCCCTGCTTGCCAAAATTCGGCTGGAATATTGGCCAATTGGAGGAATAAAGGCAGTGTCAAAGGAAGTCAGCAAGTGTGTGAGATTCTTCAGGACTAAGCCGCGCATGGTTCAGCACATCATGGGAGACCTGCCTAAGGAGCGTTTGGAAGGATCTCGGCCCTTTGAAGTCACTGGAGTGGATTATTGTGGGCCCTTCTTCTACCGATCAGAAATCCGCATGAGGCCTCCGATCAAGTGCTACATCAGTGTGTTCATTTGCTTCACTTCCAAGGCAATACACATGGAGCTCGTAAAGGACCTGACCACCGCTTCGTTTCTAGGCGCATTAAAGCGTTTCACTGCCACACGAGGAAGGCCAAGTCAAATTTGGTCTGACAATGCGACGAACTTCGTTGGCGCCAAGAACGAGCTGCTGGAGCTAAAGAAGCTTTTCATGAGCGACTCGCATGTGAAGGAGGTCCATGAATCCTGCTTGGCTGACTCGATCGACTGGCGTTTCATCCCACCACGCTCTCCGCACTTTGGCGGATAGTGGGAAGCGGCCGTGAAGACTGCAAAACATCACCTGTACCGCTCAGTTGGGCCCTCTGTGCTTGGCTTCGACGAGCTGCGTACTCTGATCTGCCAGATCACGGCAATTGTTAATTCTCGCCCTTTGCTCTCGCTTTCAGAAAATCCTGATGACTTAGATGTTTTGACCCTGGCTCATCTGCTTCTAGGTGGCCCACATGAGACAATCCTCGAGCCTGACCTAACGAAGCTCAACTACAATCGTCTGGATGGCTGGCAGCGGGTCACTCAACTGCAGCAAATCTTCTGGAGCCGTTGGTGCGAAGAGTACCTCACCCTTTTGCAAGAGCGGTCGAAGTGGCGCACTCCCACGCAAAACCTCTGCGTGAATGATGTTGTTCTGGTGAAGGACGAAAATCTTCCTCCTATGCGTTGGCCACTGGCTAGAGTTGTCGATGTCGTCCAGGGCAAGGATGGCGGGTGCCGCGTAGCGGACTTGAAGACCGCATCAGGAACCATCAGGAGGGCCGTTACTCGGCTATGTCTACTGCCCCTTAGGGAGTCTGTTGAAAGGCTGGCTTCCAACGGGGGGAGTATGTTCGGGCCAGCAGCATCATCATAATTAGAACCCACTGTACTTAACATTAATACAACAACATATGTAAACGCTAACGTTCGGCAGCGCTGCTGCGCTCTCTCTGCATGCTTAAGGCTCTCCGCAGCCGCCGCTTGGGCTCTAGCATTGATCTGCCCACGTTTCGAAATGAGTGCTATGCTAATCTCTCTTCGCATTGGTTGCATATGCTCCCGTGAACATTTATCTGGCTGGGCAAAGAGCAAGCAATCGGCTTCTGCTAGCCGCCTGTATAAATAAAAACCTTATTAAATCAATTCGTCCTCATTTTGTTTCTGGACAAAAATAGGTGCCAAAAAAGCTTGGCATCTCAAGCAGTGGGCAAACATTAAAAAGTTTGATAAATTAGTTTTTTTTCTTATGTAGCTTAATCAAAGTGTGGGTCCAACCGTTGGTACAAGAGGTGGTCCTTTGCCGCTCGTATTGTAGAGATTCTTCTAGTTCTAATTTCTTCGTTGGCAGGTGCCAATGCAGTAAGGGCTGTCTAGCGGGCCTTTGCAGTCTTCTGTTTGTAAATTGGCATTTTGTTTAGCTATGTTCGTTATTGTTTGAGGAGAAGATGTATTTGTGTGTGTCTTCATTAATTTTGCCAGCTCGTCTAGAAAATCGAGCTCATTTGCTAATCTGCAAGCGTCGCTCCAATTAGGGGAATTAGGGAATCTCTGATATTGTTCAGGATCCTGGCTATCTCAGCTTTCCGTTTTTTTATGCGGAGTTTTATGCCTCCCCGATTTTTTTTATATTTTGGGGCAGCTGCAGCCGGTTCGCTAGCTGTTGTTGTTGCTGCTGCGGATCTTTTCGCCTTACATTCCTCCAACGTTATCCGTCTGGACATTTGGACACACAAATATCATCTACTCACTCAGAACTTGCTAATATCCCTGGATCCATCATCCTCCACGCTCTATATAGCGTTGTCGGAGCCCGTAGGACTTTTCTTCTGATCCTGTCACGGTCGCCATGTATTTTTGGAAAGTCCGCTCCCAATTACCGACACGTCAGATTCTTTTAGTTGTCATTTATTTATTGATTTCATTCATATAATTTGGAGTAAAGCTCGGGCCGCGCAATTGCACTGGCCGGAAACGCCGGCAGCGGAGCGGCCGCAGTATTAATGTATTTGTATGTATATACAAGGTAAGATATACATATGTGCACATGAGGTGGCTCATATAAACTGTGCCAATTGTTTATTGTGCTGATGGTGCACTTATGTGGCCCGATGCATATTGGGGTGATCGTGTATCGACTTACTTGGATATGCATGGGTCTTTGGACATAAACATTGCAACAGAGTGTTACAGTGTGTTTTCTTTAAGTACCCTTTACAGTGGGTAACCGATATATGTGCATACTACAGGTTCCACCATTGTAGTCTCTTTGTCGGAATCCATATTGTCCTCCGAGCTTGATCCATGGTTTGATCGACGGTTTCGCATCGGTGTAGATGTACCAGCCATGTCGTTCGAGTGAAATTCCAATTTTTTTTTGCTTTGCAGCTTCATATGTGAGTGTATGTGCGAATTTCACAACTTTTCAAAGTCTGCATCTGCATGTATTTGTGAATTTCACCACGTTGCGAAATTGCGATTCGACGGTCAAATTACAAATTTAATAATATGTCGCCACTCCGTGTGGCAAATAACAAACAACACACAAATAGAATCGTTTGCTCTAGTTTCCATACACTTGGAAATACATTTATTTAAATGCAAATGCAGACAGTGAAAACGCTACAGAGTGAGGAGAAGCACATTTTGGTAGCATCCTGCTACATCGCACACGACAGGCCCGCGCCAGCTGACGAACTACGGAGCCAGGTGGAAGAAGCCAACTCCATAGACTACCAACTTCTTATTGGTGTGGACGCCAGTGCCCACCACAGTGTGTGGGGAAGCCCCGATATCAACGACCGAGGTGAGTCACTATTAGACTTTATTTTATCAACTAACATAGATGTAGCAAACGTGGGGGAGGAATACACCTACGTAGGTCCCACCTCGTCAAACGTGCTAGATCCAACCCTCTCTACGGGAAAGAGTACCTTAGCATCTGGCTGGAAGGTCCTAGACAGGCCATCCTTCTCAGAACATAGGTTCATTCAGTACAAGTGCGAATTCAAACACACTCCGAAGGAACAGTCTACAGAAACCCCCGGAACACAAACTGGGAAAGGTTTAAAAAGACAGTTACCTCGAAGCTCGCAAACCCGGGTGCAGTGATATCCGCGAAAGACATAGAAAAGTCCCTGGAGACTCTATCCAAGGTTCTACTAGACGCCTACTACCACTAAACCTACAGCTGTCGCAAAAAAAATTTCAGATGCAACGTTCGGTGTTCGGCTAATGATGCGAAGCGAGCATCGTCGAGTAATACACAATTTGTAATTGTGTGCTTTGTTGTCTTCTTGTCTTCTTGGTTGATATTTTGGTGGTGGTTTTTCTGTTTTTCAGCTTCAGCGTATTTGGATGTATGGGTGCACATATATGCTCACGTACATTGTTTAAGTATTGATGCCTGGAAGAACGAAATTTGTCAATTCGTTTAAGATTCTTGAATTTCTGGGCTTTTGCCACATTTTACTTTAGCATTTTTAGAGTCGACACGTTTTGAAGACACTTGCCTTATAATATCAGAATAACTCTTGTTTTGTATATGCTCTAGATGATAATTTTGCTTAATATAGAAAATATGAATATAATGAACGGATATGCATATTGTTAATGTGTGTGTGTGCGTGTATGAAGCTGGGTTGTATACGGTACATAAACCGTCTACAGTTAGGTCGTCGCAACTAGAATTGGAACCAGTTGGACTGCGGAGAGGGTATCCCTTAATGTGCAGGTGAGGGTCTGAAGACACAGCGACAGCCTCTGATGATTGCAGTGGGAAGTGACTGTTGAAGATTGAGTGACAGTTTCTGATACTGATTTTATTCAACAAAACTTAACTCTATTTATAGGAAACAAAAGGTACAAAAAGTGCTGATTTAATAAGAATATGATACAATGGTAAAAATGATAATTAATGTGGAATTAATATTTATGTAATATGATTTTATTGGCTGTTGCTCAATTTGGGCAATTGCGATGGTCAGCAATTGCACCAGTATCTTGGCTTCAGAGGAATAATCGCATTGTCAGCAGAATTCGCTGCCGAGGCGGTTTATTGTTGACCCAGCTATAATGCTGAGTCGTCATATTTCCTGTTGACCGGGTGAAGTTGTTGTTTTGGTAAAAGTGTCATGTGTATTACATAATATGTCTGCATTGTTATGTATGTATGTATCATGTTGATTATGCATAGTTCTCCGACTGAACATTCTCCCGGCCGTTGAACTGGTGTTCAACCATCGCCTAAGTTAATGTAAAATTGGCGTGACCTTGGGGTAGGAGCTGAACATCCGCGCCGTTCTTGCGTTGCTGTCCGTGGCTTCCATGATTGATACTTCTTCCGGAAAATGTAGCCAATAATCAATAGAATTGACATGGCTAGGGCAGCATAGGCAACAATTTGGTGGTGCTGCACTGCGGTGATATGGTGTAGCAGCTCGTGCTGATTGATTTCTGCTAGTTGCTGGCGTAGATCATCAAGTTCTTGGAGATAGACTGAAGTCTGGTTCTGCTGGTGTACCATTGCAGGTGAAGGAGATGTCACCGCTGAACTTATGTCTCCAAATCGAGTGTAGATTGATTTTGCCTCGCTGTTTGTAGAGCTGAAGGTGCTGATGCTTATTTCTGTGTGGCGAGCAGTACATCCAAGAGATAGCGAAAGTAAGCCAGTTCCTTCCAACTGTATGAATGATGGAGATCCGTTGCAGACTGCTTGAAGTCTCATTGTAGAGTGTGCTGCAAAGATCCATTTGTTCGGTTGCCTAGTTCTTGTCCACAACATGTCCGCCTTTGAATGAATGACGTGACATAATGTTGTTGTTTTGTTGTTCAACAACTGGAACTCGCAGCGATTATTAACATTAAAGACCGTTTGATGATCATAACAGATGAATTCTTCGTTGGGCAGTCTGAAGCAGCGTCGAAATTCCTCTGGAGTAAAACCCATGAACTGATCTCGATGTGTGTTTACTGTAATTACAGTTGTTTTGAGATCGAACAAGCTCCAACATGTTGAGTCCCAGGTAGGAATTGGGATGATGCTTAAAGTTTCAAGCTGAACTGTTGAAACTAGAGTTAGCGTTACCTTGAATACGACGTGGGTTGCAGTTGGTAGTCCTTCGGCCCGCATGATTCTGTATAGATGAATGACATTTTTTGTTGTAACCGGCAGCATTTGATCGGGTGGCAAATGATCCTGTATTTGGTCTAGTTGATCTCTTAATTGTTCAGGAGAAACTAGCGTAGTGCTTATTATCCGATGGTGAATACCGATTAGTACATCAGCTATATCGGACTGCACACTTTGAAGACTCGTTGTCAACAAAGTTAATTGTGCTGTGAGTCCTAGGTATGCCTGAGTGAGATGATATGTTAATCTTATCTGTTGATGGTAGCCACTTACCGTTCCAACACCTTCAGGCGATTGTCCGTTGCTGACTTATCTTTCCTGACAACATTGATTGTGGAGTCGACAATCGAGGTTTGATTTCGCAGTAGATGTAGTAGAAAGTCTTCGTTTGTTTTTACCTTTTCGATTACTTTGGCCATTTTCTCAGCGTATTTGGAGTCAAGAACACCGAAAAAATTGTTTGCCACGTTTCCTACTAAATCAAGCGGTGATCGGCGTTGTCGAGAGGTTTTCATTAGCATATTTCCTGTTTGTAGCTCATTGTACGAATGTTGAAAATATTGAAATATGGAATTGCACGCTGGAACATTTTTTAGTTCCGGGCACATGTGTCTTAGTTCGGACATTCCGGTGGACATTACTTGCATATCTTTCCAATATGGATCCAAGTCATAGTATATGATCATGGTCCATTCAGACGTTGTCATTCTTGAGGTTCCAATTTTCTCATAGAATATTCCAGGTTTGGTCGCGAATTGTGTCACATTTATTGACTGTGACAACGCTAATGGAAGCATAAGAAGCATCACTAGCAATGTTGATATTATTGAAGGTGCAACTGCCTTTCTGCGCTGTGGTGGTGGAAGGTTGTCTTCCTTCACCAAAACAAGTAGTCCTTCGGGCATGTTTGGTGAAGCGATTTTCCACTTGTGCCGTGTTTGTAGTTCTTGGAGGTATTCCATAGACCATTGTTTCCAGAATGAATGTTTTAAGCGTGAGACCAATTCCCAGCGCTTTACCAGTGTTTTTTCTTGATGCTCAGTGTTGACATCCGGTGGGGTTGTCAATGGTTCACCAATCAAAAAGTGTCCTGGGGTGAGCGCTGTTATGTCAGTTGGATCGTCTGACATTGGAATAATGGGTCGAGAATTGAGAATTGCTTCAATATAAATTATTGCTGTGTTTAGTTCCTCAAATGTCAAGGATGCTGTTTTTGTGGTTGTGATCAGCAGCCTTTTTGCTGACTCTTTGTGCTGGAAGATTGCCCATAATCTGGTTCATTAGCTTTGGTCTGGCTCTGGTGCATCTAACACAGCTGTGAATGATGTTTCTAGCCATCGTTTTGTCGTTGATGATCCAATACTGTTGTCTTGCATTTGCCCTTAGGGCTTGGGCACCGCAATGCATGTTCTCCTCATGAAGTTCTCGCATAATCATTTTGACTATCGGATCATTGTATGGCAGTAGAATTTGATGTTTAGCTTTGTACGGAAGTAGAGCTTCTTCTAGTCTACCGCCAACTCGGATGAGCCCATCTTCTCCTAGTATGGGAGATAACGATATGATCGAGCTCTTTTTGTCCACAGTCTTATAGCGTTGTAGCTGCCTTAAGTCTGCGTTAAACTCGACTTGTTAGATAGTTCGCAAAATTATAGGGCTAGCACTATTCAGTTGTATTGGTTTTGTAGCAAAAGCGTAACATGTATGCTACAATGCGTTGAAGCTTGTAAAATGAGTTGCTATGTCTGCATGTGTATAGTTCTTCTCCAAGTGCGCTGGGTGTGATTGGCAAGCTGACATGCTTAGCCTTTCTCTCGAGATTAGTAGGCTCACTGATTGTTGCTGTCGGCCATTTGTCTAGGGATCCGTGAAGGAATAATGGTCCGTATAACCACAGATTGTGATCTGCTAATCTGCTTGCTGCAATTCCTCTTGACAGTACATCGGCTGAGTTATTGGTCGATGAAACGTGACGCCATTGTAGTTGGTTAGACAATGCCTGTATTTTGGCTATTCGATTTGCTACAAACGTATGGTATGTCGATGCCGGTGCGTTTATCCAGGATAGCACAATGGTGGAGTCAGTCCAAAAACATCCTGAAACCGTGTTGATGTACATATGAAGATCCGTTCGGACTCGGTGTGTGAGTTCGGCACCAAGGACTGCAGCGCAAAGTTCTAACCGTCTACAAAAGTGTGTAGTTCTTGGGTAACTGGAACCTTGCCGTCATAGACATGCCGGGGAATCTGCATCTCGTTCAATGCTTGTAGGTCTCCACGGTAGTCTTTCCATTCGTATTGGAGCTGTAGCGGTAATTCGTCATTCCAGTCCAGCTTTAACTCCCAAAGTTGTTGCATGAAGATCTTGGCCTTGACCGCCAGCGGTGCAAAAAGTCCTAATGGGTCAAAGACTTGGGCTAGCTCGGAGCATAGCACTCGTTTTGTGATGCGTGCAGCCTGGTTTTATGGGTTCTTCCGCGTAGTTGATCCTTCTTTGGCATCCAGATAAGACCTAGGGTTTTCATGCTGTAGTGATCTAGTGTCTCTCCCAGTTTGACATCGCTTACAGACAGGTATTTTACGCCTCTTTGGGGATTCCTTGAAGAAGTTGCTCATTGTTGGAGCACCATTTGCGGAGTTTAAGTTCGCGAGGTGACAATATTTTTGTGAGTTCTTGTTGCACTTGGATCGCTTCTGGAATCGTGTTTGCCCCAGTAAGACAATCGTCGACGTAGAAATCATTCTTTAATGTTGATGATCCTACTGGTAGTCTGTCCTTGTTTTGTATTGCCAAGTGATCCAGACATTTGGTTGCCAGAAACGGAGCAGCTGTTGTCCCGTATGTGACAGTTTTTAGCCGATAGTACTTAATGTCCTCAGACGGATTGTTTCTCCAGACGATCATGTGATGGAATTGATCCTCCGGATTTATCAGGGCTGAAGAGTGTTCGGAAAATGGTAGTTTCACTATAAGCCGGCCATCAGCTGCAGTTTGTATGTTTTCTAAGAAATGAGCTTCGCATTGTGTCTTGAGCGGTGTGCGTGGTTTCGTCTGTCTCAAGGTTATCCAGAGTCCAGAATCGTTCCATGAGTTCATTAATTCCCGTTGCACAAATGTGCGAAGAACTGTAGGCAGACTTCATTTTTCCTGCTATAATTCATCCCAATTTCGTATTTTGCATCAAAGGGCCTCCTATCTTAAGGTGATGTTGATTTGGAAGGAGCAGGGAATAATAATGTTCTGCTCCGATGAGCATGTCGATTTTTCCTGGGTAATGGAAGTTCGGGTCCGCCAGTGGGAACTTGCTTGGTATGTTTAAGTTCACAGAATCGAGTGCCTGAGCTGGTTGATCTTTAATTATTTGAGGCAGTACAAACGCCTCAATTCTTTGCGTAAAACCACTGTGAAGGGATTTTACAAGCACATTTACTCGTGCTCTGCTTGTCTTTGATTGACCTCCAATTCCTTCGATGCGCAATGTTGTGCTATTAAGTTTAAGCGACAACATTGATGCCATTCGTTCAGAGATCAAATTTATCTGTGATCCCGAGTCTAGCAATGCTCTGAAGTTAGCAACCTGTCCGTTGGTAGCTTCTACTGCCACTCTTGCTGTGGCCAATAGGTTGTAACTATTGTTACTTGCTGCACAAACCATTGGTGCCTTTGGTTCTGTGGATGCGAATGATGCTGTCTCTAGATGCAGCATCGTGTTGTGTTTTTTGTCGCACTTGAGGCAGGTTCGACCTGGGCATGCGTTTGTTTTGTGATTTGTTCTAAAAAAATTAACGCACATTTTTTAATTTTGTACCAAGTTTAGTCGTTCTGCTGGAGATCTGGAGCGAAACTCTTCGCATGCGTAAAGCCGATGGTTTGCCTTCTTGCAAAATGAACATAACGGTGATTGTGCATTTCCTGTTTATGCTGATGCGCAGGGCGTGCCTTTTGACTCTTTCTTCAATGTTTGTGGCTTCCAACCACTTCCTAGAACTCGAATTCTCTGCTCTAGGGACTGAATTATTGTGTCCAATGGCTGTATATCTTTTAAGCTTCCCAAGGATTGCTCATACAAGGCCTTTTTTTTTACATCTACTTTGTTTCTGATTATGGCAATCAATATTGGATCCCATGTGGATATGTTGATGCCGAGCCCTTTTAAGGATGCAAGTGACTCTATTGTTGTTATGTACAACTCTTTCAATGACTTGGGATCGTCATTGATTGTACTATGATTGAGGAAACGGTTCAGTACCGTATTTGCAACATCTCTGGGGTTGTTGTATGTTTCAAAAAGAATGTCCCAGGCTATTAGATAGGTGTCCTCTTTTAGATCGATGTGTCTTATCAATCTTTCTGCCTCCCCAGTAACGGTGGTTTTAAGGTACCACATCTTCCGTACTGTGGGCATGTTTGTCTCATGAATCATACATGAGAACAAGTCGTAGAACTGGGACCATTTCAGTATGTCCCCATCAAACTTTGAAATGGTGATGCGTGGAAGCTGCGCGTCATCATTTTTTGATGTGGCTGGGTTCGCCAATGCCCTTTGAACGTCTTTTTCCAGTGATATGTACGATTTTATGTCGTATCCTCCTGCTACTGGGTTCTCATATTCTTCATGAATGCTGAAATGAACTTCTTGTGCTTGAGTCCATAGTGATTTTATCAAATCACTTGAGGAACGTCCTCCCGCCTCTGAAAATAGTTTCAGATTGCGTTTTATGGCTTTTTGTCGGCGACATAGCGAAGGCAATTTGCTGTATTCTACATTTGACTGCTGATTGAGGTCATTTTCTCTGGAGATGGGCTGACTTTCCCCAAGCTTGCTTGATACCTGTTCCAGCTTGTCCAGGTTCTCAGTAAAGATCGCAACGTATATTTCATATGTCTTACGTAAGTCAATAGAGAACTTTATGTATTTTTCAGTTTTATCTTCCTCTCGAATTGTGGAGTCGTTTGTGTTGAAACGATTCCATGCATTTTCGAGTGCTGATATTTTGGCTTGAAAGTATGAAGCTGTTTTCTTCCTTTCTTGAGTATCTTTTTTTGAAGTTTCGAATGTACTTCGAGATTTCCTCGCCAATTTCCTGCTGCATATTGAATGCATTTTTTGCGGCAGCTTGTTCCTCCTGTGGATTATCCATTCTGTCAATTCGTCTCTTTGTACTTCTGACCCGATGGGAGTGTTTTATTTGCTTTGCAGCTGGATTACGCTCCGAATCGCAACCGTTGTTGGTCAAAGAAGTACAAGCTGACTTGACCTATTGAAGCTGGGTTGTATACGGAACATAAACCGTCTACAGTTAGGTCGTCGCAACTAGAACTTGAACCAGTTGGACTGCGGAGAGGATATCCTGCGGTGCGCAATTGAGGATCTGAAGACACGGCGACAGCCTCTGATGATTGCAGTGGGAATTGAGTGACAGGCAGCTTTGGTACTGTTTCTGATACTGATTTTATTCAACAAACTTAACTCTATTTATAGGTAACAAAAGGTACAAAAAGTGCTGATCTAATAAGAATATGATACAATGGTAGAAATGATAATTAATGTGGAATTAATATTGATGTAATATGATTTTATTGGCAGGTGCTCAATTAGGGCAACAAATTGTGATGGTCAGCAATTGCACCAGTGTTTTGGCTTCTGAGGAATGATCGCATTGTCAGCAGAATTCGCTGCCGAGGCGGTTTATTGTTGACTCAGCTATAATGCTGAGTCGTCATATTTCCTGTTGACCGGGTGAAGTTGTTGTTCTGGTAATAGTGTCATGTGTATTACATAATATGTCTGCATTGTTATGTATGTTTGTATCATGTTGCTTATGCATAATTCTCCTACTGAACACATATGTTAATATATATAATATATTTGACACATAACTCCCATTGGAATAATTGTCCATTAGAGTATTCAAGGTGCAAATTGTGAATAAGTAATTAATTTTCATTTAATATATATATTTTTATATAATTAAGTCGTATAAACATAAAGACTATACAGTGTGTACTACATGTACACATATGTATATTTAATTGTATGGCATATCATATAATATATTGATATATATGATCACATATAAAAAGTAATATGCGCTGAACAAATTATATATATATCATCCATAGTTATGGATATTAATGACATATAAATAGGTATTGAATGCGTCTATACACATTTTAGTGTCATAGCCTAACAATAAAAATAATATTTTGTATATCCTTTGTATGCTAATTTTGATTGATGTACTATAAACGTGCAAGGAAGTTCCTGTCTCAGACCGGGGTAGAGCCTCTCAGTCTGTCCAGGGCCCGATGTTCAATTAAGCCAATTTGTATTTGCAGACCAAAAAGAGGGATCGGAGGGACGCGTTTAAGGTGCGGGGCTCGCCTCGACCGAGGGAGGGGAAAACGTGTGCAAAGGGATCGCGGGTGTGAGGGGTAGGGTTTGTCCAGCGCCTCGTGGAACGTGCGGAGGCGGGCCATATGACCCGTGGGCTCGGTGTGCGCGGAGTGGGGTACGCAGTGTCGATTGTACCATCAAGGGGCAGAATAGGTTAGGGAGAAAATTAAAGGGAAGGGGGAGCGTCAGGTTCGCAAATTCGTGGCGTTTGCGTACAAATTTGTTAGCTCGCGTCCCCAAGGATAGGGGGGTGTTTTACGGGAGGGGATTACTACTAGAATGGGAGAGCTCAGTTCGTGGAAGCCGTGGCGTCCGCGTATAACTCCACTGGCTGAGGTCCCAAGCATGCAAAGGAATACTGTTAATGGTAGCAGGGCTTCGTCCCTCCGGTGGTCCAGAAAACGCCGGCTCGGTCCACGTGCTGGTGTAGATTCGGTGATCGAGAGTTTTCACAGTTGTTATATTTTTTCTCCGCACTCGCGACTGTCTTCTCTTGAGGCTGGATTTCGATTCCCCGATCTCCATAATTTTGGGTGCCGGCAGAGCCGACCGCTCGGTCCTCTGCCCGCAGCTTCTGTCTCAACTCGGTGCTTTTGTCGCGTGCCATTGCTTGGTCGTGCGTGGGTGCTTGGCGCAGCTTTCGCTCTCCTTGTCGCCGCTTTCGCTCTCCTTGTCGCCGGCGTCTGCCTCGCTCTCTTAGGCAAGTGAGGGTGGGTTTCGCGCATCTTGTGGTCGGTGGTCTTTGCGCTCGTGGCTGTGGCCGATCTCCGCTGATCTCTGCGCCGGCCTTTGCGGCTGCGTCTGCTGTTTGTCTCTGCTCCGGTCTCTGCTGCTGCGTCTGCTGCTGTCTTCGCGCCTGGTGACCACCCCCCGCGATTGCTAATCCCCCTAATCATAACTTCTTCCGTTGGTCTTTCTCTTACCCTATATTTTGTAGTTAAATTGAAACTTACGGGCTAGGAAAAGTAGGAATTATTGAACTTATGGACTCGGAGTATAATAATTATGGGAACTTATGGACTAGGGAAAATAATAATTATGGTCAACAGATTATGGAGTGTCTGTGGCCTGCCTTAATGGCTCCTAGTCTGCGTTATTTGTGGCTTCGCCTCCAGGGCGAATGGTGTTGGCTCTGGGCCATGTTACTGTGAAGGGGTATGCCTCTTAACACTCCCTTCCTACTTCGGGGGCCGAATCGAAATACAAATCTGGCCTCCCCGATTTGTGGAGACCCGGAATTTTCGCCCCTTGTGCTCTTCAATGACCCGGGTTCGAGGTTGGTTGTCCCGTACGCGTTATAGGAGGTTGTCCCGTAGCGAGGCTGGGATACGCCTCTCCGGAGTCTCTACCCTCTATTCCTCGGGTGCTACTGGCCAACCTTGCTCCTCCTGGAGCTCGTGCAGCGCGGGTATTCCCTGGAATAGGGCCAGTAGGCCGTACACCGCGGAGTCGCTTAGCTTTAGCGAGGTGTCCGCTTCATCACCGGCCTCCTCGGGTGATAGCTGGAGCATCTCCTCTCCATAGACGGCTGCTCTCCCGATAGTCGCTGGGGCTTGGACATCGTCGGGGTTCTGCTGCAACTCGACTTGGTGACCGTGGCCGCTCCACCTAAGGCTCCGGCGCGGGTATCCCCGCGTTCGGTGCGGCTTCCGCCTCTAGGGGCTCTGGGGCCGGGACATGGTTTGGGTTTATCGGCTCCGCGGGCACCAGCAATTCCTCGTCGGTCCCTGAGGAAGGCCGACCTGCGTCGATGCCGGATTCCGGGCCTGGCTGTACAATGCTGCCGTCATCGTCCTCTCGCAAGCGTCCGTCGTCTGCTGCCATGGGTTCATTGCTAGCCTGCGGAGGTAGGCTGCCTCTGCCGGAAGATGACCCTAGCGTTGGTCGGCGAGCGAATGCGCCCTGTGGCAGGTGCCTACGGCGTCTGTGTTGCTCCGGGGGCTCTCTGGCCTCGGCACGTGCTCTGGCTAGGTCTTCCTCGACCTGTCTGCGGATATTTGGGGGTCTGGCTCTCTCGGGTGCGGCGAGGACTGGTTTTTGTCCAGCCAATCACTCCCCGACCAACCGCTCCAAATTGGATAGAACCAGGTAGGTCCTCCCATGGCCCTTCCTCTGGCATTGGCTCCAGCGGTGCGGTGTTGGCGCGAGCCTGTGATGCCGGTTCTTCGTCTGAACTAATGTCAGAGTAGTGGGGCGGATTTGGCTTTGGCCCCAACGGTCCGATATCCCCCATGCGTGATGCTTGTTAAGGTTGTGGCCCGGGGCTGTTTCGGTGTGGCATGCTTGCTCTGGATGCCGCTGAACCCGGCCGCATTGGGTTGCGTCTTGGTTGCCACTCGTACGTGTGGCGGCACGCTACGCGGGTGGGTGCCGGCTGTGGTTTCTGGGTCATCCTCGCAGGACTTGTTGGCCCTGAAGCTCGGCTTTGGTCGTGGTTGGCCTGGGTCTGCGCCAGTTGTTGGCAGAGGTCTCGCAACCGTTTTATCTCCCCGCAGAGCAACTGATTCTCCACGCGTAGGAGTTTGACCTCGGTTGGACACTCCTAGCGCCTGCCTTGTCTGGGGCTGCCCATGGCTATGGTTCGGTCTCCGGCCGCGTAGAGTCGTTGTCGGGCGTCGCGGGACATGGAGGGTCCCTCAGGCTCGTTGGGCTCCCCAGACGGGTGATGCGAAGTGGCCGTTGTGGAGTTGGCTGCTCGGAGGCGTTCAAGATCGCGATGGTCTCGGGGCCGCTTGGTGGAGGCAGTGTTGGAGTTGGTACCCGGGGAGTTGCTGCGTCTCCTTGGCGTGTTGGCCTGGCATTGGCGTGGAGCGTTTGGCATGCCTCGCTGAAAGCCTGCGGTGGTCACCTATAGGTGCGATTTACATTCTGGAGCTAAAGCTAAGGTATTAAGCTGTTATTACAATGGTTGGCTTATGACTATTTACGTAGAGGTGGTTCTGGTCTTACTGTGGTTGTATACGCGGCTGCCCCTTGCGAGGCGAGGACGTAAGGATAGCGCACTGCCCTAAGTGGCCCTCATGAACTCGCGTGTGTGAAGGCTCGTCCGCCCGGGTCGTCTTCGTCTGCGGTGTCTTCGTGGTTCTCATCCTCGTGGCGTTCGTGGAATACCTTGAGATCCGATCGTTGTCGTTCATTGGGTTGCTGCAAGCGTACTATGGTCGGGGAGAGGAACTTTATTACCCGATATGTACCCTCGTACTTCGGTGCCAGCTTCGCAGCAAAATTGTCAGCTGACTTGGAGAGATGGTGTTGTCGTAGCATGACCAGTGTCCCGATGATGGGCCTCCATTCACATCGTCTGAGGTTGTATAACCTCCCCTGGTCCTATGATGCCTGTTGTGTGTTTTGGCGCACCACCTTGAAGATCTCCTGCAGTCTCTCTTGCTTTCTCGGGAGGCGTTTCTGTAGTTTCGCACAATCCTTGGGTGGTCTCCTCGTATAGGGCTCCTGGTAACCGTGGCTCACGTCAGTGTCGAAATGTAGCATGAGTTGCGGAGCCTTTCCAGTATGTGATTGATGCGTGGCAGTGGGTAGGCATCTGGTACCGATCGGGCATTCAACTGCCGATAGTCCACGCCCATTCGAATCTCTCCCGACTTCTTTCCGACCAGTACGATGGGTGCGCTGTGGGGGCTCTTAGATGGCTCGATCCTACCGTCTTGAAGTAGTTCTGTCACCTGGGCATCGATGAATTTCGCTGCTTCGGGTGTGAGAGGTGGCTCTGGGTCTGGATCTGCCTGCCAGGGTGAGAGTTCTTCCAGCTCCATGGCTGTGACGGCGGCCAGAATTGCGCAGTCGTAGTCATCCTCGTCGATTCGCCGGAAGGGGTTCCTCTCTCGCGCCATGTCCACGTCGCGTGTGCGGAATGGGATTTTCTCTCGTGCTGTGGCTGCGTCCGCTAGTGGTTCCAAGTCATAGTTTTGTCCGTCTGGAGTCCAGCGCTTACGTGGCGACCTGTCTTCATGGGTCTCTGCGGTTGTAGTCCCCGTTCCGTTGGGGCGTAGTGTCGGGCTTTTGCGTTTCTTGCCGGTGATGGGTACTGTCTCGTTGAGTTTCCTCCGGGTGAGTTCTTGATTCGATGGACCCTGGGAAGGTATCTCTGTCAAGGTTCCTGCCCGGGGTTGCTGATCTGTGGGGAATTCTTTCGCCGGCGAGACGTGTGTGCTCACCTTGGCCAGAGTCCCTGTCCTGCTCTGTTGTGCTGCAGAGGACGCTTTGGTCGACGAGACGTATGTGCTCGTCACGGCAAAAGTCCCTGCTTAGTGTCGTTGTGATGTAGGAAGAGCTTGCGTCGACGAGCCGCGTTCACTCGCCTCGGCCAAGGTTCCTGTCCTGGTCGGTTGTGCCGCAGAGGATGCTTTGGTCGACGATACGTGTGTGCTCGTCACGGCCAAAGTCCCTGCCTGTTGTTTTTACGATGTAGGAAGATCTTGGGTCGACGGGGCGCGTTCGCTCGTCTCGGCCAAGGTTCCTGGGTGTTGTCGTTGCTGTGGGTCTGAGCTATGGACCGTAGATCTGATCATGGTTAGATCTTTCGCGTCTATAGGGCTCATGGTCGTGGCTGTGTTTGGGTCCCCGCCGTGTAGTGCTAAGGTCGTCTGGTGCCGTTTGCGGCGCTTGGCTTTCTGGCTTGGGCTGGCCGTATGTTCGGAAGTGGTGGCCGGAGACAGGGGGTCAGTTGAGATTCGACTTTGGGTGCTAAGGGGCTCGGCGAACGTTACGTTCCGTGGGTGCGGTGCTGCGTTGCTGATGGAAGGGTCTTGCCTCAATTTCAACTGAAGGTACGCTCGGCCACAGTGGATCCTTGCTTGGATACCACACAGGAAGTCGAGGCCCAGGATGAGGTCGTCTAATACAGTGGGCAATATAAGCAGGTCTACCCGGGTTTCCCTTTGGGCGAGGCGCGCCCTCACTGTAATCGCTTGAATGATGTCCTTCCGTGTTCCGTCTGCTAGGCTGATACGAGTCCTCACCTCTCGTCGATTCTCTGCCGTTCCCAGTTCCTCGGCCACTCGTTGACTAACGAACGATCGGGTTGCTCCAGTGTCGAGGGTGGCTGAGAAGGCTCTCCCGTCGATAGTAACTAGAGCGGCGATCCTTCCTCCAATAATACTTAATGGGTGGGGAACTCCGGGTCCCGGGTGTGTGTCTCCGTCCGTGTCCCGCTCGAACGGAGACCTGATCCGTTTCCCGACTGGGTCTTTTGGCAGCAGTAGATTGTCCTGATATTGCGGCGTCCACATTCCCAGCAGAAGAGTTTCCGTCGGTTGGTACATCTATCACTGAAATGTCTTTCCTCTCCGCAGTTCCGATTCACGTCGATTGGCCGCTCCTCCTCCTGAGTGCTTACCCGACTAATGCTGTTGGATGCTCCGCTGTTCTCTTTGGTGTTGTTCCGTGGGGTTGTGATTTCGTTCCCGGGGAATGCTTGGGGTCGGTTGGCTCGTCCGGCCTTATTGTCACGAGTGGAATCTCGGTCTCGTGCTGTTTCGTAGACTGAGATGAGCTGCGATAGCTCAGACAGCGTGCGAAAGTGCTGCCTGCGGTACTCTGGTCGGAGATTCTCATATATCCGGTCCAATTCCTGCTACCGGGTGTATTTGGCGTGCTGCATTATCAACCGAAAGGCGATCATGTAGTCGCGGAAGGATTATCTGAGCTTTTGTTTCCAGCTCCGGATGTTGTCCTCCAAGCGTTGTAAGTATCTGGGGGGCAGGAAGAAGTTCAGAAATTCCTTGCGGAAATCTGTCCAAGTCTGTCCCTGCATCTGGAAGGTTCGGAACCATCCTTCTGCCTTTCCGGCTAAGAGTCCTGAGATGGCGCGCGGCAACTGCTCTGGGCTCCCTCCGTAGGCATCGACTCGTTCTTCTAGCCTTCGATGAATGCCAGTGGGTCGGGATGTCCGTCAAATGTGAGTCCCCATTTCCGGAGCTTGTCTGCCAGGAGGAAGTACGAAATTCCTCCTCCCCCAGGCCGATGCATTTGTCGGTCGTGAGTTGGATGACTCCCCTCGAGGGCCGCTGGCTCATTTGCACTGGTTGGTGGTCGGTTTGCCTGAGGTCCGGGTCCTTCAGTTACGGCGCGAGGATACGCGGCACGGCACTGTAGGTCAGGGATCCTTGGAAAGGATGTGGTTTACAGAGCGTGGATACGCGGCACGGCACTGAAGGTCAGGGATCCTTGAAAAGTATTATGGTTTGCCCAGCGCCTCGTGCGAAGGCGCTGCACCGGACCCGTGGGCTCGGTGTACGGTGAGTGGGGCACGTGGTGTCGACTGTACCAGCAACAGGTTAGCGAGGAAAACCAAAGAGGAGGGAGGAGCGTCAGGTTCGCAAATTCGTGGCATCCGCGTACAAATTTGCTAGCTGGCGTCCCCAAGGATAGGGGGGGGTTTTCTACTGGGAGAGCTCAGTTCGTGGAAGCCGTGGCATCCGCGTGCAACCCCACTGGCTGAGGTCCCGGGCATGCAGAAGGAATGTGGTAAAACGACAGAAGGGAAAGAGGGGGGGGAACAATCGGGCGGTGGGTGTTGGCGGTGGTTCATGGGCACTAAGTATATGTACTGTGAAGATGAAATGAAAGTCGCGGTAGTTTTCTGCTTTAAATTCTTTATTTTTCTGCCTGCTTCTAATCCTATGCATGTATGAAAACTATACGTGAAAACTAATGCCCTACGTCGCACCTATCCTACTCTAACTCGCTTTTCCGCTTTTTCCGCACTCGCGACTTGGTTACTTGGAGGCTCGATCCCGACTCTCGATCTCCATAATTTCGGGCGCCGGCTCAGCCGGCCGTTCGAGCCTCTGCCCGCAGCTTCTGCCGCGACCCGGCGCTTTTGTCGCGTGCCATTTCGGCTTCTCTCGCTCTTTCGGGGTCGTGCGTGGGTGCTTTGGCGCAGCTCTCTCTGTCGCGTGCCATTTCGGCTTCTCTCGCTCTTTCGGGATCGTGCGTAGGTGCTCTGGCGCAGCTTTCGCTCTCTCTGTCGCGTGCCATTTCGCTCTCCCTTTTGTTCTCGCTCTCCCTGGGTCGTGTGTGGGTGCTTGGCGCAGCTTCCGCTCTCTCTGTCGCGTGCCATTTCGCTCTCCTTTTCGTCTACGTCAGGGTGGGTTCGCGCTGGCCTTTGCTCTTGTGGCTGTGGCCGATCTCCGCCGATCTCTGCGCCGGCCTTTGCTGCTGCGTCGGTTGCTGCGTCTGCTGCTGGGCCTCTGCTGTTGGGTCTGCTGCTGTGTCTCTGCTGCTGCGTCTGCTGCTGTGTCTCTGCTGCTCGGTCTGCTGCTGCATCTCTTTCGACCGCTCTTCCCCTTTCGATTGCGAGCCCCTTAATCATACACTTCTTCCGCTGGTTTTCCTCTTACCCTATATTTGTGATTATGTATGGCATACGGCTAGAAACTTACGAAGCTAGGCATATACTGATTACTTATGAACTAGGAGAAATAATAATAATAAGAAATGTTCTCAAAATTAAGGTCTGTGGCCTGCCTTCATGGCTGCGGGTCAGACGTGGGTGTGGCTTCGCCTCCAGGGCGAACGGTGCTGGCTCTACAGCTTGTTGTGAAGGGGTATGCCTCTTCACAATTGCTATAATGAAAACAAATTGAATCTCATTGAAGCCTATTGTATAGATATTGTTTTTGATCAATTTTATTTATTTATAATTTAATAGATACTGATTTTATGTTCTTTGTCGTTCTCCAGCGCCACAGAGCCCATAAATAGTACATTCCGGCTTGCTTTCTGACAAAATTTGAATTTCCAACTAATTTTATTTGTAAACAAACACGAAACAGTGTAACCGTAGAGCATGCACATCTGGTCACACTGGTCACACAGCAAAATATAGACAACTTTCTTGCGCAAGAGAAGCATCTAGAAGTCAACCCTCTCGAAACATTGATGTCAACAGAAATATCGGTATGTACAGGTTTGATGATGTTGGTGGCGACAATTCACATGGTGACATTAATGGTAATATGTATGAATCTCAGCACTCCCAAAACGTAAACCCACGAAAATGTATCGATTTACCAGAATTTGACGTCAACCCTGAGTATTCTCAGCAATGTTTTGGGAATCATCAAATGCTTATAGGTATACAAATTTGGAGAACCTATTGAGGTTGCAAAAAAGTCTGAAGGGAGGCGCTAGAGAAGAAGTTAAGGGTCTATTAATTAATACTGTAAATGTTGGGTTTATTATGGATCGACTACAGTTTACATTTAGAAGACCAGAAATGTTAATTAGTAGTCAAATGAATATGGTTAATCAAATAGCACCTGTAACAGAGAATAATGTAGAAAAGCTAGTTCTATTTGCTTCTAAAGTAGATAATTTAGTAATATTTTTGAAATCAGCTAATGCTACGCAACATTTACAGAATCCGTCTTTGATAGAAAGCTTGGTAGGAAAGATGCCACTTAGCAAACGTATTCAATGGATCACAAATAAAGCCCTATCCCAATTTAGGCAACTTTAGCAACTGGCTGAGCAATATGGCCAGAAGTATAGCAAGAGAAACGATTGCAGGCCCAATTAACATTAAACAGTCGAAGGTTGAATATAAAGGTCCACAAAAATCTATTTTACATTCTTCCAAGAAAGAACCAAGCCAGAACAAAGTGGAATGTCTATAGTGTCAGGGTGAATATTATTTAAATAAATGTGAACAATATTTAAAGGCTGAAGAAAATGAAAAATAGTCAAGGACCTTTGATTGTGTTATGGTTGTCTTCGAAAGGGACACACTCTGACATTCTGCAAATACAAACGCTAGTGTAAGAAAAAGGCATGCAAGAAGAAGCACCATGTGTATTTACATCCAGAAGATTCTCAAGAGGAAGATAAAGTTGATCCGCAAGACACTACGATAAATACGATTAAGCCAAACACTCCAAAATTATTGTTCAAGGTTTTGGCTGTAGAAATGATGGGACCAAACAACAAGATCATTCAAACGTACGCATTTTTAGACGAAGAGTTATCTGCCTCATTGATAAACGAGAAGTTAGCAGATATGCTGGGCGTACGTGAACCAAAGAGAAAGTTGACTTTGAACTGGACAGAAAACCACGCAAAAGAGTTTTTATCAATGGAATGTAATCTTCGCATTAGCGCACCCGGAGCTGATAAAAAATGGCTACGTATAACTGGGAACTCAGCACCTCAATTAGATCTATTCTTGCAATCACTAGATGTTGAGAAACTCACTGAAAAATAGAAACGGCTAAGAAATCTACCAATAAACGGATATATAGATGCTAAACCTATGATTTTGATTGGAATTAATAATTCTTATTTAATAGCCAACATCAAAAGTATTTATTTAGATACAAATCTAATTACAGCTAAAACGCCTTTGGGCTGGCTTGTGTATGGCTCGAATGGAGACCAAAAGAATGAATTAACACGATTGTCAGTGGTCCTGCATGAATTTAAGAAAGAATAAAATTCGGAACAAGATATCCATGAGATGATAGCAGACTACTTCACAACGGAGAACTTTGGAGTAAAGATACCTATAAAACCATTGGAATCAGCGCATATATCTAGGGCAAGGGATATATTAAAGAATACAACTAGAAGGATTTTACGAGACTGGACTCATTTGGAAGAAGGATGTGATTAAATTCCCAGATAGTTACAACATGGCGCTTCAGAGGTTGCACGGGGTAGAGAACAAAATTCACGGATTAGGAAAAATGGACGAAAATGACAAAGTCATTATGGACTTCGTTCAAAAGGGATATGCTGTTTAAATGTCTGCCGCGACAATTAATTGTGTTCCCCTAAATACCATGCTTTTAAATACCTGACCTGATGAAAACCCACCATTCACGACCATTCTTTTCAAATTTCGACAGGTGAAATTTGAAGTATGTGCTGATATAAAAACGAGGGGGAACGTTGTGAGCCGCGTCTACCGCCGCGGCTCTACTTTATACCCGGTACTCAGTCAGTATATATGTATGTGAGTTTGTTGTAATTTATTAAATGTTCGCAAAAAGGACAAATTTAATTTTTATATATTAGATGTTCCCATTTTTGTTTACATACGTTTTTTACATATTTCTTTTCCACATATCTAAATCTACTTCCTAAATATACTTACTCGGCTGTGTGCGAGAGAGAGAGGGAATGAGTCTACGCTAGGAAGGTCACTGAAATTTCATCCGATCTGATCCAGATTCAACACTGATAGATATAGTCATTTTCTATGATTCTGTGTTTTTTGTTTTCCCGTATCTTCAAAATTGTGGACAGACGGACGGACAGAGAGACATAGCTATATCGACTCGGCAATTGATGCTGATCAATAATATATATACTTTATGGGGTCGGAAACGCTTCCTTCTGGGTGTTACACACATCCATTTTTTCAACAAATCTAATATACCCCTTTACTCTTCGAGTACCGGGTATAAAAATGTTTTTACAAGTGCAAGTCCGAAAAGAGGACCAGGATTCTTTAAGATTCCTTTGGAGACATGGCAATCGTATTGCTCATGTTGAAACATATAAGATGACTGTCCTCATATTTGGAGCAGCATGCTCTCCTTGTTGTGCCCAATACATAAAAAAAAACCAACGCACAAAATGCTGCCATTCAGACGAAGCATTATGTAGATGACTTCGTTGCTAGTTTTGAGTCCGAAGAAGAAACCTTGCTAATTAGTCAGGAAGTCAAAAGAGTAGATAAGATGGGAAAATTTGAGCTCAGGGGCCTTGTATACAATTCAAAACGAATTCAGGAATTGCTAAATGAAACGAAGGAAAACGATTTGGTAGTTTTGTTTGCTGAAAAGGATACCTGGCTGACGATGGAGTACAGTTCTTCTACAGATGACTGTTATAAGAGGCGTAAAATCATAATGACTGTAAAAACTAACCAGTTTGTAGATATCAGTAGATTCTCAGACTATCTACGGTTGAAACGTATGATGGGATGGTGTTTGAGATTTGTGCATAATTGTCGGAAAGAGATCCAACAAAGAGAAAAAGGAGAATTATCCGTACTTGAATTAGTCCTTGCTGAATCTAAATTTTGTAAAATAGTACAAATTCAAGTATAAGCAGATGAGGTAACCGAATTAAAAAACTCTGACGCCGTTTCTAATAGTATTTTCATTTATAAGCTCTCTTCAAAACTAAACAATTGTGAAGTTTAAGTTGTCGCAGGAAGATTGGACTACGCCATCGCTATTCCAGAAACACAACGTCAACAAATAATATTGCCGACACGACATAGCTTCAGGGAACTTATTGTAACATGGTATCATGAAAACGACGAAACCATTAAAAACGAGATAAGATGCAAATTCTGGATCACAAATCTACGAAAAGCGGTTATTCGGACAAAAGCTTTTTATCAAGTTTTCTACTGGGAGAGCTCAGTTCGTGGAAGCCGTGGCATCCGGGTGCAACCCCACTGGCAGAGGTCCCGGGCATGCAGAAGGAATGTGGTACAACGACAGAAGGGAAAGAGGGGGGAACAATCGGGCGGTGGGTGTTGGCGGTGGTTCATGGGCACTAAGTATATGTACTGTGAAGATGAAATGAAAGTCGCGGTAGTTTTCTGCTTTAAATTCTTTATTTTTCTGCCTGCTTCTATTCCTATGCATGTATGAAAACTATACGTGAAAACTAATGCCCTACGTCGCACCTATCCTACTCTAACTCGCTTTTCCGCTTTTTCCGCACTCGCGACTTGGTTACGATCATGTAGTCGCGGAAGGATTATCTGAGCTTTTGTTTCCAGCTCCGGATGTTGTCCTCCAAGCGTTGTAAGTATCTGGGGGGCAGGAAGAAGTTCAGAAATTCCTTGCGGAAATCTGTCCAAGTCTGTCCCTGCATCTGGAAGGTTCGGAACCATCCTTCTGCCTTTCCGGCTAAGAGTCCTGAGATGGCGCGCGGCAACTGCTCTGGGCTCCCTCCGTAGGCATCGACTCGTTCTTCTAGCCTTCGATGAATGCCAGTGGGTCGGGATGTCCGTCAAATGTGAGTCCCCATTTCCGGAGCTTGTCTGCCAGGAGGAAGTACGAAATTCCTCCTCCCCCAGGCCGATGCATTTGTCGGTCGTGAGTTGGATGACTCCCCTCGAGGGCCGCTGGCTCATTTGCACTGGTTGGTGGTCGGTTTGCCTGAGGTCCGGGTCCTTCAGTTACGGCGCAAGGATACGCGGCACGGCACTGTAGGTCAGGGATCCTTGGAAAGGATGTGGTTTACATAGCGTGGATACGCGGCACGGCACTGAAGGTCAGGGATCCTTAAAAAGTATTATGGTTTGCCCAGCGCCTCGTGCGAAGGCGCTGCACCGGACCCGTGGGCTCGGTGTACGGTGAGTGGGGCACGTGGTGTCGACTGTACCAGCAACAGGTTAGCGAGGAAAACCAAAGAGGAGGGAGGAGCGTCAGGTTCGCAAATTCGTGGCATCCGCGTACAAATTTGCTAGCTGGCGTCCCCAAGGATAGGGGGGGGTTTTCTACTGGGAGAGCTCAGTTCGTGGAAGCCGTGGCATCCGCGTGCAACCCCACTGGCTGAGGTCCCGGGCATGCAGAAGGAATGTGGTACAACGACAGAAGGGAAAGAGGGGGGGGAACAATCGGGCGGTGGGTGTTGGCGGTGGTTCATGGGCACTAAGTATATGTACTGTGAAGATGAAATGAAAGTCGCGGTAGTTTTCTGCTTTAAATTCTTTATTTTTCTGCCTGCTTCTAATCCTATGCATGTATGAAAACTATACGTGAAAACTAATGCCCTACGTCGCACCTATCCTACTCTAACTCGCTTTTCCGCTTTTTCCGCACTCGCGACTTGGTTACTTGGAGGCTCGATCCCGACTCTCGATCTCCATAATTTTGGGCGCCGGCTCAGCCGGCCGTTCGAGCCTCTGCCCGCAGCTTCTGCCGCGACCCGGCGCTTTTGTCGCGTGCCATTTCGGCTTCTCTCGCTCTTTCGGGGTCGTGCGTGGGTGCTTTGGCGCAGCTCTCTCTGTCGGGTGCCATTTCGGCTTCTCTCGCTCTTTCGGGATCGTGCGTAGGTGCTCTGGCGCAGCTTTCGCTCTCTCTGTCGCGTGCCATTTCGCTCTCCCTTTTGTTCTCGCTCTCCCTGGGTCGTGTGTGGGTGCTTGGCGCAGCTTCCGCTCTCTCTGTCGCGTGCCATTTCGCTCTCCTTTTCGTCTACGTCAGGGTGGGTTCGCGCTGGCCTTTGCTCTTGTGGCTGTGGCCGATCTCCGCCGATCTCTGCGCCGGCCTTTGCTGCTGCGTCGGTTGCTGCGTCTGCTGCTGGGCCTCTGCTGTTGGGTCTGCTGCTGTGTCTCTGCTGCTGGATCTCTGCTCCGGCCTCTGCTGCTGGGTCTGCTGCTGTGTCTCTGCTGCTGCGTCTGCTGCTGTGTCTCTGCTGCTCGGTCTGCTGCTGCATCTCTTTCGACCGCTCTTCCCCTTTCGATTGCGAGCCCCTTAATCATACACTTCTTCCGCTGGTTTTCCTCTTACCCTATATTTGTGATTATGTATGGCATACGGCTAAGAAAGATAGAAACTTACGAAGCTAGGCATATACTGATTACTTATGAACTAGGAGAAATAATAATAATAAGAAATGTTCTCAAAATTAAGGTCTGTGGCCTGCCTTCATGGCTGCGGGTCAGACGTGGGTGTGGCTTCGCCTCCAGGGCGAACGGTGCTGGCTCTACAGCTTGTTGTGAAGGGGTATGCCTCTTCACAATTGCTATAATGAAAACAAATTGAATCTCATTGAAGCCTATTGTATAGATATTGTTTTTGATCAATTTTATTTATTTATAATTTAATAGATACTGATTTTATGTTCTTTGTCGTTCTCCAGCGCCACAGAGCCCATAAATAGTACATTCCGGCTTGCTTTCTGACAAAATTTGAATTTCCAACTAATTTTATTTGTAAACAAACACAAAACAGTGTAACCGTAGAGCATGCACATCTGGTCACACTGGTCACACAGCAAAATATAGACAACTTTCTTGCGCAAGAGAAGCATCTAGAAGTCAACCCTCTCGAAACATTGATGTCAACAGAAATATCGGTATGTACAGGTTTGATGATGTTGGTGGAGACAATTCACATGGTGACATTAATGGTAATATGTATGAATCTCAGCACTCCCAAAACGTAAACCCACGAAAATGTATCGATTTACCAGAATTTGACGTCAACCCTGAGTATTCTCAGCAATGTTTTGGGAATCATCAAATGCTTATAGGTATACAAATTTGGAGAACCTATTGAGGTTGCAAAAAAGTCTGAAGGGAGGCGCTAGAGAAGAAGTTAAGGGTCTATTAATTAATACTGTAAATGTTGGGTTTATTATGGATCGACTACAGTTTACATTTAGAAGACCAGAAATGTTAATTAGTAGTCAAATGAATATGGTTAATCAAATAGCACCTGTAACAGAGAATAATGTAGAAAAGCTAGTTGTATTTGCTTCTAAAGTAGATAATTTAGTAATATTTTTGAAATCAGCTAATGCTACGCAACATTTACAGAATCCGTCTTTGATAGAAAGCTTGGTAGGAAAGATGCCACTTAGCAAACGTATTCAATGGATCACAAATAAAGCCCTATCCCAATTTAGGCAACTTTAGCAACTGGCTGAGCAATATGGCCAGAAGTATAGCAAGAGAAACGATTGCAGGCCCAATTAACATTAAACAGTCGAAGGTTGAATATAAAGGTCCACAAAAATCTATTTTACATTCTTCCAAGAAAGAACCAAGCCAGAACAAAGTGGAATGTCTATAGTGTCAGGGTGAATATTATTTAAATAAATGTGAACAATATTTAAAGGCTGAAGAAAATGAAAAATAGTCAAGGACCTTTGATTGTGTTATGGTTGTCTTCGAAAGGGACACACTCTGACATTCTGCAAATACAAACGCTAGTGTAAGAAAAATGCATGCAAGAAGAAGCACCATGTGTATTTACATCCAGAAGATTCTCAAGAGGAAGATAAAGTTGATCCGCAAGACGCTACGATAAATACGATTAAGCCAAACACTCCAAAATTATTGTTCAAGGTTTTGGCTGTAGAAATGATGGGACCAAACAACAAGATCATTCAAACGTACGCATTTTTAGACGAAGAGTTATCTGCCTCATTGATAAACGAGAAGTTAGCAGATATGCTGGGCGTACGTGAACCAAAGAGAAAGTTGACTTTGAACTGGACAGAAAACCACGCAAAAGAGTTTTTATCAATGGAATGTAATCTTCGCATTAGAGCACCCGGAGCTGATAAAAAATGGCTACGTATAACTGGGAACTCAGCACCTCAATTAGATCTATTCTTGCAATCACTAGATGTTGAGAAACTCACTGAAAAATAGAAACGGCTAAGAAATCTACCAATAAACGGATATATAGATGCTAAACCTATGATTTTGATTGGAATTAATAATTCTTATTTAATAGCCAACATCAAAAGTATTTATTTAGATACAAATCTAATTACAGCTAAAACGCCTTTGGGCTGGCTTGTGTATGGCTCGAATGGAGACCAAAAGAATGAATTAAGACGATTGTCAGTGGTCCTGCATGAATTTAAGAAAGAATAAAATTCGGAACAAGATATCCATGAGATGATAGCAGACTACTTCACAACGGAGAACTTTGGAGTAAAGATACCTATAAAACCATTGGAATCAGCGCATATATCTAGGGCAAGGGATATATTAAAGAATACAACTAGAAGGATTTTACGAGACTGGACTCATTTGGAAGAAGGATGTGATTAAATTCCCAGATAGTTACAACATGGCGCTTCAGAGGTTGCACGGGGTAGAGAACAAAATTCACGGATTAGGAAAAATGGACGAAAATGACAAAGTCATTATGGACTTCGTTCAAAAGGGATATGCTGTTTAAATGTCTGCCGCGACAATTAATTGTGTTTCCCTAAATACCATGCTTTTAAATACCTGACCTGATGAAAACCCACCATTCACGACCATTCTTTTCAAATTTCGACAGGTGAAATTTGAAGTATGTGCTGATATAAAAACGAGGGGGATCGTTGTGAGCCGCGTCTACCGCCGCGGCTCTACTTTATACCCGGTACTCAGTCAGTATATATGTATGTGAGTTTGTTGTAATTTATTAAATGTTCGCAAAAAGGACAAATTTAATTTTTATATATTAGATGTTCCCATTTTTGTTTACATACGTTTTTTACATATTTCTTTTCCACATATCTAAATCTACTTCCTAAATATACTTACTCGGCTGTGTGCGAGAGAGAGAGGGAATGAGTCTACGCTAGGAAGGTCACTGAAATTTCATCCGATCTGATCCAGATTCAACACTGATAGATATAGTCATTTTCTATGATTCTGTGTTTTTTGTTTTCCCGTATCTTCAAAATTGTGGACAGACGGACGGACAGAGAGACATAGCTATATCGACTCGGCTATTGATGCTGATCAATAATATATATACTTTATGGGGTCGGAAACGCTTCCTTCTGGGTGTTACACACATCCATTTTTTCAACAAATCTAATATACCCCTTTACTCTTCGAGTACCGGGTATAAAAATGTTTTTACAAGTGCAAGTCCGAAAAGAGGACCAGGATTCTTTAAGATTCCTTTGGAGACATGGCAATCGTATTGCTCATGTTGAAACATATAAGATGACTGTCCTCATATTTGGAGCAGCATGCTCTCCTTGTTGTGCCCAATACATAAAAAAAAACCAACGCACAAAATGCTGCCATTCAGACGAAGCATTATGTAGATGACTTCGTTGCTAGTTTTGAGTCCGAAGAAGAAACCTTGCTAATTAGTCAGGAAGTCAAAAGAGTAGATAAGATGGGAAAATTTGAGCTCAGGGGCCTTGTATACAATTCAAAACGAATTCAGGAATTGCTAAATGAAACGAAGGAAAACGATTTGGTAGTTTTGTTTGCTGAAAAGGATACCTGGCTGACGATGGAGTACAGTTCTTCTACAGATGACTGTTATAAGAGGCGTAAAATCACAATGACTGTAAAAACTAACCAGTTTGTAGATATCAGTAGATTCTCAGACTATCTACGGTTGAAACGTATGATGGGATGGTGTTTGAGATTTGTGCATAATTGTCGGAAAGAGATCCAACAAAGAGAAAAAGGAGAATTATCCGTACTTGAATTAGTCCTTGCTGAATCTAAATTTTGTAAAATAGTACAAATTCAAGTATAAGCAGATGAGGTAACCGAATTAAAAAACTCTGACGCCGTTTCTAATAGTATTTTCATTTATAAGCTCTCTTCAAAACTAAACAATTGTGAAGTTTAAGTTGTCGCAGGAAGATTGGACTACGCCATCGCTATTCCAGAAACACAACGTCAACAAATAATATTGCCGACACGACATAGCTTCAGGGAACTTATTGTAACATGGTATCATGAAAACGACGAAACCATTAAAAACGAGATAAGATGCAAATTCTGGATCACAAATCTACGAAAAGCGGTTATTCGGACAAAAGCTTTTTATCAAGTTTTCTACTGGGAGAGCTCAGTTCGTGGAAGCCGTGGCATCCGGGTGCAACCCCACTGGCAGAGGTCCCGGGCATGCAGAAGGAATGTGGTACAACGACAGAAGGGAAAGAGGGGGGAACAATCGGGCGGTGGGTGTTGGCGGTGGTTCATGGGCACTAAGTATATGTACTGTGAAGATGAAATGAAAGTCGCGGTAGTTTTCTGCTTTAAATTCTTTATTTTTCTGCCTGCTTCTATTCCTATGCATGTATGAAAACTATACGTGAAAACTAATGCCCTACGTCGCACCTATCCTACTCTAACTCGCTTTTCCGCTTTTTCCGCACTCGCGACTTGGTTACTTGGAGGCTCGATCCCGACTCTCGATCTCTATAATTTCGGGCGCCGGCTCAGCCGGCCGTTCGAGCCTCTGCCCGCAGCTTCTGCCGCGACCCGGCGCTTTTGTCGCGTGCCATTTCGGCTTCTCTCGCTCTTTCGGGGTCGTGCGTGGGTGCTTTGGCGCAGCTCTCTCTGTCGGGTGCCATTTCGGCTTCTCTCGCTCTTTCGGGATCGTGCGTAGGTGCTCTGGCGCAGCTTTCGCTCTCTCTGTCGCGTGCCATTTCGCTCTCCCTTTTGTTCTCGCTCTCCCTGGGTCGTGTGTGGGTGCTTGGCGCAGCTTCCGCTCTCTCTGTCGCGTGCCATTTCGCTCTCCTTTTCGTCTACGTCAGGGTGGGTTCGCGCTGGCCTTTGCTCTTGTGGCTGTGGCCGATCTCCGCCGATCTCTGCGCCGGCCTTTGCTGCTGCGTCGGTTGCTGCGTCTGCTGCTGGGCCTCTGCTGTTGGGTCTGCTGCTGTGTCTCTGCTGCTGGATCTCTGCTCCGGCCTCTGTTGCTGGGTCTGCTGCTGTGTCTCTGCTGCTACGTCTGCTGCTGTGTCTCTGCTGCTCGGTCTGCTGCTGCATCTCTTTCGACCGCTCTTCCCCTTTCGATTGCGAGCCCCTTAATCATACACTTCTTCCGCTGGTTTTCCTCTTACCCTATATTTGTGATTATGTATGGCATACGGCTAAGAAAGATAGAAACTTACGAAGCTGGCATATACTGATTACTTATGAACTAGGAGAAATAATAATAATAAGAAATGTTCTCAAAATTAAGGTCTGTGGCCTGCCTTCATGGCTGCGGGTCAGACGTGGGTGTGGCTTCGCCTCCAGGGCGAACGGTGCTGGCTCTACAGCTTGTTGTGAAGGGGTATGCCTCTTCACAATTGCTATAATGAAAACAAATTGAATCTCATTGAAGCCTATTATATAGATATTGTTTTTGATCAATTTTATTTATTTATAATTTAATAGATACTGATTTTATGTTCTTTGTCGTTCTCCAGCGCCACAGAGCCCATAAATAGTACATTCCGGCTTGCTTTCTGACAAAATTGGAATTTCCAACTAATTTTATTTGTAAACAAACACAAAACAGTGTAACCGTAGAGCATGCACATCTGGTCACACTGGTCACACAGCAAAATATAGACAACTTTCTTGCGCAAGAGAAGCATCTAGAAGTCAACCCTCTCGAAACATTGATGTCAACAGAAATATCGGTATGTACAGGTTTGATGATGTTGGTGGAGACAATTCACATGGTGACATTAATGGTAATATGTATGAATCTCAGCACTCCCAAAACGTAAACCCACGAAAATGTATCGATTTACCAGAATTTGACGTCAACCCTGAGTATTCTCAACAATGTTTTGGGAATCATCAAATGCTTATAGGTATACAAATTTGGAGAACCTATTGAGGTTGCAAAAAAGTCTGAAGGGAGGCGCTAGAGAAGAAGTTAAGGGTCTATTAATTAATACTGTAAATGTTGGGTTTATTATGGATCGACTACAGTTTACATTTAGAAGACCAGAAATGTTAATTAGTAGTCAAATGAATATGGTTAATCAAATAGCACCTGTAACAGAGAATAATGTAGAAAAGCTAGTTGTATTTGCTTCTAAAGTAGATAATTTAGTAATATTTTTGAAATCAGCTAATGCTACGCAACATTTACAGAATCCGTCTTTGATAGAAAGCTTGGTAGGAAAGATGCCACTTAGCAAACGTATTCAATGGATCACAAATAAAGCCCTATCCCAATTTAGGCAACTTTAGCAACTGGCTGAGCAATATGGCCAGAAGTATAGCAAGAGAAACGATTGCAGGCCCAATTAACATTAAACAGTCGAAGGTTGAATATAAAGGTCCACAAAAATCTATTTTACATTCTTCCAAGAAAGAACCAAGCCAGAACAAAGTGGAATGTCTATAGTGTCAGGGTGAATATTATTTAAATAAATGTGAACAATATTTAAAGGCTGAAGAAAATGAAAAATAGTCAAGGACCTTTGATTGTGTTATGGTTGTCTTCGAAAGGGACACACTCTGACATTCTGCAAATACAAACGCTAGTGTAAGAAAAATGCATGCAAGAAGAAGCACCATGTGTATTTACATCCAGAAGATTCTCAAGAGGAAGATAAAGTTGATCCGCAAGACGCTACGATAAATACGATTAAGCCAAACACTCCAAAATTATTGTTCAAGGTTTTGGCTGTAAAAATGATGGGACCAAACAACAAGATCATTCAAACGTACGCATTTTTAGACGAAGAGTTATCTGCCTCATTGATAAACGAGAAGTTAGCAGATATGCTGGGCGTACGTGAACCAAAGAGAAAGTTGACTTTGAACTGGACAGAAAACCACGCAAAAGAGTTTTTATCAATGGAATGTAATCTTCGCATTAGAGCACCCGGAGCTGATAAAAAATGGCTACGTATAACTGGGAACTCAGCACCTCAATTAGATCTATTCTTGCAATCACTAGATGTTGAGAAACTCACTGAAAAATAGAAACGGCTAAGAAATCTACCAATAAACGGATATATAGATGCTAAACCTATGATTTTGATTGGAATTAATAATTCTTATTTAATAGCCAACATCAAAAGTATTTATTTAGATACAAATCTAATTACAGCTAAAACGCCTTTGGGCTGGCTTGTGTATGGCTCGAATGGAGACCAAAAGAATGAATTAACACGATTGTCAGTGGTCCTGCATGAATTTAAGAAAGAATGAAATTCGGAACAAGATATCCATGAGATGATAGCAGACTACTTCACAACGGAGAACTTTGGAGTAAAGATACCTATAAAACCATTGGAATCAGCGCATATATCTAGGGCAAGGGATATATTAAAGAATACAACTAGAAGGATTTTACGAGACTGGACTCATTTGGAAGATGGATGTGATTAAATTCCCAGATAGTTACAACATGGCGCTTCAGAGGTTGCACGGGGTAGAGAACAAAATTCACGGATTAGGAAAAATGGACGAATATGACAAAGTCATTATGGACTTCGTTCAAAAGGGATATGCTGTTTAAATGTCTGCCGCGACAATTAATTGTGTTTCCCTAAATACCATGCTTTTAAATACCTGACCTGATGAAAACCCACCATTCACGACCATTCTTTTCAAATTTCGACAGGTGAAATTTGAAGTATGTGCTGATATAAAAACGAGGAAGAACGTTGTGAGCCGCGTCTACCGCCGCGGCTCTACTTTATACCCGGTACTCAGTCAGTATATATGTATGTGAGTTTGTTGTAATTTATTAAATGTTCGCAAAAAGGACAAATTTAATTTTTATATATTAGATGTTTCCATTTTTGTTTACATACGTTTTTTACATATTTCTTTTCCACATATCTAAATCTACTTCCTAAATATACTTACTCGGCTGTGTGCGAGAGAGAGAGGGAATGAGTCTACGCTAGGAAGGTCACTGAAATTTCATCCGATCTGATCCAGATTCAACACTGATAGATATAGTCATTTTCTATGATTCTGTGTTTTTTGTTTTCCCGTATCTTCAAAATTGTGGACAGACGGACGGACAGAGAGACATAGCTATATCGACTCGGCTATTGATGCTGATCAATAATATATATACTTTATGGGGTCGGAAACGCTTCCTTCTGGGTGTTACATACATCCATTTTTTCAACAAATCTAATATACCCCTTTACTCTTCGAGTACCGGGTATAAAAATGTTTTTACAAGTGCAAGTCCGAAAAGAGGACCAGGATTCTTTAAGATTCCTTTGGAGACATGGCAATCGTATTGCTCATGTTGAAACATATAAGATGACTGTCCTCATATTTGGAGCAGCATGCTCTCCTTGTTGTGCCCAATACATAAAAAAAAACCAACGCACAAAATGCTGCCATTCAGACGAAGCATTATGTAGATGACTTCGTTGCTAGTTTTGAGTCCGAAGAAGAAACCTTGCTAATTAGTCAGGAAGTCAAAAGAGTAGATAAGATGGGAAAATTTGAGCTCAGGGGCCTTGTATACAATTCAAAACGAATTCAGGAATTGCTAAATGAAACGAAGGAAAACGATTTGGTAGTTTTGTTTGCTGAAAAGGATACCTGGCTGACGATGGAGTACAGTTCTTCTACAGATGACTGTTATAAAAGGCGTAAAATCACAATGACTGTAAAAACTAACCAGTTTGTAGATATCAGTAGATTTTCAGACTATCTACGGTTGAAACGTATGATGGGATGGTGTTTGAGATTTGTGCATAATTGTCGGAAAGAGATCCAACAAAGAGAAAAAGGAGAATTATCCGTACTTGAATTAGTCCTTGCTGAATCTAAATTTTGCTAGTTACAAAAGCTGCTCCATGCGTTCTATGCATTGAACGCCCTCTATCTCATTACAGCGCACGTGTATGAGTCCACACCGGGTGAAGACTGTGTCATAGCCTCTTTAAATATTAGGTAATGCACTCTTAACAGCTGTTCGTTGACATAAATTGGAGCTTCAGAGTCAAAACCTATAAGCTTCAAGCTCAGTTGTTTCTTGCTCTCTCGCCGGTATAGCCCAATTATCGTAAGAAGATTGATCTTTTATCGAACGTTTTCAAATGTTATAATGATGATGGGATCCACGTTGGTTTGTTGAGTTTTACGGACCCTGAAAACATACCGGATTCTTCTTGGAGGGATGAGCTGGAAGTTGAAGCAGAGCTTATTGAAGATCGCTCTTACGTTCTCTCAGTCCACGTAGGGAACACCGTGTATTCGGAGTTCACTCGCGCTAGCTGCGTTCGCTATTCGATTTGTAACGGGCGCCCTTCGGTCCGTTCTAAGATCGTCAAAAATAAATTTAAATTTCCCTCGGAATTCTGCTGCGATCTTGTAGTTGCTGCGATGGAAATGCATATCGTTTTTCTGAAATATAGAGGGCGCTGGATGATCTAGTTCCACCAGCTGTGATTAGAGGTGCAGCTTAGAAAAGCTCTTCCAGTGCTTCTGTACGCACCAAACGTCATCTGTCACTCTCCCTATCTCAGAGAGGCTGCAGAGAAAAAGCTCTGGAATGCCGGTCTATAAAAGAAAATTGCAGCTGGGCCCACGCTATGCGTCTGCAAGTTACACCGAGTGTGCAATTGCAAAGAAAGCAATCAATTAATTACGTGTGTGCAAACAAAGCCCGTAATTTAATCTTGTGGCATCCAGTATTTAAACCGATCCAAGTGATCAAATAATTCTTTCATTGGATTCGGCACAACAAAAGGTAGGTTTGCTACCACATATTTCGGTAGTTTTCATTTCGTTCAACGGCATTATTTTTTCTTCAGCGTGCCCAACGATTTTCTAACCATCGCCCACGCCCCGCGATCTGGGCATTGCCAACCCTGCTACACGCATCTTGCCATCTTGTGGTTCTCAGTGCGTCTTTGTGTGCCCAGTACAGCACCCACACGCAGACACCGCTAGCAGAGTCCACCAATTCACACAAACACCAGCACTCACACAATTCGAAGCACCTCAACCCTTTGTCGGAGTGGCAACCTGCAAGCCGCGAATCCATCGTCCCTCACGTATCTGGAGCAGAAGGCAGAATTCAAACATATATGTAGCTCTCCCAAAACCCCGGCATTGCAGCCAGCACCGTGGCGCTCCACAAACAAAACGGTCAATTATCGCGCTGGTACTCGACCTCCAAAACGGATCTTCCCTTCTTTCTTTCGTTTTTTTTTTTTCATTAGTTAGAATGTCTTACACCCCTCCATAATAATTTTTCCCAAAGTTTAGATACCACATCAACACGGTGCAAGGCCTTTCACCGTTGGAGAGTTTTGGTATGTGAACTTTTCATCTTGATATTCTTGCATTCGCACTTACGAATGAAAAAAACAATAACCAGACATTTCGACCGATCTTATAAAACAATGATCCAGGAAATGGATCAAACCAAAAATAAACCGACATTTAAATAATATTTTCCCACACTTTTTTCCGATCAACCTTTAAGTTTTCTGTTTTTTTTTTAACTACTTTTTCTTCTTATTTTGTAAGCATATATTTCTTAGCCATGTAAATTTTGTTCATTATTTAATTTCTATTTTAGCATTAGGAAAACTACAAAACTGCTATGAAATACAGTGAATTTATATAAGATTTAAATCTATTTATTTCGGATTGAGTAACTAAGGAATTTTGTTTGAACGGTGAACTGGAGAACTTGGACATAGCCATTATACAAGGGGATATTCGTAAAACCGTATATTTAATGTCCAGGTAGGGAGGGTAAAGAACGCGTTGGTCGACTTACACCTTTAGACCACGTTAATACCTCGCAACTCGTGTTTGGGAAAATGCCTTCTTGATTTCCCATCGTTCGGGTTTACTTTCTTCACCGAATCGTTTTTGGTTTGTTTTGGAGGCTAGCTCCAATTGTAGTTTCAGTAGGGATCCTTAATTAAGATTATGTAGGCGAGAGTCAAGGTCCTAGCAAACCTACCCCACCCCGAAAGAGCTAACGGAAACATAGGGTCCCCCTCCGCTCGGATACCTTCGACTCAGTATGTGAATATGCATTGAGGCCTGAGTGCAAATGCACCAGCTACACGACTCGTCCCAATATTCTCCCTAGATGGTTACAGATTATTATTGGTTATATTATATTTGGTTATATTTCGGTGTTACAATCTTTACGCCCATCAATAACACAATTAAAAAAATAAACATACTCCTCCGAACACTGTAACCATTCATAATAGAATTGAGAATAATATGTTCCTATTTAGACCAATCCGTCCAGCTGTGTATGGAGCTCCTGTGTTACAAATACGCACCTTAAAAAGTTACAGGCTATTCAAAATAAAATCCTAAAAATGTAACCAAAAAGCAAATATTAAACTAGTTTCCCAAAGACTTGCCCGTTTGAATCTGTTATTTAGAAATATATGTCTGTGGGCTGGGTTTTGCGATCCCTGAACAAAACGAGCAAGCGCGAATTCGCTCCCAGGCGAATTCTCAGTCGGCACGGGCTCTCCGTGCTCTCAGGGCTCTCAGCGCTCTGCACAATGGAAAGAAAGCAGCGAGAGAGAGCAGCGCGAGCAGTTCAAATACAGCCACCAAAGAAAGGGGTTGTATCGCGTAACGGAACGAGGAACGACGTCCAATTTGAGTTCATTGCATCATTATCAATATTACCATACCGAAAATTATATTTTAACCTTACTCTCATTCATAAACAAAAAACCCCAAATTTTGTGCGCTCGTGCGGGATTGGAGCAAAATGACGTTGTTTGAGCCAAGTCCCTCCAACAGTTTCCTCAATCCGCTCGATGTTAGTTTTTGCTCGTTCGTTTATTTATTTTATTTATATTCTATATTTATATTTATTTATTTATAATTGTAACTCTGCAACTCATCCGAGCAGCCATTGTCCGGGCGGCGCATTATCCTCAGCAAAAAGGTCCAGGGTGCCAATTTGAATGTTGTTGACTACAGCGTTCCACTTTGTTTGCTTCTGCAGCAGCATCAGATATTCCGACGACCAGCGGCGCCAGAACATGTTGTGTACCATCAGGAAGCGTTTCCAATGGTTGCTCATGGAAGGCTTCAACAGTGCTTCGTCGAATGGTTCGACCAGCATGTTTAGCTAACCGGCCTACCAAGAAATGCCCGGGCGTCAACGCTTCCAAGTCATTCGGGTCCGATGACAATTGATGCAAAGGCCTAGAGTTCATCACTGCTTCTACTTGTGCGATGGTCGTCGACAGATCCTCGTAGTTTAGTGCTTTACTCTTGATGCAGTTCACCAGCAGCTGTTTTGCCACCTTCACGGCGCTCTCCCATAATCCTCCAAAGTGCTGGGAGCGCGGGGGGATGAAATAAAACTTGGCTCTACGCTGACGTCGTCAATGAGCTGCTGACTGGACGGATCGAAAGCTCTTTTTAGCTCTCGGGAAGCGCCTACAAAATTGGTAGCGTTGTCGCAAAATAGTTCGGAGCTGAATCCACTTCGTGCGATTCCGCGTTGAAGGCATTTGAACTTAGGTCCGACACGATCTCTATTTGGCAGGCCTTTGTTACGAAGCATAAAAATATGCACAGATACACTTTGACTGGGCGTTTTCCTCGCATGTTGAAGTGCATCCATATAGGCCCAGCAAAATCCAGTCCAGCGCGCTCGAAGGGGTAGATATTGCCTCGCACTCGGCTGGTAGGCAGCGCTCCCATGAGCTGTGTTGCACCGACCGGTCGTCGGTGGTAAGCAGCCACGGATCACCTTGCGGGCAAGTTTCCTGCAATTGATTATCCAGTATCTCTGCCGCAAAAAGGCGCATAATGATTGTGCCCCGGCATGTAAATTCCTTCGATGTGTGAATTCAACGATCGCATTCACCGCTTTATGGTTACTCGGCATTAAAATGGGATGCCTTGTGTCAAATGGCAACTCGGCAGGTCAACCTTCCCCCGACTCGAATAAGACTTATTCCTTCCTGCTCTCTTAAGAAAGGACTTAAACTTTGAATTTTTGCTGATTTGATCAACTTTCCCTCTTTTAGCTTAGTGAATTCTTTATATAGCGTAATCCGCCCTCCATTTCAGCTGCAGTAAAGCTGCCTGTTTCCGTTGAGTTCAATCTCAACGATATTCTATGCCAGCGAAAAATGTACATATCTCCCTGAGTGCTCTTTCCATTATGGAGCTGAGAGTCGATGGACAGACGCCCGTAATAAGTATGCTTATGTCGTCTGCATAGGCTGTTTTTTTAGGGGCCTTCCTCTCGAATCTCTTGATCAGGTCGTCGACCACCAGATTCCACAGGAGGGGTGACAGGACTCCACCTTGGGGTGTGACTCTGTGTGCTCCCTTTACCATGGAAGCGGTGCCCAACTCTGATTGCACCCGTCTACAACTCAGGAGATTCTTTTTCCATAGGTTAATTGCTGGGTGAATGTTGGTCGCTTCTAAGCGATCCATTATTGCGTTCGTAGCCACGTTATTAAATGCTCCGGATATATCTACGAATACTCCTAGTGCATATTTTTTGTTATTGAGAGCTTTCTCGACGGTTGCTACTAACGAATGTAGTGCTGTCTCCACCGATTTCCCTTTGGTGTAAGCATGCTGGCTGGAGGATATCAGTCCTCCTACCTCATTCCTGATGTGTAGATCTAGCAGCTTTTCCATTGTATTTAGTAGAAAGGAGGTGAGGCTTATCAGTCTATAATCCTTGGGACTAACATGGCTGCACTTTCTTGCCTTTGGGAGGAAAACAACTCTAGAGCTTCTCCATTGGATTGGGATATAGCCTGTACTTAGACATGCCCAGTATATTGCGGAAAGCCGTGGGGTGATCACTTCTTTGGTTATCTACAGCATGGCTGGGAATATTCCGTCCAGTCCAGGTGCTTTTGTGCACGCAAAGGAATCTATTGCCTATTGGATTTTCGTGTGGGTTTTCAGATCTGTTGGGGGGTTTTGTTCTTCGGTTGCTAGGTCCTGTTGCGTTTCGGCATCAGTGACTTCAGTGCATCATGGGAAGTGAGCCACCATTAGTGCTGTCAGGGCTTCTTCGCTGCTCTCTGACCACTGTCCATTATTCAGCTTGAGCCGACTATGCTGCCTTGAGAGCAGCTTCCTGAGTCTTGCTTTTTCCGGCACTTTCTCGATGTTGGGGCAGAAGTTCCTCCACGAGCTACGTTGTGCCTTACGTATTTCCCTCTTGTAGTTTCTGAATAGGATCTTGTATTCCTCGTTGATGATCTTTTCGTTCGCTTGTTTGGCAAGCTTGAAAAACTCCCTGAGATTATTTCTTTGTAGAGGGAGGTCCCGGTTCCCCCAGAGTGGCTTGGTCCTCTTCTTTTTTCTTGATGGTGGGCATGATTGCTAGTAGCACTAACCATACAGTATATAGATATGCCATTTCATACAAACGGCTGTCGCAAACAAAATTTCAGATGCCGCCCCTGTGACATCACGGGAATGGACCGAACGCAACGTTCGGCGTTCGGCTCATGATGCGATGCGAGCATCGTCGAGTAATACACAATTTGTAATTGTATGCTTTGTTGTCTTCTTGGTTGATATTTTGGTGGCGGTTTTTCTGTTTTTCAGCTTCAGCGTATTTGGATGTATGGGTGCACATATATGCTTACGTACATTGTTTAAGTATTGATGCCTAGAAGAACGAAATTTGTCAATTCGTTTAAGATTTTTAGATTTCTGGGCTCTTGTCACCATTTACTCTAGCATTTTTAGAGTCGACACGTTTTGAAGATACTTGCCTTATAATATCAGAATAACTCTTGTTTTGTATATGCTCTGGATGATAATTTTGCTTAATATAGAAAATATGAACATAATGAGCGGATATGCATATGGTAATATATACATATAATATATTTCATACATAACTCCCATTGGAATAATTGTCCATTAGAGTATTCAAGGTGCAAATTGTGAATAAGCAAATAATTTTCATTTAATATATATACTTTTATATAGTTAAGTCGTATAAATATAAAGACTATACAGTGTGTACTATATGTACACATATGTATTGTTGATGTTGTTGAGTTGAGTTGTAAATTATTTTCAAAACTTTAGCACTATATATAGGAAAATGTAAGGTAATTAAAACTAAGGCCAAAGCTAAGAAAAGGAGGGATGTGCGGCACTTGTTCCCACGCTCATCCCTTCTAATGACACCTACTACATGCAAACGACATGTGTAAATAGATTTGGGTTGACGTGACGCATGTATATGATTTTATGGTCGAACTCTATGTGTCCTTTTTTCTCAAGTAGCCTCCTCTCAAGTAGCCTCTCAAGTAGCCTCCTACTGTATTGTTTATTGGTTGGCCTGTGTCGATTCCTGTTCATGTTTTATGTACATATTGCCCGCGGTTTGCTAAAGATGTGATAACTGCGAGTTTGTTGGCCTCCTTCAAGTGGACTGTATATATTTTTTTTTTGTGACGCTACCTGCTGTTGGGTCCTGTTCATGTGCATGAAAATCTTGTTCTGTTCATATTTTGGACATCTGACGGCGATCTACCATGGTTATGGGAACTGTCTTTTAATTTGACTTTCTTCCGTATATACAGCATCAGTGAAAAGAATCCGTTGTACTCCTGTTTGGGATGAAAATTGAGTCATTTCAGATCCTCAGATTGTTTCCAAAAGTTCCTTTTTCCGGAACTCTGCTCCGTCACTCCTCCTTAGGTCAACGACCCTGACCATGCCGTCCTCCCCTGCGTGCGTGGCGATGATCCTCCCGACGAGCCACTCCTGCGGCGGAAGATTGTCCTCGGCCACGAGGACGAGGTCTCCTTCCTCTGGGTTGGTTTGCTGCTGGTGCCATTTGCCCCGAATTTGGAGCCCCAGGACATATTCGCGGGACCATCGCCAAAATGCTTGCCTGACTGACGAGACAAGTCGCCATCGCCGCAAGCAGCTGAGACTCTCCTGGTCCGGAGTCCGCAGTGCTGGGGGGGCGATGAGCGACCCGCCTATCAGCAGGTGCCCGGGCGTTAGTGCCTCGCCGTCGCTTGGTTCCTAGCTGAGAGCTCCCAGCGGCCTGGAGTTCATTGCCGCTTCGATCCCGACGAGGACTGTGGCGAGCTCTTCGGCGTTTAGGAGCGCGCAGCCTACCGCCCGTAGGAGTAGGCTCATGGCAGTTTTTACACCTGCCTCCCAAAGGCCTCCCATGTGAGGCGCTCGTGGCGGTATGAACGCAAATTCGCATCCGCTTTTTGATGCGAATTCGCGAACTGCGTCCCCCTGCTCCTCTATTCTCATCCGTAGAGCGCTGAGGTGGCGGCTGGCTCCGACGAAGTTCGTCGCGTTGTCGCAGTGCACGATTTGGGGATATCCTCGGCGCCCGACGAACCTTTGAAAAGCTAATAAAAAAGAGTCAGTGGACAGATCTGATACAACTTCTAGGTGAACCGCTTTGGACGCAAAACAAACAAAAAGCGCGATGTATGACTTGTATGGGGGCCTTCCTCGAATTTTCAATGTCGTATATACTGGTCCACAAAAATCCACGCCGCAAATTGCAAATGGGCGGAGAGCACGGAGTCGATCTGCGGGTAAATTCCCCATAAGTTGAGTCAGCAATCGAGGCTTGCATTTAAAGCAGCGCATACATGATCGGACTGTCTGACTGCAGACCTCCTGAGCGTTCAATATCCAAACACTCTGTCGGAGGATGCTCACCAGTGCTCGTGGGCCGACATGAAAATTCGCATGGTGCAGATGACGCACGTAGCTCCGCACAAATTGGGAGCGCTTTGTCAAAAGCTAAGGAAACTTGGCATCATATAATATAGGAGCTTTAGCTAGTCGCCCCCTACTCGCAACAACGAAAAAGTACACCAAGTACCTGTGTCTTCATGGATGAATGGGTTCAACCGCTGAAGACTAGGACCAACTCTAGATCCTTTCCGAACCTTTTCGATTTCTTCTTTATACTCGTGATGTTGTATAATCTCAACAATTTTATGGAAAGCTTCATTATATTCGGTCGGTGAAACAATTTTTCCAAACTTTATAGTTGGGTCTTTGCATTTTCTTATGAAGCGGAACATATATGCAAACACTCTAAGCAACTTGAGGTGTGACGAAAAGCCTTCGATGACATCTACCAGCTCTGAACTTTGCACAGCGGCGGTCAGTCTGACCGCAGCCTTCCTCTTCTCCAGCTGAGCGTCTTCTGGAAGCTCGAAATGAGAGTTTTTGGGCCAGTTTTCTTCGTCATCCTTCAAAAATAATGTTCCTTCGAACCAGATTGACTGGACGATTTCGTTGACGTCACAACCTCTTTAGACAATATCTGCTGGGTTCTGTTTCGTGGGTACATGCCGCCACGTAGCTTCATCTGACCACTCTTGAATCTCAGCCACTCTATTTGAAACGAACGTCGACAACGAGGATGGATGAGATCGAATCCAATGAAGAGTTACTTCGGAATCCGACCAATAAACAGTTCGTTCGATAGGGACCTTTAATAGGGGCTTGATTCTGTGACAGAGATCTGCGAGAAGGTGAGCGGCACATAACTCAAGCCTTGGGAGCGTTTTGGTTTTGAGCGGCGCTACTTTGGACTTGGAAGTCAATAACGATATTTTAAAACCCTCTTCTGTTTTGCTACGTATATAGACGCACGCTCCATAAGCTCTCATGGAGGCGTCAGCAAAGGCATGTTTTTGCACTGGTGACATCGGATCGGTAAACACGAACCGAGGTATGGATATCTCTTCCAAGTGAGACAATGTGTTTTTCAACATATTCCATGCTGTTTCTAAATGCAGCGGAATCGACTCGTCCCAATCTAATTTGTTAAGCCAAAGTTCCTGCAATAGGATCTTGCCTGTTATGATGATGGGGCTTAACAAACCAAGGGGGTCGAATAACTTCGATGTCACCGATAGAATGTTCCGTTTTGTCGCTCGGAGACCCATGACTGAATCGTCAATTTTAAATTTGAAGGCATCTTCATTAGGCAACCATGAGATTCCTAACGCCTTAGTCGACTCTGAATCCGAGATCGTTATGGGCTTTGCTGTGCTCTCAGATGCGGTGATCTCAGGTGAGTTTGAAAACCACTTTGCCAACTCATAACCTGCAGTCTGAAGAACCTGAGACACTTCGGACTTAATTGCCCTTAGCTCCTTTACGCATGCAGCACCAGTCAACATGTCATCGACGTAAAAGTCGGACCCGATAACGTCAGCAGCTTTAGGGAATGAGAGCTTTGCAGACTCACTCAACCTTTTTAAACACCGGATAGCCAAAAATGGGGCTGGTCCAGTCCCATAAGTCACGGTGTTAAGCTTGTACACTATGAGTTGAAACTGCCTATCAGCTTCATTCACCATTACTTGGCGATACATTTTTTTAACATCGGCAGTCAGGGCAAACCTGTGCAGACGGAAGCGCAGCAGTGTCGAGTATAGCTCCTCTTGAATGGTGGGTCCGACCATCAGAATATCATTCAAGGCCACCTGAGAAGACGTCTTGGACGACGCATCGAAAACGACGCGAAGCTTGGTAGACGTACTTTGGGGCCTTAGAACACACTGATGTGGAATTACATAGTGTGGAGTTGAAGGTATCGTATTGTCGGTAGGAGACATAAGTACATTTTCTTCAACTCAGGGTCACGCTGCAATCTTCTTTCAAGCGACAAAAACCGCCGTTTAGCAACCTCAAAGGAGTTGCCTAAACAGATTGGATCTGATTTAAACGGCAGCCTTACTTCAAACCGACCTGATGGCAATACCTGAGTCGTCTTCCGATAGTGATCTTCACATAATTTGTGCTCAGGCGTAGCAACTTTCTTTTGAGATGGCATTTCTTCCAGTGACCAAAACTTTTGCAAGGTCCGATCGATAGACACTAGCAACTCTTCACTGCAACTCAAACTATTTGCAATTTGGGAAACAGAACTTTTGGGAACATATCTTCCCGAAACAACCCAGCCAAGAAGGGTCTTCTGAAGAGTTGGATAGTCCGGACCTTGCTTAATTTGACCAACAGCTAATAGTTCAAAAAATGATTCTGCTCCTATCAGCATATCTATTCTTTGTGGCTTGTTGAAATATGGGTCTGCTAGAGGTAGGTTCTTTGGGATTCTCCAGTCACTCACATTCACTGACTGGTCAGGATGATAACCTGAAATCGATTTCAAAATCCAAAAATCGAAGGAGAACTCACTACCATTTAATCGCGACTTCACCACCGTATGTATTTTGTCTTTTACTTGAGAATTGGATTCACCAATACCAAGCAAGCTAATACATGACTCCTCTTTACGGATCTGTAAGCGGTGAGCAAGGTCCTCTGTTATGAAATTGGTTTGAGATCCAGAGTCCAGAAGAGCTCTGGCCAGAATGTGGTCACCGCTCTTCGTTCGGACACTTACGATCGACGTAGCCAGAAGTACCCTATCCAACGATGTCGCATGCAGAGCATGGGACGTGGAAGGTTGATCCTGGTTTGAAGGAGGAGAGGCACTCTCTTGGGGTGGTGGCAACGCGAGACTATTAGCAGACACTGTGTATCGATGCAATAAGGTGTGATGTGAGCGGCCGCACACTCGACATTTATTGGCCTTGCATCTTACAACAGCGTGGCCTTTTTGTAGACAATTAATGCATGAGGGTGCAGATTTAGCGAACTCGAACCTTTGCATGACCGAGAGTCGCAAAAATGGAGTGCATTTCGACACTACATGGTCGTCCGAATTGCAATAGCTGCAAGTTTGCTGAACTCTGTTGGTGGAATGAGAAGAACAAGCAAATGAGCTACGATTATGCTGCTTGATTGGTACAACCTTGTCCGGCTTTGGCTTCGTCGACTCTTCAGCAGACAAATACTGGTATCGACGATTCAAAACTTTCTCAAGGTCGGACCAAAGCGGCAACTTTTCGTAAGTCAGTTGTTCATCCCACTTTTGTTTAGTCACTGGGTCGACTCTGTTCAAAACGAGATGAATGAGCATTGCATTCGAGATTTTGGTATCGTCTCCTATCGACAGTAATGAACCATAAATCGATGAAACAGTATCGATGAGGTTCCTGAGGGACGATGCGGACTGCTGCGAGATTTTTGGCAGATTAAACAATGTGGAAATATTGTTTGTAAAAATCAGATACTCGTTATCATATACTCGTTTGAGACTATCCATGGCCTTTTCATAGTTGGCTTTGGTGACTTGGAACGCCTTAATTGTTCCTAATGCTTCATCCGAGAGGCACGAGATCAAGTGATTAAATTTCTCGATCACCGGTATACTTGCGTCGCTATGAACTAGAGTCTCAAAAAGGCTGATGAAATTTTTAAAATCCGAATGCTTACCACTAAATTTTGGTAATGCCAATTTCGGAAGTCGAGCACGAGTTGGGGCACCACAGGCTGGTATTGTTAGCGTCGTATCGCTTGATACATCAAAGGCGCAGATAAGCGACATTATCTTTGCCTTAGTTACGATAGATAACTCTTCCAACTCGGCTGCGAATTCATCGTCGCCATCTATTTCTTCTATTTTTTCTTGTAATTGTTTAGCCTTTGGGATTGACTCATTCAAGGAATCGAGCCTACATTGTAGCTCTGTCAATTGTATAGGAATCGAACCTTCATCTAATCGTATTTCTAAGCGGCGAATGCTTTTAACTTGACTTTGGAGCTTAGATTTCAAGTTTTTAAGAACTGACTTATTGTCTTCTGCCATATTTTTTATATTTATAATATGCTCAAACAAAGAAAACAAACAAATAAATAAATGTTCAAAGCAAGAACGGCAATCGAAAACAAATAATAATTGAACTGCGAGGCACGAGGTATCAATATATAATATGGTTGCAAGTGACAGCTGAAAACCATATACCCTCGAAAAGCAGGGTAGCGCGTCACTGGTAAGTAACACCCAAAAACAATATACCCTCGAAAAACAGGGTAGCGCGTCACTTGGCGTTCCGTTAAGATCAAGCGCGGCAAACGAAAAATATTCTCCCAACAAATACAACGCAAGCAACGGTGGAAAGGCGAAAGCGAAAACGAGAGAGTGCACCGATGCTGCTGCTTGTATGTATGTATGTATGTATAGATATATGTAAGTGCTATACGCCACGGCTTGGGTTAACGAACCAACCTTTTGGCGAGATTCAAACAACGAAAAAGGGTAAGGGGGGGGCGACAGTGATTGCAGTAAACAATAAATAACGGTTGCATCCAACTAGCGGTTCACATAGGTTATGATATATGTATAATGTATGTCAATAAATATGTATGTGCGTATATTGTTGACGTTATATGTGTATATATTTGCAAGAATATTATAGTCTAAATGCATGCAATTCAAGCTCTACTATGTCATACGTCTGTGCCAAGAATTGAAAGCGAGGTGCAATTTTTCTAGCACAAGACAATTTAAAAAGATTATATCTGTCTTCAGCTCTAGCTTTCAATTATTGCACAAATACCTCTGGCTCTGCGGTTGGATCTTTACGTCCAGCTGCTAGTTTCCTCTTGCAGTCCGTGCAGGGCATCCCTCGGCGGTAGCAGAAACGAACGGCGAAGATTAGGCTGGGTATTTCGCGACCGACACGATTGCTTAAGCAAGGTTTTAATTGCTGTTTTTTGTTAACACACAACAACACGACGCGGGCAACGATATGCTTGATTCTAATAAATAGAATTATGTATTTGTATATATATGTATGTGTCTTAAACCACTGTTTTACTTTGTATGCACTTTTCTATGTGTCACTGTCACTTTTATTGTTGCCTTTATTAACTTTACACTCCACCCGGGGGTGCCATGAAAATTTAGAATAGTTTTTCTAAATGCGAAACCGGAAAAAACTTTGGGTTGCTGTAATTTTATTTAAGAGGCGGGACGAGAGGAATAATACGTGCGCTCGATCAAATCAATTTCAACGAATGTATAATTCAAATTTATCTCTAGCCTAACTAACCTACGTTGGCAAAGCGGGGCGAATTCGCCAAGAGCGAGAGAGTAAGCTTTTATTGCGCTCCCGAATTGCCCTAAACTAACTTACACTAGACTTCAAACAATTCAAAACAAACAGACGAGAAACGAGGAAACAGTGTCTCTTATCACTGGTGGGGGATATCAGTAACCTTTATTGGATTTTATGCAATGTGTCTCTTACCACTGCTGGTGGAGATCAGTGTCTTTTTTTCTGTTTTGTTTTATTTACTGCGTCTCTTACCACTGCTGGTGGAGATCAGAATCCTTTTTTTGGATTTTATCTACTGTGTCTCTTACCACTGGTGGGGGATATCAGTAACCTTTATTGGATTTTATGCAATGTGTCTCTTACCACTGCTGGTGGAGATCAGTGTCCTTTTTTCTGTTTTGTTTTATTTACTGTGTCTCTTACCACTGATGGGTTAGATCAGTATCCTTTTTGCGACTTTATTTACTGTGTCTCTTACCACTGGTGGGGGAGATCAGTGTCCCTTTTGGGACTTTACTTACTGCGTCTCTTACTACTGCTCGTGGAGATAAGTATCCTTTTTTTAGACTTTATTTACTGTGTCTCTTATCACTGATGGGGAAGATCAGTGTCCTTTTTGCGACTTTATTTACTGTGTCTCTTACCACTTGTGGGAGAGATAAGTATCCTTTTTTGGATTTTATCTACTGTGTCTCTTACCACTGCTGGTGGAGATCAGTGTCCTTTTTCTGTTTTGTTTTATTTACTGTGTCTCTTACCACTGATGGGTTAGATCAGTATCCTTTTTGCGACTTTATTTATTGCGTCTCTTACCACTGGTGGTGGAGATCAGTATCCTTTTTTTGGATTTTATCTACTGTGTCTCTTACTACTGATGGGTTAGATCAGTATCCTCTTTGCGACTTTATTTACTGTGTCTTTTACCACTGGTGGTGGAGATCAGTGCTCTTTTTGTGACTGTGTTACTGTGTCTCTTACCACTGATGGGGGAGATCAGTATCCTTTTTGCGACTTTATTTACTGTGTCTCTTACCACTGCTGGTGGAGATCAGTATCCTTTTTGCGACTTTATTCACTGTGTCTCTTACCACTTGTGGGAGAGATCAGTATCCCTTTTTGGATTTATCTACTGTGTCTCTTACCACTGCTGGTGGAGATCAGTGTCCTTTTTTCTGTTTTGTTTTATTTACTGTGTCTCTTACCACTGATGGGTTAGATCAGTATCCTTTTTGCGACTTTATTTACTGTGTCTCTTACCACTGGTGGTGGAGATCAGTGTCCTTTTTGTAACTTTATTTACTGTGTCTCTTACCACTGGTGGGGGAGATCAGTATCCTTTTTTAGATTTTATCTACTCTGTCTCTTCCCTTTGGTGGGGGAGATCAGTATCCTTTTTTGGATTTTATATTCTGTGTCTCTTACCACTGGTGGGGGATATCAGTATCCTTTATTGGATTTTATGCAATGTGTCTCTTACCACTGCTTGTGGAGATCAGTGTCCTTTTTTCTGTTTTGTTTTATTTAAGGTGTCTCTTACCACTGATGGGTTAGATCAGTATCCTTTTTGCGACTTTATTTACTGTGTCTCTTACCACAGGTGGGGGAGATCAGTGTCCCTTTTGGGACTTTACTTACTGCGTCTCTTACCACTGCTGGTGGAGATAAGTATCCTTTTTTTGGACTTTATTTACTGTGTCTCTTATCACTGATGGGGAAGATCAGTGTCCTTTTTGCGACTTTATTTACTGTGTCTCTTACCACTTGTGGGAGAGATCAGTATCCTTTTTTGGATTTTATCTACTGTGTCTCTTACCACTGCTGGTGGAGATCAGTGTCCTTTTTTCTGTTTTGTTTTATTTACTGTGTCTCTTACCACTGATGGGTTAGATCAGTATCCTTTTTGCGACTTTATTTATTGCGTCTCTTACCACTGGTGGTGGAGATCAGTATCCTTTTTTTGGATTTTATCTACTGTGTCTCTTACCACTGATGGGTTAGATCAGTATCCTCTTTGCGACTTTATTTACTGTGTCTTTTACCACTGGTGGTGGAGATCAGTGCTCTTTTTGTGACTGTGTTACTGTGTCTCTTACCACTGATGGGGGAGATCAGTATCCTTTTTGCGACTTTATTTACTGTGTCTCTTACCACTGCTGGTGAAGATCAGTATCCTTTTTGTGACTTTATTTACTGTGTCTCTTACCACTTGTGGGAAAGATCAGTATCCTTTTTTGGATTTTATCTACTGTGTCTCTTACCACTGCTGGTGGAGATCAGTGTCCTTTTTTCTGTTTTGTTTTATTTACTGTGTCTCTTACCACTGCTGGTGGAGATCAGTATCCTTTTTGTGACTTTATTTACTGTGTCTCTTACCACTTGTGGGGGAGATCAGTATCCTTTTTTGGATTTATCTTCTGTGTCTCTTACCACTGCTGGTTTAGATCAGTGTCCTTTTTTCTGTTTTGTTTTATTTACTGTGTCTCTTACCACTAAGGGGTTAGAACAGTATCCTTTTTGCGACTTTATTTACTGTGTCTTTTATCACTGATGGTGGAGATCAGTGTCCTTTTTGCGACTTTATTTAGTATGTCTTTTACCACTGGTGGTGGAGATCAGTGCCCTTTTTGTGACTGTGTTACTGTGTCTCTTACCACTGATGGGGGAGATCAGTATCCTTTTTGCGACTTTATTTACTGTGTCTCTTACCACTGCTGGTGGAGATCAGTATCCTTTTTGTGACTATATTTACTGTGTCTCTTACCACTTTTGGGAAAGATCAGTATTCTTTTTTGGATTTTATCTACTGTGTCTCTTACCACTGCTGGTGGAGATCAGTGTCCTTTTTTCTGTTTTGTTTTATTAACTGTGTCTCTTACCACTGATGAGTTAGATCTGTATCCTTTTTGCGACTTTATTTATTGCGTCTCTTACCACTGGTGGTGGAGATCAGTATCCTTTTTTTGGATTTTATCTACTGTGTCTCTTACCACTGATGGGTTAGATCAGTATCCTCTTTGCGACTTCATTTACTGTGTCTTTTACCACTGGTGGTGGAGATCAGTGCCCTTTTTGTGACTATGTTACTGTGTCTCTTACCACTGATGGGGGAGATCAGTATCCTTTTTGCGACTTTATTTACTGTGTCTCTTACCACTGGTGGTGGAGATCAGTGTCCTTTTTGTAACTTTATTTACTGTGTCTCTTACCACTGGTGGGGGAGATCAGTATCCTTTTTTAGATTTTATCTACTCTGTCTCTTCCCTTTGGTGGGGGAGATCAGTATCCTTTTTTGGATTTTATCTTTTGTGTCTCTTACCACTGGTGGGGGATATCAGTATCCTTTATTGGATTTTATGCAATGTGTCTCTTACCACTGCTGGTGGAGATCAGTGTCCTTTTTTCTGTTTTGTTTTATTTACTGTGTCTCTTACCACTGATGGGTTAGATCAGTATCCTTTTTGCGACTTTATTTACTGTGTCTCTTACCACAGGTGGGGGAGATCAGTGTCCCTTTTGGGACTTTACTTACTGCGTCTCTTACCACTGCTGGTGGAGATAACTATCCTTTTTTTGGCCTTTATTTACTGTGTCTCTTATCACTGATGGGGAAGATCAGTGTCCTTTTTGCGACTTTATTTACTGTGTCTCTTACCACTTGTGGGAGAGATCAGTATCCTCTTTTGGATTTTATCTACTGTGTCTCTTACCACTGCTGGTTGAGATCAGTGTCCTTTTTTCTGTTTTGTTTTATTTACTGTGTCTCTTACCACTGATGGGTTAGATCAGTATCCTTTTTGCGACTTTATTTATTGCGTCTGTTACCACTGGTGGTGGAGATCAGTATCCTTTTTTTGGATTTTATCTACTGTGTCTCTTACCACTGATGGGTTAGATCAGTATCCTCTTTGCGACTTTATTTACTGTGTCTTTTACCACTGGTGGTGGAGATCAGTGCTCTTTTTGTGACTGTGTTACTGTGTCTCTTACCACTGATGGGGGAGATCAGTATCCTTTTTGCGACTTTATTTACTGTGTCTCTTACCACTGCTGGTGGAGATCAGTATCCTTTTTGTGACTTTATTTACTGTGTCTCTTACCACTTGTGGGAAAGATCAGTATCCTTTTTTGGATTTTATCTACTGTGTCTCTTACCACTGCTGGTGGAGATCAGTGTCATTTTTTCTGTTTTGTTTTATTTACTGTGTCTTTTACCACTGCTGGTGGAGATCAGTATCCTTTTTGTGACTTTATTTACTGTGTCTCTTACCACTTGTGGGGGAGATCAGTATCCTTTTTTGGATTTATCTTCTGTGTCTCTTACCACTGCTGGTTGAGATCAGTGTCCTTTTTTCTGTTTTGTTTTATTTACTGTGTCTCTTACCACTGAGGGTTTAGAACAGTATCCTTTTTGCGACTTTATTTACTGTGTCTTTTGCCACTGGTGGTGGAGATCAGTGCCCTTTTTGTGACTGTGTTACTGTGTCTCTTACCACTGATGGGGGAGATCAGTATCCTTTTTGCGACTTTATTTACTGTGTCTCTTACCACTGGTGGTGGAGATCTGTGTCCTTTTTGTGACTTTATTTACTGTGTCTCTTACCTCTTGTGGGGGAGATCAGTATCCTTTTTGTGACTTTATGTATTGTGTCTCTTACCACTTGTGGGGGAGATCAGTATCCTTTTTTGGATTTATCTTCTGTGTCTCTTACCACTGCTGGTTTAGATCAGTGTCCTTTTTTCTGTTTTGTTTTATTTACTGTGTCTCTTACCACTGAGGGGTTAGAACAGTATCCTTTTTGCGAGTTTATTTACTGTGTCTCTTATCACTGATGGTGGAGATCAGTGTCCTTTTTGCGACTTTATTTAGTATGTCTTTTACCACTGGTGGTGGAGATCAGTGCCCTTTTTGTGACTGTGTTACTGTGTCTCTTACCACTGATGGGGGAGATCAGTATCCTTTTTGCGACTTTATTTACTGTGTCTCTTACCACTGCTGGTGGAGATCAGTATCCTTTTTGTGACTATATTTACTGTGTCTCTTACCACTTTTGGGAAAGATCAGTATTCTTTTTTGGATTTTATCTACTGTGTCTCTTACCACTGCTGGTGGAGATCAGTGTCCTTTTTTCTGTTTTGTTTTATTAACTGTGTCTCTTACCACTGATGAGTTAGATCTGTATCCTTTTTGCGACTTTATTTATTGCGTCTCTTACCACTGGTGGTGGAGATCAGTATCCTTTTTTTGGATTTTATCTACTGTGTCTCTTACCACTGATGGGTTAGATCAGTATCCTCTTTGCGACTTCATTTACTGTGTCTTTTACCACTGGTGGTGGAGATCAGTGCCCTTTTTGTGACTATGTTACTGTGTCTCTTACCACTGATGGGGGAGATCAGTATCCTTTTTGCGACTTTATTTACTGTGTCTCTTACCACTGGTGGTGGAGATCAGTGTCCTTTTTGTAACTTTATTTACTGTGTCTCTTACCACTGGTGGGGGAGATCAGTATCCTTTTTTAGATTTTATCTACTCTGTCTCTTCCCTTTGGTGGGGGAGATCAGTATCCTTTTTTGGATTTTATCTTTTGTGTCTCTTACCACTGGTGGGGGATATCAGTATCCTTTATTGGATTTTATGCAATGTGTCTCTTACCACTGCTGGTGGAGATCAGTGTCCTTTTTTCTGTTTTGTTTTATTTACTGTGTCTCTTACCACTGATGGGTTAGATCAGTATCCTTTTTGCGACTTTATTTACTGTGTCTCTTACCACAGGTGGGGGAGATCAGTGTCCCTTTTGGGACTTTACTTACTGCGTCTCTTACCACTGCTGGTGGAGATAACTATCCTTTTTTTGGCCTTTATTTACTGTGTCTCTTATCACTGATGGGGAAGATCAGTGTCCTTTTTGCGACTTTATTTACTGTGTCTCTTACCACTTGTGGGAGAGATCAGTATCCTCTTTTGGATTTTATCTACTGTGTCTCTTACCACTGCTGGTTGAGATCAGTGTCCTTTTTTCTGTTTTGTTTTATTTACTGTGTCTCTTACCACTGATGGGTTAGATCAGTATCCTTTTTGCGACTTTATTTATTGCGTCTGTTACCACTGGTGGTGGAGATCAGTATCCTTTTTTTGGATTTTATCTACTGTGTCTCTTACCACTGATGGGTTAGATCAGTATCCTCTTTGCGACTTTATTTACTGTGTCTTTTACCACTGGTGGTGGAGATCAGTGCTCTTTTTGTGACTGTGTTACTGTGTCTCTTACCACTGATGGGGGAGATCAGTATCCTTTTTGCGACTTTATTTACTGTGTCTCTTACCACTGCTGGTGGAGATCAGTATCCTTTTTGTGACTTTATTTACTGTGTCTCTTACCACTTGTGGGAAAGATCAGTATCCTTTTTTGGATTTTATCTACTGTGTCTCTTACCACTGCTGGTGGAGATCAGTGTCATTTTTTCTGTTTTGTTTTATTTACTGTGTCTTTTACCACTGCTGGTGGAGATCAGTATCCTTTTTGTGACTTTATTTACTGTGTCTCTTACCACTTGTGGGGGAGATCAGTATCCTTTTTTGGATTTATCTTCTGTGTCTCTTACCACTGCTGGTTGAGATCAGTGTCCTTTTTTCTGTTTTGTTTTATTTACTGTGTCTCTTACCACTGAGGGTTTAGAACAGTATCCTTTTTGCGACTTTATTTACTGTGTCTTTTGCCACTGGTGGTGGAGATCAGTGCCCTTTTTGTGACTGTGTTACTGTGTCTCTTACCACTGATGGGGGAGATCAGTATCCTTTTTGCGACTTTATTTACTGTGTCTCTTACCACTGGTGGTGGAGATCTGTGTCCTTTTTGTGACTTTATTTACTGTGTCTCTTACCTCTTGTGGGGGAGATCAGTATCCTTTTTGTGACTTTATGTATTGTGTCTCTTACCACTTGTGGGGGAGATCAGTATCCTTTTTTGGATTTATCTTCTGTGTCTCTTACCACTGCTGGTTTAGATCAGTGTCCTTTTTTCTGTTTTGTTTTATTTACTGTGTCTCTTACCACTGAGGGGTTAGAACAGTATCCTTTTTGCGAGTTTATTTACTGTGTCTCTTATCACTGATGGTGGAGATCAGTGTCCTTTTTGCGACTTTATTTAGTATGTCTTTTACCACTGGTGGTGGAGATCAGTGCCCTTTTTGTGACTGTGTTACTATGTCTCTTACCACTGATGGGGGAGATCAGTATCCTTTTTGCGACTTTATTTACTGTGTCTCTTACCTCTTGTGGGGGAGATCAGTATCCTTTTTGTGACTTTATGTATTGTGTCTCTTACCACTTGTGGGGAAGATCAGTATCCGTTTTTGGATTTGATCTACTGTGTCTCTTACCACTGCTGGTGGAGATCAGTGTCCTTTTTTCTGTTTTGTTTTATTTACTGTGTCTCTTACCACTGATGGGTTAGATCCGTATCCTCTTTGCGACTTTATTTACTGGGACTTTACTTACTGCGTCTCTTACCACTGCTGGTGGAGATAAGTATCCTTTTTTTGCGACTTTATTTACTGTGTCTTTTACCACTGGTGGTGGAGATCAGTGCCCTTTTTGTGACTGTGTTACTGTGTCTCTTACCACTGATGGGGGAGATCAGTATCCTTTTTGCGACTTTATTTACTGTGTCTCTTACCACTGGTGGTGGAGATCTGTGTCCTTTTTGTGACTATATTTACTGTGTCTCTTACCTCTTGTGGGGGAGATCAGTATCCTTTTTGTGACTTTATGTATTGTGTCTCTTACCACTTGTGGGGAAGATCAGTATCCGTTTTTGGATTTGATCTACTGTGTCTCTTACCACTGCTGGTGGAGATCAGTGTCCTTTTTTCTGTTTTGTTTTATTTACTGTGTCTCTTACCACTGATGGGTTAGATCAGTATCCTTTTTTGGATTTATGTTCTGTGTCTTTTACCACTGGTGGTGCCCTTTTTATGACTGTGTTACTGTGTCTCTTACCACTGATGGGGGAGATCAGTATCCTTTTGGCGACTTTATTTACTGTGTCTCTTACCACTGGTGGTGGAGATCTGTGTCCTTTTTGTGTTTTTATTTACTGTGTCTCTTACCTCTTGTGGGGGAGATCAGTATCCTTTTTTATATATTATCTACTGTGTTTCTTACCACTGCTGGTGGAGATCAGTATTCTTTTTGTGACGTTATTTACTGTGTCTCTTACCACTTGTGGGGGAGATCAGTATCCTTTTTTGGATTTTATCTACTGTGTCTCTTACCACTGCTGGAGGAGATCAGTGTCCTTTTTTCTGTTTTGTTTTATTTACTGTGTCTCTTACCACTGATGGGTTAGATCAGTATCCTTTTTGCGACTTTATTTACTGTGTCTCTTACCACTGGTGGGGGAGATCAGTATCCTTTTTGCGACTTTATTTATTGCGTCTCTTACCACTGGTGGTGGAGATCAGTATCCTTTTTTTGGATTTTATCCACTGTGTCTCTTACCACTGATGGGTTAGATCAGTATCCTTTTTGCGACTTTATTTACTGTGTCTCTTACCACTGATGGGTTAGATCAGTATCCTTTTGGCGACTTTATTTACTGTGTCTCTTACCACTGGTGGTGGAGATCTGTGTCCTTTTTGTGTTTTTATTTACTGTGTCTCTTACCTCTTGTGGGGGAGATCAGTATCCTTTTTTATATATTATCTACTGTGTTTCTTATCACTGATGGTGAAGATCAGTGTCCTTTTTGCGACTTTATTTACTTTGTCTCTAACCACTTGTGGGAGAGATCAGTATCCTTTTTTGGATTTTATCTACTGTGTCTCTTACCACTGCTGGTGGAGATCAGTGTCCATTTTTCTGTTTTGTTTTATTTACTGTATCTCTTACCACTGATGGGTTAGATCAGTATCCTTTTTGCGACTTTATTTATTGCGTCTCTTACCACTGGTGGTGGAGATCAGTATCCTTTTTTTGGATTTTATCCACTGTGTCTCTTACCACTGATGGGTTAGATCAGTATCCTCTTTGCGACTTCATTTACTGTGTCTTTTACCACTGGTGGTGGAGATCAGTGCCCTTTTTGTGACTGTGTTACTGTGTCTCTTACCACTGGTGGTGGAGATCTGTGTCCTTTTTGTGACTTTATTTACTGTGTCTCTTACCCCTTGTGGGGGAGATCAGTATCCTTTTTGTGACTTTATGTATTGTGTCTCTTACCACTTGTAGGGGAGATCAGTATCCTTTTTTGGATTTATCTTCTGTGTCTCTTACCACTGCTGGTTTAGATCAGTGTCCTTTTTTCTGTTTTGTTTTATTTACTGTGTCTCTTACCACTGATGGGTTAGATCAGTATCCTTTTTGCGACTTTATTTACTGTGTCTCTTATCACTGATGGTGGAGATCAGTGTCCTTTTTGCGACTTTATTAAGTATGTCTTTTACCACTGGTGGTGGAGATCAGTGCCCTTTTTGTGACTGTGTTACTGTGTCTCTTACCACTGATGGGGGAGATCAGTATCCTTTTTGCGACTTTATTTACTGTGTCTCTTACCACAGCTGGTGGAGATCAGTATCCTTTTTGTGACTATATTTACTGTGTCTCTTACCACTTGTGGGAAAGATCAGTATCCTTTTTTGGATTTTATCTACTGTGTCTCTTACCACTGCTGGTGGAGATCAGAGTCCTTTTTTCTGTTTTGTTTTATTAACTGTGTCTCTTACCACTGATGAGTTAGATAAGTATCCTTTTTGCGACTTTATTTATTGCGTCTCTTACCACTGGTGGTGGAGATCGGTATCCTTTTTTTGGATTTTTACTACTGTGTCTCTTACCACTGATGGGTTAGATCAGTATCCTTTTTTGGATTTTATCTAATGTGTCTCTTACCACTGCTGGTGGAGATCAGTGTCCATTTTTCTGTTTTGTTTTATTTACTGTGTCTCTTACCACTGATGGGTTAGATCAGTATCCTTTTTTGGATTTATCTTCTGTGTCTCTTACCACTGCTGGTTGAGATCAGTGTCCTTTTTTCTGTTTTGTTTTATTTACTGTGTCTCTTACCACTGAGGGGTTAGAACAGTATCCTTTTTGCGACTTTATTTACTGTGTCTTTTACCACTGGTGGTGAAGATCAGTGCCCTTTTTGTGACTGTGTTACTGTGTATCTTACCACTACTGGGGGAGATCAGTATCCTTTTGGCGACTTTATTTACTGTGTCTCTTACCACTGGTGGTGGAGATCTGTGTCCTTTTTGTGACTTTATTTACTGTGTCTCTTACCTCTTGTGGGGGAGATCAGTATCCTTTTTTATATTTTATCTACTGTGTTTCTTACCACTGCTGGTGGAGATCAGTATTCTTTTTGTGACTTTATTTACTGTGTCTCTTACCACTTGTGGGGGAGATCAGTATCCTTTTTTGGATTTTATCTACTGTGTCTCTTACCACTGCTGGAGGAGATCAGTGTCCTTTTTTCTGTTTTGTTTTATTTACTGTGTCTCTTACCACTGATGGGTTAGATCAGTATCCTTTTTGCGACTTTATTTACTGTGCCTCTTACCACTGGTGGTGGAGATCAGTATCCTTTTTTTGCATTTAATCTACTGTGTCTCTTACCACTGGTGGGGAAGATCTGTATGATTTATTGGATTTTATCTGCTGTGTCTCTTACCACTGGTGGGGGAGATCAGTGTCCCTTTTGGGACTTTACTTACTGCGTCTCTTACCACTGCTGGTGGAGATCAGTATCCTTTTTGCGACTTTATTTACTGTGTCTCTTACCACTGGTGGTGGAGATCAGTATCCTTTTTTTGCATTTAATCTACTGTGTCTCTTACCACTGGTGGGGGAGATCTGTATGATTTATTGGATTTTATCTGCTGTGTCTCTTACCACTGGTGGGGGAGATCAGTGTCCCTTTTGGGACTTTACTTACTGCGTCTCTTACCACTGCTGGTGGAGATCAGTATCCTTTTTTTTGGCTTTATTTACTGTGTCTCTTATCACTGATGGTGAAGATCAGTGTCCTTTTTGCGACTTTATTTACTGTGTCTTTTACCACTGGTGGTGGAGATCAGTGCTCTTTTTGTGACTGTGTTCCTGTGTCTCTTACCACTGATGGGGGAGATCAGTATCCTTTTTGCGACTTTATTTACTGTGTCTCTTACCACTGCTGGTGGAGATCAGTATAATTTTTGTGACTTTATTTACTGTGTCTCTTACCACTTGTGGGAAAGATCAGTATCCTTTTTTGGATTTTATCTACTGTGTCTCTTACCACTGCTGGTGGAGATCAGTGTCCATTTTTCTGTTTTGTTTTATTTACTGTGTCTTTTACCACTGATGGGTTAGATCAGTATCCTTTTTGCGACTTTATTTATTGCGTCTCTTACCACTGGTGGTGGAGATCAGTATCCTTTTTTTGGATTTTATCCACTGTGTCTCTTACCACTGATGGGTTAGATCAGTATCCTCTTTGCGACTTCATTTACTGTGTCTTTTACCACTGGTGGTGGAGATCAGTGCCCTTTTGTGACTGTGTTACTGTGTCTCTTACCACTGATGGGGGAGATCAGTATCCTTTTTGCGACTTTATTTACTGTGTCTCTTACCACTGGTGGTGGAGATCTGTGTCCTTTTTGTGACTTTATTTACTGTGTCTCTTACCTCTTGTGGGGGAGATCAGTATCCTTTTTTATATTTTATCTACTGTGTTTCTTACCACTGCTGGTGGAGATCAGTATTCTTTTTGTGACTTTATTTACTGTGTCTCTTACCACTTGTGGGAGAGATCAGTATCCTTTTTTGGATTTTATCTACTGTGTCTCTTACCACTGCTGGTGGAGATCAGTGTCCATTTTTCTGTTTTGTTTTATTTACTGTGTCTTTTACCACTGATGGGTTAGATCAGTATCCTTTTTGCGACTTTATTTATTGCGTCTCTTACCACTGGTGGTGGAGATCAGTATCCTTTTTTTGGATTTTATCCACTGTGTCTCTTACCACTGATGGGTTAGATCAGTATCCTCTTTGCGACTTCATTTACTGTGTCTTTTACCACTTGTGGTGGAGATCAGTGCCCTTTTGTGACTGTGTTACTGTGTCTCTTACCACTGATGGGGGAGATCAGTATCCTTTTTGCGACTTTATTTACTGTGTCTCTTACCACTGGTGGTGGAGATCTGTGTCCTTTTTGTGACTTTATTTACTGTGTCTCTTACCTCTTGTGGTGGAGATCAGTGCCCTTTTTGTGACTGTGTTACTGTGTCTCTTACCACTGATGGGGGAGATCAGTATCCTTTTTGCGACTTTATTTACTGTGTCTCTTACCACTTGTGGGGGAGATCAGTATACTTTTTTTAATTTATCTATTGTGTCTCTAACCACTGCTGGTGGAGATCAGTATCCTTTTTGTGACTTTATTTACTGTGTCTCTTACCACTTGTGGGGGAGATCAGTATCCTTTTTTGGATTTATGTTCTGTGTCTCTTACCACTGCTGGTGGAGATCAGTGTCCTTTTTTCTGTTTTGTTTTATTTACTGTGTCTCTTACCACTGATGGGGGAGATCAGTATCCTTTTTGCGACTTTATTTACTGTGTCTCTTACCACTGGTGGTGGAGATCTGTGTCCTTTTTGTGACTTTATTTACTGTGTCTCTTACCTCTTGTGGGGGAGATCAGTATCCTTTTTTATATTTTATCTACTGTGTTTCTTACCACTGCTGGTGGAGATCAGTATTCTTTTTGTGACTTTATTTACTGTGTCTCTTACCACTTGTGGGAGAGATCAGTATCCTTTTTTGGATTTTATCTACTGTGTCTCTTACCACTGCTGGTGGAGATCAGTGTCCATTTTTCTGTTTTGTTTTATTTACTGTGTCTTTTACCACTGATGGGTTAGATCAGTATCCTTTTTGCGACTTTATTTATTGCGTCTCTTACCACTGGTGGTGGAGATCAGTATCCTTTTTTTGGATTTTATCCACTGTGTCTCTTACCACTGATGGGTTAGATCAGTATCCTCTTTGCGACTTCATTTACTGTGTCTTTTACCACTTGTGGTGGAGATCAGTGCCCTTTTGTGACTGTGTTACTGTGTCTCTTACCACTGATGGGGGAGATCAGTATCCTTTTTGCGACTTTATTTACTGTGTCTCTTACCACTGGTGGTGGAGATCTGTGTCCTTTTTGTGACTTTATTTACTGTGTCTCTTACCTCTTGTGGTGGAGATCAGTGCCCTTTTTGTGACTGTGTTACTGTGTCTCTTACCACTGATGGGGGAGATCAGTATCCTTTTTGCGACTTTATTTACTGTGTCTCTTACCACTTGTGGGGGAGATCAGTATACTTTTTTTAATTTATCTATTGTGTCTCTAACCACTGCTGGTGGAGATCAGTATCCTTTTTGTGACTTTATTTACTGTGTCTCTTACCACTTGTGGGGGAGATCAGTATCCTTTTTTGGATTTATGTTCTGTGTCTCTTACCACTGCTGGTGGAGATCAGTGTCCTTTTTTCTGTTTTGTTTTATTTACTGTGTCTCTTATCACTGATGGTGGAGATCAGTGTCCTTTTTGCGACTTTATTTAGTGTGTCTTTTACCACTGGTGGTGGAGATCAGTGCCCTTTTTGTGATTGTGTTACTGTGTCTCTTACCACTGATGGGGGAGATCAGTATCCTTTTTGCGACTTTATTTACTGTGTCTCTTACCACTGCTGGTGGAGATCAGTATCCTTTTTGTGACTTTATTTACTGTGTCTCTTACCACTTGTTGGAAAGATCAGTATCCTTTTTTGGATTTTATCTACTGTGTCTCTTACCACTGCTGGTGGAGATCAGTGTCCTTTTTTCTGTTTTGTTTTATTAACTGTGTCTCTTACCACTGATGGGTTAGATCAGTATCCTTTTTGCGACTTTATTTATTGCGTCTCTTACCTCTGGTGGTGGAATCAGTATCCTTTTTTTGGATTTTATCTACTGTGTCTCTTACCACTGATGGGTTAGATCAGTATCCTCTTTGCGACTTTATTTACTGTGTCTTTTACCACTGGTGGTGGAGATCAGTGCCCTTTTTGTGACTGTGTTACTGTGTCTCTTACCACTGATGGGGGCGATCAGTATCCTTTTTGCGACTTTATTTCCTGTGTCTCTTACCACTGGTGGTGGAGATCTGTTTCCTTTTTGTGACTTTATTTACTGTGTCTCTTACCTCTTGTGGGGGAGATCAGTATCCTTTTTGTGACTTTATTTATTGTGTCTCTTACCACTTGTGGGGAAGATCAGTATCCGTTTTTGGATTTTATCTACTGTGTCTCTTACCACTGCTGGTGGAGATCAGTGTCCTTTTTTCTGTTTTGATTTATTTACTGTGTCTCTTACCACTGATGGGTAAGATCAGTATCCTTTTTGCGACTTTATTTACTGCGTCTCTTACCACTGGTGGTGGAGATCAGTATCCTTTTTTTGGATTTTATCTACTGTGTCTCTTACCACTGATGGGTTAGATCAGTATCCTCTTTGCGACTTTATTTACTGTGTCTTTTACCACTGGTGGTGGAGATCAGTGCTCTTTTTGTGACTGTGTTCCTGTGTCTCTTACCACTGATGGGGGAGATCAGTATCCTTTTTGCGACTTTATTTACTGTGTCTCTTACCACTGCTGGTGGAGATCAGTATAATTTTTGTGACTTTATTTACTGTGTCTCTTACCACTTGTGGGAAAGATCAGTATCCTTTTTTGGATTTTATCTACTGTGTCTCTTACCACTGCTGGTGGAGATCAGTGTCCTTTTTTCTGTTTTGTTTTATTTACTGTGTCTCTTACCACTGATGGGTTAGATCAGTATCCTTTTTGCGACTTTATTTATTTCGTCTCTTACCACTGGTGGTGGAGATCAGTATCCTTTTTTTGGATTTTATCTACTGTGTCTCTTACCACTGATGGGTTAGATCAGAATCCTCTTTGCGACTTTATTTACTGTGTCTTTTACCACTGGTGGTGGAGATCAGTGCCCTTTTTGTGACTGTGTTACTGTGTCTCTTACCACTGATGGGGGAGATCAGTATCCTTTTTGCGACTTTATTTACTGTGTCTCTTACCACTGCTGGTGGAGATCAGTATCCTTTTTGTGACTTTATTTACTGTGTCTCTTACCACTTGTGGGGGAGATCAGTATCCTTTTTTGGATTTATCTTCTGTGTCTCTTACCACTGCTGGTGGAGATCAGTGTCCTTTTTTCTGTTTTGTTTTATTTACTGTGTCTCTTACCACTGATGGGTTAGATCGGTATCCTCTTTGCGACTTTATTTACTGTGTCTTTTACCACTGGTGGTGGAGATCAGTGCCCTTTTTGTGACTGTGTTACTGTGTCTCTTACCACTGATGGGGGAGATCAGTATCCTTTTGCTACTTTATTTACTGTGTCTCTTACCACTGCTGGTGGAGATCAGTATCCTTTTTGTGACTTTATTTACTGTGTCTCTTACCACTTGTGGGGGAGATCAGTATCCTTTTTTGGATTTATGTTCTGTGTCTCTTACCACTGCTGGTGGAGATCAGTGTCCTTTTTTCTGTTTTGTTTTATTTACTGTGTCTCTTATCACTGATGGTGGAGATCAGTGTCCTTTTTGCGACTTTATTTAGTGTGTCTTTTACCACTGGTGGTGGAGATCAGTGCCCTTTTTGTGATTGTGTTACTGTGTCTCTTACCACTGATGGGGGAGATCAGTATCCTTTTTGCGACTTTATTTACTGTGTCTCTTACCACTGCTGGTGGAGATCAGTATCCTTTTTGTGACTTTATTTACTGTGTCTCTTACCACTTGTGGGAAAGATCAGTATCCTTTTTTGGATTTTATCTACTGTGTCTCTTACCACTGCTTGATGAGATCAGTGTCCTTTTTTCTGTTTTGTTTTATTAACTGTGTCTCTTGGAGATCAGTGTCCTTTTTTCTGTTTTGTTTTATTTACTGTGTCTCTTACCACTGATGGGTTAGATCAGTATCCTTTTTGCGACTTTATTTATTGCGTCTCTTACCTCTGGTGGTGGAGATCAGTATCCTTTTTTTGGATTTTATCTACTGTGTCTCTTACCACTGATGGGTTAGATCAGTATCCTCTTTGCGACTTTATTGACTGTGTCTTTTACCACTGGTGGTGGAGATCAGTGCTCTTTTTGTGACTGTGTTCCTGTGTCTCTTACCACTGATGGGGGAGATCAGTATCCTTTTGCGACTTTATTTACTGTGTCTTTTACCACTGCTGGTGGAGATCAGTATAATTTTTGTGACCTTATTTACTGTGTCTCTTACCACTTGTGGGAAAGATCAGTATCCTTTTTTGGATTTTATCTACTGTGTCTCTTACCACTGCTGGTGGAGATCAGTGTCCTTTTTTCTGTTTTGTTTTATTTACTGTGTCTCTTACCACTGATGGGTTAGATCAGTATCCTTTTTGTGACTTTATTTACTGTGTCTCTTACCACTTGTGGGGGAGATCAGTATCCTTTTTTGGATTTATGTTCTGTGTCTCTTACCACTGCTGGTGGAGATCAGTGTCCTTTTTTCTGTTTTGTTTTATTTACTGTGTCTCTTACCACTGATGGGTTAGATCAGTATCCTTTTTGCGACTTTATTTATTGCGTCTCTTACCTCTGGTGGTGGAGATCAGTATCCTTTTTTTGGATTTTATCTACTGTGTCTCTTACCACTGATGGGTTAGATCAGTATCCTCTTTGCGACTTTATTTACTGTGTCTTTTACCACTGGTGGTGGAGATCAGTGCTCTTTTTGTGACTGTGTTCCTGTGTCTCTTACCACTGATGGGGGAGATCAGTATCCTTTTTGCGACTTTATTTACTGTGTCTCTTACCACCGCTGGTGGAGATCAGTATAATTTTTGTGACTGTGTCTTTATTTACTGTGTCTCTTACCACTTGTGGGGGAGATCAGTATCCTTTTTTGGATTTATGTTCTGTGTCTCTTACCACTGCTGGTGGAGATCAGTGTCCTTTTTTCTGTTTTGTTTTATTTACTGTGTCTCTTATCACTGATGGTGGAGATCAGTGTCCTTTTTGCGACTTTATTTAGTGTGTCTTTTACCACTGGTGGTGGAGATCAGTGCCCTTTTTGTGATTGTGTTACTGTGTCTCTTACCACTGATGGGGGAGATCAGTATCCTTTTTGCGACTTTATTTACTGTGTCTCTTACCACTGCTGGTGGAGATCAGTATCCTTTTTGTGACTTTATTTACTGTGTCTCTTACCACTTGTTGGAAAGATCAGTATCCTTTTTTGGATTTTATCTACTGTGTCTCTTACCACTGCTTGATGAGATCAGTGTCCTTTTTTCTGTTTTGTTTTATTAACTGTGTCTCTTGGAGATCAGTGTCCTTTTTTCTGTTTTGTTTTATTTACTGTGTCTCTTACCACTGATGGGTTAGATCAGTATCCTTTTTGCGACTTTATTTATTGCGTCTCTTACCTCTGGTGGTGGAGATCAGTATCCTTTTTTTGGATTTTATCTACTGTGTCTCTTACCACTGATGGGTTAGCTCAGTATCCTCTTTGCGACTTTATTGACTGTGTCTTTTACCACTGGTGGTGGAGATCAGTGCTCTTTTTGTGACTGTGTTCCTGTGTCTCTTACCACTGATGGGGGAGATCAGTATCCTTTTGCGACTTTATTTACTGTGTCTTTTACCACTGCTGGTGGAGATCAGTATAATTTTTGTGACCTTATTTACTGTGTCTCTTACCACTTGTGGGAAAGATCAGTATCCTTTTTTGGATTTTATCTACTGTGTCTCTTACCACTGCTGGTGGAGATCAGTGTCCTTTTTTCTGTTTTGTTTTATTTACTGTGTCTCTTACCACTGATGGGTTAGATCAGTATCCTTTTTGTGACTTTATTTACTGTGTCTCTTACCACTTGTGGGGGAGATCAGTATCCTTTTTTGGATTTATGTTCTGTGTCTCTTACCACTGCTGGTGGAGATCAGTGTCCTTTTTTCTGTTTTGTTTTATTTACTGTGTCTCTTACCACTGATGGGTTAGATCAGTATCCTTTTTGCGACTTTATTTATTTCGTCTCTTACCTCTGGTGGTGGAGATCAGTATCCTTTTTTTGGATTTTATCTACTGTGTCTCTTACCACTGATGGGTTAGATCAGTATCCTCTTCGCGACTTTATTTACTGTGTCTTTTACCACTGGTGGTGGAGATCAGTGCTCTTTTTGTGACTGTGTTCCTGTGTCTCTTACCACTGATGGGGGAGATCAGTATCCTTTTTGCGACTTTATTTACTGTGTCTCTTACCACCGCTGGTGGAGATCAGTATAATTTTTGTGACTTTATTTACTGTGTCTCTTACCACTTGTGGGAAAGATCAGTATCCTTTTTTGGATTTTATCTACTGTGTCTCTTACCACTGCTGGTGGAGATCAGTGTCCTTTTTTCTGTTTTGTTTTATTTACTGTGTCTCTTACCACTGATGGGTTAGATCAGTATCCTTTTTGCGACTTTATTTATTGCGTCTCTTACCACTGGTGGTGGAGATCAGTATCCTTTTTTTGGATTTTATCTACTGTGTCTCTTACCACTGATGGGTTAGATCAGTATCCTCTTTGCGACTTTATTTACTGTGTCTTTTACCTCTGGTGGTGGAGATCAGTGCCCTTTTTGTGACTGTGTTACTGTGTCTCTTACCACTGATGGGGGAGATCAGTATCCTTTTTGCGACTTTATTTACTGTGTCTCTTACCACTGCTGGTGGAGATCAGTATCCTTTTTGTGACTTTATTTACTGTGTCTCTTACCACTTGTGGGGGAGATCAGTATCCTTTTTTGGATTTATCTTCTGTGTCTCTTACCACTGCTGGTGGAGATCAGTGTCCTTTTTTCTGTTTTGTTTTATTAACTGTGTCTCTTACCACTGATGGGTTAGATCAGTATCCTCTTTGCGACTTTATTTACTGTGTCTTTTACCACTGGTGGTGGAGATCAGTGCCCTTTTTGTGACTGTGTTACTGTGTCTCTTACCACTGATGGGGGAGATCAGTATCCTTTTGCGACTTTGTTTACTGTGTCTCTTACCACTGCTGGTGGAGATCAGTATCCTTTTTGTGACTTTATTTACTGTGTCTCTTACCACTTGTGGGAAAGATCAGTATCCTTTTTTGGATTTTATCTACTGTGTCTCTTACCACTGCTGGTGGAGATCAGTGTCCTTTTTTCTGTTTTGTTTTATTTACTGTGTCGCTTACCACTGATGGGTTAGATCAGTATCCTTTTTGCGACTTTATTTATTGCGTCTCTTACCACTGGTGGTGGAGATCAGTATCCTTTTTTTGGATTTTATCTACTGTGTCTCTTACCACTGATGGGTTAGATCAGTATCCTCTTTGCGACTTTATTTACTGTGTCTTTTACCTCTGGTGGTGGAGATCAGTGCCCTTTTTGTGACTGTGTTACTGTGTCTCTTACCACTGATGGGGGAGATCAGTATCCTTTTTGCGACTTTATTTACTGTGTCTCTTACCACTGCTGGTGGAGATCAGTATCCTTTTTGTGACTTTATTTACTGTGTCTCTTACCACTTGTGGGGGAGATCAGTATCCTTTTTTGGATTTATCTTCTGTGTCTCTTACCACTGCTGGTGGAGATCAGTGTCCTTTTTTCTGTTTTGTTTTATTAACTGTGTCTCTTACCACTGATGGGTTAGATCAGTATCCTCTTTGCGACTTTATTTACTGTGTCTTTTACCACTGGTGGTGGAGATCAGTGCCCTTTTTGTGACTGTGTTACTGTGTCTCTTACCACTGATGGGGGAGATCAGTATCCTTTTGCGACTTTGTTTACTGTGTCTCTTACCACTGCTGGTGGAGATCAGTATCCTTTTTGTGACTTTATTTACTGTGTCTCTTACCACTTGTGGGAAAGATCAGTATCCTTTTTTGGATTTTATCTACTGTGTCTCTTACCACTGCTGGTGGAGATCAGTGTCCTTTTTTCTGTTTTCGTTTATTAACTGTATCTCTTACCACTGATGGGTTAGATCAGTATCCTTTTTGCGACTTTATTTATTGCGTCTCTTACCACTGGTGGTGGAGATCAGTATCCTTTTTTTGGATTTTATCTACTGTGTCTCTTACCACTGATGGGTTAGATCAGTATCCTTTTGCGACTTTATTTACTGTGTCTCTTACCACTGCTGGTGGAGATCAGTATCCTTTTTGTGACTTTATTTACTGTGTCTCTTACCACTTGTGGGAAAGATCAGTATCCTTTTTTGGATTTTATCTACTGTGTCTCTTACCACTGCTGGTGGAGATCAGTGTCCTTTTTTCTGTTTTCGTTTATTAACTGTGTCTCTTACCACTGATGGGTTAGATCAGTATCCTTTTTGCGACTTTATTTACTGTGTCTTTTACCACTGGTGGTGGAGATCAGTGCCCTTTTTGTGACTGTGTTACTGTGTCTCTTACCACTGATGGGGGAGATCAGTATCCTTTTGCGACTTTATTTACTGTGTCTCTTACCACTGCTGGTGGAGATCAGTATCCTTTTTGTGACTTTATTTACTGTGTCTCTTACCACTTGTGGGGGAGATCAGTATCCTTTTTTGGATTTATGTTCTGTGTCTCTTACCACTGCTGGTGGAGATCAGTGTCCTTTTTTCTGTTTTGTTTTATTTACTGTGTCTCTTACCACTGATGGGTTAGATCAGTATCCTCTTTGCGACTTTATTTACTGTGTCTTTTACCACTGGTGGTGGAGATCAGTGCCCTTTTTGTGACTGTGTTACTGTGTCTCTTACCACTGATGGGGGAGATCAGTATCCTTTTGCGACTTTATTTACTGTGTCTCTTAGCACTGCTGGTGGAGATCAGTATCCTTTTTTTGACTTTATTTACTGTGTCTCTTACCACTTGTGGGAAAGATCAGTATCCTTTTTTGGATTTTATCTACTGTGTCTCTTATCACTGCTGGTGGAGATCAGTGTCCTTTTTTCTGTTTTCGTTTATTAACTGTGTCTCTTACCACTGATGGTGGAGATCAGTGTCCTTTTTGCGACTTTATTTAGTGTGTCTTTTACCACTGGTGGTGGAGATCAGTGCCCTTTTTGTGATTGTGTTACTGTGTCTCTTACCACTGATGGGGGAGATCAGTATCCTTTTTGCGACTTTATTTACTGTGTCTCTTACCACTGCTGGTGGAGATCAGTATCCTGTTTGTGACTTTATTTACTGTGTCTCTTACCACTTGTGGGAAAGATCAGTATCCTTTTTGCGACTTTATTTACTATGTCTCTTACCACTGCTGGTGGAGATCAGTATCCTTTTTGTGACTTTATTTACTGTGTCTCTTACCACTTGTGGGGGAGATCAGTATCCTTTTTTGGATTTATATTCTGTGTCTCTTACCACTGCTGGTGGAGATCAGTGTCCTTTTTTCTGTTTTGTTTTATTTACTGTGTCTCTTACCACTGATGGGTTAGATCAGTATCCTCTTTGCGACTTTATTTACTGTGTCTTTTACCACTGGTGGTGGAGATCAGTGCCCTTTTTGTGACTGTGTTACTGTGTCTCTTACCACTGATGGGGGAGATCAGTATCCTTTTGCGACTTTATTTACTGTGTCTCTTACCACTGCTGGTGGAGATCAGTATCCTTTTTGTGACTTTATTTACTGTGTCTCTTACCACTTGTGGGAAAGATCAGTATCCTTTTTTGGATTTTATCTACTGTGTCTCTTACCACTGCTGGTGGAGATCAGTGTCCTTTTTTCTGTTTTCGTTTATTAACTGTGTCTCTTACCACTGATGGGTTAGATCAGTATCCTTTTTGCGACTTTATTTATTGCGTCTCTTACCACTGGTGGTGGAGATCAGTATCCTTTTTTTGGATTTTATCTACTGTGTCTCTTACCACTGATGGGTTAGATCAGTATCCTCTCTGCGACTTTATTTACTGTGTCTTTTACCACTGGTGGTGGAGATCAGTGCCCTTTTTGTGACTGTGATACTGTGTCTCTTACCACTGATGGGGGCGATCAGTATCCTTTTTGCGACTTTATTTACTGTGTCTCTTACCACTGGTGGTGGAGATCAGTATCCTTTTTTTGGATTTTATCTACTGTGTCTCTTACCACTGATAGGTTAGATCAGTATCCTCTTTGCGACTTTATTTACTGTGTCTTTTACCACTGGTGGTGGAGATCAGTGTCCTTTTTTGGATTTATCTTCTGTGTCTCTTACCACTGCTGGTGGAGATCAGTGTCCTTTTTTCTGTTTTGTTTTATTTACTGTGTCTCTTACCACTGAGGGGTTAGAACAGTATCCTTTTTGCGACTTTATTTAGTGTGTCTTTTACCACTGGTGGTGCAGATCAGTGCCCTTTTTGTGACTGTGTTACTGTGTCTCTTACCACTGATGGGGGAGATCAGTATCCTTTTTGCGACTTTATTTACTGTGTCTCTTACCACTGATGGGGGAGATCAGTATCCTTTTTTGTAATTTATCTACTGTGTCTCTTACCAGTGCTGGTGGAGATCAGTATCATTTTTGTGACTTTATTTACTGTGTCTCTTACCACTTGTGGGGGAGATCAGTATCCTTTTTTGGATTTATCTTCTGTGTCTCTTACCACTGCTGGTGGAGATCAGTGTCCTTTTTTCTGTTTTGTTTTATTTACTGTGTCTCTTAACACTGAGGGGTTAGAACAGTATCCTTTTTGCGACTTTATTTACTGTGTCTCTTACCACTGGTGGTGGAGATCAGTATCCTTTTTTTTGGATTTTATCTACTGTGTCTCTTACCACTGCTGGTGGAGATCAGTGTCCTTTTTTCTGTTTTGTTTTATTTACTGTGTCTCTTACCACTGAGCGGTTAGAACAGTATCCTTTTTGCGACTTTATTTAGTGTGTCTTTTACCACTGGTGGTGGAGATCAGTTTCCTTTTTGTGACTGTGTTACTGTGTCTCTTACCACTGATGGGGGAGATCAGTATCCTTTTTGCGACTTTATTTACTGTGTCTTTTACCACTGGTGGTGGAGATCAGTCCCCTTTTTGTGACTGTGTTACTGTGTCTCTTACCACTGATGGGGGAGATCAGTATCCTTTTGCGACTTTATTTACTGTGTCTCTTACCACTGGTGGTGGAGATCAGTATCCTTTTTTTGGATTTTATCTACTGTGTCTCTTACCACTGCTGGTGGAGATCAGTGTCCTTTTTTCTGTTTTGTTTTATTTACTGTGTCTCTTACCACTGAGGGGTTAGAACAGTATCCTTTTTGCGACTTTTTTTACTGTGTCTCTTATCACTGATGGGTTAGATCAGTATCCTCTTTGCGACTTTATTTACTGTGTCTTTTACCACTGGTGGTGGAGATCAGTGCCCTTTTTGTGACTGTGTTACTGTGTCTCTTACCACTGATGGGGGAGATCAGTATCCTTTTGCGACTTTATTTATTGTGTCTCTAACCAGTGCTGGTGGAGATCAGTATCCTTTTTGTGACTTTATTTACTGTGTCTCTTACCACTTGTGGGGGAGATCAGTATCCTTTTTTGGATTTATCTTCTGTGTCTCTTACCACTGCTGGTGGATATCAGAGTCCTTTTTTCTGTTTTGTTTTATTTACTGTGTCTCTTATCACTGAGGGGTTAGAACAGTATCATTTTTGCGACTTTTTTTACTGTGTCTCTTATCACTGATGGGTTAGATCAGTATCCTCTTTGCGACATTATTTACTTTGTCTTTTACCACTGGTGGTGGAGATCAGTGCCCTTTTTGTGACTGTGTTACTGTGTCTCTTACCACTGATGGGGGAGATCAGTATCCTTTTGCGACTTTATTTACTGTGTCTCTTACCACTGCTGGTGGAGATCAGTATCCTTTTTGTGACATTATTTACTGTGTCTCTTACCACTTGTGGGAAAGATCAGTATCCTTTTTTGGATTTTATCTACTGTGTCTCTTACCAATGCTGGTGGAGATCAGTGTCCTTTTTTCTGTTTTCGTTTATTAACTGTGTCTCTTACCACTGATGGGTTAGATCAGTATCCTTTTTGCGACTTTATTTATTGCGTCTCTTACCACTGCTGGTGGAGATCAGTATCCTTTTTTTGGATTTTATCTACTGTGTCTCTTACCACTGATGGGTTAGATCAGTATCCTCTTTGCAACTTTATTTACTGTGTCTTTTACCACTGGTGGTGGAGATCAGTGCCCTTTTTGTGACTGTGATACTGTGTCTCTTACCACTGATGGGGGCGATCAGTATCCTTTTTGCGACTTTATTTACTGTGTCTCTTACCACTGGTGGTGGAGATCAGTATCCTTTTTTTAGATTTTATCTACTGTGTCTCTTACCACTGATGGGTTAGATCAGTATCCTCTTTGCGACTTTATTTACTGTGTCTCTTACCACTGGTGGTGGAGATCAGTGTCCTTTTTTGGATTTATCTTCTGTGTCTCTTACCACTGCTGGTGGAGATCAGTGTCCTTTTTTCTGTTTTGTTTTATTTACTGTGTCTCTTACCACTGAGGGGTTAGAACAGTATCCTTTTTGCGACTTTATTTAGTGTGTCTCTTACCACTTGTGGGGGAGATCAGTATCCTTTTTTGTAATTTATCTACTGTGTCTCTTACCACTGCTGGTGGAGATCAGTATCCTTTTTGTGACTTTATTTACTGTGTCTCTTACCACTTGTGGGGGGAGATCAGTATCCTTTTTTGGATTTATCTTCTGTGTCTCTTACCACTGCTGGTGGAGATCAGTGTCCTTTTTTCTGTTTTGTTTTATTAACTGTGTCTCTTAGCACTGAGGGGTTAGAACAGTATCCTTTTTGCGACTTTTTTTACTGTGTTACTTATCACTGATGGGTTAGATCAGTATCCTCTTTGCGACTTTATTTACTGTGTCTTTTACCACTGGTGGTGGAGATCAGTGCCCTTTTTGTGACTGTGTTACTGTGTCTCTTACCACTGATGGAGGAGATCAGTATCCTTTTGCGACTTTATTTACTGTGTCTCTTACCACTGCTGGTGGAGATCAGTATCCTTTTTGTGACTTTATTTACTGTGTCTCTTATCACTTGTGGGAAAGATCAGTATCCTTTTTTGGATTTTATCTACTGTGTCTCTTACCACTGCTGGTGGAGATCAGTGTCCTTTTTTCTGTTTTGTTTTATTTACTGTGTCTCTTACCACTGAGGGGTTAGAACAGTATCCTTTTTGCGACTTTTTTAACTGTGTTTCTTATCACTGATGGGTTAGATCAGTATCCTCTTTGCGACTTTATTTACTGTGTCTTTTACCACTGGTGGTGGAGATCAGTGCCCTTTTTGTGACTGTGATACTGTGTCTCTTACCACTGATGGGGGCGATCAGTATCCTTTTTGCGACTTTATTTACTGTGTCTCTTACCACTGGTGGTGGAGATCAGTATCCTTTTTTTGGATTTTATCTACTGTGTCTCTTACCACTGATGGGTTAGATCAGTATCCTCTTTGCGACTTTATTAACTGTGTCTCTTACCACTGGTGGTGGAGATCAGTGTCCTTTTTTGGATTTATTTACTGTGTCTCTTATCACTTGTGGGAAAGATCAGTATCCTTTTTTGGATTTTATCTACTGTGTCTCTTACCACTGCTGGTGGAGATCAGTGTCCTTTTTTCTGTTTTGTTTTATTTACTGTGTCTCTTACCACTGAGGGGTTAGAACAGTATCCTTTTTGCGACTTTTTTAACTGTGTTTCCTATCACTGATGGGTTAGATCAGTATCCTCTTTGCGACTTTATTTACTGTGTCTTTTACCACTGGTGGTGGAGATCAGTGCCCTTTTTGTGACTGTGATACTGTGTCTCTTACCACTGATGGGGGCGATCAGTATCCTTTTTGCGACTTTATTTACTGTGTCTCTTACCACTGGTGGTGAAGATCAGTATCCTTTTTTTGGATTTTATCTACTGTGTCTCTTACCACTGATGGGTTAGATCAGTATCCTCTATGCGAATTTATTTACTGTGTCTCTTACCACTGGTGGTGGAGATCAGTGTCCTTTTTTGGATTTATCTTCTGTGTCTCTTACCACTGCTGGTGGAGATCAGTGTCCTTTTTTCTGTTTTGTTTTATTTACTGTGTCTCTTACCACTGAGGGGTTAGAACAGTATCCTTTTTGCGACTTTATTTAGTGTGTCTTTTACCAATGGTGGTTTAGATCAGTGCCCTTTTTGTGACTGTGTTACTGTGTCTTTTACCACTGATGGGGGAGATCAGTATCCTTTTTGCGACTTTATTTACTGTGTCTCTTACCACTTGTGGGGGAGATCAGTATCCTTTTTTGTAATTTATCTACTGTGTCTCTTACCACTGCTGGTGGAGATCAGTATCCTTTTTGTGACTTTATTTACTGTGTCTCTTACCACTTGTGGGGGAGATCAGTATCCTTTTTTGGATTTATCTTCTGTGTCTCTTACAACTGCTGGTGGAAATCAGTGTCCTTTTTTCTGTTTTGTTTTATTTACTGTGTCTCTTACCACTGAGGGGTTAGAACAGTATCCTTTTTGCGACTTTCTTTACTGTGTCTCTTACCACTGATGGGGGAGATCAGTATCCTTTTGCGACTTTATTAACTGTGTCTCTTACCACTGATGGGTTAGATCAGTATCCTTTTTGCGACTTTATTTATTGCGTCTCTTACCACTGGTGGTGGAGATCAGTATCCTTTTTTTGGATTTTATCTACTGTGTCTCTTATCACTGATGGGTTAGATCAGTATACTCTTTGCGACTTTATTTACTGTGTCTTTTACCACTGGTGGTGGAGATCAGTGCCCTTTTTGTGACTGTGTTACTGTGTCTCTTACCACTGATGGGGGAGATCAGTATCCTCTTTGCGACTTTATTTACTGTGTATTTTACCACTGGTGGTGGAGATCAGTGCCCTTTTTGTGACTGTGTTACTGTGTCTCTTACCACTGATGGGGGAGATCAGTATCCTTTTGCGACTTTATTTACTGTGTCTCTTACCACTGGTGGTGGAGATCAGTATCCTTTTTTGGATTTATCTTCTGTGTCTCTTACCACTGCTGGTGGAGATCAGTGTCCTTTTTTCTGTTTTGTTTTATTTACTGTGTCTCTTACCACTGACGGGTTAGAACAGTATCCTTTTTGCGACTTTTTTTACTGTGTCTCTTATCACTGATGGGTTAGATCAGTATCCTCTTTGCGACTTTATTTACTGTGTCTTTTACCACTGGTGGTGGAGATCAGTGCCCTTTTTTCTGTTTTGTTTTATTTACTGTGTCTCTTACCACTGAGGGGTTAGAACAGTATCCTTTTTGCGACTTTTTTTACTGTGTTTCTTATCACTGATGGGTTAGATCAGTATCCTCTTTGCGACTTTATTTACTGTGTCTTTTACCACTGGTGGTGGAGATCAGTGCCCTTTTTGTGACTGTGTTACTGTGTCTCTTACCACTTGTGGGGGAGATCAGTATCCTTTTTTGGATTTATCTTCTGTGTCTCTTACCACGGCTGGTGGAGATCAGTGTCCTTTTTTCTGTTTTGTTTTATTTACTGTGTCTCTTACCACTGAGGGGTTAGAACAGTATCCTTTTTGCGACTTTTTTTACTGTGTTTCTTATCACTGATGGGTTAGATCAGTATCCTCTTTGCGACTTTATTTACTGTGTCTTTTACCACTGGTGGTGGAGATCAGTGCCCTTTTTGTGACTGTGTTACTGTGTCTCTTACCACTGATGGGGGAGATCAGTATCCTTTTGCGACTTTATTTACTGTGTCTCTTACCACTGCTGGTGGAGATCAGTATCCTTTTTGTGACTTTATTTACTGTGTCTCTTACCACTGATGGGGGAGATCAGTATCCTTTTGCGACTTTATTAACTGTGTCTCTTACCACTGATGGGTTAGATCAGTATCCTTTTTGCGACTTTATTTATTGCGTCTCTTACCACTGGTGGTGGAGATCAGTATCCTTTTTTTTGGATTTTATCTACTGTGTCTCTTACCACTGATGGGTTAGATCAGTATCCTCTTTGCGACTTTATTTACTGTGTCTTTTACCACTGGTGGTGGAGATCAGTGCCCTTTTTGTGACTGTGATACTGTGTCTCTTACCACTGATGGGGGCGATCAGTATCCTTTTTGCGACTTTATTTACTGTGTCTCTTACCACTGGTGGTGTAGATCAGTATCCTTTTTTTGGATTTTATCTACTGTGTCTCTTACCACTGATGGGTTAGATCAGTATCCTCTTTGTTTACTTTACTTTATTTACTGTGTCTTTTACCACTAGTGGTGGAGATGTCCTTTTTTGGATTTATCTTCTGTGTCTCTTACCACTGCTGGTGGAGATCAGTGTCCTTTTTTCTGTTTTGTTTTATTTACTGTGTCTCTTACCACTGAGGGGTTAGAACAGTATCCTTTTTGCAACTTTATTTACTGTGTCTCTTACCACTGATGGGGGAGATCAGTATCCTTTTGCGACTTTATTAACTGTGTCTCTTACCACTGATGGGTTAGATCAGTATCCTTTTTGCGACTTTATTTATTGCGTCTCTTACCACTGGTGGTGGAGATCAGTATCCTTTTTTTGGATTTTATCTACTGTGTCTCTTATCACTGATGGGTTAGATCAGTATCCTCTTTGCGACTTTATTTACTGTGTCTTTTACCACTGGTGGTGGAGATCAGTGCCCTTTTTGTGACTGTGTTACTGTGTCTCTTACCTTTGATGGGGGAGATCAGTATCCTCTTTGCGACTTTATTTACTGTGTATTTTACCACTGGTGGTGGAGATCAGTGCCCTTTTTGTGACTGTGTTACTGTGTCTCTTACCACTGATGGGGGAGATCAGTATCCTTTTGCGACTTTATTTACTGTGTCTCTTACCACTGGTGGTGGAGATCAGTGCCCTTTTTGTGACTGTGTTACTGTGTCTCTTACCTTTGATGGGGGAGATCAGTATCCTCTTTGCGACTTTATTTACTGTGTATTTTACCACTGGTGGTGGAGATCAGTGCCCTTTTTGTGACTGTGTTACTGTGTCTCTTACCACTGCTGGTGGAGATCAGTGTCCTTTTTTCTGTTTTGTTTTATTTACTGTGTCTCTTACCACTGAGGGGTTAGAACAGTATCCTTTTTGCGACTTTTTTTACTGTGTCTCTTATCACTTATGGGTTAGATCAGTATCCTCTTTGCGACTTTATTTACTGTGTCTTTTACCACTGGTGGTGGAGATCAGTGCCCTTTTTGTGACTGTGTTACTGTGTCTCTTACCACTGATGTGGGAGATCAGTATCCTTTTTGCGACTTTATTTACTGTGTCTCTTACCACTTGTGGGGGAGATCAGTATCCTTTTTTGTAATTTATCTACTGTGTCTCTTACCACTGCTGGTGGAGATAAGTATCCTTTTTGTGACTTTATTAACTGTGTCTCTTACCACTTGTGGGGGAGATCAGTATCCTTTTTTGGATTTATCTTCTGTGTCTCTTACCACTGCTGGTGGAGATCAATGTCCTTTTTTCTGTTTTGTTTTATTTACTGTGTCTCTTACCACTGACGGGTTAGAACAGTATCCTTTTTGCGACTTTTTTTACTGTGTCTCTTATCACTGATGGGTTAGATCAGTATCCTCTTTGCGACTTTATTTACTGTGTCTTTTACCACTGGTGGTGGAGATCAGTGCCCTTTTTGTGACTGTGTTACTGTGTCTCTTACCACTGATGAGGGAGATCAGTATCCTTTTGCGACTTTATTTACTGTGTCTCTTACCACTGCTGGTGGAGATCAGTATCCTTTTTGTGACTTTATTTACTGTGTCTCTTACCACTTGTGGGAAAGATCAGTATCCTTTTTTGGATTTTATCTACTGTGTCTCTTACCACTGCTGGTGGAGATCAGTGTCCTTTTTTCTGTTTTCGTTTATTAACTGTGTCTCTTACCACTGATGGGTTAGAGCAGTATCCTTTTTGCGACTTTATTTATTGCATCTCTTACCACTGGTGGTGGAGATCAGTATCCTTTTTTTGGATTTGATCTACTGTGTCTCTTACCACTGATGGGTTAGATCAGTATCCTCTTTGCGACTTTATTTACTGTGTCTTTTACCACTGGTGGTGGAGATCAGTGCCCTTTTTGTGACTGTGTTACTGTGTCTCTTACCACTGATGGGGGAGATCAGTATCCTTTTGCGACTTTATTTACTGTGTCTCTTACCACTGGTGGTGGAAATCAGTATCCTTTTTTTTGATTTTATCTACTGTGTCTCTTACCACTGCTGGTGGAGATCAGTGTCCTTTTTTCTGTTTTGTTTTATTAACTGTGTCTCTTACCACTGAGGGGTTAGAACAGTATCCTTTTTGCGACTTTTTTTACTGTGTCTCTTATCACTGATGGGTTAAATCAGTATCCTCTTTGCGACTTTATTTACTGTGTCTTTTACCACTGGTGGTGGAGATCAGTTCCCTTTTTGTGACTGTGTTACTGTGTCTCTTACCACTGATGGGGGAGATCAGTATCCTTTTGCGACTTTATTAACTGTGTCTCTTACCAGTGCTGGTGGAGATCAGTATCCTTTTTGTGACTTTATTTACTGTGTCTCTTACCACTTGTGGGGGAGATCAGTATCCTTTTTTGGATTTATCTTCTGTGTCTCTTACCACGGCTGGTGGAGATCAGTGTCCTTTTTTCTGTTTTGTTTTATTTACTGTGTCTCTTACCACTGAGGGGTTAGAACAGTATCCTTTTTGCGACTTTTTTTACTGTGTTTCTTATCACTGATGGGTTAGATCAGTATCCTCTTTGCGACTTTATTTACTGTGTCTTTTACCACTGGTGGTGGAGATCAGTGCCCTTTTTGTGACTGTGTTACTGTGTCTTTTACCACTGATGGGGGAGATCAGTATCCTTTTGCGACTTTATTTACTGTGTCTCTTACCACTGCTGGTGGAGATCAGTATCCTTTTTGTGACTTTATTTACTGTGTCTCTTACCACTTGTGGGGGAGATCAGTATCCTTTTTTGGATTTATCTTCTGTGTCTCTTACCACGGCTGGTGGAGATCAGTGTCCTTTTTTCTGTTTTGTTTTATTTACTGTGTCTCTTACCACTGAGGGGTTAGAACAGTATCCTTTTTGCGACTTTTTTTACTGTGTTTCTTATCACTGATGGGTTAGATCAGTATCCTCTTTGCGACTTTATTTACTGTGTCTTTTACCACTGGTGGTGGAGATCAGTGCCCTTTTTGTGACTGTGTTACTGTGTCTCTTACCACTGATGGGGGAGATCAGTATCCTTTTGCGACTTTATTTACTGTATCTCTTACCACTGCTGGTGGAGATCAGTATCCTTTTTGTGACTTTATTTACTGTGTCTCTTACCACTTGTGGGGGAGATCAGTATCCTTTTTTGGATTTATCTTCTGTGTCTCTTACCACGGCTGGTGGAGATCAGTGTCCTTTTTTCTGTTTTGTTTTATTTATTGTGTCTCTTACCACTGAGGGGTTAGAACAGTATCCTTTTTGCGACTTTTTTTACTGTGTTTCTTATCACTGATGGGTTAGATCAGTATCCTCTTTGCGACTTTATTTACTGTGTCTTTTACCACTGGTGGTGGAGATCAGTGCCCTTTTTGTGACTGTGTTACTGTGTCTCTTACCACTGATGAGGGAGATCAGTATCCTTTTTGCGACTTTATTTATTGCGTCTCTTACCACTGGTGGTGGAGATCAGTATCCTTTTTTTTGGATTTTATCTACTGTGTCTCTTACCACTGATGGGTTAGATCAGTATCCTCTTTGCGACTTTATTTACTGTGTCTTTTACCACTGGTGGTGGAGATCAGTGCCCTTTTTGTGACTGTGATACTGTGTCTCTTACCACTGATGGGGGCGATCAGTATCCTTTTTGCGACTTTATTTACTGTGTCTCTTACCACTGGTGGTGTAGATCAGTATCCTTTTTTTTTGGATTTTATCTACTGTGTCTCTTACCACTGATGGGTTAGATCAGTATCCTCTTTGTTTACTTTACTTTATTTACTGTGTCTTTTACCACTGGTGGTGGAGATCAGTGTCCTTTTTTGGATTTATCTTCTGTGTCTCTTACCACTGCTGGTGGAGATCAGTGTCCTTTTTTCTGTTTTGTTTTATTTACTGTGTCTCTTACCACTGAGGGGTTAGATCAGTATCCTTTTTGCGACTTTATTTAGTGTGTCTTTTACCACTGGTGGTGGAGATCAGTGCCCTTTTTGTGACTGTGTTACTGTGTCTCTTACCACTGATGGGGGAGATCAGTATCCTTTTTGCGACTTTATTTACTGTGTCTCTTACCACTTGTGGGGGAGATCAGTATCCTTTTTTGTAATTTATCTACTGTGTCTCTTACCACTGCTGGTGGAGATCAGTATCCTTTTTGTGACTTTATTTACTGTGTCTCTTACCACTTGTGGGGGAGATCAGTATCCTTTTTTGGATTTATCTTCTGTGTCTCTTACAACTGCTGGTGGAGATCAGTGTCCTTTTTTCTGTTTTGTTTTATTTACTGTGTCTCTTACCACTGAGGGGTTAGAACAGTATCCCTTTTGCGACTTTTTTTACTGTGTCTCTTATCACTGATGGGTTAGATCAGTATCCTCTTTGCGACTTTATTTACTGTGTCTTTTACCACTGGTGGTGGAGATCAGTGCCCTTTTTGTGACTGTGTTACTGTGTCTCTTACCACTGATGGGGGAGATCAGTATCCTTTTGCGAATTTATTTACTGTGTCTCTTACCACTGCTGGTGGAGATCAGTATCCTTTTTGTGACTTTATTTACTGTGTCTCTTACCACTTGTGGGAAAGATCAGTATCCTTTTTTGGATTTTATCTACTGTGTCTCTTACCACTGCTGGTGGAGATCAGTGTCCTTTTTTCTGTTTTCGTTTATTAACTGTGTCTCTTACCACTGATGGGTTAGATCAGTATCCTTTTTGCGACTTTATTTATTGCGTCTCTTACCACTGGTGGTGGAGATCAGTATCCTTTTTTTGGATTTTATCTACTGTGTCTCTTACCACTGATGGGTTAGATCAGTATCCTCTTTGCGACTTTATTTACTGTGTCTTTTACCACTGGTGGTGGAGATCAGTGCCCTTTTTGTGACTGTGATACTGTGTCTCTTACCACTGATGGGGGCGATCAGTATCCTTTTTGCGACTTTATTTACTGTGTCTCTTACAACTGGTGGTGGAGATCAGTATCCTTTTTTTGGATTTTATCTACTGTGTCTCTTACCACTGATGGGTTAGATCAGTATCCTCTTTGCGACTTTATTTACTGTGTCTTTTACCACTGGTGGTGGAGATCAGTGCCCTTTTTGTGACTGTGATACTGTGTCTCTTACCACTGACGGGGGCGATCAGTATCCTTTTTGCGACTTTATTTACTGTGTCTCTTACCACTGGTGGTGGAGATCAGTATCCTTTTTTTGGATTTTATCTACTGTGTCTCTTACCACTGATGGGTTAGATCAGTATCCTCTTTGTTTACTTTACTTTATTTACTGTGTCTTTTACCACTGGTGGTGGAGATCAGTGTCCTTTTTTGGATTTATCTTCTGTGTCTCTTACCACTGCTGGTGGAGATCAGTGTCCTTTTTTCTGTTTTGTTTTATTTACTGTGTCTCTTACCACTGAGGGGTTAGAACAGTATACTTTTTGCGACTTTATTTAGTGTGTCTTTTACCACTGGTGGTGGAGATCAGTGCCCTTTTTGTGACTGTGTTACTGTGTCTCTTACCACTGATGGGGGAGATCAGTATCCTTTTTGCGACTTTATTTACTGTGTCTCTTACCACTTGTGGGGGAGATCAGTATCCTTTTTTGTAATTTATCTACTGTGTCTCTTACCACTGCTGGTGGAGATCAGTATCCTTTTTGTGACTTTATTTACTGTGTCTCTTACCACTTGTGGGGGAGATCAGTATCCTTTTTTGGATTTATCTTCTGTGTCTCTTACAACTGCTGGTGGAGATCAGTGTCCTTTTTTCTGTTTTGTTTTATTTACTGTGTCTCTTACCACTGAGGGGTTAGAACAGTATCCTTTTTGCGACTTTTTTTACTGTGTCTCTTATCACTGATGGGTTAGATCAGTATCCTCTTTGCGACTTTATTTACTGTGTCTTTTACCACTGGTGGTGCAGATCAGTGCCCTTTTTGTGACTGTGTTACTGTGTCTCTTACCACTGATGGGGGAGATCAGTATCCTTTTGCGACTTTATTTACTGTGTCTCTTACCACTGCTGGTGGAGATCAGTATCCTTTTTGTGACTTTATTTACTGTGTCTCTTACCACTTGTGGGAAAGATCAGTATCCTTTTTTGGATTTTATCTACTGTGTCTCTTACCACTTGTGGGGGAGATCAGTATCCTTTTTTGTAATTTATCTACTGTGTCTCTTACCATTGCTGGTGGAGATCAGTATCCTTTTTGTGACTTTATTTACTGTGTCTCTTACCACTTGTGGGGGAGATCAGTATCCTTTTTTGGATTTATCTTCTGTGTCTCTTACCACTGCTGGTGGAGATCAGTGTCCTTTTTTCTGTTTTGTTTTATTTACTGTGTCTCTTACCACTGAGGGGTTAGAACAGTATCCTTTTTGCGACTTTATTTAGTGTGTCTTTTACCACTGGTGGTGGAGATCAGTGCCCTTTTTGTGACTGTGTTACTGTGTCTCTTACCACTGATGGGGGAGATCAGTATCCTTTTTGCGACTTTATTTACTGTGTCTCTTACCACTGCTGGTGGAGATCAGTATCCTTTTTGTGACTTTATTTACTGTGTCTCTTACCACTTGTGGGAAAGATCAGTATCCTTTTTTGGATTTTATCTACTGTGTCTCTTACCACTGCTGGTGGAGATCAGTGTCCTTTTTTCTGTTTTGTTTTATTAACTGTGTCTCTTACCACTGATGGGTTAGATCAGTATCCTTTTTGCGACTTTATTTATTGCATCTCTTACCACTGGTGGTGGAGATCAGTATCCTTTTTTTTGATTTTATCTACTGTGTCTCTTACCACTGATGGGTTAGATCAGTATCCTCTTTGCGACTTTAATTACTGTGTCTTTTACCACTGGTGGTGGAGATCAGTGCCCTTTTTGTGACTGTGTTACTGTGTCTCTTACCACTGATGGGGGCGATCAGTATCCTTTTTGCGACTTTATTTACTGTGTCTCTTACCACTGGTGGTGGAGAACTGTGTCCTTCTTGTGACTTTATTTACTGTGTCTCTTACCTCTTGTGGGGGAGATCAGTATCCTCTTTGTGACTTTATTTATTGTGTCTCTTACCACTTGTGGGGAAGATCAGTATCCGTTTTTGGATTTTATCTACTGTGTCTCTTACCACTGCTGGTGGAGATCAGTGTCCTTTTTTCTGTTTTGTTTTATTAACTGTGTCTCTTACCACTGATGGGTTAGATCAGTATCCTTTTTGCGACTTTATTTACTGCGTCTCTTACCACTGGTGGTGGAGATCAGTATCCTTTTTTCTGTTTTGTTTTATTTACTGTGTCTCTTACCACTGATGGGTAAGATCAGTATCCTCTTTGCGACTTTATTTACTGTGTCTTTTACCACTGGTGGTGGAGATCAGTGCCCTTTTTGTGACTGTGTTACTGTGTCTCTTACCACTGATGGGGGAGATCAGTATCCTTTTTGCGACTTTATTTACTGTGTCTCTTACCACTGGTGGTGGAGATCTGTGTCCTTTTTGTGACTTTATTTACTGTGTCTCTTACCTCTTGTGGGGGAGATCAGTATCCTTTTTTGAATTTTATCTACTGTGACTCTTACCACTGCTGGTGAAGATCAGTGTCCTTTTTTCTGTTTTGTTTTATTTACTGTGTCTCTTACCACTGATGGGTTAGATCAGTATCCTTTTTGCGACTTTATTTACTGTGTCTCTTACCACTGGTGGTGGAGATCAGTATCCTTTTTTTGCATTTAATCTACTGTGTCTCTTACCACTGGTGGGGGAGATCAGTATGATTTATTGGATTTTATCTACTGTGTCTCTTACCACTGGTGGTGGAGATCTGTGTCCTTTTTGTGACTTTATTTACTGTGTCTCTTACCACTTGTGGGGGAGATCAGTATCCTTTTTTGTAATTTATCTACTGTGTCTCTTACCACTGCTGGTGGAGATCAGTGTCCTTTTTTCTGTTTTGTTTTATTTACTGTGTCTCTTACCACTGATGGGTTAGATCAGTATCCTTTTTGCGACTTTATTTATTGCGTCTCTTACCACTGGTGGTGGAGATCAGTATCCTTTTTTTTGATTTTATCTACTGTGTCTCTTACCACTGATGGGTTAGATCAGTATCCTCTTTGCGACTTTATTTACTGTGTCTTTTACCACTGGTGGTGGAGATCAGTGCCCTTTTTGTGACTGTGTTACTGTGTCTCTTACCACTGATGGGGGCGATCAGTATCCTTTTTGCGACTTTATTTACTGTGTCTCTTACCACTGGTGGTGGAGATCTGTGTCCTTCTTGTGACTTTATTTACTGTGTCTCTTACCTCTTGTGGGGGAGATCAGTATCCTTTTTGTGACTTTATTTATTGTGTCTCTTACCACTTGTGGGGAAGATCAGTATCCGTTTTTGGATTTTATCTACTGTGTCTCTTACCACTGCTGGTGGAGATCAGTGTCCTTTTTTCTGTTTTGTTTTATTTACTGTGTCTCTTACCACTGATGGGTTAGATCAGTATCCTTTTTGCGACTTTATTTACTGCGTCTCTTACCACTGGTGGTGGAGATCAGTATCCTTTTTTCTGTTTTGTTTTATTTACTGTGTCTCTTACCACTGATGGGTAAGATCAGTATCCTCTTTGCGACTTTATTTACTGTGTCTTTTACCACTGGTGGTGGAGATCAGTGCCCTTTTTGTGACTGTGTTACTGTGTCTCTTACCACTGATGGGGGAGATCAGTATCCTTTTTGCGACTTTATTTACTGTGTCTCTTACCACTGGTGGTGGAGATCTGTGTCCTTTTCGTGACTTTATTTACTGTGTCTCTTACCTCTTGTGGGGGAGATCAGTATCCTTTTTTGAATTTTATCTACTGTGACTCTTACCACTGCTGGTGAAGATCAGTGTCCTTTTTTCTGTTTTGTTTTATTTACTGTGTCTCTTACCACTGATGGGTTAGATCAGTATCCTTTTAACGACTTTATTTACTGTGTCTCTTACCACTGGTTGTGGAGATCAGTATCCTTTTTTTGCATTTAATGTACTGTGTCTCTTACCACTGGTGGGGGAGATCAGGATGATTTATTGGATTTTATCTACTGTGTCTCTTACCACTGGTGGTGGAGATCTGTGTCCTTTTTGTGACTTTATTTACTGTGTCTCTTACCTCTTGTGGGGGAGATCAGTATCCTTTTTTGAATTTTATCTACTGTGACTCTTACCACTGCTGGTGAAGATCAGTGTCCTTTTTTCTGTTTTGTTTTATTTACTGTGTCTCTTACCACTGATGGGTTAGATCAGTATCCTTTTTGCGACTTTATTTACTGTGTCTCTTACCACTGGTGGTGGAGATCAGTATCCTTTTTTTGCATTTAATCTACTGTGTCTCTTACCACTGGTGGGGGAGATCAGTATGATTTATTGGATTTTATCTACTGTGTCTCTTACCACTGGTGGTGGAGATCTTTGTCCTTTTTGTGACTTTATTTACTGTGTCTCTTACCACTTGTGGGGGAGATCAGTATCCTTTTTTGTAATTTATCTACTGTGTCTCTTACCACTGCTGGTGGAGATCAATGTCCTTTTTTCTGTTTTGTTTTATTTACTGTGTCTCTTACCAGTGAGGGGTTAGAACAGTATCCTTTTTGCGACTTTATTTACTGTGTCTCTTATCACTGATGGTGGAGATCAGTGTCCTTTTTGCGACTTTATTTACTGTGTCTTTTACCACTGGTGGTGGAGATCAGTGCTCTTTTTGTGACTGTGTTACTTTGTCTCTTACCACTGATGGGGGAGATCAGTATCCTTTTTGCGACTTTATTTACTGTGTCTCTTACCACTGCTGGTGGAGATCAGTATACTTTTTGTGACTTTATTTACTGTGTCTCTTACCACTTGTGGGAAAGATCAGTATCCTTTTTTAGATTTTATCTACTGTGTCTCTTACCACTGCTGGTGGAGATCAGTGTCCTTTTTTCTGTTTTGTTTTATTTACTGTGTCTCTTACCACTGATGGGTTAGATCAGTATACTTTTTGCGACTTTATTTATTGCGTCTCTTACCACTGGTGGTGGAGATCAGTAACCTTTTTTTCGATTTTATCTACTGTGTCTCTTACCACTGATGGGTTAGATCAGTATCCTTTTTGCGACTTTATTTACTGTGTCTCTTACCACTGCTGGTGGAGATCAGTGTCCTTTTTTTTGTTTTGTTTTATTTACTGTGTCTCTTACCACTGGTGGGGGAGATCAGTATCCTTTTTTGGATTTTATCTACTGTGTCTCTTACAACTGGTGGGGGAGATCAGTGTCCCTTTTGGGACTTTACTTACTGCGTCTCTTACCACTGCTGGTGGAGATCAGTATTCTTTTTTTTGGATTTTATCTACTGTGTCTCTTACCACTGGTGGGGGAGATTAGTATCCTTTATTGGATTTTATCTAATGTGTCTCTTACCACTGGTGGGGGAGATCTGTATCCTTTATTGGATTTTATCTACAGTGTCTCTTACCACTGCTGGTTGAGATCAGTATCCTTTTTGTGACTTTATTTACTGTGTCTCTTACCACTGGTGGTGGAGATCAGTATCCTTTTTTTGCATTTAATCTACTGTGTCTCTTACCACTGGTGGGGGAGATCAGTATGATTTATTGGATTTTATCTACTGTGTCTCTTACCACTGGTGGTGGAGATCTGTGTCCTTTTTGTGACTTTATTTACTGTGTCTCTTACCACTTGTGGGGGAGATCAGTATCCTTTTTTGTAATTTATCTACTGTGTCTCTTACCACTGCTGGTGGAGATCAGTGTCCTTTTTTCTGTTTTGTTTTATTTACTGTGTCTCTTACCACTGATGGGTTAGATCAGTATCCTTTTTGCGACTTTATTTATTGCGTCTCTTACCACTGGTGGTGGAGATCAGTATCCTTTTTTTTGATTTTATCTACTGTATCTCTTACCACTGATGGGTTAGATCAGTATCCTCTTTGCGACTTTATTTACTGTGTCTTTTACCACTGGTGGTGGAGATCAGTGCCCTTTTTGTGACTGTGTTACTGTGTCTCTTACCACTGATGGGGGCGATCAGTATCCTTTTTGCGACTTTATTTACTGTGTCTCTTACCACTGGTGGTGGAGATCTGTGTCCTTCTTGTGACTTTATTTACTGTGTCTCTTACCTCTTGTGGGGGAGATCAGTATCCTTTTTGTGACTTTATTTATTGTGTCTCTTACCACTTGTGGGGAAGATCAGTATCCGTTTTTGGATTTTATCTACTGTGTCTCTTACCACTGCTGGTGGAGATCAGTGTCCTTTTTTCTGTTTTGTTTTATTTACTGTGTCTCTTACCACTGATGGGTTAGATCAGTATCCTTTTTGCGACTTTATTTATTGCGTCTCTTACCACTGGTGGTGGAGATCAGTATCCTTTTTTTTGATTTTATCTACTGTATCTCTTACCACTGATGGGTTAGATCAGTATCCTCTTTGCGACTTTATTTACTGTGTCTTTTACCACTGGTGGTGGAGATCAGTGCCCTTTTTGTGACTGTGTTACTGTGTCTCTTACCACTGATGGGGGCGATCAGTATCCTTTTTGCGACTTTATTTACTGTGTCTCTTACCACTGGTGGTGGAGATCTGTGTCCTTCTTGTGACTTTATTTACTGTGTCTCTTACCTCTTGTGGGGGAGATCAGTATCCTTTTTGTGACTTTATTTATTGTGTCTCTTACCACTTGTGGGGAAGATCAGTATCCGTTTTTGGATTTTATCTACTGTGTCTCTTACCACTGCTGGTGGAGATCAGTGTCCTTTTTTCTGTTTTGTTTTATTTACTGTGTCTCTTACCACTGATGGGGGAGATCAGTATCCTTTTTGCGACTTTATTTACTGTGTCTCTTACCACTGGTGGTGGAGATCTGTGTCCTTTTCGTGACTTTATTTACTGTGTCTCTTACCTCTTGTGGGGGAGATCAGTATCCTTTTTTGAATTTTATCTACTGTGACTCTTACCACGGCTGGTGGAGATCAGTATCCTTTTTTCTGTTTTGTTTTATTTACTGTGTCTCTTACCACTGATGGGTTAGATCAGTATCCTTTTTGCGACTTTATTTACTGTGTCTCTTACCACTGGTGGTGGAGATCAGTATCCTTTTTTTGCATTTAATCTACTGTGTCTCTTACCACTGGTGGGGGAGATCAGTATGATTTATTGGATTTTATCTACTGTGTCTCTTACCACTGGTGGTGGAGATCTTTGTCCTTTTTGTGACTTTATTTACTGTGTCTCTTACCACTTGTGGGGGAGTTCAGTATCCTTTTTTGTAATTTATCTACTGTGTCTCTTACCACTGCTGGTGGAGATCAATGTCCTTTTTTCTGTTTTGTTTTATTTACTGTGTGTCTTACCAGTGAGGGGATAGAACAGTATCCTTTTTGCGACTTTATTTACTGTGTCTCTTATCACTGATGGTGGAGATCAGTGTCCTTTTTGCGACTTTATGTACTGTGTCTCTTACCACTGATGGGTTAGATCAGTATCCTTTTTGCGACTTTATTTATTGCGTCTCTTACCACTGGTGGTGGAGATCAGTATCCTTTTTTTTGATTTTATCTACTGTATCTCTTACCACTGATGGGTTAGATCAGTATCCTCTTTGCGACTTTATTTACTGTGTCTTTTACCACTGGTGGTGGAGATCAGTGCCCTTTTTGTGACTGTGTTACTGTGTCTCTTACCACTGATGGGGGCGATCAGTATCCTTTTTGCGACTTTATTTACTGTGTCTCTTACCACTGGTGGTGGAGATCTGTGTCCTTCTTGTGACTTTATTTACTGTGTCTCTTACCTCTTGTGGGGGAGATCAGTATCCTTTTTGTGACTTTATTTATTGTGTCTCTTACCACTTGTGGGGAAGATCAGTATCCGTTTTTGGATTTTATCTACTGTGTCTCTTACCACTGCTGGTGGAGATCAGTGTCCTTTTTTCTGTTTTGTTTTATTTACTGTGTCTCTTACCACTGATGGGTTAGATCAGTATCCTTTTTGCGACTTTATTTATTGCGTCTCTTACCACTGGTGGTGGAGATCAGTATCCTTTTTTTTGATTTTATCTACTGTATCTCTTACCACTGATGGGTTAGATCAGTATCCTCTTTGCGACTTTATTTACTGTGTCTTTTACCACTGGTGGTGGAGATCAGTGCCCTTTTTGTGACTGTGTTACTGTGTCTCTTACCACTGATGGGGGCGATCAGTATCCTTTTTGCGACTTTATTTACTGTGTCTCTTACCACTGGTGGTGGAGATCTGTGTCCTTCTTGTGACTTTATTTACTGTGTCTCTTACCTCTTGTGGGGGAGATCAGTATCCTTTTTGTGACTTTATTTATTGTGTCTCTTACCACTTGTGGGGAAGATCAGTATCCGTTTTTGGATTTTATCTACTGTGTCTCTTACCACTGCTGGTGGAGATCAGTGTCCTTTTTTCTGTTTTGTTTTATTTACTGTGTCTCTTACCACTGATGGGGGAGATCAGTATCCTTTTTGCGACTTTATTTACTGTGTCTCTTACCACTGGTGGTGGAGATCTGTGTCCTTTTCGTGACTTTATTTACTGTGTCTCTTACCTCTTGTGGGGGAGATCAGTATCCTTTTTTGAATTTTATCTACTGTGACTCTTACCACGGCTGGTGGAGATCAGTATCCTTTTTTCTGTTTTGTTTTATTTACTGTGTCTCTTACCACTGATGGGTTAGATCAGTATCCTTTTTGCGACTTTATTTACTGTGTCTCTTACCACTGGTGGTGGAGATCAGTATCCTTTTTTTGCATTTAATCTACTGTGTCTCTTACCACTGGTGGGGGAGATCAGTATGATTTATTGGATTTTATCTACTGTGTCTCTTACCACTGGTGGTGGAGATCTTTGTCCTTTTTGTGACTTTATTTACTGTGTCTCTTACCACTTGTGGGAGTTCAGTATCCTTTTTTGTAATTTATCTACTGTGTCTCTTACCACTGCTGGTGGAGATCAATGTCCTTTTTTCTGTTTTGTTTTATTTACTGTGTGTCTTACCAGTGAGGGGTTAGAACAGTATCCTTTTTGCGACTTTATTTACTGTGTCTCTTATCACTGATGGTGGAGATCAGTGTCCTTTTTGCGACTTTATTTACTGTGTCTTTTACCACTGGTGGTGGAGATCAGTGCTCTTTTTGTGACTGTGTTACTTTGTCTCTTACCAGTGAGGGGTTAGAACAGTATCCTTTTTGCGACTTTATTTACTGTGTCTCTTATCACTGATGGTGGAGATCAGTGTCCTTTTTGCGACTTTATTTACTGTGTCTCTTACCACTGCTGGTGGAGATCAGTATACTTTTTGTGACTTTATTTACTGTGTCTCTTACCACTTGTGGGAAAGATCAGTATCCTTTTTTAGATTTTATCTACTGTGTCTCTTACCACTGCTGGTGGAGATCAGTGTCCTTTTTTCTGTTTTGTTTTATTTACTGTGTCTCTTACCACTGATGGGTTAGATCAGTATACTTTTTGCGACTTTATTTATTGCGTCTCTTACCACTGGTGGTGGAGATCACTAACCTTTTTTTGGATTTTATCTACTGTGTCTCTTACCACTGATGGGTTAGATCAGTATCCTTTTTGCGACTTTATTTACTGTGTCTCTTACCACTGCTGGTGGAGATCAGTGTCCTTTTTTTTGTTTTGTTTTATTTAATGTGTCTCTTACCACTGGTGGGGGAGATCAGTATCCTTTTTTGGATTTTATCTACTGTGTCTCTTACAACTGGTGGGGGAGATCAGTGTCCCTTTTGGGACTTTACTTACTGCGTCTCTTACCACTGCTGGTGGAGATCAGTATTCTTTTTTTTGGATTTTATCTACTGTGTCTCTTACCACTGGTGGGGGAGATTAGTATCCTTTATTGGATTTTATGCACTGTGTCTCTTACCACTACTGGTGGAGATCAGTGTCCTTTTTTCTGTTTTGTTTTATTAACTGTGTCTCTTACCACTGATGAGTTAGATCAGTATCATTTTTGCGACTTTATTTACTGCGTCTCTTACCACTGGTGGTGGAGATCAGTGTCGTTTTTGTGACTTTATTTTCTGTGTCTCTTACCACTGGTGTGGGAGATCAGTATCCTTTTTTTTGATTTTATCTACTGTGTCTCTTACCACTGCTGGTGGATATCAGTGTCATTTTTTTTGTTTTGTTTTATTTACTGCGTCTCTTACCACTGCTGGTGGAGATCAGTATCCTTTTTTAGGATTTTATCTAATGTGTCTCTTACGACTGGTGGGGGAGATCTGTATCCTTTATTGGATTTTATCTACAGTGTCTCTTACCACTGCTGGTGGAGATCAGTATCCTTTTTGTGACTTTATTTACTGTGTCTCTTACCACTTGTGGGGAAGATCAGTATCCTTTTTTGGATTTTATCTACTGTGTCTCTTACCACTGCTGGTGGAGATCAGTGTCCTTTTTTCTGTTTTGTTTTATTTACTGTGTCTCTTACCCCTGATAGGTTAGATCAGTATCCTTTTTGCGACTTTATTTACTGTGTCTCTTACCACTGGTGGTGGAGATCAGTATCCTTTTTTTGGATTTTATCTACTGTGTCTCTTACCACTGGTGGGGGAGATCAGTATCCTTTATTGGATTTTATCTACTGTGTCTCTTACCACGACTGGTGGAGATCAGTATCCTTTTTTCTGTTTTGTTTTATTTACTGTGTCTCTTACCACTGATGGGTTAGATCAGTATACTCTTTGCGACTTTATTTACTGTGTCTTTTACCACTGGTTGTGGAGATCAGTGCCCTTTTTGTGACTGTGTTACTGTGTCTCTTACCACTTATGGGAGAGATCAGTTTACTTTTTGCGACTCTATTTACTGTGTCTCTTACCACTGGTGGTGGAGATCAGTATCCCTTTTTTGGATTTTATCTACTGTGTCTCATACCACTGGTGGGGGAGATCAGTATCCTTTTTTGGATTTTATCTACTGTGTCTTTTACCACTGCTGGTGGAGATCAGTGTCCTTTTTCCTGTTTTGTTTTATGTACTGTGTCTCTTACCACTGATGGGTTAGATCAGTATCCGTTTTGCGACTTTATTTACTGTGTCTCTTACCACTGCTGGTGGATATCAGTGTCATTTTTTTTGTTTTGTTTTATTTACTGCGTCTCTTACCACTGCTGGTGGAGATCAGTATCCTTTTTTTGGATTTTATCTAATGTGTCTCTTACCACTGGTGGGGGAGATCTGTATCCTTTATTGGATTTTATCTACAGTGTCTCTTACCACTGCTGGTTGAGATCAGTATCCTTTTTGTGACTTTATTTACTGTGTCTCTTACCACTTGTGGGGAAGATCAGTATCCTTTTTTGGATTTTATCTACTGTGTCTCTTACCACGGCTGGTGGAGATCAGTATCCTTTTTTCTGTTTTGTTTTATTTACTGTGTCTCTTACCACTGATGGATTAGATCAGTATCCTCTTTGCGACTTTATTTACTGTGTCTTTTACCACTGGTTGTGGAGATCAGTGCCCTTTTTGTGACTGTGTTACTGTGTCTCTTACCACTGATGGGGGAGATCAGTATACTGGTGGTGGAGATCAGTATCCCTTTTTTTGATTTTATCTACTGTGTCTCATACCACTGGTGGGGGAGATCAGTATCCTTTTTTGGATTTTATCTACTGTGTCTTTTACCACTGCAGGTGGAGATCAGTGTCCCTTTTTCTGTTTTGTTTTATTTACTGTGTCTCTTACCACTGATGGGTTAGATCAGTATCCGTTTTGCGACTTTATTTACTGCGTCTCTTACCACTGGTGGTGGAGATCAGTACCCCTTTTTTGGATTTTATCTACTGTGTCTCATACCACAGGTGGGGGAGATCAGTATCCTTTATTGGATTTTATCTACTGTGTCTCTTACCACGGCTGGTGGAGATAAGTATCCTTTTTTCTGTTTTGTTTTATTTACTGTGTCTCTTACCACTGAGGGGTTAGATCAGTATCCTCTTTGCGACTTTATTTACTGTGTCTTTTACCACTGGTTGTGGAGATCATTGCCCTTTTTGTGACTGTGTTACTGTGTCTCTTACCACTGATGGGTTAGATCAGTATCCTTTTTGCGACTTTATTTACTGTGTCTCTTACCACTGGTGCTGGAGATCTGTGTCCTTTTTGTGACTTTATTTACTGTGTCTCATACCACTGGTGGGGGAGATCAGTATCCTTTATTGGATTTTATCTACTCTGTCTCTTACCACGGCTGGTGGAGATCAGTATCCTTTTTTCTGTTTTGTTTTATTTACTGTGTCTCTTACCACTGATGGGTTAGATCTGTATCCTCTTTGCGACTTTATTTACTGTGTCTTTTACCACTGGTTGTGGAGATCAGTGCCCTTTTTGTGACTGTGTTACTGTGTCTCTTACCACTGATGGGGGAGATCAGTATAATTTTTGCGACTTTATTTACTGTGTCTCTTACCACTGGTGGTGGAGATCTGTGTCCTTTTTGTGACTTTATTTACTGTGTCTCTTACCACTTGTGGGGGAGATCAGTATCCTTTTTATACCCGGTACTCGAAGAGTAAAGGGGTATATTAGATTTGTGCAAAAAATTAATGTGTGTAACACCCAGAAGGAAGCGTTTCCGACCCCATAAAGTATATATATTCTTGATCAGCATCAATAGCCGAGTCGATATAGCTATGTCTGTCTGTCCGTCCGTCTGTCCGTCTGTCCGTCCGTCCGTCTTCATTAGCGCCTATAGCTCAAAGACCATAAAAGCTAGAGGAACACTATTTTGTATCCAGACTCCTGTCCTATCGCACTGTTACAAGTGTATTTCAAAATTTCGCCCCGCCCCCTTCCGCCCACTCCAAGGACGAAAATCTGTGGCATGCACAATTTTAAAGATACGAGAAAACTAAAAACGCAGAATCATAGAAAATGAGCATATCTATCAGATTGTTGAATCTGGATCAGATCAGATGATAAATATAGCCACAATGAAGAAAACCATTTCGAAATGCATCGTTCCCTCTCGCTCTCTCTCACACACAGGGGTAGGCGCTATGCCTGATCGAATTTTTTGACGCCTAGTTCTCAGAGACTATAAGAGCTAGAACCACCAAACTTTCTATCCAAGCTCCTGTGATATCAAACCGAGACGAGTTTGTTTTAAAATTTGGCCACGCCCCCTTCCGCCCCCACAAAAGATGAAAATCTACAATTTTGAAGATACGGGAAAACCAAAAACGCAGAATCATAGAAAATTACTATATCTATCAGAGTATTGAATTTGGATCAGATCGGATCATAAATATAGTCAGAAGGAACAAATGAATTTTCAGTGGCCTCCCAAGCGCAGACTGATTCCCTCTCTCTCTCGCACACAGCCGTGTATGTATATGTAGGAAGTAGATAAAAACATGTAGAAAAGACAGATGTAAAAAACGTATGTAAACAAATATGGAAACATCTAATAGATCAAAATCTCCGAAAAGGTTCGACTTAAATTGTTTTTTTTTGGCTAAAATTTAATTTTTTCCTTTTGCGAACATGTAATAAATTACAACAAGCTCACATACATATATACTGACTGAGTACCGGGTATAAAGTAGAGCCACGGCGCAGACGCGGCTCATAACGTTCCCCCTCGTTTGTATTTTATCTACTGTGTCTCTTACCACTGCTGGTGGAGATCAGTGTCCTTTTTGTGACTGTGTTACTGTGTCTCTTACCACTGATGGGGGAGATCAGTATCCTTTTTGCGACTTTATTTACTGTGTCTCTTACCACTGGTGGTGGAGATCTGTGTCCTTTTTGTGACTTTATTTACTGTGTCTCTTACCACTTGTGGGGGAGATCAGTATCCTTTTTTGTATTTTATCTACTGTGTCTCTTACCACTGCTGGTGGAGATCAGTATCCTTTTTTTGACTTTATTTACTGTGTCTCTTACCACTTGTGGGGGAGATCAGTATCCTTTATTGGATTTTATCTACTGTGTCTCTTACCACGGCTGGTGGAGATCAGTATCCTTTTTTCTGTTTTGTTTTATTTACTGTGTCTCTTACCACTGAGGGGTTAGAACAGTATCCTTTTTGTGACTGTGTTACTGTGTCTCTTACCACTGATGGGGGAGATCAGTATACTTTTTGCGACTTTATTTACTGTGTCTCTTACCACTGGTGGTGGAGATCTGTGTCCTTTTTGTGACTTTATTTACTGTGTCTCTTACCACTTGTGGGGGAGATCAGTATCCTTTTTTGTATTTTATCTACTGTGTCTCTTACCACTGCTGGTGGAGATCAGTGTCCTTTTTGTGACTGTGTTACTGTGTCTCTTACCACTGATGGGGGAGATCAGTATCCTTTTTGCGACTTTATTTACTGTGTCTCTTACCACTGGTGGTGGAGATCAGCATCCTTTTTGTGACTTTATTTACTGTGTCTCTTACCACTTGTGGGGGAGATCAGTATCCTTTTTTGGATTTTATCTACTGTGTCTCTTACCACTGCTGGTGGAGATCAGTGTCCTTTTTGTGACTGTGTTACTGTGTCTCTTACCACTGATGGGTTAGATCAGTATTCTTTTTGCGACTTTATTTATTGCGTCTCTTACCACTGGTGGTGGAGATCAGTATCTTTTTTTTGGATTTTATCTACTGTGTCTCTTATCACTGATGGGTTAGATCAGTATCCTCTTTGCGACTTTATTTACTGTGTCTTTTACCACTGGTGGTGGAGATCAGTGCCCTTTTTGTGACTGTGTTACTGTGTCTCTTGTCACTGATGGGTTAGATCAGTATCCTCTTTGCGACTTTATTTACTGTGTCTTTTACCACTGGTGGTGGAGATCAGTATCCTTTTTGTGACTTTATTTACTGTGTGGTGCTGGAGATCTGTGTCCTTTTTGTGACTTTATTTACTGTGTCTCATACCACTGGTGGGGGAGATCAGTATCCTTTATTGGATTTTATCTACTGTGTCTCTTACCACGGCTGGTGGAGATCAGTATCCTTTTTTCTGTTTTGTTTTATTTACTGTGTCTCTTACCACTGATGGGTTAGATCTGTATCCTCTTTGCGACTTTATTTACTGTGTCTTTTACCACTGGTTGTGGAGATCAGTGCCCTTTTTGTGACTGTGTTACTGTGTCTCTTACCACTGATGGGGGAGATCAGTATACTTTTTGCGACTTTATTTACTGTGTCTCTTACCACTAGTGGTGGAGATCTGTGTCCTTTTTGTGACTTTATTTACTGTGTCTCTTACCACTTGTGGGGGAGATCAGTATCCTTTTTATACCCGGTACTCGAAGAGTAAAGGGGTATATTAGATTTGTGCAAAAAATTAATGTGTGTAACACCCAGAAGGAAGCGTTTCCGACCCCATAAAGTATATATATTCTTGATCAGCATCAATAGCCGAGTCGATATAGCTATGTCTGTCTGTCCGTCCGTCTGTCCGTCTGTCCGTCTTCATTAGCGCCTATAGCTCAAAGACCATAAAAGCTAGAGGAACACTATTTTGTATCCAGACTCCTGTCCTATCGCACTGTTACAAGTGTATTTCAAAATTTCGCCCCGCCCCCTTCCGCCCACTCCAAGGACGAAAATCTGTGGCATGCACAATTTTAAAGATACGAGAAAACTAAAAACGCAGAATCGTAGAGAATGACAATATCTATCAGAGTGTTGAATCTGGATCAGATCGACTCATAAATATAGCCACAATGAAGAAAACAATTCCGAAATGCATCGTTCCCTCTCGCTCTCTCTCACACACAGGGGTAGGCGCTATGCCTGATCGAATTTTTTGACGCCTAGTTCTCAGAGACTATAAGAGCTAGAACCACCAAACTTTCTATCCAAGCTCCTGTGATATCAAACCGAGACGAGTTTGTTTTAAAATTTGGCCACGCCCCCTTCCGCCCCCACAAAAGATGAAAATCTACAATTTTGAAGATACGGGAAAACCAAAAACGCAGAATCATAGAAAATTACTATATCTATCAGAGTATTGAATTTGGATCAGATCGGATCATAAATATAGTCAGAAGGAACAAATGAAATTTCAGTGGCCTCCCAAGCGCAGACTGATTCCCTCTCTCTCTCGCACACAGCCGTGTATGTATATGTAGGAAGTAGATAAAAACATGTAGAAATGGCAGATGTAAAAAATTTATGTTAACCAATATGGAAACATCTAATAGATCAAAATCTCCGAAAAGGTTCGACTTAAATTGTTTTTTTTTGGCTAAAATTTAATTTTTTCCTTTTGCGAACATGTAATAAATTACAAGCTCACATACATATATACTGACTGAGTACCGGGTATAAAGTAGAGCCGCGGCGCAGACGCGGCTCATAACGTTCCCCCTCGTTTTTATTTTATCTACTGTGTCTCTTACCACTGCTGGTGGAGATCAGTATCCTTTTTGTGACTTTATATACTGTGTCTCTTACCACTTGTGGGGAGATCAGTATCCTTTTTTGGATTTTATCTACTGTGTCTCTTACCACTGCTGGTGGAGATCTGTGTCCTTTTTGTGACTTTATTTACTGTGTCTCTTACCACTTGTGGGGGAGATCAGTATCCTTTTTTGTATTTTATCTACTGTGTCTCTTACCACTGCTGGTGGAGATCAGTATCCTTTTTTTGACTTTATTTACTGTGTCTCTTACCACTTGTGGGAGAGATCAGTATCCTTTATTGGATTTTATCTACTGTGTCTCTTACCACGGCTGGTGGAGATCAGTATCCTTTTTTCTGTTTTGTTTTATTTACTGTGTCTCTTACCACTGAGGGGTTAGAACAGTATCCTTTTTGCGACTTTATTTACTGTGTCTCTTACCACTGGTGGTGGAGATCAGTATCCTTTTTTTGGATTTTATCTACTGTGTCTCTTACCACTGGTGGGGGAGATCAGTATCCTTTATTGGATTTTATCTACTGTGTCTCTAACCACGGCTGGTGGAGATCAGTATCCTTTTTTCTGCTTTGTTTTATTTACTGTGTCTCTTACCACTGATGGGTTAGATCAGTATCCTTTTTGCGACTTTATTTACTGTGTCTCTTACCACTGGTGCTGGAGATCTGTGTCCTTTTTGTGACTTTATTTACTGTGTCTCATACCACTGGTGGGGGAGATCAGTATCCTTTATTGGATTTTATCTACTCTGTCTCTTACCACGGCTGGTGGAGATCAGTATCCTTTTTTCTGTTTTGTTTTATTTACTGTGTCTCTTACCACTGATGGGTTAGATCTGTATCCTCTTTGCGACTTTATTTACTGTGTCTTTTACCACTGGTTGTGGAGATCAGTGCCCTTTTTGTGACTGTGTTACTGTGTCTCTTACCACTGATGGGGGAGATCAGTATAATATTTGCGACTTTATTTACTGTGTCTCTTACCACTGGTGGTGGAGATCTGTGTCCTTTTTGTGACTTTATTTACTGTGTCTCTTACCACTTGTGGGGGAGATCAGTATCCTTTTTTGTATTTTATCTACTGTGTCTCTTACCACTGCTGGTGGAGATCAGTGTCCTTTTTATACCCGGTACTCGAAGAGTAAAGGGGTATATTAGATTTGTGCAAAAAATTAATGTGTGTAACACCCAGAAGGAAGCGTTTCCGACCCCATAAAGTACATATATTCTTGATCAGCATCAATAGCCGAGTCGATATAGCTATGTCTGTCTGTCCGTCCGTCTGTCCGTCTGTCCGTCTTCATTAGCGCCTATAGCTCAAAGACCATAAAAGCTAGAGGAACACTATTTTGTATCCAGACTCCTGTCCTATCGCACTGTTACAAGTGTATTTCAAAATTTCGCCCCGCCCCCTTCCGCCCACTCCAAGGACGAAAATCTGTGGCATGCACAATTTTAAAGATACGAGAAAACGCAGAATCGTAGAGAATGACAATATCTATCAGAGTGTTGAATCTGGATCAGATCGACTCATAAATATAGCCACAATGAAGAAAACAATTTCGAAATGCATCGTTCCCTCTCGCTCTCTCTCACACACAGGGGTAGGCGCTATGCCTGATCGAATTTTTTGACGCCTAGTTCTCAGAGACTATAAGAGCTAGAACCACCAAACTTTCTATCCAAGCTCCTGTGATATCAAACCGAGACGAGTTTGTTTTAAAATTTGGCCACGCCCCCTTCCGCCCCCACAAAAGATGAAAATCTACAATTTTGAAGATACGGGAAAACCAAAAACGCAGAATCATAGAAAATTACTATATCTATCAGAGTATTGAATTTGGATCAGATCGGATCATAAATATAGTCAGAAGGAACAAATGAAATTTCAGTGGCCTTCCAAGCGCAGACTGATTCCCTCTCTCTCTCGCACACAGCCGTGTATGTATATGTAGGAAGTAGATAAAAACATGTAGAAATGGCAGATGTTAAAAATTTATGTTAACCAATATGGAAACATCTAATAGATCAAAATCTCCGAAAAGCTTCGACTTAAATTGTTTTTTTTGGCTAAAATTTAATTTTTTCCTTTTGCGAACATGTAATAAATTACAACAAGCTCACATACATATATACTGACTGAGTACCGGGTATAAAGTAGAGCCGCGGCGCAGACGCGGCTCATAACGTTCCCCCTCGTTGTGACTGTGTTACTGTGTCTCTTACCACTGATGGGGGAGATCAGTATCCTTTTTGCGACTTTATTTACTGTGTCTCTTACCACTGGTGGTGGAGATCTGTGTCCTTTTTGTGACTTTATTTACTGTGTCTCTTACCACTTGTGGGGGAGATCAGTATCCTTTTTTGTATTTTATCTACTGTGTCTCTTACCACTGCTGGTGGAGATCAGTATCCTTTTTTTGACTTTATTTACTGTGTCTCTTACCACTTGTGGGGGAGATCAGTATCCTTTATTGGATTTTATCTACTGTGTCTCTTACCACGGCTGGTGGAGATCAGTATCCTTTTTTCTGTTTTGTTTTATTTACTGTGTCTCTTACCACTGAGGGGTTAGAACAGTATCCTTTTTGTGACTGTGTTACTGTGTCTCTTACCACTGATGGGGGAGATCAGTATACTTTTTGCGACTTTATTTACTGTGTCTCTTACCACTGGTGGTGGAGATCTGTGTCCTTTTTGTGACTTTATTTACTGTGTCTCTTACCACTTGTGGGGGAGATCAGTATCCTTTTTTGTATTTTATCTACTGTGTCTCTTACCACTGCTGGTGGAGATCAGTGTCCTTTTTGTGACTGTGTTACTGTGTCTCTTACCACTGATGGGGGAGATCAGTATCCTTTTTGCGACTTTATTTACTGTGTCTCTTACCACTGGTGGTGGAGATCAGCATCCTTTTTGTGACTTTATTTACTGTGTCTCTTACCACTTGTGGGGGAGATCAGTATCCTTTTTTGGATTTTATCTACTGTGTCTCTTACCACTGCTGGTGGAGATCAGTGTCCTTTTTGTGACTGTGTTACTGTGTCTCTTACCACTGATGGGGAGATCAGTATCCTTTTTGCGACTTTATTTACTGTGTCTCTTACCACTGGTGGTGGAGATCTGTGTCCTTTTTGTGACTTTATTTACTGTGTCTCTTACCACTTGTGGGGGAGATCAGTATCCTTTTTTGTATTTTATCTACTGTGTCTCTTACCACTGCTGGTGGAGTTCAGTATCCTTTTTTTGACTTTATTTACTGTGTCTCTTACCACTTGTGGGGGAGATCAGTATCCTTTATTGGATTTTATCTACTGTGTCTCTTACCACGGCTGGTGGAGATCAGTATCCTTTTTTCTGTTTTGTTTTATTTACTGTGTCTCTTACCACTGAGGGGTTAGAACAGTATCCTTTTTGCGACTTTATTTACTGTGTCTCTTACCACTGGTGGTGGAGATCAGTATCCTTTTTTTGGATTTTATCTACTGTGTCTCTTACCACTGGTGGGGGAGATCAGTATCCTTTATTGGATTTTATCTACTGTGTCTCTTACCACGGCTGGTGGAGATCAGTATCCTTTTTTCTGTTTTGTTTTATTTACTGTGTCTCTTACCACTGATGGGTTAGATCAGTATCCTTTTTGCGACTTTATTTACTGTGTCTCTTACCACTGTTGCTGGAGATCTGTGTCCTTTTTGTGACTTTATTTACTGTGTCTCATACCACTGGTGGGGGAGATCAGTATCCTTTATTGGATTTTATCTACTGTGTCTCTTACCACTAGTGGGGGAGATCAGTATGATTTATTGGATTTTATCTACTGTGTCTCTTACCACTGCTGGTGGAGATCAGTATCCTTTTTTCTGTTTTGTTTTATTTACTGTGTCTCTTACCACTGATGGGTTAGATCTGTATCCTCTTTGCGACTTTATTTACTGTGTCTCTTACCACTGGTGGTAGAGATCTGTGTCCTTTTTGTGACTTTATTTACTGTGTCTCTTACCACTTGTGGGGGAGATCAGTATCCTTTTTTGTATTTTATCTACTGTGTCTCTTACCACTGCTGGTGGAGATCAGTGTCCTTTTTGTGACTGTTTTACTGTGTCTCTTACCACTGATGGGGGAGATCAGTATCCTTTTTGCGACTTTATTTACTGTGTCTCTTACCACTGGTGGTGGAGATCAGCATCCTTTTTGTGACTTTATTTACTGTGTCTCTTACCACTTGTGGGGGAGATCAGTATCCTTTTTTGGATTTTATCTACTGTGTCTCTTACCACTGCTGGTGGAGATCAGTGTCCTTTTTGTGACTTTATTTACTGTGTCTCTTACCACTTGTGGGGGAGATCAGTATCCTTTTTTGTATTTTATCTACTGTGTCTCTTACCACTGCTGGTGGAGTTCAGTATCCTTTTTTTGACTTTATTTACTGTGTCTCTTACCACTTGTGGGGGAGATCAGTATCCTTTATTGGATTTTATCTACTGTGTCTCTTACCACGGCTGGTGGAGATCAGTATCCTTTTTTCTGTTTTGTTTTATTTACTGTGTCTCTTACCACTGAGGGGTTAGAACAGTATCCTTTTTGCGACTTTATTTACTGTGTCTCTTACCACTGGTGGTGGAGATCAGTATCCTTTTTTTGGATTTTATCTACTGTGTCTCTTACCACTGGTGGGGGAGATCAGTATCCTTTATTGGATTTTATCTACTGTGTCTCTTACCACGGCTGGTGGAGATCAGTATCCTTTTTTCTGTTTTGTTTTATTTACTGTGTCTCTTACCACTGATGGGTTAGATCAGTATCCTTTTTGCGACTTTATTTACTGTGTCTCTTACCACTGTTGCTGGAGATCTGTGTCCTTTTTGTGACTTTATTTACTGTGTCTCATACCACTGGTGGGGGAGATCAGTATCCTTTATTGGATTTTATCTACTGTGTCTCTTACCACTAGTGGGGGAGATCAGTATGATTTATTGGATTTTATCTACTGTGTCTCTTACCACTGCTGGTGGAGATCAGTATCCTTTTTTCTGTTTTGTTTTATTTACTGTGTCTCTTACCACTGATGGGTTAGATCTGTATCCTCTTTGCGACTTTATTTACTGTGTCTCTTACCACTGGTGGTTGGAGATCAGTATCCTTTTTTGGATTTTATCTACTGTGTCTCTTACCACTGGTGGGGGAGATCAGTATCCTTTATTGGATTTTATCTACTGTGTCTCTTACCACTGGTGGTGGAGATCAGTATCCTTTTTTTGGATTTAATCTACTGTGTCTCTTACCACTAGTGGGGGAGATCAGTATGATTTATTGGATTTTATCTACTGTGTCTCTTACCACTGCTGGTGGAGATCAATGCCTTTTTTCTGTTTTGTTTTATTTACTGTGTCTCTTACCACTGATGGGTTAGATCAGTTTCCTTTTTGCGACTTTATTTACTGTGTCTCTTACCACTGGTGGTTGGAGATCAGTATCCTTTTTTGGATTTTATCTACTGTGTCTCTTACCACTGGTGGGGGAGATCAGTATCCTTTATTGGATTTTATCTACTGTGTCTCTTACCACGGCTGGTGGAGATCAGTATCCTTTTTTCTGTTTTGTTTTATTTACTGTGTCTCTTACCACTGATGGGTTAGATCTGTATCCTCTTTGCGACTTTATTTACTGTTTCTCTTACCACTGGTGTTGGAGATCAGTATCCTTTTTTTGGATTTAATCTACTGTGTCTCTTACCACTTTTGGGGGAGATCAGTATGATTTATTGGATCTTATCTACTGTGTCTCTTACCACTGCTGGTGGAGATCAGTGTCCTTTTTTCTGTTTTGTTTTATTTACTGTGTCTCTTACCACTGAAGGGTTAGATCAGTATCCTTTTTGCGACTTTATTTACTGTGTCTCTTACCACTGGTGGTGGAGATCAGTATCCTTTTTTTGGATTTTATCTACTGTGTCTCTTACCACTGGTGGGGGAGATCAGTATCCTTTATTGGATTTTATCTACTGTGTCTCTTACCACGGCTGGTGGAGATCAGTATCCTTTTTTCTGTTTTGTTTTATTTACTGTGTCTCTTACCACTGATGGGTTAGATCAGTATCCTTTTTGCGACTTTATTTACTGTGTCTCTTACCACTGTTGCTGGAGATCTGTGTCCTTTTTGTGACTTTATTTACTGTGTCTCATACCACTGGTGGGGGAGATCAGTATCCTTTATTGGATTTTATCTACTGTGTCTCTTACCACTAGTGGGGGAGATCAGTATGATTTATTGGATTTTATCTACTGTGTCTCTTACCACTGCTGGCGGAGATCAGTATCCTTTTTTCTGTTTTGTTTTATTTACTGTGTCTCTTACCACTGATGGGTTAGATCTGTATCCTCTTTGCGACTTTATTTACTGTGTCTCTTACCACTGGTGGTTGGAGATCAGTATCCTTTTTTGGATTTTATCTACTGTGTCTCTTACCACTGGTGGGGGAGATCAGTATCCTTTATTGGATTTTATCTACTGTGTCTCTTACCACTGGTGGTGGAGATCAGTATCCTTTTTTTGGATTTAATCTACTGTGTCTCTTACCACTAGTGGGGGAGATCAGTATGATTTATTGGATTTTATCTACTGTGTCTCTTACCACTGCTGGTGGAGATCAATGCCTTTTTTCTGTTTTGTTTTATTTACTGTGTCTCTTACCACTGATGGGTTAGATCAGTTTCCTTTTTGCGACTTTATTTACTGCGTCTCTTACCACTGGTGGTGGAGATCAGTATCCTTTTTTCTGTTTTGTTTTATTAACTGTGTCTCTTACCACTGATGGGTTAGATCAGTATCCTTTTTGCGACTTTATTTACTGTGTCTCTTACCACTGTTGCTGGAGATCTGTGTCCTTTTTGTGACTTTATTTACTGTGTCTCATACCACTGGTGGGGGAGATCAGTATCCTTTATTGGATTTTATCTACTGTGTCTCTTACCACTAGTGGGGGAGATCAGTATGATTTATTGGATTTTATCTACTGTGTCTCTTACCACTGCTGGTGGAGATCAGTGTCCTTTTTTCTGTTTTGTTTTATTTACTGTGTCTCTTACCACTGAAGGGTTAGATCAGTATCCTTTTTGCGACTTTATTTACTGTGTCTCTTACCACTGGTGGTGGAGATCAGTATCCTTTTTTTGGATTTTATCCACTGTGTCTCTTACCACTGGTGGGGGAGATCAGTATCCTTTATTGGATTTTATCTACTGTGTCTCTTACCACGGCTGGTGGAGATCAGTATCCTTTTTTCTGTTTTGTTTTATTTACTGTGTCTCTTACCACTGATGGGTTAGATCAGTATCCTTTTTGCGACTTTATTTACTGCGTCTCTTACCACTGGTGGTGGAGATCAGTATCCTTTTTTTGGATTTTATCTACTGTGTTTCATACCTTTGGTGGGGGAGATCAGTATCCTTTATTGGATTTTATCTACTGTGTCTCTTACCACGGCTGGTGGAGATCAGTATCCTTTTTTCTGTTTTGTTTTATTTACTGTGTCTCTTACCACTGAGGGGTTAGATCAGTATCCTCTTTGCGACTTTATTTACTGTGTCTTTTACCACTGGTTGTGGAGATCAGTGCCCTTTTTGTGACTGTGTTACTGTGTCTCTTACCACTGATGGGGGAGATCAGTATACTTTTTGCGACTTTATTTACTGTGTCTCTTACCACTGGTGGTGGAGATCAGTATCCCTTTTTTGGATTTTATATACTGTGTCTCTTACCACTGGTGGTGGAGATCAGTATCCCTTTTTTGGATTTTTCTACTGTGTCTCATACCACAGGTGGGGGAGATCAGTATCCTTTATTGGATTTTATCTACTGTGTCTCTTACCACGGCTGGTGGAGATAAGTATCCTTTTTTCTGTTTTGTTTTTTTTACTGTGTCTCTTACCACTGATGGGTTAGATCTGTATCCTCTTTGCGACTTTATTTACTGTGTCTCTTACCACTGGTGTTGGAGATCAGTATCCTTTTTTTGGATTTAATCTACTGTGTCTCTTACCACTTTTGGGGGAGATCAGTATGATTTATTGGATCTTATCTACTGTGTCTCTTACCACTGCTGGTGGAGATCAGTGTCCTTTTTTCTGTTTTGTTTTATTTACTGTGTCTCTTACCACTGAAGGGTTAGATCAGTATCCTTTTTGCGACTTTATTTACTGTGTCTCTTACCACTGGTGGTGGAGATCAGTATCCTTTTTTTGGATTTTATCCACTGTGTCTCTTACCACTGGTGGGGGAGATCAGTATCCTTTATTGGATTTTATCTACTGTGTCTCTTACCACGGCTGGTGGAGATCAGTATCCTTTTTTCTGTTTTGTTTTATTTACTGTGTCTCTTACCACTGATGGGTTAGATCTGTATCCTCTTTGCGACTTTATTTACTGTGTCTCTTACCACTGGTGTTGGAGATCAGTATCCTTTTTTTGGATTTAATCTACTGTGTCTCTTACCACTTTTGGGGGAGATCAGTATGATTTATTGGATCTTATCTACTGTGTCTCTTACCACTGCTGGTGGAGATCAGTGTCCTTTTTTCTGTTTTGTTTTATTTACTGTGTCTCTTACCACTGAAGGGTTAGATCAGTATCCTTTTTGCGACTTTATTTACTGTGTCTCTTACCACTGGTGGTGGAGATCAGTGCCCTTTTTGTGACTGTGTTACTGTGTCTCTTACCACTGATGGGTTAGATCAGTATCCTTTTTGCGACTTTATTTACTGCGTCTCTTACCACTGGTGGTGGAGATCAGTATCCTTTTTTTGGATTTTATCTACTGTGTTTCATACCTTTGGTGGGGGAGATCAGTATCCTTTATTGGATTTTATCTACTGTGTCTCTTACCACGGCTGGTGGAGATCAGTATCCTTTTTTCTGTTTTGTTTTATTTACTGTGTCTCTTACCACTGAGGGGTTAGATCAGTATCCTCTTTGCGACTTTATTTACTGTGTCTTTTACCACTGGTTGTGGAGATCAGTGCCCTTTGTTTGACTGTGTTACTGTGTCTCTTACCACTGATGGGTTAGATCAGTATCCTTTTTGCGACTTTATTTACTGCGTCTCTTACCACTGGTGGTGGAGATCAATATCGTTTTTTTGGATTTTATCTACTGTGTTTCATACCTTTGGTGGGGGAGATCAGTATCCTTTATTGGATTTTATCTACTGTGTCTCTTACCACGGCTGGTGGAGATCAGTATCCTTTTTTCTGTTTTGTTTTATTTACTGTGTCTCTTACCACTGAGGGGTTAGATCAGTATCCTCTTTGCGACTTTATTTACTGTGTCTTTTACCACTGGTTGTGGAGATCAGTGCCCTTTTTGTGACTGTGTTACTGTGTCTCTTACCACTGATGGGGGAGATCAGTATACTTTTTGCGACTTTATTTACTGTGTCTCTTACCACTGGTGGTGGAGATCAGTATCCCTTTTTTGGATTTTATATACTGTGTCTCTTACCACTGGTGGTGGAGATCAGTATCCCTTTTTTGGATTTTTCTACTGTGTCTCATACCACAGGTGGGGGAGATCAGTATCCTTTATTGGATTTTATCTACTGTGTCTCTTACCACGGCTGGTGGAGATAAGTATCCTTTTTTCTGTTTTGTTTTATTTACTGTGTCTCTTACCACTGATGGGTTAGATCTGTATCCTCTTTGCGACTTTATTTACTGTGTCTCTTACCACTGGTGTTGGAGATCAGTATCCTTTTTTTGGATTTAATCTACTGTGTCTCTTACCACTTTTGGGGGAGATCAGTATGATTTATTGGATCTTATCTACTGTGTCTCTTACCACTGCTGGTGGAGATCAGTGTCCTTTTTTCTGTTTTGTTTTATTTACTGTGTCTCTTACCACTGAAGGGTTAGATCAGTATCCTTTTTGCGACTTTATTTACTGCGTCTCTTACCACTGGTGGTGGAGATCAGTATCCTTTTTTTGGATTTTATCTACTGTGTTTCATACCTTTGGTGGGGGAGATCAGTATCCTTTATTGGATTTTATCTACTGTGTCTCTTACCACGGCTGGTGGAGATCAGTATCCTTTTTTCTGTTTTGTTTTATTTACTGTGTCTCTTACCACTGATGGGTTAGATCTGTATCCTCTTTGCGACTTTATTTACTGTGTCTCTTACCACTGGTGTTGGAGATCAGTATCCTTTTTTTGGATTTAATCTACTGTGTCTCTTACCACTTTTGGGGGAGATCAGTATGATTTATTGGATCTTATCTACTGTGTCTCTTACCACTGCTGGTGGAGATCAGTGTCCTTTTTTCTGTTTTGTTTTATTTACTGTGTCTCTTACCACTGAAGGGTTAGATCAGTATCCTTTTTGCGACTTTATTTACTGTGTCTCTTACCACTGGTGGTGGAGATCAGTATCCTTTTTTTGGATTTTATCCACTGTGTCTCTTACCACTGGTGGGGGAGATCAGTATCCTTTATTGGATTTTATCTACTGTGTCTCTTACCACGGCTGGTGGAGATCAGTATCCTTTTTTCTGTTTTGTTTTATTTACTGTGTCTCTTACCACTGATGGGTTAGATCAGTATCCTTTTTGCGACTTTATTTACTGCGTCTCTTACCACTGGTGGTGGAGATCAGTATCCTTTTTTTGGATTTTATCTACTGTGTTTCATACCTTTGGTGGGGGAGATCAGTATCCTTTATTGGATTTTATCTACTGTGTCTCTTACCACGGCTGGTGGAGATCAGTATCCTTTTTTCTGTTTTGTTTTATTTCCTGTGTCTCTTACCACTGAGGGGTTAGATCAGTATCCTCTTTGCGACTTTATTTACTGTGTCTTTTACCACTGGTTGTGGAGATCAGTGCCCTTTTTGTGACTGTGTTACTGTGTCTCTTACCACTGATGGGGGAGATCAGTATACTTTTTGCGACTTTATTTACTGTGTCTCTTACCACTGGTGGTGGAGATCAGTATCCCTTTTTTGGATTTTATATACTGTGTCTCTTACCACTGGTGGTGGAGATCAGTATCCCTTTTTTGGATTTTTCTACTGTGTCTCATACCACAGGTGGGGGAGATCAGTATCCTTTATTGGATTTTATCTACTGTGTCTCTTACCACGGCTGGTGGAGATAAGTATCCTTTTTTCTGTTTTGTTTTATTTACTGTGTCTCTTACCACGGAGGGGTTAGATCAGTATCCTCCTTGCGACTTTATTTACTGTGTCTTTTACCACTGGTTGTGGAGATCAGTGCCCTTTTTATGCCCGGTACTCGAAGAGTAAAGGGGTATATTAGATTTGTGCAAAAAATTAATGTGTGTAACACCCAGAAGGAAGCGTTTCCGACCCCATAAAGTATATATATTCTTGATCAGCATCAATAGCCGAGTCGATATAGCTATGTCTGTCTGTCCGTCCGTCTGTCCGTCTGTCCGTCTTCATTAGCGCCTATAGCTCAAAGACCATAAAAGCTAGAGGAACACTATTTTGTATCCAGACTCCTGTCCTATCGCACTGTTACAAGTGTATCCAAGGACGAAAATCTGTGGCATGCACAATTTTAAAGATACGAGAAAACTAAAAACGCAGAATCGTAGAGAATGACAATATCTATCAGAGTGTTGAATCTGGATCAGATCGACTCATAAATATAGCCACAATGAAGAAAACAATTTCGAAATGCATCGTTCCCTCTCGCTCTCTCTCACACACAGGGGTAGGCGCTATGCCTGATCGAATTTTTTGACGCCTAGTTCTCAGAGACTATAAGAGCTAGAACCACCAAACTTTCTATCCAAGCTCCTGTGATATCAAACGGAGACGAGTTTGTTTTAAAATTTGGCCACGCCCCCTTCCGCCCCCACAAAAGATGAAAATCTACAATTTTGAAGATACGGGAAAACCAAAAACGCAGAATCATAGAAAATTACTATATCTATCAGAGTATTGAATTTGGATCAGATCGGATCATAAATATAGTCAGAAGGAACAAATGAAATTTCAGTGGCCTCCCAAGCGCAGACTGATTCCCTCTCTCTCTCGCACACAGCCGTGTATGTATATGTAGGAAGTAGATAAAAACATGTAGAAATGGCAGATGTAAAAAATTTATGTTAACCAATATGGAAACATCTAATAGATCAAAATCTCCGAAAAGGTTCGACTTAAATTGTTTTTTTTTGGCTAAAATTAAATTTTGTCCTTTTGCGAACATGTAATAAATTACAACAAGCTCACATACATATATACTGACTGAGTACCGGGTATAAAGTAGAGCCGCGGCGCAGACGCGGCTCATAACGTTCCCCCTCGTTGTGACTGTGTTACTGTGTCTCTTACCACTGATGGGGGAGATCAGTATACTTTTTGCGACTTTATTTACTGTGTCTCTTACCACTGGTGGTGGAGATCTGTGTCCTTTTTGTGACTTTATTTACTGTGTCTCTTACCACTTGTGGGGGAGATCAGTATCCTTTTTTGTATTTTATCTACTGTGTCTCTTACCACTTCTGGTGGAGATCAGTATCCTTTTTGTGACTTTATTTACTGTGTCTCTTACCACTTGTGGGGGAGATCAGTATCCTTTTTTGGATTTTATCTACTGTGTCTCTTAACACTGCTGGTGGAGATCAGTGTCCTTTTTGTGACTGTGTTACTGTGTCTCTTACCACTGATGGGGGAGATCAGTATCCTTTTTGCGACTTTATTTACTGTGTCTCTTACCACTGGTGGTGGAGATCTGTGTCCTTTTTGTGACTTAATTTACTGTGTCTCTTACCACTTGTGGGGGAGATAAGTATCCTTTTTTGTATTTTATCTACTGTGTCTCTTACCACTGCTGGTGGAGATCAGTATCCTTTTTTTGACTTTATTTACTGTGTCTCTTACCACTTGTGAGGAGATCAGTATCCTTTATTGGATTTTATCTACTGTGTCTCTTACCACGGCTGGTGGAGATCAGTATCCTTTTTTCTGTTTTGTTTTATTTACTGTGTCTCTTACCACTGAGGGGTTAGAACAGTATCCTTTTTGCGACTTTATTTACTGTGTCTCTTACCACTGGTGGTGGAGATCAGTATCCTTTTTTTGGATTTTATCTACTGTGTCTCTTACCACTGGGGGAGGAGATCAGTATCCTTTATTGGATTTTATCTACTGTGTCTCTTACCACGGCTGGTGGAGATCAGTATCCTTTTTTTGGATTTTATCTACTGTGTCTCTTACCACTGGGGGAGGAGATCAGTATCCTTTATTGGATTTTATCTACTGTGTCTCTTACCACGGCTGGTGGAGATCAGTATCCTTTTTTCTGCTTTGTTTTATTTACTGTGTCTCTTACCACTGATGGGTTAGATCAGTATCCTTTTTGCGACTTTATTTACTGTGTCTCTTACCACTGGTGCTGCAGATCTGTGTCCTTTTTGTGACTTTATTTACTGTGTCTCATACCACTGGTGAAGGAGATCAGTATCCTTTATTGGATTTTATCTACTGTGTCTCTTACCACGGCTGGTGGAGATCAGTATCCTTTTTTCTGTTTTGTTTTATTTACTGTGTCTCTTACCACTGATGGGTTAGATCTGTATCCTCTTTGCGACTCTATTTACTGTGTCTTTTACCACTGGTTGTGGAGATCAGTGCCCTTTTTGTGACTGTGTTACTGTGTCTCTTACCACTGATGGGGGAGATCAGTATACTTTTTGCAACTTTATTTACTGTGTCTCTTACCACTGGTGGTGGAGATCTGTGTCCTTTTTGTGACTTTATTTACTGTGTCTCTTACCACTTGTGGGGGAGATCAGTATCCTTTTTTGTATTTTATCTACTGTGTCTCTTACCACTGCTGGTGGAGATCAACATCCTTTTTGTGACTTTATTTACTGTGTCTCTTACCACTTGTGGGGGAGATCAGTATCCTTTTTTGTATTTTATCTACTGTGTCTCTTACCACTGCTGGTGGAGATCAGTGTCCTTTTTGTGACTGTGTTACTGTGTCTCTTACCACTGATGGGGGAGATCAGTATCCTTTTTGCGACTTTATTTACTGTGTCTCTTACCACTGGTGGTGGAGATCTGTGTCCTTTTTGTGACTTTATTTACTGTGTCTCTTACCACTTGTGGGGGAGATCAGTATCCTTTTTTGTATTTTATCTGCTGTGTCTCTTACCACTGCTGGTGGAGATCAGTATCCTTTTTTTGACTTTATTTACTGTATCTCTTACCACTTGTGGGGGAGATCAGTATCCTTTATTGGATTTTATCTACTGTGTCTCTTACCACGGCTGGTGGAGATCAGTATCCTTTTTTCTGTTTTGTTTTATTTACTGTGTCTCTTACCACTGAGGGGTTAGAACAGTATCCTTTTTGCGACTTTATTTACTGTGTCTCTTACCACTGGTGGTGGAGATCAGTATCCTTTTTTTGGATTTTATCTACTGTGTCTCTTACCACTGGTGGGGGAGATCAGTATCCTTTATTGGATTTTATCTACTGTGTCTCTTACCACGGCTGGTGGAGATCAGTATCCTTTTTTCTGTTTTGTTTTATTTACTGTGTCTCTTACCACTGATGTTTTAGATCAGTATCCTTTTTGCGAGTTTATTTACTGTGTCTCTTACCACTGTTGCTGGAGATCTGTGTCCTTTTTGTGACTTTATTTACTGTGTCTCATACCACTGGTGGGGGAGATCAGTATCCTTTATTGGATTTTATCTACTGTGTCTCTTACCACGGCTGGTGGAGATCACTATCCTTTTTTCTGTTTTGTTTTATTTACTGTGTCTCTTACCACTGAAGGGTTAGATCAGTATCCTCTTTGCGACTTTATTTACTGTGTCTCTTACCACTGGTGGTGGAGATCAGTATCCTTTTTTTGGATTTAATCTACTGTGTCTCTTACCACTGGTGGGGGAGATCAGTATGATTTATTGGATTTTATCTACTGTGTCTCTTACCACTGCTGGTGGAGATCAGTGTCCTTTTTTCTGTTTTGTTTTATTTACTGTGTCTCTTACCACTGATGGGTTAGATCAGTATCCTTTTTGCGACTTTATTTACTGTGTCTCTTACCACTGGTGGTTGGAGATCAGTATCCTTTTTTGGATTTTATCTACTGTGTCTCTTACCACTGGTGGGGGAGATCAGTATCCTTTATTGGATTTTATCTACTGTGTCTCTTACCACGGCTGGTGGAGATCAGTATCCTTTTTTCTGTTTTGTTTTATTTACTGTGTCTCTTACCACTGAAGGGTTAGATCAGTATCCTCTTTGCGACTTTATTTACTGTGTCTCTTACCACTGGTGGTGGAGATCAGTATCCTTTTTTTGGATTTAATCTACTGTGTCTCTTACCACTGGTGGGGAAGATCAGTATGATTTATTGGATTTTATCTACTGTGTCTCTTACCACTGCTGGTGGAGATCAGTGTCCTTTTTTCTGTTTTGTTTTATTTACTGTGTCTCTTACCACTGGTGGTGGAGATCAGTATCCTTTTTTGGATTTTATCCACTGTGTCTCTTACCACTGGTGGGGGAGATCAGTATCCTTTATTGGATTTTATCTACTGTGTCTCTTACCACGGCTGGTGGAGATCAGTATCCTTTTTTCTGTTTTGTTTTATTTACTGTGTCTCTTACCACTGATGGGTTAGATCAGTATCCTTTTTGCGACTTTATTTACTGCGTCTCTTACCACTGGTGGTGGAGATCAGTATCCTTTTTTTGGATTTTATCTACTGTGTCTCATACCTTTGGTGGGGGAGATCAGTATCCTTTATTGGATTTTATCTACTGTGTCTCTTACCACGGCTGGTGGAGATCAGTATCCTTTTTTCTGTTTTGTTTTATTTACTGTGTCTCTTACCACTGAGGGGTTAGATCAGTATCCTCTTTGCGACTTTATTTACTGTGTCTTGTACCACTTGTTGTGGAGATCAGTGCCCTTTTTGTGACTGTGTTACTGTGTCTCTTACCACTGATGGGGGAGATCAGCATCCTTTTTTGTATTTTATCTAATGTGTCTCTTACCACTGCTGGTGGAGATCAGTATCCTTTTTTCTGTTTTTTTTTATTTACTGTGTATCTTACCACTGAGGGGTTAGATCAGTATCCTCTTTGCGACTTTATTTAGTGTGTCTCTTACCACTGGTGGTGGAGATCTGTGTCCTTTTTGTGACTTTATTTACTGTGTCTCTTACCACTTGTGGGGGAGATCAGTATCCTTTTTTGTATTTTATCTAATGTGTCTCTTACCACTGCTGGTGGAGATCAGTATCCTTTTTGTGACTTTATTTACTGTGTCTCTTACCACTTGTGGGGGAGATCAGTGTCCTTTTTGTTACTGTGTTACTGTGTCTCTTACCACTGATGGGGGAGATCATTATCCTTTTTGCGACTTTATTTACTGTGTCTCTTACCACTGCTGGTGGAGATCAGTATACTTTTTGTGACTTTATTTACTGTGTCTCTTACCAATTGTGGGAAAGATCAGTATCCTTTATTGGATTTTATCTACTGTGTCTCTTACCACGGCTGGTGGAGATCAGTATCCTTTTTTCTGTTTTGTTTTATTTACTGTGTCTCTTACCAATGAGGGGTTAGAACAGTATCCTTTTTGCGACTTTATTTACTGTGTCTCTTACCACTGGTGGTGGAGATCAGTATCCTTTTTTTGGATTTTATCTAATGTGTCTCTTACCACTGCTGGTGGAGATCAGTATCCTTTATTGGATTTTATCTACTGTGTCTCTTACCACGGCTGTGTCTCTTACCACTGATGGGGGAGATCAGTATCCTTTTTGCGACTTTATTTACTGTGTCTTTTACCACTGGTGGTGGAGATCTGTGTCCTTTTTGTGACTTTATTTACTGTGTCTCTTACTACTGCTGGTGGAGATCAGTATCCTTTTTTTGGATTTTTTCTACTGTGTCTCTTACCACTGGTGGGGGAGATCAGTATCCTTTTTTTGATTTTATCTACTGTGTCTCTTACCACTGCTGGTGGAGATCAGTGTCCTCTTTTTTGTTTTGTTTTATATACTGTGTCTTTTACCACTGGTGGTGGAGATCAGTGTCCTTTTTTGACTTTATTTACTGTGTCTCTTACCACTGGTGGTGGAGATCAGTATCCTTTTTTTGGATTTAATCTACTGTGTCTCTTACCACTGGTGGGGGAGATCAGTATGATTTATTGGATTTTATCTACTGTGTCTCTTACCACTGCTGGTGGAGATCAATGTCCTTTTTTCTGTTTTGTTTTATTTACTGTGTCTCTTACCACTGATGGGTTAGATCAGTATCCTTTTTGCGACTTTATTTACTGTGTCTCTTACCACTGGTGGTTGGAGATCAGTATCCTTTTTTGGATTTTATCTACTGTGTCTCTTACCACTGGTGGGGGAGATCAGTATCCTTTATTGGATTTTATCTACTGTGTCTCTTACCACGGCTGGTGGAGATCAGTATCCTTTTTTCTGTTTTGTTTTATTTACTGTGTCTCTTACCACTGATGGGTTAGATCTGTATCCTCTTTGCGACTTTATTTACTGTGTCTCTTACCACTGGTGGTGGAGATCAGTATCCTTTTTTTGGATTTAATCTACTGTGTCTCTTACCACTGGTGGGGGAGAGCAGTATGATTTATTGGATTTTATCTACTGTGTCTCTTACCACTGCTGGTGGAGAGCAGTGTCCTTTTTTCTGTTTTGTTTTATTTACTGTGTCTCTTACCACTGAAGGGTTAGATCAGTATCCTTTTTGCGACTTTATTTACTGTGTCTCTTACCACTGGTGGTGGAGATCAGTATCCTTTTTTTGGATTTTATCCACTGTGTCTCTTACCACTTGTGGGGGAGATCATTATCCTTTATTGGATTTTATCTACTGTGTCTCTTACCACGGCTGGTGGAGATCAGTATCCTTTTTTCTGTTTTGTTTTATTTACTGTGTCTCTTACCACTGATGGGTTAGATCAGTATCCTTTTTGCGACTTTATTTACTGCGTCTCTTACCACTGGTGGTGGAGATCAGTATCCTTTTTTTGGATTTCATCTACTGTGTCTCATACCTTTGGTGGGGGAGATCAGTATCCTTTATTGGATTTTATCTACTTTGTCTCTTACCACGGCTGGTGGAGATCAGTATCCTTTTTTCTGTTTTGTTTTATTTACTGTGTCTCTTACCACTGAGGGGTTAGATCAGTATCCTCTTTGCGACTTTATTTACTGTGTCTTTTACCACTGGTTGTGGAGATCAGTGCCCTTTTTGTGACTGTGTTACTGTGTCTCTTACCACTGATGGGGGAGATCAGTATCCTTTTTGCGACTTTATTTACTGTGTCTCTTACCACTGGTGGTGGAGATCTGTGTCCTTTTTGTGACTTTATTTACTGTGTCTCTTACCACTTGTGGGGGAGATCAGTATCCTTTTTTGTATTTTATCTAATGTGTCTCTTACCACTGCTGGTGGAGATCAGTATCCTTTTTGTGACTTTATTTACTGTGTCTCTTACCACTTGTGGGGGAGATCAGTATCCTTTTTGCGACTTTATCTACTGTGTCTCTTACCACTGCTGGTGGAGATCAATGTCCTTTTTTCTGTTTTGTTTTATTTACTGTGTCTCTTACCACTGATGGGGGAGATCAGTATCCTTTTTGCGACTTTATTTACTGTGTCTCTTACCACTGGTGGTTGGAGATCAGTATCCTTTTTTGGATTTTATCTACTGTGTCTCTTACCATTGGTGGGGGAGATCAGTATCCTTTATTGGATTTTATCTACTGTGTCTCTTACCACGGCTGGTGGAGATCAGTATCCTTTTTTCTGTTTTGTTTTATTTACTGTGTCTCTTACCACTGAGGGGTTAGATCAGTATCCTCTTTGCGACTTTATTTACTGTGTCTTTTACCACTGGTTGTGGAGATCAGTGCCCTTTTTGTGACTGTGTTACTGTGTCTCTTACCACTGATGGGGGAGATCAGTATCCTTTTTGCGACTTTATTTACTGTGTCTCTTACCACTGGTGGTGGAGATCTGTGTCCTTTTTGTGACTTTATTTACTGTGTCTCTTACCACTTGTGGGGGAGATCAGTATCCTTTTTTGTATTTTATCTAATGTGTCTCTTACCACTGCTGGTGGAGATCAGTATCCTTTTTTGACTTTATTTACTGTGTCTCTTACCACTTGTGGGGGAGATCAGTATCCTTTTTTGGATTTTATTTACTGTGTCTCTTACCACTGCTGGTGGAGATCAGTACACTTTGTGTGACTTTATTTACTGTGTCTCTTACCACTTGTGGGAAAGATCAGTATCCTTTATTGGATTTTTTATACTGTGTCTCTTACCACAGCTGGTGGAGATCAGTATCCTTTTTTCTGTTTTGTTTTATTTACTGTGTTTCTTACCACTGAGGGGTTAGAACAGTATCCTTTTTGCGAATTTATTTACTGTGTCTCTTACCACTGCTGGTGGAGATCAGTATCCTTTTTGTGACTTTATTTACTGTGTCTCTTACCACTTGTGGGGGAGATCAGTATCCTTTTTTGGATTTTATCTTCTGTGTCTCTTACCACTGCTGGTGGAGATCAGTGTCCTTTTTTCTTTTTTTTTTTATTTACTGTGTCTCTTACCACTGAGGGGTTACAACAGTATCCTTTTTGCGACTTTATTTACTGTGTCTCTTATCACTGATGGTGGAGATCAGTGTCCTTTTTGCGACTTTATTTACTGTGTCTTTTACCACTGGTGGTGGAGATCAGTGCCCTTTTTGTGACTGTGTTACTGTGTCTCTTACCACTGATGGGGGAGATCAGTATCCTTTTTGCGACTTTATTTACTGTGTCTCTTACCACTGCTGGTGGAGATCAGTATACTTTTTGTGACTTTATTTACTGTGTCTCTTACCACTTGTGGGAAAGATCAGTATCCTTTTTTGGATTTTATCTACTGTGTCTCTTACCACTGCTGGTGGAGATCAGTATCCTTTTTATACCCGGTACTCGAAGAGTAAAGGGGTATATTAGATTTGTGCAAAAAATTAATGTGTGTAACACCCAGAACGAAGCGTTTCCGACCCCATAAAGTATATATATTCTTGATCAGCATCAATAGCCGAGTCGATATAGCTATGTCTGTCTGTCCGTCCGTCTGTCCGTCTGTCCGTCCGTCCGTCTGTCCGTCTTCATTAGCGCCTATAGCTCAAAGACCATAAAAGCTAGAGGAACACTATTTTGTATCCAGACTCCTGTCCTATCGCACTGTTACAAGTGTATTTCAAAATTTCGCCCCGCCCCCTTCCTCCCACTCCAAGGACGAAAATCTGTGGCATGCACAATTTTAAAGATACGAGAAAACTAAAAACGCAGAATCGTAGAGAATGAGCATATCTATCAGATTGTAGAATCTGGATCAGATCGGATAATAAATATAGCCACAATGAAGAAAACCATTTCGAAATGCATCGTTCCCTCTCGCTCTCTCTCACACACAGGGGTAGGCGCTATGCCTGATCCTATTTTTTGACGCCTAGTTCTCAGAGACTATAAGAGCTAGAACCACCAAACTTTCTATCCAAGCTTCTGTGATATCAAACCGAGACGAGTTTGTTTTAAAATTTGGCCACGCCCCCTTCCGCCCCCACAAAAGATGAAAATCTACAATTTTGAAGATACGGGAAAACCAAAAACGCAGAATCATAGAAAATGACTATATCTATCAGAGTATTGAATTTGGATCAGATCGGATCATAAATATAGTCAGAAGGAACAAATGAAATTTCAGTGGCCTCCCAAGCGCAGACTGATTCCCTCTCTCTCTCGCACACAGCCGTGTATGTATATGTAGGAAGTAGATAAAAACATTTAGAAATGGCAGATTTAAAAAATTTATGTAAACAAATATGGAAACATCTAATAGATCAAAATCTCCGAAAAGGTTCGACTTAAATTGTTTTTTTTTGGCTAAAATTAAATTATTTCCTTTTGCGAACATTTAATAAATTACAACAAGCTCACATACATACCTACTGACTGAGTACCGGGTATAAAGTAGAGCCGCGGTGCAGATCGGATAATAAACAAAACAGAAACGAGGGGGAACGTTATGCCCCCTCGTTTCTGTTTTGTTTTATTTACTGTGTCTCTTACCACTGAGGGGCTAGAACAGTATCCTTTTTGCGACTTTATTTACTGTGTCTCTTATCACTGATGATGGAGATCAGTGTCCTTTTTGCGACTTTATTTACTGTGTCTTTTACCACTGGTGGTGGAGATCAGTGCCCTTTTTGTGACTGTGTTACTGTGTCTCTTACCACTGATGGGGGAGATCAGTATCCTTTTTGCGACTTTATTTACTGTGTCACTTACCACGGCTGGTGGAGATCAATATCCATTTTTCTGTTTTGTTTTATTTACTGTGTCTCTTACCACTGATGGGTTAGATCAGTATCCTCTTTGCGACTTTATTTACTGTGTCTTTTACCACTGGTTGTGGAGATCAGTGCCCTTTTTATACCCGGTACTCGAAGAGTAAAGGGGTATATTAGATTTGTGCAAAAAATTAATGTGTGTAACACCCAGAACGAAGCGTTTCCGACCCCATAAAGTATATATATTCTTGATCAGCATCAATAGCCGAGTCGATATAGCTATGTCTGTCTGTCCGTCCGTCTGTCCGTCTGTCCGTCCGTCCGTCTGTCCGTCTGTCCGTCTTCATTAGCGCCTATAGCTCAAAGACCATAAAAACTAGAGGAACACTATTTTGTATCCAGACTCCTGTCCTATCGCACTGTTACAAGTGTATTTCAAAATTTCGCCGCGCCCCCTTCCGCCCACTCCAAGGACGAAAATCTGTGGCATGCACATTTTTAAAGATACGAGAAAACTAAAAACGCAGAATCGTAGAGAATGAGCATATCTATCAGATTGTAGAATCTGGATCAGATCGGATAATAAATATAGCCACAATGAAGAAAACCATTTCGAAATGCATCGTTCCCTCTCGCTCTCTCTCACACACAGGGGTAGGCGCTATGCCTGATCGAATTTTTTGACGCCTAGTTCTCAGAGACTATAAGAGCTAGAACCACCAAACTTTCTATCCAAGCTCCTGTGATATCAAACCGAGACGAGTTTGTTTTAAAATTTGGCCACGCCCCCTTCCGCCCCCACAAAAGATGAAAATCTACAATTTTTAAGATACGGGAAAACCAAAAACGCAGAATCATAGAAAATGACTATATCTATCAGAGTATTGAATTTGGATCAGATCGAATCATAAATATAGTCAGAAGGAACAAATGAAATTTCAGTGGCCTCCCAGCGCAGACTGATTCCCTCTCTCTCTCGCACACAGCCGTGTGTGTATATGTAGGAAGTAGATAAAAACATGTAGAAATGGCAGATGTAAAAAATTTATGTAAGCAAATATGGAAAAATCTAATAGATCAAAATCTCCGAAAAGGTTCGACTTAAATTTTTTTTTTTTTGGCTAAAATTAAATTTTTCCCTTTTGTGAACATGTAATAAATTACAACAAGCTCACATACATATATACTGACTGAGTACCGGGTATAAAGTAGAGCCGCGGCGTAGACGCGGCTCACAACGTTCCCCCTCGTTTGTATTTTATCTACTGTGTCTCTTACCATTGCTGGTGGAGATCAGTATCCTTTTTGTGACTTTATTTACTGTGTCTCTTATCACTGATGGTGGAGATCAGTGTCCTTTTTGCGACTTTATTTACTGTGTCTCTTACCTCTTGTGGGGGAGATCAGTATCCTTTTTTGGCTTTTATCTTCTCTGTCTCTTACCACTGCTGGTGGAGATCAATGTCCTTTTTTCTGTTTTGTTTTATTTACTGTGTCTCTTACCACTGAGGGGTTAGAACAGTATCCTTTTTGCGACTTTATTTACTGTGTCTCTTATCACTGATGGTGGAGATCAGTGTCCTTTTTGCGACTATATTTACTGTGTCTTTTACCACTTGTGGGGGAGATCAGTATCCTTTATTGGATTTTATCTACTGTGTCTCTTACCACGGCTGGTGGAGATCAGTATCCTTTTTTCTGTTTTGTTTTATTTACTGTGTCTCTTACCACTGATGGGTTAGATCAGTATCCTTTTTGCGACTTTATTTACTGCGTCTCTTACCACTGGTGGTGGAGATCAGTACCCTTTTTGTGAGTGTGTTACTGTGTCTCTTACCACTGATGGGGGAGATCAGTATCCTTTTTGCGACTTTATTTACTGTGTCTCTTACCA